>CM066032.1:470234695-470858759 GCA_033557465.1 Ichthyophis bannanicus
GTGCCTTGGCAGACAAGGCACTTTTAAGGTGCCCCATAGGGCACATTATAAGGGCACCCTAGGTTACGGTACTGAGGTGAGGGTGTTTCTGCTGGCAGCACAGATTGTAGAGATGTGTCTGTCTGTTACAGGCAGGAAAAGGAATTGCCTCAGACAGTCTTATTAGATGAGACCTCTGAGGGATTGAACTCATGACCTCTAGCTCAGCAGTCATTCTGTTAATCAGTGGGCTACACCTCTATAGCTATTCTCACAGCACTAGCACAAAATTAAGGTTACCGTACGATAACGAGCCAAGGCGCCCTCTATCATGAGATAAACAGTCATTGCTACCTTGACACTGTAACGCCCACTTCCTTATATGGCATTCCTCATGTTAACGCTGCACCTAGCGCCGGTAACATTAGCACGATTTAGTAAACATACCCCATAATGTAGAGGATGAAGAGTAGGGTGGATAATGATGAGCCTTGGGGTACCCCTGGGATGAGTGAAATAGGGAGGAGATGGTTGTGGCAACCTTGACTTGTTGCTGCTTCCTGCTGAGATATGAAGTAAATCACTTGAGGGTGGTGTTGCAGAATCCAATGTCTTTGAATCTTCTGAAGAGGATGCGGTGGGAGATAGTGTCAAATGCTGTAGTTATGTCAACGAAGATGAGGAAGAAGCCGATATTCAGGTTATCAATTCCTCTGATGAGGTTGTCTAGGAGCATTATAAGTAGGGTTTCGACACTGTGAAGTGGTCAGAACCCATACTGGTGGGGTCCAAGGGTGCTAGGGAGTCGACATGTTCCTGGAGTTATTGGTATACTATCTTCTCGAGGATCTTGTTGTCTCCTGGTTGACTCGGTCTTGTCACAAATTATTTTTAGCTTGAAATCTAAAGTTTTGGCAAAGGGGGCAACCTTTTATTTGTGCTTCCCCTGTAAAATGTCTGTTGACCTTTCAGGGTAACAGCCAAACTAGAAGCCTTCCTTAATTAGTAAAAGTGTATTTTAATGTTCACTGTCAGCTCAATCTGTGGGATAGTTGCTCTTGTTTTCTTAGTATTGCTTAATGTGTTATTTTTTTATATTCAGTAAGAGTTATTGGTAACTTTCATTTTTGAATTAGATTCAGTCCCGAGAGTTAGCTCCCCTTTTCCTCTGTAATGTGGGCTAAGAATCTTGATAATTTTTTCTTTAATTTCCTTTTCATTTCTTAATATGAAGATGTTGAATGTGAGCATTTTCTTGTAACTTATGCTCTTTTTTGAAATATATGTTAAATTTCTATAAAGATTAAATTACAAAAAAACCCCAAACCTTTCCTCAAAAAACCTTCACTAGACCCTACCTGTCCTTCAAGTTATTGGCCTATCTCTCTCCTCCCCTTTGCTTCAAAACTACTTGAACTAATGGTTCACCTCGTCTGTCTTGACTTTCTTTCCTCTTAAGACCTTCTGGATCCACTGCAATCTGTCTTTCTCCAGCGACTTGTTCCTCACCAAATCCAAGGGCCTTTACTCGATCTCATCCTTCTTGACCTTTCTGCTGCTTTTGACACTATTGATCACCAGCTTCTCATCGATACCTTGTCCTTACTTGGATTTAGAGGCTCTTTTCTGTTCTGGGTCTCTTCTTATCTCTCCCATCACACTTTTAGTGTATGTTCTGGTGGATCCTCCTCTACTGCCATCCTGTTTTCAGTTGGTGTACCTCAGGGCTCTGTCTTGGGATCTCTCCTTTTCTCTCTCTACACTCAGCCCCTTGGTGCACTTATTTCCTCCCATGGTTTTCCAGTCCCATCTTTACACTGATCTACCTCTGCACCTGAGATCTCTCCAGCAATCCAGGCACCTATCTCTGTCTGCTTATCTGACATTGCTGCCTGGATGTCTCACCGCCATCTGAAATTGAACATGGTCAAAACTGAGCTCCTTATATTTTCTCCTAAACCTACCTCCCCCCTTCCTCGCTGCTCCCTTCTCTATTTCTGTGAATAACGCTATACTCTTCCCTGTTTCTTACATTTATGAGCTCAGCTTTCTTTTAAGGTCAACCTCATTGTTTTTCTTTCATTTCTCTCTTCCAGTGCAACGGCAAAAAGTAGATGAAACAAACAGATAGAGAGCACTTGAAAAATATGTGATGCATGTACTCAGTGTCTCATGAGACAGACTGAGCAAGGATAAAGTGTTAAATTAAGATCTCTTTCAGAGAACAATTATAAAAGAAAGTTAAAGAATCTTACTTCACTTCAAACTAGGTACAAAATGAAGTCACCACTTCTGAAGGTTTGCCAGTCCTAGGCAATGGCAGGTGAATTCAGATGTACTGTAAGTTCCAAAACCTATGGACCTTTCCTTTCAGGTGTAGGAAACTGTATAGGAAAAATTCACAAACAGCAAATGAGTTAGACTGAACCCTTGTCAGTGTAACTACTAGTAAACTTGGACTATCTATGCGGGATAAAGTACGTCAGTCCACGGAATGAGAACCTCACACTCAATCTTAAGAATACTCATAAATTCAATTTGGTCCAAACATAGTCACGAATGGAACCCTTGATGGCAGTTTCCTATAGGAACTAAACAAAACCTTTTGTTTTTATGTGGTCAGGTGACCTCAGACATGTACATTCTTTCTGTATGCACTCCCTTGGGAATGGCTTTAAAACAATTAAGATAAAACAATGTTAGTTTTATTTTTTCTTCTCAGGAACCCATGAACAAAGAAGAAAGAGAAATGATTAGTTAAATCATGAACATTTTTACATCACTAGCAGTGGTGGAACATGACGAGTCAAAATCTCCCACACCGAAATGAGCTGAAATCAAATTCAGACTGTTGCATTCTTCACTGCATGATTTCTTAGCAGAAAATTTAAATCTTACATGGACGGGACATTTCCTAGTCTTTTTGCAAGCAGGTTTAATTTCTTTTGGGTATTGGCAGGTAATTCATTATTCCTGTCCATCTGTGAAAGTGATCTTATTGGCAGTGCACCAAGAAGAAAAGTTTTAAACTTTGGCTTTTGACAACATTCAGGAATGGATTCTGGTACATATTCCAATTCTTCCTGATGCACAGAGAACAGTGGCTCCTTGTCTTTTATAAACAAGTTGCAATCTGGAAAATTGGCCAGATGAGCCGTTATCTGCATTTTCTCTGTGGGTGAACAACTCTCTCCCACAACAGTAAACTGGTTTGAAATTCTCTGACTTCTGTTCAGGAGTGGAGGAGTAGCCTAGTGGTTGGGGCAAGGTACTTCAGGCCGGAAGGTCGGTGGTTCAAATCCCACTAGAGGACAGGAACCTTGGGCCGGAAGGACTGGGGTTTCTAGTCCCATAGGTGCTCCTTGTGGTCTTGGGCAAGCCACTTAACCCTCCATAGCCCATGTTCCCTGTAAAATAGTTATCTCCAAGTTATAATGCCCTGTTCAATGTAATTTCAGTTTGTTCAATGTAAACCGCACTGATGCAGAATAGCGCGGTATATAAGAGAATGTAAATAAATAAATAAATAAATAAAACAGGCAATGAGACACTGTGCTTTATCTCCAGATCAGAGTCTAGTAGAAGCTGGGCTGTTTCGGGAGCGAAGCCTAGAGGGTTTTCTTCCCCCTCTGGCAAAGGCTCTTCTCCGTTAACTGGAGTAAGGCTGGAAAGACTTTGCTTTTTTCTCTGATTGTCCTACACTACCAGAATCAGTGAAGAGAATTCATGGCTCTCTGCTTCCAAAATTGTAGTATTGGGAGATGGGAAGAGTGCTTCCTCTGAGCTAACCTGCTCAAGGGTACCCTCTAGAGATTTCCCAATCTCTACAGTTTCTAAAGGCAGGAAGGAGTTAAAAAAAAGGCTTTGGCTGAGTCATGGAATCCAAAGCAGCAGCTTCAGCATTAATGACTTGATGCTTCCCTGGCCGTGACTCAGAGAAAATTACAGATTTGTCCCTGATTTCCATTTCAAGGGAGACTTGTAGCCATTCCAAGTGTTCCAATTCCTGCCAAAGGTGTTGGATCTTTACTTTTAACAGATCCCTATTCCCTGCTAAGAATCTAGCTCACACACAACTGCTTTGTTCCTTTCAAGGAGGCAAAGAATGTGTTTTTGCATGAGCCACCCCCACTGCAAAAGTTCCCTCTGCTCAGTGACTAGAGGAAACATCTTTCCATCAATTTGCAAAATGTCCCTCATTTTATATTTTGCATCAGTCAATTGTGACAGAAGTTGTAATCTTTCAGATTCACAGGCATGAAATTTGGCAGTCACTTCATCTAACTGTGTCTGAGCAAAGTTTAGATCATTAAGGAATCGCTTATACAATGCTTGTGTATCTCACAAGTCTTCCAGTAACTTCTTTTTATGTACATGGGATTCTGCAGTAGACACATTTACCTCGGTCTGCCTAGCAAGGCCATTTTTGTCATTAATGCTAGCTGATAAAGCCATCATAAATCAGACAAAGTCTTAAAGAGAAACTTTAAGTCTTAAAGGGTTGGTGCCAAGACTTCCCCAATCCTAACCATGGACTCTCCCAGCATTATCCGTATTGTGACAAGAATGGTCTGTGGGGATATTCAGTTGCACTGGCCAATTAGTGCCATTGAACATAGGGCTCAGTGGGGTTTATGCGGTTAGCAGGTTCTGCTAACCATAGAAACCCTTTTGAATATGGGGTCCTTTGCTCTTATATGTTGAGTTTTGCCTGTGACCCATTTCCTTCAGTCTCATTTAGACCTTCCTATCTTCATATCTCATCCAGAGGTACAACCTTTAACTCTGTTGGTCACTTTCAGAGACCCTAGTCTTTATGGGTATTCTTTTGCATCCTTCCCTTTAGTGCAAAAATCTCCATTTTGGGCTCAGAAAACAAACACTCCACAGCCTTTATCTCCCTTTCCACCCCATGGAAAGCAGGTTGTCTTTTACTAACATTTAGCCATCCAGCATTCACTCCTCCAGTTAATTCAGCATGCAGCCACAGTCAGTCAATCATCTGATCAACATCCAATCAGTTAATAGCATCCAGCATTCAGATATCTGTTCTACAGAAAGACTCTTCCCGCTGGTATTGAATCGGACTGAGTGCAACATTCTTGGTTTCAACTGTCTACAGGAAGTTTGCTGTATGCTTATTTGTAATAAACAGTAAGATATTAAGAAAGCGAGTCTTCTTATTGGCTGCTGAAATGTTTTAGCTTACTGATTAGTAGTGCATTGATATTTACATTATGAGGATAGAATAGTAAAAAGATGTAAATTAAGTTCATAGGGCAGCAAAGTGAAAAGCATATGTTTTACAAGGGCAGTGAAAGAATGCTTTCTCAAAAGGTCTGTGCTATGGAAGAAGCTGCAACTTGCTATTCAAAGAGCAGTACTAGTCCGAAGGAGGTATAAAGGGCCACTAAGGATTAATGATTGAGTGAATGACATGTGTTTTGTTATGGAAATAGAGCTGATGACATCTACAATTAAAGGACAATATCAGAAAGTGAATAACTTAAGGAAAACTGATGGATTGTTTCTTGTGTGCTGATGCTTCTGAAGCAGTATGATTAATATTACAGGCTAATGATTGTGTCTTGAGAGGGAAAGATGAGTTTAGTAGGAAGGATGAAGAGGATGTAGTTTGTCTGTTAGGTGTGATGTTATTTTATGTCCTTATCAGATGTGATTAATGTCCTATTCTTAAGGAAATATGTGGACATTTGCTGTGTTGTAGTTGCTGTGGGATAAAACTCAAAAGACGTTTTCTCAGAAGTGTGGGGTAAAGCATTTTCTCGCAGAGTTTGTCACTGCTGCCTGATGTTGCACATCAAAGGGCCTGAGCTGCCCCCTCCTCTTCCTCTTGCCAGTGCAATCTAGCTTAGGATTTCATAATGCAGATTTAGCGCAGTAATTTTGTGCAGCGATGATGTAAGCATGCAAATAAGTTCTGTGCAAAGAATCTCATGCTAAGCAAGGAGGGCAAGCCATGTGCACAGGGGTCTGGGTTAACAATCTGGCATCTGTGCACATGTATTGGATTGGTTAAAAATAAAAGGTCATCTGAGATGAAGTTTAATATTTCACTTCAGATGACCAATGCAGACTGCCCAATCATTGTTCCCACCCTCCTACATCCTATCCTCCTGAAATTCTGAAAGACCTTCCTTGGTGGCCCAGGGGTCTCTACCTTCCATCTCCCAAACCTACAAAAGATATTCCCTGTGGGCCCAGAGGCCTCTACACCCACCCTCAAACCCTGGTAGTGGCCTGATCCCCCCCTGCCACATATCTTAACTGTTGGGGGGCAGAAGCGATGCTACATGATCCTGTCCCTGTGCTGCTATCTTGGAAAATGACAGTGCCTGGCCCTTTGTGGTACATCCTGGGATGCATCGGGAGGGGTCAGTCTGCCATATAAGGGAAAAATTGCATTGCATTTAGCACTTGTAATGGCTATGGCACCAAAAACGGTCAACACACTAAAATCCCGCAGTAATTACAAAGCATAGAATTGGGTAGGAATGGGGTGGGTTATGGGCAGAGATAGGGCAGGGACAGTGTCATTGCTTCAGAGGAGGGGTTATATAACACCAGGCTAATGGCAGCAGTTAAACCTGATCCTACTAGTAGCATCCCAGAACCCTTCTATCCCTCCTGATCCCTCCATCCCTCACCATCACCCACTACCTTCCAATCCCCCACTAGCAGTACCAACATCCCCCTCATCTCAGAAACCTCCTAACTGTACCAATATCTCCTCTCATCATCTCCAGTTGATACCAGTATTATCCCTCACCCCCATGAAGGGGCAACCAACATTTCCACACCCCCAACCCCAACCTTCAAGCACTATTGGGAATTTCAGTGGTGGTATAGTGGAGAGGCAGGAGTTATCTCCAAATGCCCATGACCCTTACCTCCCAGGTTCAAAATAGTGGATCTTACTCCTAGCATCCACTATTTTGGACCCAGGAGGTAATGGAACAGGCGTCCTTTGGGATCGTTCCTGCCCCCTCCCATATTCCACCATGGAAACCCACTGGTAAGTGCTGAGAAGGGTCAAGGGTTGGTTGCCTCTTCAGAAGCGGTGAGGAATGATGCTGGTACTGATTGGGATGTGGAGGGAGGAGGTACTGCAGGAGGAGATTGGAGGCTATAGGGCTGTTGGTACTGCTAGAAGACAGATCAAAAGGCAAAGGGTGAGGGTACTGTTTGGGGGGGGATTGGAGGGTGAGGTGCCTTTGTGCTATTCAGGAGGGGGATTGAGGGGAATGATTAGGCTTCTCAGGAGGAGTGGGAATTGGGAGTGGGGGGTGATGTTTATAGGGAGGAGTGGGAAGTGGGAGGTGAAACCCAGTGATCAGGGTCAGCTAATGGCCCACTGCTTTTTAATATATTCATAAATGACCCGGAAATGAGTGAGGTGATGAAATTTGCAGATGACACAAAATTATTCAAAGTTGTTAAAACACAAGAGAATTGTGAAAAATTGCAAGAGGATCTTGATAAATTGGAAGACTGGACATCCAAATGGCAGATTAAATTTAATGTGGACAAGTGCAAGTTTATGCACCTAGGAAAGAACAACCCAAACTACAGTTACACAATGCAAGTTTCCACATTAGGATCAACCACCCAGGAAAAGGATTTAGGTGTCATCTTGGATAATTCATTGAAACCCCCCACCCAGTGTGCAGTGGTGACTGAGAAAGCAAATAGAATGTTAGGAATCATAAGGAAAGCAATGGAGAATAAAACCAAGGATATTATAATGTCTCTGTATCATTCCATGGTGCGATTGCAACTTGAATATTGTGTGCAATTCTGGTCACCATATCTTAAAAAGGATATAACAGAATTAGAAAAGGTACAGAGAAGAGCCACCAAAAATGGTAAAAGGGATGGACAGATACCCCTATGAGGAAAAGCTTAAAAGGTTAGAGGTCTTCAATTTGGAAAAGACATGGCTGAGAGCAGGTATGATAGAGGTCTATATATTAATGAATGGAGTACAACAAATAAATGTAGATCTGTTGTTTACTCCATCAAAAAGTAGAAAGACTAGGGGGCATGCAACCCATTTAAGACTAATAAGAGAAAGTATATTTTATTACTCAGTGCATAATCATACTCTGGAATTCGTTACTGCAGGATGTAGTAAATGCTGTTAGTGTAGCTGGGTTTAAAAAGGTTTGGAAAAGTTCCTGGAGGAAAAGCCCATAAATAATTATTAAAGAAAATCTGGGAAATCCACTGCTTACCCTGGAACAAGCATTGTGGAACCTATGTACCTTTCTGAGATCCTGCCAGGTATTTGTGACTTGGATTGGTCACTGTTGGAAACAGAATACTGGGCTTGATGGACCTTGGTCTGACCCAGTATGGCATTTCTTATGTTCTTATGTAATGCATGCGGCTGTGGTAAAGACATTGGCAGGTAGCAATGATAAACGTACCATGCTATCCGCTGATGCATTTACTTGTGCAAGTGTCTGTTCTAGGCAGTGACTCTAGGGCAGATGCTGGATCCCAACAATTACTGCACAGGTTTTGCACTTACTGCGCATTAGATTTTGCCCTTAATGAATGGCAAGTGCAAAGACTTACTGCACTTTAGTGAACAGACCCCTAACTTGCATATATACTAACAGAATCAGTAATACAGAAAATGCTTTCAAAATAATGTCATTAAATATGACTCATGAGCAGCACAGAGATCTGGCTGATACCCTATGTTTCATAATTTCATACAGATTTGAGCTCTTATGCAAATGGATTTATATTTTTTTCTAAACTTTTGGGCAAAAGAATTGAGCCTGTCATTGCAGTTGGAATGGGCAAATATCCATCTGACCTTTGAAGAGAAAATGATGAGTGGTTCAGGTTATAGCCACGTAAGTCTGAAAGCTTAAGGCAATAACAATACAGTCAGGCAGATTACAATTATTTTCCACTTTCTGCATTCAATGTTAGAGTCTAATGTCCACATCACCTGACATGAAGATCTACTTTGCTTAATAACGATGTCATCAGTGATATATTTTTGTCTTATTGCTGTATTATGTCCCACCCAAAACGGCATGCTTGCTTGGCTCTTGCTCATGTGAAACTAAAATGCAAGCCCTTTCAAACTGCCTGCCATCCACTGTCACAATGGCCGAGGAGATAGATTTGAAATTTACCATTTCCTTCAAGGGCAGGCTTCAGGAACAGTCAGAAAAAGCAGATATTAGCAGGTTGCCGTGGGCTGCCAGCAGTTTTTTAAAGGCTGATATGTTATGAATCAGACATACAGAGAGGCAGAACGTTAAATTAAAATGCTATTTCAAAAGGCTTTTGCTGATCTAGGTCCTAAGAGCTAACTAGGAAGGGCACAGTCCCAAGATGTAAGATAATTTTAAAGCCAATTCTGGAAATAAGGCACTGCTTCACCCATAGAAGTAGCCTTTTAAAGAACTGCCCTCATGATATGCAGGTAAATTTATACATGTATGGCCAAGCTGCATTTATTTGGACTGAGTAGAGGCATTGCTGGGTGGCGGAAATGAGGAGAGGTTTGCATTTAAGTGCAAATTTTCTAAAATATGTGCATATGTATGTCAACTAAACAGAGAAATATGCACTGGTAACCATGTCAGGAAGAGTATTTGCATACTATTTACATATTGGCATAAAACACAGTACCTCTATAGGGTACTAAGATCACACAGTTAAAAATTTTTATACTTATAATTTTTTAAATTTTTATATGAATATTGATCACTGCATCCAAATTAAATAAATATATAGACTGGTGAACCATCAACATCGGGAGTTAGTCTATACTATCGTAGGCCATTCAATCATCTCCCTTAGATATCATCGGTTCTTCCAATTTTTTTCTGTTAAAATCCACATTTCTTAACTAATTTTAAAAGCTATCTGAAATTGCATGACACAGTTATAAACACCTCCAAAATGCTTATTTTAGTCACCCCTGCCTGCAAACACAGCCAGTGAAATGGAAAATGGTGGAGGAGCATCCACTAGTTCTTGAATAAAGGCTGATTGGTTTGGAAAAGGAGCCATTGGATTGGACTGAAGAGGTAAACCGAAGAAAGTATTCTTTTGCAGAGAAGTTCTCCAGCAGACGAGCTGGGGAAAAAGAATGGACTTATCCTGAGTTTCGGCATGCAGCTCAAAGAGTGGCAGTGGTGGTAGCAGCAGCCTCATTCCCCCATGGGGACAACATCACCCCGAGAAGTGCACAGGCCAACGAGCGTATCAATATGGCCAGAAACTTTGGGTCTGTGGCAATTTAAAGCATGGGATGCACCTAGACTCAAAGTTTGTCCTGAAACATTTTGGGGTATGTTTACTAAACTGCGGTAATGTCATTCATGTTAGGTTCCACGGTAAAGGTACAGATGCCCATATAAAGGCATGGGCGGGGCAGCATTATGACAAGCATGTCAGGTAACGCGCGTTATAAGGCGCGTTACAAAGCAGCTCATTAGGCACAGTGCAAGGCACGTAATAAGGTGCCTTGTAACGTGCCTTATAACGTGCCTTGTACTGTGCCCAATAAGGTGCCTTGTAAGGTGTCTCATAACATGCCTTATAACATGTCTTGCACTGTGCCTAATAAGGTGCCCTGTAACGTGCCTCATACTGTGCCTAATAAGGTGTCCTATAATGCCTTATAAGGATTTTTGGCAACTGTGGTGAGGGTACTATGGGCTGGCAGCACAGATACGCAGAGATATGACTGTCCAAAGGAATGACAAGTAGTTGTATAGGACAGGTATAAAAACCGGAACAAACAGAAATCAAACCCATGACCAGTGGGCAAAAAGTCAGTGAACAAACCAGCAGACTACACCACCATGTTGAGTTCCACAGCAATGTCTGCATACAAGAACACTGCAGGACACCACACAAAACGCCTGTTGTGTGCCAGGATAGGGCAACTCCACCAGTACTGTGATAAGGAAGCTTATCATAGCTCAGGAAGGAGCTATAGGAAAGGTGAAGTGACTCTGAACAAGCAACCTGTCAGTTCTGGTAGAAATAAGAAAACAGAATTTTCTCATAAAAGACTACCAGTCCCAGAATGCACCAGATTTCCAACAGCCATTAGAGGAGCTGAAGTGGGGAAACGTGTGTTCAATCAGGAGGGCTATGAGGTAATCCCTAAGCACTCATCTCAAAGGGCAGGGCCTGATTCAGCACAGCTGTGCTGTGTTAGGGAGGAGCACTCATCTAAGCAGAATAAGAGTAGAGTTTATTCTACAGATGACCATCTTCATGATCACCTTGGATATCCAGAGAATTGTCCTCAGTATTCTGAGAATCAGCTTGAGTTTGATCATCAGTTTCATCTGAAGGATCATCAGAAGCAGAAGCCAAACCGGACGGACAGAGAGGGAAAGAGACCCTTTGGAAGAAGGAAGAGAAAAGCCTTTAAGAGGTCTAGAAGAGTCCAAAGCAGTACGTATACTGGGAGGTATTCCAAGGGCCAGCATACACCATTGGACTGGGGAAAGCCAGAGGAATGGTGCTGCAGAGCTAGGAATCACCAGAGGCTACCTGTGAGGGAGACGGCTGCACGTGGAAGGGACCCTAAGACCTGTGCCAGAAGGTATGTGAAGAGAGATCTAGTGTCCAGGGATCTGGATTGGAAGGCTGGACATAAGAACTGGACTACATACTGGCCAGGCTATATAGAGAGGAACTCTAGCAGCAATGGAAGCTCAGGTATGAACACTGATCTATGCCCTAGCTATAACCTTGAAAGACAGCAGGGAAACAAGTATTCTCCTGAAAATGCTCCATTGAGAGATTCATCTGTGCCAATCCATGATATTGAACCCATGCTTGTTGAACAAGGGGGAATAATAGCAGATGAGGATCCTGTTTATATGGACTGTTCTCTATCCAAACTCCGTTGGTAACTTTCTGTTATAAAGTACAGCAACCATCACAAAGAAATAAAAATTTGTTCTTTAATCTACTCAGAAAAGCTCCTGAAGCAGGATTTGACCCACACAGTAGAAAGCAAGCCAGCTAAGGGGTTTCAGCTGGATAACTGCTAGCAATTAAGCCTTACCTAATTGCTTGTGAGCTAGGAGAGAATCACTTCTTTATCTATGTGGGAAGTAATCAGAAGTTAACCTGAAAAGAACAGTTTGTTTCTTGCTTTGTGGCTTTTCATTTGTTGTTTTCCTGATTTTGACTTTGTTTTTCCAAGTTAACACTGAAAGCAAGTAACCTAATTTATGTGCTACCAAGCATATCTGTGTTGGGAGAAATAACCCCATAAATAAATATCTTATTGGCTTTACCCAAGAGCACAACTAAATTATTGTCAGCAGCTGTGTCTGGTGTGAATGAACTACATTGCCCACAATACCTTGCAAATCATATAGAAATATGCACTTGCCAAGAGTGTGAAGATTCTCACCCAGGCAGCCGTCTGACAGTACCCATGATGCAACACAAATGCAGAACAGACATCCACAGCTGATATCGCAGTCTATAAGTAGGACAAGAGACACAGATAAACATATGCAAACACACCATGAAATGGAAGGCCCTGAACAAAGCATGCCAAGGAGCGAAGATCCAAAATAGAAAGGGTGGCAGGGGCCTGCAGAGGGGACAACTGTGTGCATGGTCATTGGACCAGGGCAAAACAGGGAATAGAACCAAAAAGGAGCACATGAGAATCGAACCTACACAATGTGTCCAACAACAGCATCACCAATCCCCCAAGCCAACTGCTCACTTGGATAGCATAATGATAAAAACCATATGTAACAGCTAAAATGTGAAAGACAGGCTGCATAGAGGGCACACCGTGGTGCACAGCGAAGTGATGCTACAGATGCGTTAAACGGGGATGGGCCCCCCAACACACAGCACAGCATGAAAACGAATATGTGAGCCAACCCAGGCCCCCCCGCTGGTAGCACACACACACACACACCTTGCAGACAGAGTCAACTAGGAACACACAATCCAGACTGACACATGTACATTGGCATATGTGTGTGAGTCCAGGCTGTGCACAGAAGGTGATGGCAAACAATCTGTGTGTCACAAAAAAACATGGAGGACCACACCAAAAGACATGTGTAGTACAGCAGCGGCACCTGAAAACAGTATAACCTGCATGTGTACTGGGACACACAAATGAGCAGTGACACACATATGGCCAACATAGTTACGTCTGGAAACACACAAACATATGTGTCCATGTCCCCTGTGACAGTGACATGGCATGCTGGAGGACACCGCCCCACACAATGTCAGCCCATAAGAAACATTTGAAGTGTGATGTGAGTCAAAACAGATCAAACATGCAAAGTACTGTCTGTGTGCAGCAGGTGTCCGATAGGGGCTGTCTGAGGCAGGCAAATGCCACACAAGGTCACAGTAAAGGTAGGGTGTGTCACTGGAATGCGTGGATTCACCATGGCTGCATGTCAAGCAGGCAATGCCACATGTTCAAGGTCTGGCGAGATCAGTGAAATGGAAGCGTTGATGCATAGTGGACTGGCAGCAAACAGGAGACAGGTCAGTAGAAAACATAGAAGACATGCGTAAATACGTGTGCACAATGTACACAAGGGCACCAGCACAGGGTTAGAGATAAGAGCAGTGAGCACCTCCGCACAGGTGTCCAGGCACATCCCATCACCAGACAACACACAAGGGTAGCAGAGAGTGTGCTGTCACATAGACACGTCCCAAAAACACAGACACATACACACAGTGAGATGGGGAGAGCATGCCACCAGTAGCATATAGCCCCTGTGAGTCATTTCTCTGGCTAATGTTGGCGGTGCTGCTGAGCCGCCCAAATAGCACCTCGTAGTGCTCCAGGACGGCTGCCAGGAGGAGCTCATTCTCTTCTTGGTTGTAGCAGGCTGCCCTCCTCTTGGCATCATCCAGCACTGGCCTGCGACAGTGCCTGCCACCTGCCACACCTCCACGCTGTTGCTGCATCCTCTGGCTGTGGCTGGATGGGCCTGCCTCGCCCCCCTCAGGCTCCTCCTCTGTAGGGTACACCGCTGCCTGGTGGCTGCTCGGGTCGCTCTTGGTCATCTCTCGTGCTCCACTCTGTGCCATCGTGTGCTGCCATTGCTGACCTGCTGTGCCCCTTTCAAATATGCGGTGTGTGGTTCATGCCATTATGCCATTCATCTGGGGCAGCTCTATGCCATTACGCACCTGTGCGCTTTACATTCTGTACGTTTGGACCTCTTCATTGTCTGCCCCTACATCCACGGGTGCTGTGTCCTCTTCCGTATTTGGTGCCACACATATTTCATTTCTGATATGTAGTTTTACTCAGTGTGCTATTCCATTGCTACAGCGTGCTCCGCCGAGTGTAGGTACCCAACGTATTGCATCTATGCATACATTGTGCACGCGCATGCGTGTGCGGACACGCCATGTGTCCCTCCCCTTTCTATGCATGCTCCGCCCTTCCTACGTGCACTCCACATGATCCAATTGCAAGGTGTGCTTGTGTGTTGTGGTACACGTGCTAGAGCCTGCACTACGACATTCCGCTCCCGTGCGTACTGTGCGGTGTGCAAGCCTGTTGCTTGTATGCGTTATGTTGGTTCTGATTAGTTGCCATGCCCTACAATGTATTTAGCTCCCCACATCGCTCAAGGTCTCTGTCCATGATGGCTCACACTGACCATGCGGGTTGTGCAGTGGTGGCGTTGCTGGGAGTCAAAGAGCTGCGGTTGCCTGATGAGGGAGATGGTGTCCTTGGGGCTGTGGAACTGGGCATGGGTGCAGTCTTGCTGCAACACTGACTTGCCGCTGTGGAGGATCCACAGGCCGAGGTATGTCCAGCAGAGCACCATAGGCATGCTGAGGCATGCCGTCGCCTGCCTCGCCTCTACAGGCCCAGGCCCCTGCTCCAGGACATTCGTGAGGACCAGGTCATCTCCCTCTACCGTCTGAGCACAGGGGCTATTAGGGAGCTCTATGAGGATCTGAGACCTGACCTCGAGCCCCGGACTGCCCGGTCAAATGCCATACCGGGATTGGCCAAACTCCTGTCTGCCCTACATTTCCTTGCCTCTGGCTGCTTCCAATCCTTGGTGGCTGCAGTGGGAGGGATGAGCAGGCCCACCTTCTCAAGCTGTCTCCATCAGGTACTGCGGGCCATGGTCAGCCGGGTTAGGAATTACATTACAATTCCTAACAGTGGGCAACAGTGGGGCAACCTGGGCCAGGCATTCCAGCGTATTGCGGGGATACCACACGTGATGGGAGCTATTGATTGCACATATGTTGCCCTGGTCCCGCCCAGAGACAGGAAGGTGGTGTTCCACAACCGCAAACCCTACCATTCCCTGAATGTTCAGGTTGTTTGTGATTCAACTATGCGTATTCTGAATGGGTTCCCCGGTTTCCAGGGTCCGCCCATGACTCCCATATCCTGAAACACTCGGCACTATTCAGACAATTTGAGGCCAGACAATATGGGGACTGTGGCCTGCTGGGTGGATATTAGCCATCTCTAACATGCTCATGTTGTCTCTGTGTCCTGTGGGCACTTCACCTCGCAGACGTGGGACAGAGTCACTTTCGGGGTTCCACTCGGGCCTTCTGACTCCATATCCCCTGCGATGCACATGACAGGGCATGCTGCACCTCAGACGTTTTTGAAGAACAGATTACAGACACAGTCCGTCACGCTGTGGCATATCACTGCCCATCCGATGTCTCTTATACTTGGTCCCATTGCTGACTATGACCCCTGCATGCCTCTCCCTGCATTGTGGTTGTGCATCACTGACATTGTATGGGGCGGTGTCCTCCAGCGTGCCATGTCACTGTCACAGGGGACATGGACACATATGTTTGTGTGTTTCCAGACGTAACTATGTTGGCCATATGTGTGTCACTACTCATTTGTGTGTCCTGGTACACATGCAGGTTATACTGTTTCCAGGTGCCACTGCTGTACTACACATGTCTACACCCCTACTGTATATGTTACTGTGCCGGTACATTGCATGTTTGATCTGTTTTGACTCACATCACACATCAAAAGTTTCTTATGGGCTGTTTGTTTTGTTATGGACCTCTGTGGGATCTGTGTGCACCAACATTGCCGGACATGCTGTGGCCCACTGGGCAGCCTGTGTTACATGACCATGGACATGGCCATGTTGAGATGGCAACCTGGTTCGGCCGTGCCATCTCTAGCTGTGTCCAACACGCACTGCGCTCTTTGTTGTGATCGTGTCCTGTGTACATGTCTGAGATCTCATTATGTACATATTGTGGTTTTTCTCTCTCCATTGTGACCTTGTTTTGTGTACAGCATACCATGACCTGTTTCTCCTTCCTCTATCACAGGGCGCAGCGAACACACACGGTATATCGTCTATATTAAAGCTGGCCTATCCATCACAGTACCATTGGTGGACAGAGCACCTCGATGCAATGATCCTTGGGGGATGGTGCCATTGGGTGATGGGCCTCAGTGAGTGGGACACATGCCTATGATGGACATTATTGTTTGACTAATACTTTGTGCCAAACAGGGACAACTGACACAACATTGCTGCCGTACTCTGGACGTGTGTTGTGGTCATCGCGATGGACATGCAGTACATTCTGCATTACTGTGGCACACTGAGTTCTCATACATAACCTTGCATGCCCATGCATCTGTGACATCCGTACCGGGACTTGTATACTTTCGGATGACATTTTCACTATGGACAATGTGTACTGGTCCAAACATATACAGCAGGATGTCACATACTCACTGTATGTTGTGCATCTATCTGACAATGTGTTGATGTGGGTGGGCCATGTGTGTGACCTGCAGTGCAGTATGTCTACAATGTTGTTTCAGTTGTCCCTGTTCGGCACAAAGTATTAGTCAAACAATAATGTCCATCATAGGCGTGTGTCCCACTCGCTAATGCAGCCATGTGTGTGCCATGGGGGGAACATCCTGTAGGCCCTGTTGCTATGTCTGGTTACCTTGTACTTGGACATGACAAACTGTTTGCTACCACACCACTGTGATGCGTACCACCATCTGTGGCATTACATCTAGGTATCCTCTGTTCCAACCCTATCTCCTTCTGGTTATGTGGGCAGCTTGGTGCACCTGCCTGGACCGTGCCCCCTGTTAGTTTTGTGTTCTTATGCTATTCCCATGATGCTGCGGACAGCGCACGTCAGTGCCATCTGGTTCACTCACATCACTGCGTCGCCAATTGACCTTTCAGGCCATTGCCCAATGTGTGTGTTCTATCATACACAACATGTGTGTAGTGTATTAGATGTTCTGCTGCTGCATTCCTATGCACAGATGGCTTCACTGATGGCCACATACATATTCCATTTTAACACAGGTACATTCATCGCTCCCAAGTGCCTGTACAGTTGGATGTCATCTGTTTTTGAGCATTGTGGCTTCTTGTGGGTGGGCATCTCTACTACTTGTGCATATGCATGTCACCGCCAGCACCACTGCCAACGAACGCCAATGCCAGCTATGTCTGACACACACATCCCAGGCAGGGATGTAGAGGCAGCAGCCTGGGTATGCATGTGCCCAAGTAGTAGAGATGCCCACCCACAAGAAGCCACAATGCTCCAAAACAGATGACATCCAACTGTTCAGGCACATGGGAGCGATGAATGTACCTGTGTTAAAATGGAATAAATATGTGGCCATCAGTGAAACCATCTGTGCACAGGCAAATGCAGAAACATTAACAAAATGTCATGTCTCAATGTCCCAGCACCAGCCCTCAACTGTGTAGACCATATGTGTTTGTATCAATGGGTCCTACAGCAGTGTAGATGGCCAGTCAAAAGTCCGTGATGTGTGTGAGAATCAGCAGACATCAGTTACGCATGTACAGAAACACCTTTAATGACCAAATGTGAGCAATAACAGTTACACAAGGCAAAAGGAGGACATGGAAACAGGTAGGAGATGCACATGTTGATGTGTTGGTGTGGCACTATGGTTCTCGCACTGGTCTGTGTACCTGGGGAACAGGATTCAATTCCCCATGTAGCATATGTCAGGCCACATTCCCTGCATTGCTCTGACGGGGTCCAGTTAATCATTGTCACCATTTGATGTACATTATGAGGGTTATGTTGCTATGTACACTGTTTTGCTTGATGTCATGGCCAGGCTCTGACACCCATTACATATATCTGTGTGTAGGCTAGCAGACATCTAGGACTAGAAAGGGGGACTGTTACTTCTGGAGAGACATCTGCAACTGTGAGTATATACTTATGGTAATTTTCTAAAAAGAATTCTTTGTATTAAAGCTACTTAATCTGTGAACCCACTGTTTTTTGTTGGATCAGTTAGGGCCTAGTAGCAGCAATTAAAGTTTGAATTTAAAACACAGAGGAGAGCTTTCTGGTTACATTTCATACCCAGCAGAGAGCTTGTAGTTTAAATTTAATAGTCACTCAGGGCCAAGTAACAGCAAAGTACTTTTAGTTTAAATTTAACACACAGAAGAGAGCTTTCTGGTTAAATTTAGTATCCAGCAGAGAGCTTGTAGTTTAAATTTCATAAGAAGTTAGAGCCTAGCAGCAGCTAAGAGCTATAATTTAAATCAAATCAGAATTTAGCTTACCTCAGCAGCACAAGAAAGGGTACTGTGTAGCAGCCCTCTTTTAATAAGTGTTATTTCCCTCCCTCCCCACACCCACCCTCCCCTGGGATAATCATAGCTTTATAGGTACTTACACATCTTAAAAGACAGGAGGTGCTTTCAGGTGAAGCTCATTACCCAAATCAGTCATACACTAAGGACCTGAGATTAATTAAGCCTCAGGTGAACAAGGTATATTAAACATACTAGGTACAGTTTTATTGGTATGAATACCCATAGCAACCCCTAGTAAGTAACAACTTAAACATCTAGACACAAACTTAAAACTAAGATGCAGACAGCAGTCCAGCAGCGGAATGGGGGCTTTCCAGTCTTTTGCATTGAGTGTCACATGTATGATTTTCTCCCAGTTGGTGAGAGGTCTTACGTGTGCACTAGGTGCAAGGAGTTCTTTTCTCTCAGGGAACAAGTCCGTTCTCTAGAGGCTAAAGTAGCAGACTTGGAAAACATAAGACAGACAGAGAGGTACATAGACGAGACCTACAGGGATATAGTCCTGAAGTCCCACCTCCAGTCTGGCAGCACCCCTGTTGCCATGAAGGAAAGAGGTCACGTGACAGGAGAGCATCACCCTGGTGTGGCAGGAAGTGATCCTGTAACTAGGACCTGTCCTCCAGGTGATGTAAAACCCTCTCGCACCGAGGAAGTTTCTCCAGGGCCATGTGCCCATGAGGGAAGGGTTAGGACAGCCGTTATAGTTGGTGATTCGATCATTAGGCATGTAGATAGCTGGGTGGCTGGTGGACGTGAGGATAGCCTGGTAACATGCCTGCCTGGTGCGAAGGTAGCGGACCTCACGCGCCACCTAGATAAGGTCTTAGATAGTGCTGGGGAGGAGTCTGCTGTCTTGGTACATGTCGGTACCAATGACATAGGAAAATGTGGTAGGGAGGTTCTGGAGGCAAAATTTAGGCTTTTAGGTAGGAAGTTGAAATCCAGAACTTCCAGGGTAGCATTCTTCGAAATGCTTCCTGTTCCACGCGCAGGACCCAAAAGGCAGGCAGAGCTCCGGAGTCTCAATGCGTGGATGAGACAATGGTGCAGAGATGAGGGTTTTGGATTTGTTAGGAACTGGGGAACATTCTGGGGAAAGGAGGGGCTCTTCCAAAGGGATGGGCTTCACCTTAACCGGGATGGAACCAGGCTGCTGGCATTAACCTTTAAAAAGGAGATAGAGCAGCTTTTAAACTAGATATTAGGGGAAAGCCGACAGTCACCCAAGAGCGGATGGTTCGGAAGAATGTATCCTTGAAGGATACTACCAAAAGCAGAGAGGTTCCACAAAAGAGTAAAGTAGCCCAAATGCCCTCAAGTATGGAGCAGACAAAGCTTAAAGATCCCAATTTACCCATGTCTAACAATAGCCAAATTAACATGAATAAAATACATTCTCTAAAATGCTTGTATGCAAATGCTAGAAGTCTAAAGAATAAGATGGGAGAGTTAGAATATATAGCACTAAATGAAAGGTTAGATATGATTGGAATATCAGAGACATGGTGGAAGGAGGACAACCAGTGGGACACTGTGATACCTGGGTACAAACTATATCGTAATGATAGAGCTGATCAAATTGGTGGAGGGGTTGCGCTCTATGTTAGAGAGAGCATTGACTCAGAAAGGATTAAAGTTTTGCAGGAAACAACATCTGCTGTAGAATCTATATGGATTGAAATTCCATATAAAAGGGGGAAGGCGATGGCAGTGGGGGTGTACTATCGAGCACCTGGCAAGAATGACCAAATGGATGATGAAATGCTCAAAGAAATCAAGGAAGCTAACAAAAGTTACAGCGCAGTAATAATAATGGGTGATTTCAATTACCCCGGTATCGACTGGGTCAGTGTCACGTCAGGACATGCTAGGGAGATAAAGTTCCTAGATGAAATAAATGACTGCTTCTTGGAGCAGCTGGTTCATGAACCGACCAGAGGGGAAGCCATATTAGACCTAGTCCTTAGTGGAACACCAGATGTAGTGCAAGAGATAAGGGTGTTGGGGCCACTTGGCAATAGTGATCATAGCATGATCGCCTTTGATTTAATTAGTGGAGGAGGGATAGTAAGGAAATCCACAGTACTACCTTTTAACTTTCGGAAGGGAGACTATGATAAAATGAGGAAAACAGTTAAGAAAAAACTAAAAGGAGCAGTTGCGAAGGTTAAAGACGTACATCAAGCTTGGGTGTTGTTGAAAAGTACTATCTTGGAAGCCCAGACCAGCTGTATTCCACGCTTTAAGAAAAGTGGAAGGAAGTCCAAAAAACTGCCAGCATGGTTTAAAGGTGAGGTCACAGAGGCTGTTGTTGCCAAAAAAGCATCTTTCAGGAAATGGAAAAAAGAGCCAAACGACGAAACCTGGAAACAGCACAAGCACTGGCAAGTCAAATGCAAGGAATTGATAAGGCAGGCAAAGAGAGAATTTGAGAAGAAGCTTGCTGCGGAAGCAAAAACGCGAAATAAAGACCTTTTCAAGTACATTCGTAGCAAAAAACCTGTGAAAGAGTCAGTTGGTCCATTAGATGATAAAGGGGTTAAAGGAGCACTAAGAGGCGACAAGGCGATAGCGGAGAGACTGAATGAATTCTTTGCTTCGGTCTTTACTGAGGAAAATGTAGGGATGTTACCCATGACTGAAGTGGTATTTAAAGGTGTGGAAGAATTGAAGGAAATATCGATACATCGGGAAGATGTCTTACAACTATTAGATAAACTGAAGAGTAGCAAATCACCTGGGCCGGATGGTATACATCCAAGGTTGTTGAAAGAACTGAAATATGAGATTGCAGACCTGCTATCAGTAATCTGCGAACTATCATTAAAATCATCTCTAATACCTGAAGATTGGAGGATCGCCAATGTAACACCAATTTTTAAAAAGGGTTCCAGGGGTGATCCGGGAAACTACAGACCGGTGAGCCTGACGTCAGTACCGGGAAAAATGGTAGAAACCATCATAAAGAATAAAATTACTCAGCATGTAGATAGTCACGACCTAATGGGAGACAGCCAACATGGCTTTAGACAAGGAAGATCTTATCTTACTAATCTGTTTATGTTTTTTTGAAGGAGTGAATAAACAGGTGGACAAAGGTGAGTCGGTTGATATTGTGTATCTGGACTTTCAGAAAGCCTTTGACAAGGTCCCTCATCAGAGACTTTTGGCAAAACTAAAGAGTCATGGGATAGGAGGCAGTGTACTTTTGTGGATCAGGAACTGGTTAAAAGATAGAAAGCAGAGGGTAGGGCTAAATGGCCAATTTTCCCAATGGAGAAGGGTGAATAGTGGTGAACCCCAGGGATCTGTGCTGGGTCCGCTGCTTTTTGACATATTCATAAATGACCTGGAAAGTGGAATAACGAGTGAGGTTATCAAATTTGCAGATGACACAAAACTATTTAAAGTTGTTAAAACCCAAGAGGATTGTGAAAAATTGCAAGAGGATCTTGATAAATTGGAAGACTGGGCATCAAAATGGCAGATGAAATTTAATGTGGACAAGTGCAAGGTTATGCACCTAGGGAAGAACAACCCAAACTATGGTTACACGATGCAAGGTTCCACATTAGGAACCACCACCCAGGAAAAAGATTTAGGCGTCATTGTGGATACCATGTTAAAACCCTCGGCCCAGTGTGCAGCGGCGGCCAAGAGAGCAAATAGAATGCTAGGTATGATAAGGAAAGGAATGGAAAATAAAACAAAAGATATTATAATGCCTCTATATCGTTCCATGGTGAGACCGCACCTTGAATATTGTGTGCAAGTCTGGTCGCCGTATCTTAAAAAGGATATAGCTATTTTAGAAAAGGTACAGAGAAGAGCCACCAAAATGGTAAAGGGGATGGAAGGATACTCCTATGAAGAAAGCCTAAAAAGGTTAGGGCTCTTTAACCTGGAAAAGAGACGGCTGAGGGGAGATATGATAGAAGTCTATAAATTAATGAACGGAGTGGAACGGGTAAACGTAGATCGATTGTTTGCCTTATCAGAATATAGAAAGACTAGGGGACATGTAATGAAGCTACAGGGTAAACTATTTAAGACTAGTAAAAGAAAATATTTTTTCACTCAACATGTAATCAAACTCTGGAATTTGTTACCGGAGGATGTAGTAAAGGCTGTTAGTGTAGCTGGGTTTAAAAAAGGTTTGGACAAGTTCCTGGAGGAAAGGTCCATAAACCATTATTAAGAAGTGACCGAAGATATCAATGCTTGACCCAGTACAAGCATTGTGGAACTTGTGTCTCTTGGGGAAACTGCTAGGTACATATGACCTAGATTGGCCACTGTTGGAAACAGAATACTGGGCTTGATGGACCTTGGTCTGACCCAGTATGGCATATCTTATGTTCTTATGTTCTTACATGCTTTTCCTGGCTTGTGTATCCTGTTTTGCCAGGCACATATGCCTTTGTGGACATTTCATGACTCCTGTGTGTTTGGTCCTCCACATGCAGCCCCCACTGTGTACATGTGCACACCATGCATCTCCTGGACATGATCTGTCCTGCTCCTCATCTGTTTATGGACCAGTGGTTTGGTGTGACATTTTTTACATACATTTGTCTCTGCTGCTGCATCACCTCACTGACCATCCTGGACCACTGGCAGTTGCCTGTGTGCCAGCCGTGTGCCAGCTGTCTGCTGCCTCAGACGGCGCTATGACTTTGCATACACACATGCCATTTAGTGGTACATATTAGCATTGCAGTTGCTGTGGTTGTTTGGCATAGTGGTTAGAGGCATGCATTGGGCCACCATAGGTTGTGGGTTTGATCCCAGCATGTTCCATTCCTCTTCTTTTCTTGTGTTCTGCTAACCTTACCATGCAATGGCTGTAACTTTGTCACCTTTCCGCACACCCTCCCTTCTCTTCGCTGTGCACCATGGTGTGCCCTCTATGCAGCCTATCTTTCACATATTAGCTGTTACATATGCTTCTTATGCTATCCAAGTGAGCAGTTGGCTTGGGGGATTGGTAGTGCTGTTCTGATGCTGTTGTTGGACACGTTGTTGTGTAGGTTCAATTCTCATGTGCTCCTTTTTGGTTCTATTCCCCTTTTTGCCCTGGTCCAATGACCATGCACACAGCTCTCCCCTCTGCAGGCCCCTGCCACCCTTTCTATTTTGGCTCTTTGCTCCTTGGCATGCTTTGTTCAGGACATTCCATTTTATGGTGCGTGTGGATATGTTTATCTGTGTCTCTTGTCCCACTTACAGACTGCGATATCAGCTGTGGATGTCTGTTCTGTATTTGTGATGCATCATGGGTACTGGTGGGGTTGCCCTATGCTGGAACACAACAGGCGTTTTGTGTGGTGTCCTGCAGTGTTCTTATATGCAGACATTGCTGTGGAACTCAACATGGTGGTGTAGCCTGCTGGTTTTTTCATTGAATTTCTGCCCACTGGTCATGGGTTTGATTTCTGATTGTTCCCATTTTTTATACCTGTCCTATACAACTACTTGTCATTCCTTTGGACAGTCATATCTCTGCGGATCTGTGCTGCCATCCGATAGTACCCTCACCACAGTTGCCAACAATCCTTATAAGGCATTATAGGGCACCTTATTAGGCACAGTATGAGGCACGTTACAAGGCACCTTATTACGTGCCTTGTACTGTGCCTAATGAGCTGCCTTGTAACGTGCCTTACAATGCGCCTTATAACGCATGTTACCTGATATGCTTGCCATAATGCTGCCCCACCCATGCCTTTATATGGGCATCTGTACCTTTACCGTGGAACCTAACATGAATGACATTACCGCAGTTTAGTAAACATACCCCTTAGTGTATGTGCCTTATGTTAAATGTATCCCCCCATTGTGTTGTGAGCACTTTCCTTGAAGGATAAGGTGGGATAGAAAACTGCCTAAATAAATAAAATGGGAGTCAAGGGGAGGGTTGTGTGGAATTGCATCAAGTTGGGGAAGGGTGGGGTAGTTGACAGTGGGGAGGCCCTGGGGCTGAATCCACCTGCCATTATATTTTTTAGAATGGAAAAAATTAACAATATTTTGTTTATTTATATTCTCTTATATACTGTGCTATTCTGCATCAGTGCGGTTTACATTGAACAAACTGAAATTACATTGAACAGGGCATTAGAACTTGGAGATAACTATTTTACAGGGAACATGGGCTATGGAGGGTTAAGTGGCTTGCCCAAGACCACAAGGAGCACCTGTGGGACTAGAAACCCCAGTCCTTCTGGCCCAAGGTTGCTGTCCTACTAGTGGGATTTGAACCCCTGACCTTCTGGCCTGAAGTACCTTGCCCCAACCACTAGGCCACTCCTCCACTCCATTTCACTTCAAAATGAAATTAAGCAAACAGGAAATTGCACATGGAGTGGAGGAATGGCCTTATGGTTGGAGAAGTTATCCAGGGGCCAGAGAGACCAGAGTTTGAATTCCACTGACACTCCTTGTGGCCTTGGACATGTCACTTAACCCTCCATTACCTCAGATGCAAAATTAGATTGCAAACCTTCTGAGAGTAGAGAAATATCTACCATATCTGAATGTAATTCACCTTTACTTACTGCTGGGAAGGCATGAGCTAAATATATATGTAACCCCCTTTCTGGGCGGTCCATAAAATTATTAAAAACTATGAGGCAGACAAGGGAGCTATTACCCAGAGTTTTTCTGAAGGAGTGTTAATTGCCATGGTTCAAACTTGAGAGGAGATTAGAGGCTATGGAGCAGCAAGTATTTAAAGTTTTGGTACCACACGTTCTCATTTACTCTTCTCAAAAATTAGAGTCCAGGCCATATGTTTGTGTTCTGAACTAAGGGTTTGCTTAAAATTAGGGTCATTGCTAAACAACTTAATCTTCAGCAAATCCAATATGATGAATAAAACTATATTACAATAGATAAATTCTCTCAGGTAATGTATGGAGTGTAGCTTGTCTCATTCTTTCACAATCTGCACTCTCAAGTTATTTACTCTTGTTCCAACCCTTTTCTCAAATGTACAAACAGATGTATATAATTAGTAATTTAGTCTTCTCCAGGACCAAGCAGGAAGTCAGTCCTCACTTATGGGTGACGTCGGCGCCGACGGAGCCCTCGCGGAGCAATTTTCCCCAGCTTTCAAAGAAAGCCTTTGGGAATTGCAGCGCGCATGCGCGGTCGTCTTCCCGCCCGAGGGTGCCATCTTAGCCAGTCTTCTTTTTTCCGCGGAGCCCTACAGACGTCCCCGTCTTGTCCCCGCGAAAAAGTTGATTTTCTTCTTTATTTTATCCTTTTTTCTTTCGGTTCGACGCCGATCGTTTTCCCGCCCGGACTCGCGACGCCGGTCTCGAGTCCTCTTACTTTTTTCGGTTTTTCTGACTTTGTCAGCTTTCGTTTTTCGGTTTCCCTGGCAGCCCGGTCCTTTGACCTCGCAGGGGCCCTTTTTCCCCCGATGGCTGCCAGTGGGTTTAAGCGGTGTGGTCGGTGTGACCGAAATATGTCACTAACCGACACACACGACTTTTGCCTCCGCTGCCTGGGCCCGGATCATGAGGAACTGATGTGTGGGCACTGCAGCAAACTGTCCTCAAAGGCGTTGAGAAGTCGGCGGCATCAGCGTGAGAGAATCTTTGCTGACCCCAGCCGTACCCGGACCTCGTCGGAGGCCTCCGCGTCGAAAGGCTCCAGCTCGGACCGTCGCCGGAGCTCCTCCGACCGGGGTTCTCCCTCCGGGGACCATCGTCGGAAGGAAAAACCCGCGAGGGCGGCGTCGGTGGACGCTCCTGGTTCCGCGAGGGCCAGGTCGCATAGCCCCGACAGCCGCCCCGGGTCCTTGGAGAAGGAACACATCCCGAAGCGACCTCGCCTGGAGTCGGAGATGCCTGCCCGGGTAAGTCCTGTGATCCTTCTGGACTCGCCTCCGCGACAGCCGACGTCGGGCCCGACGCCGTCGGGGCCCGAGTCGGGGGCTGCTGGGTCACCTGAGCTCGGACTCAGGTTGACGGCCTTGGAGAGCAGACTGTCTGCCTTCATGGACCAGCAGAGGGCACTGCTCGCTGGCTTCGCTGGCGCCGCTGCCCCGACCGCCGGGATGTCGACGTCCAAGTCGACCCCGGAGACCGAGCCGATCCTCGAGTCGATGAGAACTCGAGTCGATCCTCGGTCGAGGTCACCCTCGGCCTCCCGTTCGGGACCGAGGTCGCCGACGCCGACTCCCTCGGCGTCGGGGCGGCTGGCGCCGCACCCTGCCCGGGCCGACCCCACCGAGTCCTCGTCGGAGTCGGTCTGGGAGTCTGAGGAGGAAGAGTCACCTGATTCTTTCCGGACTCGGTGTGTCCCATCGGACTCACCGGAGTCCGAGCCTCGGAAGCAGTCCCCCCCGGAGGATGCCCGGTTCTCGGACTTCGTTAGGGATATGGCCAAGGCTTTGGCCTTCCCTGCGGATCCCGAGGAGGAGCCTCGAGCCGAAGAGCTCGACGCCCTCCAGTATGACTCTCCCGCGAGGGAACACTTTACTGTGCCGGTTCCTCCTATGCTGGAACGACTACTCTTCCGCATGTGGGAGAGTCCGGCCTCCTCGCCGGTCCTGAGCAAGCGGGTCGATTCTATCTATCGGGTCCGCAAGAGCCCTGGCTTTCAGAAGGCACAGCTGCCACACCATTCCATGGTAGTGGAATCGGCCATGCATCGTCTTAAGAGCCAGAAGATGCACTCCTCGGTGCCTCCTGGAAGGGAGGCCCGTAACCTGGATGGCCTTGGCAAGAAGTGCTTCCAGGGCTCTATGCTCGCATGTCGTGTCCAGACTTACCAGCTATACATGGGCATGTATCTCCGGGATCTGGCTAAAGAGCTAGCCGGATTCTCCGCTGGTCTCTCCGAGGAGCCCTTGCGGAGGTTCCTAGCCTTGTCCACGGGCATTCGGGAATGCTCAAAGTTCATGTCCCGAGCAGCCTATGATGGCTTTGAAGCCTCGGCTCGAGTGGCCGCAGCCGGCATCGGTGCCCGCCGACAGGCTTGGCTTCAGTCGTCAGACCTTGAGCCCTGGGTACAGGACAAGTTGGTCGATGTCCCCTGCCGAGGCGAAAACCTCTTTGGCAAGCCCATGGCGGAAAAGGCTGCACAAATTGAGACTGAGACTCTCACCAGGACCAGGCTTTCTAGGAAGACCTCCGCCCCTTCCCAGAAAAAGAAGGGATCGGGGAAAAAGTCCTTTTACCCGAGGAAGGCGGCTGCCTACAAACAATACCCCCATTATCAGGCCCCTGCAGCTCCCCAACAGGGCCAGCAGGCCAAGGGACGGGGTAACGGGTCCCGTAGGCAGCAAGCCCCCAAGCCTGCACCACCAGCCCCTGCTCAGCAGGGTGGGGGTTTTTGACTCGCTCAGCATAGCCTCTCCCCCCCCGCTGGTTCCTCCCAGCACCGGAGGCCGGCTGGTTCACTTCGCCCACAGGTGGTCCAGCATCACCGCAGATGCCTGGGTGCTTCAGGTCGTGCGAGAAGGTTACCTTCTCCACTTCCATCAGGTCCCTCCCTCCTATTTTCCGGGAGAACCTCCGCGCCCCCCTCTGCACAGGGAGTTGCTCCTTCAGGAGTTAGCAGGTCTTCTGCAGGAACAGGCGGTGGAACCGGTGCCACACCACCTGAGAGGTCAAGGCTTTTATTCAAGGTATTTTCTGATACCAAAGAGAACAGGGGGCCTCAGACCCATCCTGGACTTGCGCAACCTCAACAAGTTCCTTGTGCAGGAGAAGTTCAAAATGCTTACCCTTGGAATCCTTCTGCCCTACCTCCAGCAGGGAGATTGGCTATGCTCCTTGGATCTAAAGGATGCCTACACGCACATCCTCATCCACCCAAGCCACCGCCAATACCTAAGGTTTGTGGTGGCAGGAAATCATTACCAGTACAGAGTACTGCCCTTTGGCCTGTCCTCCGCACCGCGAGTCTTCACAAAATGTCTCGCGGTCGTGGCGGCCCATCTCCGGCTTCACGGCCTCTATGTCTTTCCGTACCTCGACGACTGGCTCATCAGAGCAGCGTCCGCTCAGGAGGTCACCAACGCCACGTGCCGCACGGTGACTCCGCTGCAGCACTTGGGCTTTGTTATAAACTTCGCAAAGTCCACTTTGCTCCCCTCACAGGATCTCGAGTTCATCGGCGCAAGGCTGCACACTCCGCAGACGCGAGCGTACCTACCGCTCGACAGGGCTCAACGGCTCATGGACCTAGCCGACCGCTTTCGCAGCCAGCCCCTGGTCTCCGCCAGGCACTTCCTGAGACTGCTCGGCCATATGGCTTCCACCGTCCATGTGACCCCCAATGCCCGCCTGAATATGCGGTCTGCTCAATGGTGTCTCCGCCAGCAGTGGCGACAAGCCACGGGTGGCCTAGCAGACCTGGTGCGCGTTTCCGAGCCGCTGGTCTCGTCTCTCCGGTGGTGGCTCCGGCAGCCGAACCTGATATTCGGAATGCCTTTCCAGTCACCTCAGCCAACCCGGGTGCTGACCACCGATGCATCCCTCCTGGGCTGGGGAGCACATTGCCAAGAGGCACGTACTCAGGGCCTCTGGACCACGTGGGAGTCGGCTCAGCAGATCAACTTCCTGGAGCTCAGGGCGATCCGCCTAGCTCTCAGGGCCTTCTCCCACCTGACTTCCCAACAGTCCGTCCTTGTCCAGACGGACAATCAAGTTGCCATGTTCTACGTGAACAAGCAGGGGGGCACGGGCTCCTTCCTCCTCTGCCGGGAGGCACAGAAGCTCTGCTCTTGGGCCGTCAGTCACGGCATTCTCCTCAAGGCAGTTTATCTCCCGGGCCAAGAAAATTGCCTTGCAGACAAACTCAGCAGGGTCCTCCAGCCGCACGAGTGGCGTCTGGATCCCTTGGTAGTTCAGAAGCTCTTCCTCAAGTGGGGTCTCCCCACGGTGGATCTCTTTGCCAGTCCTCACAACCGGCAGCTTCCTCGCTTCTGCTCTCGTCAGCCACACCCCCTTCGGGTTGCGGCGGACGCCTTTCTGATCTCGTGGTCGGGGAGCCTTCTGTACGCTTTCCCTCCCATCCCACTAGTCTCTCGGACTCTTTTCAAGGTTCTCCGAGACAAAGCCTTCATGATCCTGGTGGCCCCTCGCTGGCCCAGGCAGCCGTGGTTTCCGCTCCTGCTGCAACTGGCGGTGGAGGATCCAATCCCTCTGGGGGTACAACCGGATCTCCTCACTCAGGATCAGGGGTCCCTCCTGCACCCCAACCTCAGGTCTCTCAACCTCATGGCCTGGCTGCTGAGAGGGTAGTCCTTGCTCCCCTTCTCCTGCCGGCGGAGGTGGAGGAGGTCGTCTTGGCTTCGCGACGGCCTTCTACCCACAAATGCTACGCCCTTAAATGGCGTCGCTTTGCAGTCTGGTGTACCCAACAGTCTCAGGATCCCTTCTCCTGCCCGGTGTCGGTGATCTTGCAGTACTTGCTGCACCTCTCTAATCTGGGACTTAAGTCCAACTCCGTCAAAGTTCACCTCAGTGCTCTTTCAGCACATCATGTGCCGGTGGACGGCAGACCTCTCTCCAATGACGCTCTCGTAGCGAGGTTTCTCCGAGGTCTCCTTCTACTTAAACCACCTCTGCGCCCGCCAGCGCCTGACTGGGACCTGAATGTGGTTTTGCAGCGGATCACCTGTCCGCCTTTTGAACCTATGGCTACCTGTTCTCTCCGTTTTCTGTCTTGGAAAACTCTGTTCTTGATAGCCCTCACTTCCGCTAGACGCGTAAGTGAATTGCAGGCCCTCGTGTCTGATCCCCCTTACACTAGGTTCTACAAGAATAGGGTGGTCCTACGGACTCATCCGAAATTTCTGCCTAAAGTGGTCTCCCCTTTTCACATCAATCAGGAGGTGGTACTTCCAACCTTCTTTCCCAGACCACACTCCAGCCGAGCTGAGACGGTCCTCCATACCCTGGACTGTAGAAGGGCTCTGAACTTCTACCTTGACCGTACGCGGGAGCACCGTAAAGCTGCTCAGCTTTTTGTGTCTTTTGACCCCAATAGATTGGGGCTCCCGGTCTCCAAGCGTACTCTGTCCATCTGGGTGGCGGACTGTATCTCTTGGGCTTATGGGGCAGCCGGACTCTCCTTAGAAAGTAGAGTCACGGCTCATTGCGTTCGGGCAAAGGCCACGTCAGTGGCTTACCTCCGCTCTGTTCCGCTGGCAGACATCTGCCGGGCCGCTACTTGGTCTTCGAGCCAGACTTTTGCGGTCCATTACTGTCTCGAGAGGGAGTCCCGCAGGGACAGTGCTTTCGGACAGGCAGTCCTCCGTAATCTCTTTGAGGTCTGAGCAACTCCTACCCTCCATCCCGGATGTGGGCTACCGGTGGGTGATAATTCAGCGAAGATTCTATCCTTCTGTGCTGCTGAGCTAGAGGGAGCTCATTTTTGTGCTTAGGGTCTCCGGTAGCCTTGAGCTTGGGAGTCCCATAAGTGAGGACTGACTTCCTGCTTGGTCCTGGAGAAAGCGTAGTTACTCACCTGTAACAGGTGTTCTCCAGGAGCAGCAGGAATCAGTCCTCACTACCCTCCCTCCTCCCCTTGGAGTTGCAATCGTCTGCTTATGTTCTTTTTGCAAATTTTTATGCTGTCTTTTTTAGCTATGTCATCTGACTGGCTAAGATGGCACCCTCGGGCGGGAAGACGACCGCGCATGCGCGCTGCAATTCCCAAAGGCTTTCTTTGAAAGCTGGGGAAAATTGCTCCGCGAGGGCTCCGTCGGCGCCGACGTCACCCATAAGTGAGGACTGATTCCTGCTGCTCCTGGAGAACACCTGTTACAGGTGAGTAACTACGCTTTCTGTTTCTCCATCTCCTCTGTCATCAAAGCACTTCAGCTTAGAGGGTTGTTTGCCTTCAGTTCCCTGGTACTGGAAGGACTCACTTCCCTTCACTTAGATACCTTGTTGTCAGGGGCGGCCCCAGGGGGGTGCAGGGCCTCATTCGCATAATGGGCCTCATTTGCATGAATATTTGCATAATGTTACCATACACTAACTTTTAGTAAACGTGCCTCTTAATGAGTGTATGGATAAAGAAAGACTAAAAGATTTCTACATTACTATAATTCAGTGCCAACCGCCAGGCACATTAGGAACTACTACAAACACTGCCCATTTAGAACCCATAGCAAACCCGCCGTATCCTAACAACACTACCAGGACTCACAAAGCACCATACTCTACCTATCAAAAGGCAACACTGCAAATATTAAACCAATACATTTCAGAGAATAACAATACATGACCTACTGGGGAAAGAGAACAAGTGGCAATGCCAAATAGAAACTACATAAACAGAATACCTCAGCTCAGTTACACGCAGAATATAGACCATCACCAAACAAGGAATCACTGTTTAGAAATAGGAAGACAATAATTAAACTGGGAACCCCAAAAGCCAAACTTGGAATGTACAACAACACTGTAGAAATAAAACTATAAATTAATTTCCTCTTGTACTAAACAAAGCACAGACGTTAATGATGCACATTTCCCAGAGCTGACATATTCCAGTTAATAAATTCAAAATAAAGAGATATCTTTCTACCTTTTCTGCATTTTTTTCAGTTGCAATTGCTCCAACCACTTTCTTCTGGTTTCTTTGTGTCTTCTGCTAACTCTCCATCGTCTGCTGTCCATTTGTCCTTTCTTCTTTCTTCTAGTTTTTTCCAATTCTCTCTCTAGATCTGCTTTAACATACTAATCTTTCTCCTTTTGCTCTTTCCTCATTCCTATTTCATCCACTCAAATTTTACCCCTACACCCTCAATCCTTACTTACTCTTCCAATACCCGGCCAATTGTAGATTTTTCTTCCCTCCCACACAAAATATTTTTCCCCTCTCCATTTCACTCTCCCAGCCCCATCCCATTCTAATCCTCCCCTAACATCAGCTCCCTTCTAGTTCCAGCCCCACCCAGCATCCACTCCCTTCTAGTCCCCGCATCAGCCCATTTCCAGTCCTAGCCCCCCATCAGCCCATTTCCAGTCCTATCCTAGCCCCACCATCAGCCCATTTCCAGTTCTAGCTCACCCATCCATTTCCAGCCCTATCCGAGTCCCTCCATCAGCTCATTTCCAATCCCAGCCCCCATCAGCCCATTTCTAGTCCTTTCCTAGCCCCACCATCAACCCATGTCAAATGCTAGCTCCCCTCCACTCAGCCCATTTCCAATCCAAGCCCCCCATGAGCCTACTTCCAGTTCTAGCCCCTCCATGAGTCCATTTCAATCCAAGCCCCCACCACAGCCCATTTCCAATCTTAGCACCCCAAACAGCCCATTTCCAGTCCTATCCTAGCCCCTCCGTCAGCCCATTTCCTATCCTAGCTCCCCCCCCCACTCAGTCCATTTCCAGTCCTAGCCCCCTCCCCTCACAGCCATTTCCATTCCAAGCCCCTCCCCCTCCCCATCAGCTATTTGCAGTTCAAGCCCCTCCTTCCATTCAGGCCATTTCCATTCCAAGCTCCCATCCCCATCAGCTATTTGCAGTTCAAGCCCCCTTCCACTCAGCCCATTTCCAGTTCTAGCAACCCCCCAGCCCATTACCGGTCCTAGCCCCCCCATAGCCCATTACCAGTCCTAACCCACCATCAGCCCGCTTCCAGTCTTAACCCCCCCCCATAGCCCATTATCAGTCCTAACCCCTCCATGAGCCCACTTTCAGTCCTAACCCTCCCATCACCCCATTTTCAATCTTAGCCCCCCCCCATAGTCCATTACCAGTCCAAACCCACCCCATCAGCCCATAGCTCATAGCCCATTACCAGTCCTAACCCTCCCTCCCACCATCAGCCCAGGTAAATTAAAAAAAAAAAACTGGCTGCTGCTGCTGCTGCCGCTGCCACCGTGGCAGCGGCAGAATCAAGTGTCCCTCAGCCCCCCCCTGCCTGCCTGGCAGAGCCATCCCTGAATTAGTCCCCTCAGCGCCGGCTTTTAAGAGCTTCCAAGGGAGAGTTTCCCTTTCTCGCGGCTCTGTTAAGCCCGCCGGGGCTGATGGGAAACAGGAAATGCCTGTTTCCCATCAGCGCCAGTGGGCTTAACAGAGCCGCGAGAGAGAAACTCTCCCTTCACGGCTCTGAAAGCCAGTGCCGAGGGGACTGATTCAGGGAGGGCTCTGCTGGGCAGGCAGGGGGGCCGCGGGACACTTGATTCTGCCGCTGCCATGGTGGCAGCGGCAGCAGCAGCCAGTTTTTAGTATTTTTTTAAAATTTACCTGGGCTGATGGGCGGTGGTCTTTTAATGCAGAATGTTGTTTGCGTGGGGCCCCCTGAAACGCAGGGCCCTGTGCAAACAATATTCTTGCTCAATGGACGGGCCGGCCCTGCTTGTTGTTTCCTCATATTTGGTGTTAGTTTTTGCTATCAGAGGATGATCAGTGCAGACCTCTGCAGGAACTCTCATCTTCAGGCTGAGCAACCCCCCTGCACTTTTACAGTGCCTCCAAACCTCTTTTACTTCTTGCTGGTTAGGATGGCTGGTGCAGATTTCTGTTATAAGTGGGTTGCTGTGCCCTGGCTTGGTGCCAGAGGCACTTTCCTCTAAGGGCAAACACCCACTTAGATGTGCATGGTAGAATGGCATGAGGGCCAGAGACAGAAACTGCCCTTGGGATGAGATCTTTATAGGAAGTGGGCTTTCCCTCCTCAAGAGAGTCACCTCCCATCCTAAAATGAATGACAAGAGGAATTTTGCAGGATTCTGGAATGTACCAGTTCTAATTCTGTATAATTCTGACATTTCTTGGTAGGGACACTGGATGGCGCTGTTGATCCTAGCTGCAAAATCCAAGTTGTCTCTACACAAATACAAAAAAATTCTCTAATCCAGACTTTAAAGTATCAGTATCAGTGAAGAATGATAGCAGGGAGCCCAAGAACACTAGATTAAGGAAGATGTACAGTATTTTCACCTTCAAAATCTGCCAAAGTATACAGATAATTTTTATTAATGTAGACACTTATCAAATTACACTCCCCTGGTTGATAATTTTATAATAGGCCCCCTATGTGTGAAGGCCACATAGGCACCTATTTTATAAAGACACATAGGACCTCTTTTGCTAAACCACGCTAACCTGTTAAGGTGCAGTTTAACAGGCGGTAGCAGGCCACAGTGATTGTTAACGTGTGGCCATACCAGCTACCATGTGCCAAAATACACATTATCTGCACTAATACACTACTGTGCAGAGTAGGTGGGTTAGAGCAGAGCATGAGCGCAGTTAACGTGATACATTGCGAAATTTCACCTTACTCCTCTATGGAGTCATTAGGTGCATCTGCATCAATTGTGTTTCATGTTAGCTGCTGGGAACATGCGGCTTGCGTCTCTGAGAACTAACACTGAAGCTCCATTAAACTTTAACGAAGTTTAGTAAATGGAACCTATAGGCCTCTATGCATCTTTACAAAATACTAGCACAAATCCGGCAGAAATTGCACCTAGATTGAAGTTGTGGACATTTACGCCTGCTGGGTGTGTGAGTGTGTTTCATAAAATATGCGTGTAAATCGCGACTCTGCTTGTGCTCCAAGCAAGCTCTTTCCCTAAATATACCTACTGTAATCCAAAGTTGCATACAAGTGCGCGCCTAATTGCATCACACATACTTTTATGTGTGGCCTAATTTTAGCAAAGGCATTTTATATGTGCAAATCAGCATCTTATCTGCAGAAAAGATTTAGAAAATTACCTCCTAAATGGAGAATAGTTCACTGATGGTCAGAATCACCAGTTTTGTTTGAACAATCTCTTGATCTTTGTAGCGTGTTTTCTAGGAAACTGCAATTTCTTGAAAAGCCTAGAAAAAAAAGCGCTTTCAAGCTGTGCCACTGAATTGAGGAGCACTGAAATAGGATCTTAATTAGGATCACAACAAACACTCTGAAATGCATTAATTGAGTAGAATTACTCTGTTCAGTCCTTTTGTTTTCGACTTCTTACAAAAGAGACAATGGAACAGTTTGTTATGCATTTAGAAGAAGCAGGTTTCACTCCTCACTATCATGTTTTTCTAGTACTTTGTAGCCCCCTTAAAATGAGATTATTGAATTGAATAATTTCACTTTGATTGTGGCAGACTGTCCACCAGTATGGTGTTAACACAAAGAAAGTGCAGTTAAATATGCCTCAGTAGGCTCATTAGAGACCCAATTTTATGGATGGCTGCACCGGAAAATAAAAAGCCACTAACTGAGAAAGGGCTTAATTGAATTTCTGATGCTACAAGTCAACTTTAACAAAAGAGGATAACATTTTAAATGGATTAAACTTGAACTCTGGTACTTGCCTCGATTTCTTTTAGACCTTGCTACCCCTGAGGTTCCATTTTGCATCCTAACAAAAACAATCTGAATAAAGATTTCTTTGTCTTGCATGCTGTCTGATTAAGCGGCATGGGAGATTACTGCTTGTAGTGGAACCAGCTGCTGGAGGAGCACTCTGTACAGCATCAACAGGCAGTTGGCGGGAGCCCTGCCTTCTGTCTTGCTGGGACCAGCCTTGTCGTGTTCTCTGGCATCATCTGAGGGGCTTCGAAGCACCAGCAGTAGTTGGAAGATTACTGCTTGTAGTGGAACTAGCTGCTGGAGGAGCACTTTGTGCGGCGTCGACAGGCAGTCGGCAGGAGCCCTGCCTTCTGTCTTGCCAGAACCAGCATTGCCATGCCCTCTGATGTCATCTGAGGGTGCTTCAAAGCACTGGCCTATGCCTTGGCGCTAGGGGCGTGTCCAAAGGGGAATGTCTTGCCCCTTTGGAGTCCCTTCGGAGTAATGAGGAGGATTGAGAGGGGATGCTGAGTGGAATGGGTAAGTAAAAGAAGAAAGTCTTCAATGTGAGTATTACAAACCCTTCAAAAACAGTAAAGACTGCTGGCCCTATGGACAAACATGTTATAGCTATGGCTAGATGCCTGGAAGGGCTTGCTTTACCCCTGGTAGCTGACCCTGCTTCCTCGTCTTCTACCTCATCATTCCTAGGGGGAGAAAACCCAACCCCTCTGTCTGGTAATGGGATTGGGGGTCTGGTATAATCCTCAGCAGTTTTGATTGGGTCAACACAGGACCCGATGGCGCCTGGGGAGCGATCTGAATGGGGGCTGAGCATGTTGGGTGTGGTGCTTCCCTTGCCGCAGGTCATTCAGCCCCTGGGCGATCCTTTGTCCACGGTCGCAGCATCTACATCAGTTGCTTCTGTTGTACAGCCGATGGAAGTGTCTTTGCCTGATATTTGGACTGCGCTTTCTCAGATGGAAGCATCTTTTACCACGACGATTCCCCACTTTGATAATTTCACAAAGGAGACAGTTGGGAAGCCTGCCAAGCACGATTCATATTTTGTATCTTTAGACTCTGGTTTTTAGAAAATAGAGGCTCAGGTTGTCACAGTGCAAAGTGCTGCTGCCTCCTCTATCAAAGATAGCTTGTTGCTGCATCGGCTGCAAGAGCTTCTAGAAAATGCCACTCGGGCAAAAAATCTTCGATGTCTCAACTTTCAGAAAACCCGGTATATATCATCTTTAATATTATTTCAAAAATACTTAAAAGAAGTTTTGGGATACCAGATGCGGGCTTCATTATCCCTGAATAACTTGTATTATCTCCCTAGAGCGGTTAAGGGTGTTAAAGTGGTTGGAGAGGCAGCGGAACCTGTTAGCCTGAATGGCAGCCTGAATATCTCTGATTATACTGAGTCATCTATTGATGAGATTTCCATTCAGGCAGCCTTTCTTGTGTCATTTAACTCAGAGATGAATAAAAATGTAATGCTGTGTTTATTTTTTCAATAGAAAAATGAGCTGTTTTGTAGGCAAAAAGTAAATGCATTCCCCGATGTCTCAGACACCGATGAGGCGGAAGTTTTTTCTGGCCTTAAAGCCTCAAGTAATTGCATTGGGGGCCACATTTTTTCTTACATTCCCTGGCAAATGTTCGGTGACTTTAGGGAAGGATAGTTATGTTTTCTTTGATGCTATACAACTGGAAGATTTTCTGAAGATGCGTACAGTGGCAACTGATCAGGCTTCTTACTTGATTTGTTTTGTCGGACAGATTTGAATAAATTGGGTTTAATGATTTTTTTTGATGGCTGGTTACAGGAGTGTATTTTGTATGTATAGTTTTCTTTTATTTTTTTTGTCCTGCATGGATCTTCCCTAGATGTGGGCTGGTGAATTTATTGGTATGTGAAGTACTTTGATATTTTTGATATTGTTATCCTTCTTTTCTGTAAACAATTGGTATATATTAATTTTAAAAAAACAGCATTTTTTTCCAATTAAAGCAAATTTTTATTTTATATTTTCCTATGCTACAGTCATTTGCCATTCTTATGTAGGCAAGTACTTTCAGGGTGATATTTAAATTCCCCTGTTGGTGGTTATTAAAATGCTGGCTGTGACATTCTAATAAAAAATGAATATTCAGTGCTGCTATCCAGATAGCAAGCGGAGCTGAATATGTGTATTGTTCAGTCAGTGCTACCGCCGTGATATTCAGCCTACTTTGTGGATGAAGTTAGGACAGCTTTTTTGCAGGCTGACTATTGCCAGTCTCCAGATAACTTGCGCTCGGCCATGCTCTGTTCTAGCACTGTACAGATACGGCTGAGGCAGTCTGGAAGGGTTTTCAGCAGTACTGTCTAAATAGTGATAGTATTACTGAAAATCCATGTATAGTGGCACCTAAGGGAATTATTCAGATAATTCCCTTTGAATGTCAACTTGTTTATTTATTGTTATTAATTTTTTAAATTTTATTTGAAGATTTGTTATACCTCCCATATTATGAAAACATCTAGGTGGTTTACAGAGTAATTAAAAGAAGCAAAACACAAAGCCCTAAGATAAACATTAAGGGGGTGATTCTGAGCAATGAATAGCGGGGATGGAAATTCCATTGAGATGCCCATCCCCATTATTTGTGCACTTTCCTGGCCCCGTCCTCCTTCCCCGCTCGTTGTACGGGGAAGGTAGACGGGGGCGGGAAAGGGACAGATCGGGGGCAGCATTAGGGCGGGCAGTGGGCGGTCATCGGCCCTGTATGTACAGGGCCGATTCTAATGTCAGCCTTGTATGTCCAGGGTCAGCGACTTGGAAGGGGAACTTATTCCACCTCGGCGGTGGAATAAGTTCCCTAGTTGCCGGGGATGGTGGACCGGGGCGCAGAAGGGGCAGGGGGGGCAAAAGACATTCCCCACAGCCTGACCCTGGCCTTAGGGATCAGGGATCAGGCTGTGGGGAAAGCATTGCAGGAGCCGGCGGGTGGGGATTGCGGCTTTATAATGGAGCTGCAATGCCATGGCAACCAGACGCCATGGCACAGCAGCTCCATTGTAAAGCCCAGACTGAATTAGTCAGGCAATGCCTGTATGTACAGGCCAGGCTGAATTGTGGTCCCGGACTGCAAGTACAGGCCTGTTCGTGATTCTGATCCCGCAAGGCTAGATGTGCCCCGCAGGATCAGAATCGCGATTACCTTTGTGCGTCCGGATCCAGCTGGGCACACAGACGGCTTGTATGTCTGGGACTGGATTGGGCCCTAAATGTATGACAAAGAAGGGACAAGAAAGTGGAACTCAGTAAAGAGGGAGAGCCACAGATGAGAACAAATAGTGTCACTCCTAAATGAAGGGATCTACTGAGAGTAAACTGAAATAGGCCGAACAAACAGACCTCCAAGCCTGTCTTAAACTCAGTAAGGACTCCTCTCTCCTAAGTTTAAGCAACATCATTCCAGAATGAAGGGCTTGAAAAGAAGCAAGTTGAAAAGCTTGACACAATGGCATGTTTCCTCCACTTTCAAAATCAGGCATATGTATGTCTCATAGAAAGTGTCAGGGGTGAGTGCGTGTATGTTATGGAGAGTGTCAGGGGCTGTGTGTGTGTGATGGGGAGTGTCAGGGGATACATGTGTATGTGTGTGTGTGCGCACATGCCATGGGTTGCATGGGAGTGCGTGCATGTGTCTATCATGGGGAATGTCTTGAGATGAGTAGGTGTTCATGTGTGTCTGTGTTGGGAAGTGCATAGGTGTATATTTCAGAGGTGCATATATATATGTGTGTGTGTATGTGTGTCAGGGGCTGCATTCATGCTTGTGTGTGTGTTGGGACTGCATATGTACATGAGTGTGTCATGCATCTGTCAGGGGCTACATGCATGGGTGTGTGTGTCATGGAGAGTGTCGAGTGCTGTGTGCATGCATGTGTGTGTGTTTCTCGCTTTCATATGCCCCCCTGCCAGGCTTCTTCCAAGTCTCTCTCTCTCTCTCTCTATCTCTTTCTCATGATCTCTCCAGGCTTCTTCTAGTCTCTCTCTCTCTCTATCATGACCCCCCAGGCTTCACCCAACCTCTCTCCCATGAATCCCCTAGGCTTTACCCAATCTTTCTCTCTCTTTCATAAGCCTCCCTCCTTCCCTGGCTTCATCCAGTCTCTTTCTCATATGACCTCCACCAGGCTTCAACCAATCTCTCTCTCCTATGACCTCCCTCCAGGCATCGCCCATTCTCTCTCTCTCTCCCATAACCCATCAGGCTTCATCCAGTCCTTCTGTCTGTCTGTCTCTCTTTCATAATACCTCCCCCAAGGCTTCACCCAGTCTCTCTGTCTCTTATAATCCCCTCTGGATCTCACTCAATCTCTTATCCAAGCAAACTTGCATACAGAGAGACAAAATTTGCAGCTGCCTGAACCCTCTACAATGGTCGCTATGCCTAAGTGAAGCTCTCCTAAAAAGCAGCATGTCTAGTCACCTCAAGGGGAATTCTTGAGGGAAGAGGAATAAATAAAAAATTGGTCTATGATGACTGAAGAGATTGTGAGGGGATATAAGGAATCAGTAATGATCCTAAATTTGATAGGCACACCAGATGAGGAGGTATGGAAAACTAAGATGAATATTTTGTATTTGATTCTAGCTACATTGGGGAGCCTGTATTGCTTCTTAAGCAGAGGGATGATGTGATCTGATTGTTTGGCCCCATAGAGACATTTAACTGCAGTGATCTGCATGAGCTGAAGTCTGTTGGTATTTGATTGAGTAAAACCTGAAAAATGTGAGTTTCAGTAATCCAGTCTGTTGATTATAAAAACATAAACCAGAGTTTTAAAGATGCTTCAGTCTAAAACTGTACACAAGCATCTGATTTATGTAGATGACACAGGCCTTTTCCAGTAAGAAGAAACCTGAGGATCCATGGAGAGCTGGCTGTCTAATATAATCCCTAAAGTAGCGACAGTGCTATTTACACTAATTTTAATTCCTGATAAAGTGGGACAAATTAGCATCTATGGGGTATGTTTACTAAACTGCGGTAATGTTACATAACGCACGTTACATAACGTTAACGATTGTTAATGTCGTATAACGCGCGTTACATAACGTTAACGATCGTTGACTTGCCGCTGAAGGTGGAGAGAGGGCGGAGAGAAGGGGTCAATGGGCGGAGTGTGGGAGGGGAGAGGCTCCATTCACACTAACACACTGATCTGAAGAGCTGAATCCTAACGCGATTGAAAACCTGCCGTTAGATGCACATATGCAGGAGAGAGAAAACATTTACGTGTCAGCAATGTACAGCCCAGGCAGGGAGCCCAAAAACTGTGATAGTAGTGCTCCATGTACAGCAATACCATAGTGCCAAAGTATGAATGGCCACGATGGTGATGGTGCAAATGTGGCATAGGGGACCGCAGGCGGGACATGTAGCATGGGCAGCTGGGGCACAGGGTGGACCAGGCGGGCGCCTAGGTGGCACATAGGAGCATAGACACCAGAGATCAGCAAGACAGCAGTTAACCAAGGCCAAACACAATCCACCAATATCTACCTGGTCCACCCTAGCCAATAGGGCACAGACCTGACATCCCCCCAGCCATCCCGCCCCCATGTGGAGGGGGACATAATAGTGGTAGGCAGTGATGGGGGGATGTGAGGATGTCCATGTATGCCCCCCACCCCGGAACCTGCTCCCTAGGCGGGCGCCTACCTACACAGTGGATGGCCTGGGACTGCGCACTACCAGCACCGACAGCAAATGGCCATGTCAGCTTGGCAGGGGGGTGTGTGCCCGTACTGGAGGGGGCAGTGCCACCTCCCTGCAGTGGACCTAGGCCATGCTCTGCATCAGTACGTGGTGTGCAGTGCAACATAAAATGTCTGGCTGAGGAAAAGTGCAGGTAGCCCCAGCGACTACCATGCATCTGTGGCAACAGTGTGGTGCAGTACACCCAGCCAGTGTGTCCAGGAGCAGAGGGTCACAGGTGCAAGTCCCAGCTGTGGTTCCTGCAGAGCATGTCCCTATATTTTACCCTACAATGCAGATACAACAGCAACATGTGCAAAGCCCGAAGCAGTGGCGAACAGGGGTGCAAACACCCACTCACACAGGCTCCACAATCCAATGATGCACTCACTCTGAATGAGCAGTGCCCATGGCAGGTCTAGGTTCCCACATAGCGCTCTACACTATTTGTCTCTAGTGATATATTTGTGTTCCCCAGTGCTGGGGTCTCAATCACTGAGATGCCTGCTTGCTGCACATAGTTCCTGGTGGACTGTCTGCAGTTAGACTGTACATGGTCGGAACACCTTTAAGGTACAGTCTGACTGTGCTGTCCCAGTCATAGGTATGGCTCTGGCCCACCAACCCTGCAGGGCTGTCTCATACAAACAGGATGAAGGTTGCTTCCCTGGGGCGGGGGCACTGTTCTTTACCTACAAAAGGGTGATGTGGGCCCTTTGGGGTATGTAGTGTATACCACTGTGACCTATACAGCCACTGCTACACACACCTCATGCAATTCTAGGAACCCATATGCCCTGATAACAGCTTCCCATGTCAGCCAGACCCTCACACGGGGTACACACAAATCTGGCTGGTGTCTGGTCCCACAGGGCCACATGTGACTGCAGAATACAGATGGACACCAAATTACCTTCAGCTGCACTGCACAGAACACCTGTCACACACTGGTAGTGATGGGGATGTACAGCAGGACCTATCTCTAGCACCACATGTACTGCGGACCTAGTGCTGGGCACCCATCCTATCCCTCAGGGTGACCACAGAACCTGCACAATGGCATGGTCTGTAGCTACTCTGTGCCAGTATCACACACTGTCAGTTCGTCTTTCCCAGCTGAGGTACCGGAGAGGTGCAGACCCCATTTGGTGATGAGCTGTAGAATGCTATTCAGCATGTGCATTGCATCATGGGTATGGTGGGGTTACCCTATCCTGGCACTCAGAGCAGACAATTTGTGCGGTGACCTGCAGGCCTTCTGTACCCAGACATTGCTGTGACATACACCATGGAGGTATAGCCTACTGGTTAATACATTGCCATTCTTGGCAGTGTTCATTGGTTCAGTTCCTCATTGTTCCCTCCTCTCATGCCTGTCCTACTCAAATAGTGTGCATGCCTGTAGAGGTCATATTTTTGCAGATCTGCGCTTCCAGCCCATAATACCCTCGCCACAATTGCCAACATTCCCTCGGTCCATCTATCTGCGTCTGTCAGCTGTGTAGAGTCCTGTCTGCCTGTGCAGGCTGCCAGCCCATGTCCTGCACTGCTACCCTTTCCTGCATTGTGCCTCATCGTGCTTGCCTCGCCTATGCCTGATCGGCATGGCACCACCACTCCTCTGTCCACCCATCATTGTAACTATCCTGCCACCTCCGCCTCCACTGGGGGACACATATTCCCATCGTCTGCCACCAACTGTTTTTCCGGTACTTTACATTGCCAACACCCTGTGCTGTGGTAGAGCTGCCCCACCATGTTTGTCATCAGTACTGGCAGGCACATGGGATGCCCGCAGATATGGCAGGTCCAGCAGCTCCCACTTCTCCCTCCTTCACTCACCTGTTCATTGCCTTTCCTGAGTGCTCTATCTAGTGTTAGGGCTACATCTGTCTATGTTCTGCACAGGTCATGCATGTCATCCTGAAGCACCTTGCCGTCCCTAGGGCACACTAACCTAGGACACCATAACCTTGTTAGGCCACCTTAACATATGGTTCCATAGCCCAGGGTGCGGTTCTGCGGTGACTTGTCCAAGGGTGCCTAAAATGGCACTTAGCCTAGGAGGCCCTATAGGGCGCCTTCTGAGGCACCTTACAGGGCACCTTACTAGGCACCTTACTAGGCACCTTACAGGGTACCTTACTAGGCACCTTATAAGGCACCTTACTGGGCACCTTATAAGGCACCTTACATGGCACCTTACTAGGCACCTTACAAGGCACCTTACAAGGCACCTTATAAGGCACCTTACAAGGCACCTTACAAGGCGCCTTATAAGGCGCCTGACAAGGTGCCTTGCAAGGTGCTTTACAAGGCGCCTTGTAACGCTCGTTAGTCTAAGGCGTCTTGTAATGCGCGTTAGCTGTCAGCTTGCTGTAACGGTGCAACGCCCATGCCTTTATATGGGCATCTCTACCTTTACTGCGGAACCTACCACGAATGACATTACCGCAGTTTAGTAAACATACCCCTATGCTTTATTATGCAAGAATCATGTTGACTCAATTTTCTGTGGATTAGACTTTTGATTGAGAGAAGGCAGCCGGAAAGCCATTGTTACAAGACAATAGTTAAGATCTGGGAGTAATGAGAGACCATAGAGATCCTAGGAACAGACCAGCTGAATTTCTTCTGCATCTAGGTGGACAAAGAAGCCAAAATACTGAATTGGACTAGCCAGAACTGTAAGAAGATGGTGAAAAGAGCAGGTGCTAGTACAGATCCCTGTGGAACACTGCACTTTAAAGCTTTAATAAAGAGAGATCGCTTTCCGTAGTTACCGAAAAAGCCCATTGATGGAGTTAGGATTGAAACCATGGTAGGACCAATCTGGTGATATCAATAGCTTGAAGTATGTCAAGCAGTAGGTTGCGATCCACAAGATCGAATGTGACTCACATAACAGGCAAAATAAGAACATCTCTGCTTGAATCCAGAAGGACCCTGATTTCATTGTTCAGGGACAGCAAAGCTGTTTTGGTGCTATGTACACATATAAAAACAGATAACTCAGGATACAGGCAGTTAGTTTTAGTGAGCAAGTCGAGAAGTTGATCTTTTACTTCCTACTCAACTAGTTTAGCAATGAAATGCAGATTAGAAATAGGGCAGCAGTTAAAGGGAAAAAGTGGGTCAAGTTTTCTTTTTTTTAAGCAAAAAGCCAAATCGGTGCTTCCTTTCAAACTGAGAGAAGTAAGCCTTGTAAATTGGTGTTTACCATGTCAAAGATTATGGGAGTGAGATAAAGCACAGGATCAACAATCAATCAGCTGGGAAAAGGATTACCAAAAGATGATAGTTTTCCAATGATCTTCAGGTCCTTTCTAAAACAAGGTGAGAAATAGGAGTAGAAGGAATTCAAAGAAATTAAGAAGTAGGAAGAACTCTTGTTCATAATTTTAATTCAGCTCTCTCTGATAATTCTCAAATTTTTCTGCAAAATAAGACGAGTTGGTTAGCTGAGAGAGATGAGATAGAAGTGTTGAAGTCCTGTCTACTAATAAATCTGGAAACCAGTTTAAATAATTAATGATGTTGGTTTCCATGTAACTGAAAGTGGCAGGATAAGTAATTATCTTTGGCCTTAGAAATCTGTCTTGTATAGGTAAGGTTATATTTTCACATAGCACAAGATTGACATTAATTTTAATATTTTGCCAACATTTTCAGCTTGGCGTTTCAGTTGCTTGTGTTTTCTTAGAGTCTGAATGGAACCATGGATGGTCATAATTAGAATGAATAGTGTGACATTTCAAAGAGCAGTTTTATCAACAGATTACAGGAGTGGCAATGGGGGCTACAATGGCACCCTCAGTGGCCGATTTGTTTATGGCTCACTTTGAGAAGAAATGGATAACAGATCTTCCATTTTCTGAGAATGGTGTGGTTACGCTTTATAGATGATGCCTTCTTGTTATGGAAAGGTAATGAAGTACGGTTGAAAGAGTTTGGAATATGGCTTAACGATTGTGACAGTCACATCCAATTGTCAATGGTATGCCTGTAAGTTAATCCTGCTACCCTGCTTGGACAATCCATTGCCTGTAAGTTAATTCTGCTACCTTGCCTGGACAAACTCATTGCTTGTAAATTAATTGCATAGAACTTGCTACCCACTGTTTGCATTTTTTGCATTGTAAAACAACTCATGCTGCATAACCTACTAACTCTATTAACGCCACCACTACCTCATAGCTAGACTGCTAACCAAATACAAGTAACACAACACAACCATAAGCAACACAACACACAGAATAAAGACACCACTACCAATGCAGAACTACACCTATACGACCCAACTCAAGTTGAACCCAGGTCAGTAAACCATAAACCTAATCCCAGGTCAGTAAAATACAAATTACAAAATGCACTCCACTACCCACTACCTCATGGCCTACCTCACACTCCTACATATGTTCGCACCCTACCCACATAGCATCAGACTCAACGAGCAAATCCCCCTAATCAACCTACATACCACCCAACCCAGATGCACACCAGCATCACACCTATCCAAAGAAGGCCAACAACCAAAGCATACAGCCCACAAACCATACGATACCACACGTAATATACCCACACACCACACAAATAATGAACACACAAACCCAATCATAACAACAAACATCAGGTATGCTCTTCTAAACGCCAGATCTATCAGGAACAAACCAAATACTATCCTTGACCTCATCCATGACAAGAAGCTGGATATAATATGCATCATTGAGACCTGGCTAGATGACACAGACCAGGTCATATTAAACCAAGTAACCCCAACAGGATACTCGGCATTAAACTGCATCAGAGCACAAAAGAGAGGAGGAGGAGTATTAATACTTACCAGAAAAGAATACAGATTCAAAACAATCGCCATCATTAACACAATCGAATCTAACACACTCACTATATCCAACAAGTACCTAAGCATCTCCCTCACATACAGACCACCTGGAACCACAACTGAACACCTATCCACAGTAATCAAAATGATATGTGCACATAACAGAAGACACAAACCTCTCATTGCACTAGGAGACTACAACCTAACATCCGCACCCACCATAGAAACCACAACATTCTTAAAAGCCATGGAGTCATTATAATACTGCCAGACAATCAACGCTCCAACACACCAGCATGGTACAGCTCCGGACATGGTCTTCATGCCAATGCAATTAATGGAACAGAACAAGACCACAAAACCAACAATCACGCCAGTCCCTTGGTCAGACCACCATGTGATTGAATTCACCATGACCCTGAACAACTCCGCCCAACGCAAAGAAGATGAAAGGACAACTAGACGATTCAAAACATTTAACAGAGACTCATTCATAAATGAAATCACTCCACAACTTCAACAGAAACACAACACCCTTGACCTTAACATGGAAGAATGGAACACAATAATATCCAACGCAGCATCTGTCCCAGCCATCAAAGAACAACAAACACACAAGAGATCCAATGCCCAATGGTACTGATATGAAGTCAGAGTTGCAAAACACACACTCAGAAGACTGGAAAGAAAATGGAGATGAAACAAATCACACAACCTCCTAACCCAATACAGAGACAAACAACGGGAATATAACAATCTAATAAATGAGCGCAAACAGCAACACCATACCAACTTAATCATGAAATCTACTAATAGACCAAGAGAACTTTTTAGCATTGTCCAAAAGCTCACCAAGGACGACATGCAACAAAACACCCACCATCTTGACCCACAAAAATATGCAGACTACATGAAGTCAAAAAAGACCAACCAAATATGCCCTACTACACCACAAACAAATGATCATACGATAAAAAAGCAACATAAAAAATGGGAGAGCTTCACCATACCAACAAAGCAGCAAGTAGAAGACATAATATCTGAACTAAACACAACAACTTCACCGTCAGACCCATGCCCAGTGACGTGGCTCAAAGCTACAAAAAGGCAACTTTCTCATCACATTCAAAAAATTGTCAAAGATTCACTCCAACAAGGATACATGCCGCAACCCCTAAAGCACGCAATGATACGACCAATACTTAAAAGTAGCAATCTGAGCCCCTCCAAACTAAAATCATACCGTCCCATCTCCAGCCTGCCATTCCTTGCCAAAATCATGGAAAAGGCAGTGCAAAGGCAACTACAGGACGATATTGATATAAATGCCCCTCTGGACATACATAAGCATGGATTTAAGCCCCAGCACGGCATGGAAACACTACTAACCTCCCTCTTTGACAATCTCCTAAGAGGAATGGACAACATAAAAAACAGCTTCCTGCTAGTGTTCATGGACATCTTAGCGGCTTTCTACACTGTGTCCCACACCAAGCTATTGCAACGCTTACAACAGATAGGACTATGCAAGAACACCCTGAAGTGGTTTATATCATACTTGGAAGGACGAACGCAACAAGTCAAATGTGACCAAAAGAAATCAATGCAATTCCCCTTCACGCAAGGAATACCTCAGGCCTCAGCCCTATCATCAATGCTATTTAACATCTACATACAGCCCATATGCAATATCATCAAGCACCACAAACTTCACTATCACATTTATGCTGACGACATCATGGTGTACACTCCAATCAATCTACTAGCACTAAACACCACAACAATAACCAAATGCCTCGAAGACATGAATGTTTGGCTCATAGCCAACAACTTAACGGTCAACTATGATAAAACTGAGGCAATGTTCGTCACCAGGAACCCCCACTTTCATACCTCCGCAAACTATTAGCATCCTAGACAAACACATTGTAGTCAAAGAAGAAGTTAAGCATCTGGGCATCACACTAGACAGAGCTCTGAACCTGAAATCCCACATCACCAAAACCGCAAACAAGGCCTATCAACGATTGAAAACAATCAGACAAATCAAACCAAAGCTCTGTCAGAACCACTTCCGCACAGTGTGCCAGGCACTCATTACATCACTGCTTGATTATGGAAACTCACTATATCAAGGCCTTCCTCAGCAGACACTCCACCCACTACAGATGGTACAAAACACCACAGCACGCATCATTACAGATACACCAAGGACCGAGCACATCACCCCCGTCCTACAACAACTGCACTGGCTACCAATGTTGGCAAGAGCTAAATACAAAACAATCATGATCATCTTCAAACTCATTCACCATCTCTCAGCAGACGTACTCCAAAACGTTATAACAAGGGATGTCAGCAACAGACCAAGAAGAACCAATAACGACAACATGATCGGCACACCTGCAGGCTATCACAAAACCAAACAAACAACTTCAAAAAGAGCACCATCAAAACAAGCATCCATACTGTGGAACTCTCTCCCAACGAACCTGAGGGCTCTAGATGACCTCACAGACTTACGCAAAGACCTCAAAACATTTTTATTTATAGAAACGTATGAGCATCCAGCCAACATCCTATACCCAAACTGATATACTACTTCCGCCGCCAACTAAGCACGCACCCATCCTACCCACACACACAAGTTTATCATACCGCGTTATTAAATACCTCATGTTAAATGTTACCTTCATTTGTACTGTCTAAATGCTGTTAAGTAACTGTACTGTCTAAATGTTTCCACGTACCCTAATGTTAAATGTAACCTTCCAATTGTGTTGTGACGTGACCACCTTGATTGAAGGATAAGGTGGCATACAAATCTGTCTAAAACAATAAATAAATCCCTAACAAAGATGTTAAAAAGAATCGGACCAAGGACAGATCCCTAGGGCACACCACTGGTAACATTCTTCTCCTCAGAGTGAGCCCCATTTACCTATACTCTTTGTCGCTTCCCACCCAACAAATTTCTAACCCAAGCAATAACTATAGGGTCCATCCCTAGGGTGCTCAGTTTGTTTATAAGTTGCCTGTGAGGAACAGTGTCAAAGGCTTTACTGAAATCTAAATACACCACATCTAGGGCTCTCCCTCGGTCCAACTCCCTGGTCACCCCGTCAAAGAAATCAATCAGATTTGTCTGACAAGATCTGCCTCTGGTGAATCCATGCTGCCTCAGATCCTGTAATCCGCTGGACTCCAGAAACCTCACTATTTTCTCTTTCAGCAGCGTTTCCAATAATTTACTCACCACGAAAGTTAAACTAACCGGCCTGTAGTTTTCAACCACATCCTTACTTCCGCTTTTGTGTAAAGGCACCACATGAGCCTCTCTCCTGTCCTTTGGCACCACTCCCGACTCCAACGAGGCATTGAAAAGGTCAGTCAGTGGAGCTGCTAGAACGTCCCCAAGTTCCCTCAGTATTCTAGGCTGTATCCCATCCGATCCCATCGCTTTGTCTACTTTAAGTTGAGCTAGTTTCTCACAAACACAGTCTTCTGAAAATTGTTCAAGATGTCCCTCACTTCTGTTCCGGTTTGTGGGTGTTTTCTGAGGTCCTGCTCCCGGTTCTTCATCTGTGAACACAGAACAGAAATATTTGTTAAGCAATTCCGCTTTATCCTCATCAGCTTCTACATATTCCTCCCCTTCACCCTTGAGTCTGACAATACCACTTTTGCCCTTCCTCTTCTCACTAACATATCTGAAAAATGTCTTATCCCCCCATTTTATTGCATTGGCTATTTCCTCCTCTTTTTGAATCTTTGCTTTCCTGACTACTTTGCTAGCCTCTCTTAAGTTTTTCCAAATATAGATGCCTGTCTTCCTCTCTCTGTGATCTCTTGTATTTCATGATGGCCTCCCTCTTTTTCTTCACTTTTTCAGCTACCTCTTTCGAAAGCCATAGCGGTCTCCTTTTCCTTTTACCTTTATTTACCATTTTAACAAAAATCGGCAGTGTTGAATAGTGGTGCTTTTAACCATGCTCCTGGCATGCCTCCAAGCCTTCCCTTTTTTAACTGGTTACATTTTGGCTGAACATTGAATTGTTTGTCCAAAATGTAACCAATCAGAGGGCCCCAAATTTTAAAACAAACGATTTGCAGTATCTGGTTTTGATAACTTTAATTGAATAAATTCAGTTGCAGAGTTATCCAGATATATCCTGCTGAATATCCAGATAAAGTTATTTGGATAAAGTTATTGAATGTCATGGATCCCTTTATAGCAAGAGGATGAAATCAAAGCAAACTTAAATATCTTTTATACTTCAATAAATAGAGGGGGGGGGGGGGGTGACCTGCACGGAGCTGCATTTATAACAGCCACCTTACTGGGCAGACTAGATGGACCATACTGGTCATATACTATGCCACTATGCTGCTATGACTATACCGCCTCATTGAATATGGATGTCTATGGGCAGCCTGACCCCTAGTGGCAATGCCATGAGATTACTGCTAAGGATCATTGGGGCCATTTTGGCTGCCTAGGACCATGAAGCGCCGGAAGGACTGGAGATCATTCCTGCTCCTGCTAGATGCCAGGTCTCCCTAGTAAGGCCAGGGATGGGATCCAGGAATAGGGGATAGGGAAGTAAAGTGGTGGGGGACCTTCAGAGGAGGGTTGATTTCTGTCATGGGGCTATCAGCTAGCTTGGTGAGGGTCAGATGGCTTGGTGAGGTTCAGGGTATCAGATGCTGGGTGGGTGACTGGGGAGGGATCGGTCGAGAGCAATATTGTGAGGGCAGACTTGTGCTGCTGCATTGAGTGTTCATCTAGAGCAGGAGCAGTGATGGTCTGAGGATGCTGGGGTTATGATCAGAGATGGTCTGCTTGATGTCATGGTTGTGATGGGGGGGGCTGAAGAATGTGGGGAGGGACTCAGGGAGAGTGGGTGAAAGGGGTTGCTTTGGCTTGTGTACCTTCCCCTTCAAGCTGGATACATAGGGACAGGGATTTTTTTAAAGATAGGCATAATTTCCCATAGTAAAATGGGAAGTCCATGTCTATTTGTTTGGCATGGCCAAACCACACCCAAGCTATGCTCCTACCACAACCCTTAGAAACCTCTGCATGGTTTGGTAAATAGCAGTTTTATGAAATCACTTTTACACATCTATTCCATTCTACACATGTATATGATGCCATTGATGCATGGTGGAGGAGTAGCCTAATGTTTAGAGCATTGGCTCAGTAACCAAGAGACGAGGGTTTGAGTCCCACTAGCACTCCTTGTGACCTTGGGCAAGTCACTTAACCCTCCTTTACCTTGGAAGAAAGGCCTGACAATCTACTTTGGGTCACACTGCCAAGAAAACCCAGGAGTCAGCGTTAACTTGAAGGCACACATTGCATTGCATCCATGGAGCTGCTTCTAAAATAACCCCCATAGGCATCTATGTGTCTTTATAAAATACTAGGACAAAAGCAGCAGAAATTGAAAATGCAGATCAGAAAAGGAGTAAATGTTCATGGGTATAGTACATGTGTACGTATGTATGTTATTACCAAAAGCACAGGACCCGTCTAACCAATGCTAAATATAGTCCAATAGAGGGTTGACTCCACTACTACTGCTATTAATCATTTATATCCAGACGAACTCCACTCTCCACAATCAAACCCACCAACAAAATGTAAATGATCAGTCCAAATTTATATGTAGGACCCAGCATAGGTCGAATTTTCAGATACAAATGAATTCACAATCAGTTTCTATTGAATTTTTGGATGTGAGAGTGTTTCACGCCCAAGATGTGTTTATTAACCACTCTGTATTGTAAAGAGGTGGAAAGAAATAATCTGCTTCATTTACATAGTTTTCATCCCATCATCTGAAACTGAGGCTACCATTTAGTCAGTTTTTATAGTTACAATGGATTTGTGATAGTGTGATGGAATATCTTCCTCAAGCATGGGGGTTGATGGATCTTTTTTACCAATGTGCATATCCCAAGGATGTTGTACATCGGGCATTCAAGTGGGCTTTGAACTCTCATCATGAGTGGTTATTGTTCTGCTCTGTGCAAATTCATTTGTTTTCAAAAGCCATTACTGATCTCCTATATGAGGGGGTCATTCATAAGGGATTTGGTGGTCAAGTTTGCAAGATCACTGGAAATCTTGTCGGTTGAGAATATGGGACATTGGCAGTGTGCTCAATGTAATTTTTGTGACCAGTTGATCACTGGAAGAGTTTGGATGGATCCCAGATCTGGCAAGGAGTTGGCAGGTTCAGAACGGATTGCAACATGTCATTTGTCATCTAGTTGCTAAAATACTCATGCAATTTATTATATGTTGGGTGTACCAAGAGAGTTGTTAAAGTACTTCTGAGTGAGCACAGATTGCAAATTAATAGTCGAACTATATCGGCACCATTGGTGCAGCAGTTTGGATTTTCACCATGAGTTTGCGGATTTGAGATGGAGGATCATTGATCAGTCAGTTATGTGTTGGAAGAAGTCTCTTTGGTTTAGCAAACTTCCATGATGCAGAACTTGGTCAAAGGATTTCTGTTTGAAACCCAGTGCTCAGTTGGGAGCATGTTACCAGAACAAAACTGAGATTACTTCATAAGCTAAGTGCGAACTTCTTTTTCAAAAGTTAAAGTAAGGAATAGACATTTTTTGACAAGGTGTTTGAATGTGTTTTTTCATGCAAAGCAATTATGGATTTTCAGTAAATTGTACTCTGGTTTGACTGTGGTTGTGATTTTCCCTATCCCGTTCAGTTTTTTTGGGTCCTACGTACAAATTTGAACTGACCATTTACTTTTTGTTGATGGTATTTTATTACTAATGCATGCAAATTCTGACTTCTCCCATGCCTCTGCCCAAAACTTCGCCCCATCTACATTTGGGCTGCATAAAAGTACGACCCTTCTTGGTATAGTGGATGCTTTTATGTATGTAAACCTGGAATAATATTATAAGAATCCTGACCTATGCTTTGTTCACAGTCCACCACTAGCTGGGACAAGAGGGCAGTTAACCACAGGCTGCTCAGGGACCAGGGAAGGTGCGGAATCCTGACCTGTGATGCGTCCTTCAGACATCCACAATGGCTGCAGTCTATTAAGGCAGGACAGGTGACAATAGGCTCACAAGCAAGTAATATTTGTAGCAGGCTAGCAGCATTCATAATTTCCCTTTGCCTGCTCCCTGCTGCCCTGGGCTGGCTCTTTTGCCACGGAGCACAGTGCTCACCTATTAGGGGTTCTCTACATGTGCAGGATGCAGACAGCATTGCTATTTGCCACTCCAGTAAGTTGCTTGCCTTCCTTGTCTCTCAACTCTGAGCCCTCAGTCCCAAAGCAGCTGCGGCCTGGGAGACAGAGGCAAGGGCTGCACGGGTACTGCAGTAGTGCCTGTATATGGAGGTGAATCTAGGGGCAGCTCAAGGCAATTTGCTGCCTGAGGCAAGAGATGAACTGGCACCCCTCTTCCCATCACTCAAAATGGAGGGACAGGGAGCAGGGAATCCCCTCAGTCAGATCAGGTGTTTGACCCAAGAAAACAAAAGTGATATAATCCCAGGTTATATAATAAAAAACAACAACTTTGCAATGCTGTCTATATGCAGCGGAAGTTGGAGCCCAGAGAGAGACAGTAAGAAGCGGTTCACCTTGTAGGTGGGTTTGATTTAAGAAAGGCAGTAGGTCAGTCACGTGACTGACTTCACTGGCCCACTGGGTCATGCCTGAAGGCCATTGGAGCAATCCACTCCTGCACACATGAGATGGTTATTCATTTCTTCAATAAGCGTAATATCTTGCACAGCAGTTTATCCTTCCACTTCCTACTGGGCAGATACACAGTTCTCCTCCTCTCACACCACTCACTCACTCACTCACAAGACTTGAGGATCACTTACAGGCTGGTTCCCAAGGGCCCAAGCTGTGTTAGCTTTCTACAGGTCCTTCCCTATGGGCTCTCAGTAAGGCATCTGGCTTTCCCTTCAGCCTCTACCTGACTTGGGGTAGCAAGAATATATCCTGGGGACACCTTTGCCTGTGGTTCTTTGCCTCTTCCTCCCACTCTTTAGAAATCTGGTAGGGTACCTCACATTCCTCTCCTTTTTTCTTTACCTCCAGTCCCTGATGAACCTGGAGACCCCAATGGTGTGAGCTGGTTTAGCATTCAGGGAAGTTTGGCAGAAAAAACACCCCTTTCCAAGGCGACTTCCACACTGTGCCTGTGGTGATACTGAATCTGGTGTGAGGGCTGAATCGGAATTTGCAGGGCAGCTTCCTGGAGCGAAGAACCACCTCCTCATATTACAGTGACTGCACACTTAGAGCCTCTTTTACCAAAGCTCATTAGCTGTTTGTTTTTTACATTAAATATTTAAATTTTACATCAAGTAAAAATAAAGAAAAACACATCAATTTAGGAAAAGAAAAAACACTAATAAAAGAAAAGCAAAATTAATTATATGCCACATTGAGACAGGAACCAGATTTAGATAATCCCTCTGACCAAGCAGAAAAAAACTTTCATTGCTAAACATTCCGCCTCCACACACATCAATTAATGAAATAAAAAAACAAGAACTGCTGAGATTTTAATTTGACAACTACAGCCCGTTGGCTGGTTAACGGGCCTTTTAACATGCAGCTATAGGCAGGTGGGAATGCTAATGCCTGATAGTGTCTGCCTTCACACACTAAAATGCATGTTAATCAGCAATCACAGGATGGGGCAGGGAATGGCCAGAGGCTGGGCGTGGAGACCGCATTGCCACTAGAGCCAGGGAAAGTGCCAAGTGCTCAGTGGCAATATGGCTTTTAATGTGGGTTCACCTAATGACTCCTCTATAGGAGTTCTTTATAAACCCGACGTAGTGGAATGCACATTAGAAAAACCTTTCATGTGTTAGCTGCCAGGGACATACTGAACACACTTCAACAACTACATAGTAACATAGTAAATGACGGCAGATAAAGACCAGTATGGTCCATCTAGTCTGCCCAGCAAGGTGGCAAGAGTAGGTGCACCTGTCGGTCCATGCAGGTCACCCTTCTACATGTCTTTGTTTAGGGGTGAATCCACCATTCCGTGTAGGACACCCCTGTTTGTTGAGAAATTTGATAGTTAGGTGTATTTTGATTTTATCCTATTTCTATAAAGGGATCCATAGTGTCTGTCCCATGTCATTTTGATTTCTGTCACTGTATTTGCCCCCACCACTTCCATCGGGAGGGCATTCCAAGCATCCACCTCAGTGAAAAAATATTTCCTAACATTGCCTTTCAATTTACCCCCTTGCAGCTTCATGTTGTGCCCTCTAGTTTTACAGCTTCCCCGTCTTTGGAAGAGGTTTGTTTGTTCATTATTTCTCTTTAGGTATTTAAAGGTCTGAATCATATCTCCCCTGTCCCTCCTCTCCTCCAGAGTGTACATATTTAGGTCTTCAAGTCTCTTCTCATAAGGCTTCTGTTGCAGGCTCCAAATCATTTTGGTCACCTTCCTCTGAACCGTTTCCAGTCTTTTTACATCCTTTGTGAGATATGGTCTCCAAAACTGAACACAGTATTCCAAGTGAGGCGTGCAAAGATAGGGGTGGTTGGCAACCCTGCCCGCCACACTGGTCCTGATCACAGTGCCAACAATGATAAACTGTGCAGGAGGTAGTAGTAGTGCTCTGGTGATAACTGCAGCTCTGTGCTGGGGCCAACAGCCTGACTCTCCATGCAGCTTTGGATTGTGGAGCCTGTGTGAGTGGGTGTTTGTACCCCGGTTCGCCTCTGCTTTGGGCTTTGCACATGTTGCTGTTGTATTTGCATTGTAGGGTAAAGTATGGGGACATGCTCTGCAGGCTCCACAGCTGGGATTTGAACCTGTGATTCTCTGCATCTGGACACACTGGCTGGGTGTACTGCACCACACTGTTGCCACAGGTGCATAGCAGTCCCTGGAGCTACCTGTACTTTTCCTCAGCCAGACCATTTATATTGCACTGCACACCACATACTGGTACAGGGCATGGCCTAGGTCCACAACAGGCAGGTGCCACTGCCCCCTCCAGTATGGGCACACACCCCCTGCCATGCTGACATGACCGTATGCTGTCGGTGCTGGTGGTGCGCAGTCCCAGGCCATCCACTGTGTGGGTAGGCGGTCATCTAGGGAACAGGGTCTGGGGTGGGGAGGCATGCATGGGCATCCTCACATCCCCCCCATCCCTGCCTACCAATAATATGTCCCTTCTGCTTGAGGGAGGGTTGGCTGGGGGTATGTCAGGTCAGTGCCCTGGCAACTGTTAGCTAGGGTGGACCAGGTAGATGTAGGTGGATTGTGTTTGGCCTTGGTCAGCTGCTGTCTTGCTGATGTCCGGTTTCTATGTTCCTATGTGCCACCTAGGCGACTGCCTAGTCCACCCTGTGCCCCAGCTGCCCCCACTACATGTTCCGCCTGCAGCCCCCTATGCCCCATTGCACCATCACCATAGTGGCCTTTCATATTTGGGCACTATGCTGTTGATGCAAATGGAGCACTACTATCACGTTTCTTGGGCACCCTGCCTATGCTGTACATTGCTGACACTGAAATGGTTTCTCTCTCCTGCAAATGTGCATCTAACGGCAGGTTTTCATTTGCGGTAAGATTCAGCCCTTCAGTTCATCACGTTAGTGTGCAGGGAGCCACTCCCCGCCCATTGACCCCTTCTCTCCGCCCTCTCTCCACCCTCTGCCTGGGAACGCTAACGCTGCAAATGTGCATCTAACGACAGGTTTTCAGTCCCGGTAATGTTTGTGCCTTCATTTCCCTGTGTTAGTATAAAAGGAGCCTCTCCCCACCCACTTCCCACCCATTGACCCCCTTCTCTCCGTCCTCTCTCCACCCTCTGTGGGATTTACCGTGGCCGGTGACATTAACGCACGTTAATTAATGTTAACGCGTGTTAACGTTACTTAAGTGCATTAACGTAGCCACTACTACGTTACCACAGTTTAGTAAACATACCCCATAGTCTTTGCAGAATTTCCTCTCGTTTCTTTTTAATATTCCTTGTGATCAGTTATTCTTATATTTTATTCAGTGTCATACTGTCGTTTTTATATATGTAACTGGGAACACTTTTGGAACTTGGCTCTGGTTGGTGGTACCAGATCATCATTGCATTGTGTTATATTATTCAATCATATTGTATCAGAAAAATGTCCTTGCCCACAGACAAAATTCTCTATCCTTTAGAGAAGATATTAGATTCCAGCGTCTGGCATTAGCAAGGTCGGTATCCCTTAGAAACAGGTATTCTGGATTAATATTCCACCTACACACTTCTATTTATAAATTGCCTGGTTTACAGTATGCAAGGCAAGACAACTAATGAATCTTAACAAACAGATAAAGTGGTGTATTGTCAATAAATATTGATAATTTTAGTGAAAATAGATTTCTAATGAAAAAAGAAGCAATCAAATTATCTGTCATGAGCACTAAAAGCATATTATGGAAAATTGTATGTAAGGCAATGGCACTGAGCTAAAGACTGTTAGCTCACAAAGCTGTGTATAGGGTAAACCACAAACATTTAGGATGGCTGACCAAGGTGCTGTCATGTGTTAGGAAATGTTGCATGTTCAAGCAGTTGATTAGAGATGTGCATGACAAAAACAAAGTTCCATTAGTTTGCCAATTTCCCAAATGTTACTCAATTTTTCTTTAATTTTTTTCAAACATTCATTTTAAGAGGATAATTTTACAAGCAGGCACCTACTTTATGCCTGAAAGTGCATGTCGACTTTTCTTTATAAAATCCTACTATTACTACTAGAGAGCATTTTTATAGTGCAACAAGACATACACAGCACTGCACAGACACAAGTAAAAGATGATCCCTGCTCATCAGAGCTTACAATCTAGTCAACACAGTAGCTGTAGTCATGGGATACATCTAGGGGGGATGGGAAGGAAATACAAAGGAGACCAGGTAAGTCAAGATCTGAGAGCGGCAGTGAAGAGGTGAGTTTTCAGCCTTGATTTGAAAAGGTCCAGAGAAGGCGCCTGACATATAGACTCAGGTAGTTTGTTCCAGGCATAAGGAGCAGCAAGGTGAAAGGAGTGGTCTGGCATTATCAATAGAAGAGAAGGACACAGATAGAAGTGATTTGCCAGAAGAGTGGCGTTCCTGAGGAAAGGTGTAGGGACAGATAAGAAAAGAAAGGTAGTGAGTTGCTGCAGAGTGAATGCACCTATAGGTTAGCAGGAAAAGTTTCAACTGGATAAGGAAATGGATAGGGAGCCAATGAAGTGACTTGAGAAGAGGGCTAATATGAGCATGATGAGGCTGGAGGAAGATTAGCCGCACAGCAGAGTGTTGAACAGATTGAAGGGGAGAGAGATGATTCAAAGGGAGATCAGCAAGGAGCAGGTTACAATAGTCTAGACAGGAGGTGACTAAAGAGTGGATAAGCATCTTAGTAGCATGTTCAGAAATGAATGGGAGGATTTAGTTGATGTTACAGAGAAATAAACAGCAGGTTTTAGCTATCAGGTGGATGTATGTGGAAAAGGACAGAGAGGAATCAAAGACGACCCCAAGGTTGCAAGCTAAGGAAACGGAGGAGTAAAGAGTTATCCACAGAGACTGAGAAAGGACGAAGGGGAGAACAACATCTATCTGTCTGAGTAAAATTTTGTTGTATGTAAACCGCACTGATAATAAAGAGCGCGGTATATAAGAACTGTTAAATAAATAAACAACATTGAAGGGGAAAAATAAGAAGCACAGTTTTTGCCATGTTCAATTTCAGGTGGCGGTGAGACAGCCAAGCAGCGAGGTCAGAAAGGCAGGCAGAGATTCTGGATTGCCAGAGAGATTTCAGGTGTAGAGAGATAGATCTGGGCATCATCAGTATAAAGATTGTACTGAAAGCCATGGGAAGAGATGAGCGCACCAAGGGAATGGGTATAGAGAGACAAAAGGAGCGGACCCAAGACAGATCTTTGGGATACATCAACTGAGAGTGGGTTAGCAGCAGAGGAGGATCCACCAGAAAAAACACTAAAGGAGCTATGGGAGAGATAAGAAGAGAACCAGGATAGCACAGAGCCCTTAAAACCAAGCGAGGACAAGGTAGCAAGGAGAAGATTGTGGTCGACAGTGTCAAAAGCAGTGTGGCATGGGTGGAGCAAGAGCATCCAGAGGAGAGGAGAGTGCAGCATTATAGGAAACTACTGCCTCATCAACAGACTCAGAAGACATAATGGAGGAAAGATGTGATGAGACAGTGGAGGAGAGAGCCAAAGGTTCAATAACATTTCTAAAGAGGTTGGAGGAGGCAGGGTGAGGTTGAGGCGGCAGGTGATGAAGAGTGAAGCTTAGCAGGTGATGGTCCAATAAGGGAAGAACCGAGATACAGACGTTTGAGGGTAAGCAATTACAGAAGAATACAAGGTCAAGGCAGTGGCCGTGCTAGTGAGTTGGGACAGTAGAGCAAAGCTGGAAGTTGAATGAGGCATTGAGGAAAAGGAGCTTTAAAGCAGAAGGGTCAGAGGAGTTATAACATGAATGTTAAAATCCCCGAGAATAAGGGAAGGGGAAGATGAATCCAAAAAGAAGGAAAGCCGCGAGTCAAAGTCAGTGAGAAAGGTAGAGGTGGACTTGCAGGAGGTCAGTAAATAGCAGCTAACCAGAGAGGTAGTGGAGTAAAAAGGCGGATGGAGTGGACTTCAAAAGATGGAAAGGAGTGAGACTGAAGCAGCAGGAGGGGTTGAAACTGGCAGGAAGGAAAGAGTGGAAGCCCAACACCACCACCACGGCCAGTGGGACGAGGCTTGTGGGAGAACTGATAACTGCTTTGACAGCGAGCAGTAACTGACTGAGTCTTCTGGGAGGAACTAAGGATTTGCTATTAATGCACTGATCTCACATGCATTAATGGCAAAGGCTGAACGTTAGCTGTCGGGGTGTGTTCAGTATGTCCCTGGCAGCTAACGCGGGAAGAGTTTTTCTAATGTGCATTCTACTACACCGGGTTCACTTAAGAGCTCCTATAGAGGAGTTATTAGGTGAACCCACATTAAAAACCATATTGCCACTCAACTCTTGACACGTTCCCTGGCTCTTCCTAGCATGAGTGATCAAAAATGTGTTAATTTAAGGTGTGATCAATTACACCAGGCCTAGAGTCAGTGTAAATGCCAGCACCTAGATTTCTAAAGAAAAGTTGTAAATTATAGTATATAACATATGTATATAACTTTGTGCCATTCCCATGGTCTGTACAATCTCCACCCCTATGCAAGCCCACAGAAAAAGCCTACTGTACACTATCACACTTATGTGCATACTTATAAAATGGGATGCAGTCATTTATACGCACAAGTGCCAACAGTGTACATTACTGACTAAAATATCCCTACTTGCGAGCATTCTTACTGCCTAGATCTAGGTGGCTCTTTCTTATATAATTCCTAGATGTGCATTTTGTATGCACACTAGAACTTTTTTACATGCGTTAATCAATTTTTCACACACAAATACATAAGTATACCTGTATACAAGAGATTTGCACATACTTAAAACGTTCATGCACCCAAACAAACAGAATGGGTGCTCACAAATGGACATGCCTCTAATTTATATCCACATCTTGTCTAGCTGATGTAAGAGCAGTGAGTTAGAAGAATCAGATGTGGCTCTGGTGCCCTTGTAAAACAATGTTAGTTTATTGCTGGGCGATTCTGCCCTCGAATCAGCATGTGAATAGAGGTCTGGTACTTTTCCATGAGAGCACTAAGTAAACCCAGTCTATGGGAGGGACTTGGAAGTAATCTTTTGGGACAATAAATTCCCTAGATTTTGAAGAGAAAGTATTTTTTTGAACTTTCTGGTCAAGCACTCTGTCAGCTCTATCAAATGGAAGATATAGGCAGGGCTGGTCCCATGACTAGGCAAGAGTAGGAGGTCATCTAGGGCAGCAGCAGTAAAGGCAAAACAATAGATCCTCACAGCCACATCAACTCAAAGAACCATCAACACATTATTTTAGCTGTAGGGAGAGCAGGCACACACATAGATACAAAACAGAGTTTAATATTTAAATGTATGATGTCCAATTATGCATTTTCATGCGATTGTTGTGGCAGGGGGACATAAGGCTGAAGGTTTGCCTACGGAACCCCATTCCTTGCATCAGCCCTGGGTATAGGGAATAGAGAACATTTTCAGGGGCTGCATATTTACATTGGAATGAAATACTCATTGATCTTAACCCTTTGAAGGCCTACTTTAAAATTTTAATCCACATTCTGCAGCCGGGTTAATTTTTGCATATTTCAGGAAAATTGTACCCGTCTTATTCAATATGTTCTAATAGTGATTTTCCTTCTGCTATGGTCATGTATTATATACCATTTGATAGGAATATTTAGTCAGAATTTTGGATCCCGAGAGTTTTGGGCTTGGCCTGGAAAGGGTTAAGAATGGACTGTCATATTTAACATTCAGAGATTATTAGAACAAAATACTTGTTTTTGGATAAACAATAGGAATGCTAATGTTATTCATGTTAGCTATTATAGTGCAATTTTTAATTGTAATTGAAGAGTTTTATGTTGTTACTGTTTTATGATGTTGTACATTGCACAAATTTCCTTTAGGATACCATATAAATGGACACTTAAATTAAGGGTCCCTTTTACTAAAGTCCGCTAAGGATTTGCCATTAACACACTGATCTCACACCCGTTAATGGCAAAGGTTGAACATTAGTATATAAAAACAAGAGGAGAAGGAAACCTATTCATTCTCCAAAGAAATGTCTGCTCAAATAAACGCAAAAAACACAGCTTTCACAAAATTCAAAAGCTTGCAAACAGAGGAACACAGAAAGGAATACAGGATCAAACTAAAAGAGACAAAAAGAGAAATAAGGAAAGCAAAATCAAAGGCAGAGGAAAAGATGGCTAAAGATGTGAAGTGTGGCGACAAAACCTTCTTCAGGTATATTCGGGAGAGGAGGAAAATCAGAGGTGGAATTACAGGGCACAACAGTGCTGGGAACGGACTCATGGAAAGTGACATTGAAAAAGCAAAATTGCTAAACAAATACTTCTGCTCTGTTTTTACTAAAGAAAATCCTGGAGAAGGACCACCTGTGACTCCCACATATAAAAATGGGAATGAAGTAGATACCACATCATTCACAGAAGATGATGTGTTAGAACAACTTGCAAAACTGAAAGTGGACAAGGCCATGGGACCGAATGGGATACATCCTAAGATACTGAAAGAGCTCGGAGAGGTTCTTGCAGGGCCATTAAAGGATGTTTTTAACAGATCCTTCGAAACAGGAGAAGTTCCTCAGGACTGGAGAAGGGCTGATGTGGTACCTCTTCACAAAAGTGGTGACAGGGAAGAAGTGATAAACTACTGGCCAGTGAGCCTTACCTCGGTGGCGGGAAAAGTAATGGAGGTGCTCCTGAAAGAGTGAATAGTGGACTTTCTCAAAACCAACAGGTTGCATGATCCAAGACAACATGGTTTTACCAAAGGATGATCTTGACAAACAAATCTGATTGAGCTCTTTGAATGGGTGACCAGAGAACTAGATCAGGGGCATGCGATGGATGTCATCTACCTGGATTTCAGCAAAGCCTTTAATACTGTATAGCTTGGGAATGGGTCCCAAGGTGGTGAACTGGATCAGAAATCGGTTGACTGATAGACGTCAAAAGGTGATGGTAAATGTAGCTCACTCGGATGAAAGGAAGGTGATTAGCGGGGTGCCCCAGGGTTCAGTCCTGGGACCGGCACTGTTCAATGTATTTGTGAGTGATATTGCTGAAGAACTGAATGGAAAAGTCTGTCTTTTTACAGATGACACAAAAATTTGCAACAGAGTTGACTCCCCTGAGGGAGTGGATAACATGAGGAAAGATTTACAAAAGTTGGAAGAATGGTCTAATGCTTGGCAGTTAAGATTTAATGCGAAGAAGTGTATTGTCATGCATTTGGGAAGCAGAAATCCAAAGGAAATGTATGATATAAGGGTCGAGAGGTTGGTGTGCACAGACCAGGAGAATGACCTTGGCATGATTATTTCTGAGGATCTCAAGGTGGCAAAACAGTGTGACAAGGCAGTGGCAAAAGCTAGGAGGATGTTGGGTTGCATACAAAGAGGAATTACTAGCAGAAAGGAAGAGGTACTAATGCCACTGTATAAGTCACTGGTGAGAATGCTGCAATAGGAGTGTGTGTGTGTGTATGTCTATCCATTGTTTTGTGGCTGCCCACACCTCACTGGGCCCACAATGTCCCACTGTTACCAGTATTAGCCTGAATATGTGCATAATGAGGAGCAAGGTATTGTGGGTATGGCCCAGACAGGGCAGATTGGCCAGGATGCATCTTCACAGGGTGTGGGGTAATGGCTGGGACACTATAGTTCCCAACTACCGCCTGCATGGACAGAGTGGCCACAGCATGTCATGCTGGGAGGGCACTCACTCTGACCGAGCAGTGACCATGGCATGTCTAGGTTCCCACATAGCACTCTACACTATCTGCTTCAGTAATATTTGTGTGTTCCCAGTGCAGGGGCCCAATTACTGAGATGCTTGCTTGGTGCATGTGGTTTCTCTGTGAGCATGCACTATGGATTGGCGAGTGGACTGTCTGCAGTTAGTCTGTGCATGCTTGGAGCACCTTGTAGGGTGCAGCAGGTGCAGTCTGACTGTGCTATTTGCTAGTGCATGGCAGACTGTGGTGTGAGGCAGTTGAGGTTTTCCAAACCTAACCCCAGTTTTATTGCTGGTCTGCCCCAGTCACAGGTATGGTTCTGGCCCACCAACCCTGGAGAGCTGTCTTATACCAGCAAGATGGAGGTTGCTTCAGCAGGGCTCAGGCACCTGTCCCTTACCTACAAAAAGGGGTGATTGTGGGCTCTTTGGGTATATAGTGTATACCACTTTGACCTGCTACACAAACCTTATGCAAGTCTAGAAACCCTTCTGCCCTGATAACAGTTGCCCATGTCAGCCAGAATACAGATGTACTGCAAGGAACACCTGTCACGCACTGGTAGTGATGGGGATGTACAGCAGGACCTATCTCTAGTAACACATGTACTGCGGACCTAGTGCTGGGTGCCCATCCTATCCCTCAGGGTGAACACAGAACCTGCACAATGGCATGGTCTGTAACTACTCTGTGCCAGTATCGCACACTGTCAGTTCGTCTTTCCAAGCTGAGGTACTGGAGAGGTGCTGACCCCATTTGGTGATCAGCTGTAGACAGCATGTGCATTGCATCATGGGTACTGTTGGGGTTACACTATCCTGGAATCTCAGAGCAGACAGTTTGTGCGGTGACCTGCAGTCTTTCTGTACCCAGCCATTGCTATGAGATATGCCATGGAGATATAGCCTACTGGTTAGTGCAATGCCTTTCTCAGCAGTGTTCATGGGTTCAATTCCTCATTGCTCCCTCCTTTCATTCCTGTCCTAGTGTGCATGCCTGTAACAGTCATATTTTTGCAGATCTGTGCTGCCAGCCCATAATACCCTCGCCACAGTTGCCAACATTCCTTCGGTCCGTCTATCTGCGTCTGTCAGCTGTGTATAGTCCTGTCTGCCTGTGCAGGCTGCCACCCTATGTCCTGCACTGCTACCCTTTCCTGCATTGCGCCTCTTTGTGCTTGCCTCGCATGTGCCTGATCTGCATGGCACCACCACTCCTCTGTCCAACCATCATTGTAACTATCCTGCCACCTCCGCCTCCACTGGGGGACATGTATTCCCATCGTCTGCCACCCACTGTCTTTCCAGTACTTTACATTGCCAACACCCTTTCTGTGGTACAGTTTCCCCCAACATGTTTGTCATCAGTACTGGCAACCACATGGGATGCCCACAGATATGGCAGGTCCAGCAGCTCCCAGCTTGCCCTCCTTCACTCACCTATTCATTGCCTTTCCTTGGTGCTCTGTCTAGTGTTAGGGCTACATCTGTCTCTATGCCTCACAGGTCATGCATGTCATCCTGAAGCACCTTGTAGCCCTTAGGGCACACTAACCTTGTTAGGCCACCTTAACCTATGGTTCCATAACCCAGCGTGCCTTCTAAGGTGCCTTGTCCAGGGGTGCCTAATACGGCGCTTAGCCTAAGGAGCCCTATAGGGCGCCTTACAAAGCGCCTTATAAGGCACCTTACAAGGCACCTTATAAGGCACCTAACAAGGCACCTTATAGGGCACCTTACAAGGCACCTTGTAATATGCCTTGTAAGGTGCCTTATAAGTAAGGTGCCTTATAAGGCGCCTTGTAACGCACGTTAGCTGACACAGCTTGCCGTAATGATGCAATGCCCACGCCTTTATATGGGCATCTGATAAGGCATCTAACATGGCACCTTATAAGGCACCTAACAAGGAACCTTATAAGGCACCTTATAAGGCACATTACAAGGCACCTAACAAGGCACATTACAAGGCACCTTATAAGGCACCTAACAAGGCACCTTATAGGGCACCTTACAAGGCGCCTTGTAATATGCCTTGTAAGGTGCCTTATAAGTAAGGTGCCTTATAAGGTGCCTTGTAACACACGTTAGTCTAAGGCGCCTTGTAACACGCGTTAGCTGACACAGCTTGTCATAACGATGCAACGCCCATGCCTTTATATGGGCATTCGTAACACTACCGGGGAACTTAACGCAGGTAACATTACCGGAGTTTAGTAAACATACCCCTATCTTTGCTTAAACTTTTACCCAAGCAAAGAAGTTAATGAGGGTAATTTTATAAGCCATTCTCACATGTAAACTGCCTTTTTATGTGTGTAAATGGGTTCTTATAAAATTACACCATGCCTAAAAGTATGCATGGTGCAGTCTGGTGTATTCTGGTACAAGAGGCGTGCACAAGGGTAGAGTTTGGGCAAAATGTAGGCAGTCAGAATTTACACAGTTATTTTATAAAATATGTGGTCTGCATGTATTTATGTGTTAATGCTTATGCCTGCTTTGATGTACTGTAGGTGTTATTTACGTGCCTTCCACCTAGACACAATTCTGCAAGATCTGTACAAGTATTTTATAAAAACACATACATGCCTATATATCTTTATAGAATAGGCTAAAAATAGGCACCTTCCTGCTCTATTAATTAGGTGCACACTTATAAAATTACCCCCCCCCCCCCGATAAACCTTATAGTATTTTCCCCTCAAAAAACGGTCGCTGTACTCTCATTAAGTACAGAGACCAATCCGTAGTCAAAACTGGTTTCTGAATGTGGATTGGTTTGTTCACTAGTCAACTGAACAACATGAGTAGTAAGTGCTGGCATCTGTCAAAGCTCCTGACTTTTAGGAGCATGTTTACTAAAATGTGCTAACAGTTAATGCATGATTTAGCATGTGCTAAGAAATTAGCGCTACATGTGCTAAACCAGCTAGTGTGTTAAAAATCCTGCACTAACTGCTTAGTGCATGATGGGGTGGGGAATGAGTGGGTAAGAGGTGGAGAGTGGCATTGAGTGCACATTGCAGTTAGCGAGGGAGTTACTAATGTGCGCTATCAGTGTTTAACCCCCACCTTAATGGTTGGCATCTCATGTTAATTGTGATTGCCACTGCCAAGATGTATTTATTTATTTATTAGTTATTTATTGAACGGTCTTATATACCGCCTTTCAGAAAAATCGAAGCGGTTTACATAGAACAAAACTTGAACATTACATTGAAACTTATTCAAACAATTGAAATTACAGTGAACATTAAATTGTATATAATAAAAATGGTAATTTGAGGGTTACAATGCTGAGTAAATGCTGATTGGGTATATAGATAGTTTAAACATATATACAGATCTAATTATTTACAAATTTCAAAAATCTTATCATCTTATCTGAGCAAGGAAAAATGTACTGTAGTTCACTAGAATTATTAGTGTAAAGAGTAAATGTGATAATGTGGAGAATTGGGTATTGTAAGATAGAGTAAGAAAAAGGAAAAAGTAAGTTGTGAATTAATGAATATGAGTATACATGAGTTTAAGTAGGAAATATTTCATCTATTGGGAATGAGTCTCCAAAGTACTCTATAAATAGGTGAGTTTTAAGATCTTTTCGAAATGCTGAAAGATCTGTGATATCTCTGAGTTTATCCGGCAGAGCGTTCCATATTAAAGGAGCATTGAAGCTGAATGCCCTATTTGTTGTAGTTTTATTGAGTTTTGAAAAGTTGTTTGGAACAAGTAGTGTGTTCAGGTTCCTTTGTCTCACTGTTCTGGTCCTTGAATGAATTGTCAGTAGATCAGTTAGATATAATGGGGCTATATCTCTTATGAGTTTGAACGTTGTTATGATAACTTTATATTTTATCCTACTTTGTATAGGTAACCAGTGAAGTTTGTACAGTATAGGGGTTATGTGTTCAGTTAGACCTGCATTTATAACCATTCTTGCAGCAACATGTTGTGCTACTTTTAGTTGGTGTAAAGCATGTTTTGGAATACCTTGAAGAATTATGTTACTAAAATCTAAGTGAGGCAGGATCAGGGCTTGAAGGACTGATCTGAAGTCCAGATTTGATTTAGGGCAGTACTTCTCAACCTTTTCTATTTTGTGGCACACTTCTGAGTTTGTTCAATTTCATGGCACATCAAATCCTCAATGCCACTCCCTCTCACCGGTAAGAAGACAACAGCAGCACTTTCTACCTGGGATGAAGTCAGGGTTTCCAGTGCCCTCTGCAATCGATATATTGGTGCTTTCTTCCTCTCCCTCCACATGTCCACAATGGTGGTAGGGCTGCTACTGGCACCCCCAAATATTTGTGCCCCCTTGCCATACTTATCATGCTCACTGCAATGTGCTGGGCCTGCCTGTGTTTCTCCTTCTGCTGGCTTTAATCTGATGAAGGCACGGCCACACCACTGATGTTAATTATTAAGGGAGCCTTTATTTCAAAACCTTCAAGGTACAAGACACGACTTGGCCAAGTTTTGGCTGTCAGCCTGCATCAGTGATCTAGAACAAAACGTATACATTTGTGATAAGACAATACACAGAAATTCAAGTACAATATAATAAGTTACAATACGAATATGAAACAAACAGAAGTATAAAATATAACATGTATAAAATTATATAAATGAATAATTGTAATTAAAAAACAGGGGCAATGATACCGGCAAGAAGATATGACAATAAAATAAACCAGAGATACAAGGCATGAGAGGAGCCCATATCTTTGGCGTTTTGCTCATGACTGTTTAGCTAAATATAACATTTAAAGGGCAGACACGTGCCTGGCTCTTCTTGCTTTATCACCTTGCTGAGACACCGATGGTATGGGCTCCTCTTGTGCCTTGTATTGTCATATCTTCTTTGCTGTTACCTTTTTCTTTTTGATATGTTACATCATCTCTTCAGACTTTTTTCAATCACAACTGAATCTCACCTCTTTTCTCCTTCACTTCTTTCCTTTACCATCTTTCACACTCCAGTTCTCCCTATCACAACACTTGATCCTTTCAGCTCTCCATCACCCCCTAATAAGTTTGCTTCTCCATCAATCCACATTAGCCATCTGTAACTTCTGCATGTGGACTCTAGGAGAGAAGGGAAAGGGGCTGGAACAGCTGGTGTAGGTGCTCTTCTTTGCTCTCCAGTGTTTGCTCCAGTCACACCCACCCCTTCCTATCCTTGAACGCCATAAGGAAAGGGTCAGATTAGAGAGTAGAGTGCTCTCTTTGCTCCAAGCTCACCCTCTCCCCTCCTGTTCTACATGCTGCTTGGCAGGGAAGGGCTGCTGTGCGAAGCAGAGGGCTGTTCTCTGGGGCATTTCCAATAGAGATGGGGAAGAGTCTCATGAGACCACACAAAGTCATGCCCATGGCTGTCACCACCAAGGCACATCATTGTGCCTCAGTGCACTGGTTGAGAAGCACTGCTTTAGGGAACTAAAGCGTGGTACTTGCTTAAAACCTGCTGAACATGCCCCCAACAGTTAGTGTGGGTCGTTTCAGTTTCCGTATGCTAGCTTTTGCTCCAAATGTGCATACTTCAATGAACATACTGCTTAATATTCAGCTGAACTGGAAAGAAGTAAGACCTTGTTGTTCTCCTGGCTTAGCTTTGAAAAACTGTCAATAGGGGCAGGAGTCGACTTTGGAACCAATGGAAGGTGTGAGCTGAGAGGGAGTAGCCAGGGCTGGGTCCAGAGTTGGCTCAAGGTGTTGGCATCCTAGGCAGATCTTAAGCTTACACCAACCTGGCTGTCAAAATGTATTGTTTAGCTATGAATTCCCTGATGTTTGCTGTCCCCCAGAATTTGATGCCCTAGGCAACCACCTCATTTGCATAATGGTTGGGCTGGTCCTAGGGGAGGCCACCAAGGTCTGCTGACTCATTTTAATAACATGAGACGAATGGAGATGGGAAGTAGCTCATTGCATGAGCCAGTTACCACTGTAGGAGACATGGGGGAATGTTGTAGTGTGGGGTGGGGGTGAAGGTGGAGGAAGATTCCCCTGACATAGGTTTCTTTCCGCATAAGAGAAGGGGGATGGGGGCTGGTTGATTCACTATTAATTACTGGGTTACCATTTTCAGACAAGCTTAAGTGATCTGCTTTTAAGTTCCTAAAGAAGTTAGGGACCTATATAGGCACCTCCATTGAGTCACTCGGCTTGGTCTGAATATCAAACTGGCAGTGCTTTATTTTGTAGTACATCTCAGTGCAGAGACAGGCAAAAACATGTTTGCAATTAAACTATTAAAAATTCCTCTTAAGAAGTACTTATGTTGAGATGAACAAACAGATACTCCGAAAATGGATTCTAATCACATCCAATAAGGGGGTAGTTACTAAAGCGTGATAAAATCAGGCACTGTGCCACACAGTAGGAGTCACTCTGTACTGCTGGTTAGTGACTCCAATGATAAAGGAATAATGCAGCTTGCAATAATCATGCTTTTATTAGTGTTAATACCTGTGATTACATTTATTTCTTCCTACTTAGTTTCTGTTCTGAGATCTAGTCTGGCCACTTATCTCACCTTGGTTCACCTTATATTGTAACATAGTAACATAGTAAATGACGGCAGATAAAGACCAGCATGGTCCATCCAGTCTGCCCATTGTCTGTGAGGATTCTGCCTCAGACAATGGGGATTCTTCCCTGTCACAAAGAGTTCATAACTCAAGGATGTGAGGAGAAGGAACTGCATTGGTGATAAACAGGCTTGGTAACTCTTCTAATCCTTCTCTGCCAGAATTTTCCTCTTTGTGTGTAATGCAAATGCTATGTCTGCCTTCAAGTCAATGCTCAGTCCTGGTGACCCAGAAGCAGTGCGACCAGAAGTAGATTGCCAGACCCTTCTTCTGGGGCAATGGAGGGTTAAGTGACTTGTCCAAGGCCCCAACGAGTGCTAGTGGGAATTGACCCCTGGTTGCTTGGTTACTAAGCCAGTGTTCTAACCACTAGGCTACTACTCCACTCCTTTGTGTGCAATAAGAACATAAGATATGCCATACTGGGTCAGACCAAGGTCCATTAAGCCCAGTATCCTGTTTCCAACAGTGGCCAATCTAGGTCATACGTACCTAGCAGTTTCCCCAAAAGACACAGGTTCCACAATGCTTGTACTGGGTCAAGCATTGATATCAAGGGTCCCTTCTTAATAATGGTTTATGGACCTTTCCTCCAGGAACTTGTCCAAACCTTTTTTAAACCCAACTACACTAACAGCCTTTACTACATCCTCTGGTAACAATTTCCAGAGTTTGATTACACGTTGAGTAAAAAAATATTTTCTTTTATTAGTCCTGAATAGTTTACCCTGTAGCTTCATTGCATGTCCCCTAGTCTTTCTATATTCTGATGACATAAACAATCGATCTACGTTTACCCGTTCCACTCTGTTCATTAATTTATAGACTTCTATCATATCTCCCCTCAGCCGTCTCTTCTCCAGGCTAAAGAGCCCTAACCTTTTTAGCCTTTCTTCATAGGAGTATCCTTCCATCCCCTTTACCATTTTGGCGGCTCTTCTCTGAACCCTTTCTAATAAGGCTATATCCTTTTTAGGATATGGCGACCTGAATTGCACCATGGAACGATATAGAGGTATTATAATATATTTTATTTTCCATTCCTTTCCTTATGATACCTAGCATTCTATTTGCTCTCTTGGCCGCCGCTGCACACTGGGCCGAGGGTTTTAACATGTTATCCACAATGACGCCTAAATCTTTTTCCTGGGTGGTGGTTCCTAATGTGGAACCTTGCTTCTTGTAACCATAGTTTGGGTTGTTCTTCCCTAGGTGCATAACTTTGCACTTCTCCACATTAAATTTCATCTGCCATTTTAAATGCCCAGTCTTCCAATTTATCAAGATCCTCTTGCAATTTTCCACAATCCTCTTGGGTTTTGACAACTTTAAATAGTTTTGTGTCATCTGCAAATTTGATAACCTCACTCGTTATTCCTCTTTCCAGGTCATTTATGAATATGTCAAAAAGCAGCGGACCCAGCACAGATCCCTGGGGTACACCACTATTCACCTTTCTCCATTGGGAAAATTGGCCATTTAGCCCTACCCTCTGCTTTCTATCTTTTAACCAGTTCTTGATCCACAGTAGTACACTGCCTCCTATCCCATGACTCTTTAGTTTTGCCAAACGTCTCTGATGAGGGACCTTGTCAAAGCTTTCTGAAAGTCCAAATACACTATATCAACCAACTCACCCTCGTCCACCTGTTTATTCACACCTTCAAAAAAAATGAGAGATTAGTAAGACAAGATCTTCCTTGTCTAAAGCCATGTTGGCTGTCTCCCATTAGGGACACAAGGAGGAGCTACCTCCCGCAAAGAGTCCAAACACACCTGTGCACAATAAAGACTCTCTTCTAAACATCTCCTGCTCCTTGTGTTTGTTTGGCTGTCTCCCATTAGGCCATGACTATCTACATGCTGAGTAATTTTGTTCTTTTGATGGTTTCTACCATTTTTCCCAGTACTGACGTCAAGCTCACCGGTCTGTATTTATTTATTTATTTATTTTATTTACATTCTCTTATATACTGTGCTATTCTGCATCAGTGCAGTTTACATTGAACAAACTGAAATTACATTGAACAGGACATTATAACTTGGAGATAACTATTTTACAGGGAACATGGGCTATGGAGGGTTAAGTGGCTGCCCAAGACCACAAGGAGCACCTGTGGGACTAGAAACCCCAGTCCTTCCGGCCCAAGGTTGCTGTCCTCTAGTGGGATTTGAACCCATGACCTTCCGGCCTGAAGTACCTTGCCCCAACCACTAGGCCACTCCACTCCACTCTAGTTTCCTGGATCACCCCTGGAACCCTTTTTAAAAATTGGCGTTACGTTGGCGATCCTCCAATCTTCAGGTATTAGAGATGATTTTAATGAAAATTCACAGATTACTAATAGCAGGTCTGCAATCTCATATTCCAGTTCTTTCAACACCCTTGGATGTATATCATCTGGCCATGGTGATTTGCTACTCTTCAGTTTATCTAATAGTTGTAATACGTCTTCCCGATGTATCGATATTTCCTTCAATTCTTCCGCACCTTTAAATACCACTTCAGTCATGGGTAACATCCCTACATCTTCCTCAGTAAAGACCGAAGAAAGAATTCATTCAGTCTCTCCACTATCGCCTTGTTGCCTCTTAGTGCTCCTTTAACCCCTTTATCATCTAATGGACCAACTGACTCTCTCACAGGTTTTTTGCTACGAATGTACTTGAAAAGGTCTTTACTTTGCATTTTTGCTTCCGCAGCAAGCTTCTTCTCAAATTCTCCCTTTGCCTGCCTTATCAATGCCTTGCATTTGACTTACCAGTGCTTGTGCTGTTTCCAGGCTTCGTCGTTTGGCTCTTTTTTCCATTTCCTGAAAGGTGCTTTTTTGTCAACAACAGCCTCTCTGACCTCGCCTTTAAACCATGCTGACAGTTTTTTGGACTTCCTTCCACTTTTCTTAAAGCGTGGAATACAGCTGGTCTGGGCTTCCAAGATAGTATTTTTCAACAACACCCAAGCGTGATGTAAGTCTTTAACCTTTGCAACTACTCCTTTTAGTTTTTTCTTAACTATTTTCCTCATTTTATCATAGTCTCCCTTTCGAAAGTTAAAAGGTAGTGCTGTGGATTTCCTTACTATTCCTCCTACACTAATTAAATCAAATGCGATCATGCTATGATCACTATTGCCAAGTGGCCCCAACACCCTTATCTCTTGCACTAGATCTGGTGTTCCACTAAGGATTAGGTCTAATATGGCTTCCCCTCTGGTCAGTTCATGAACCAGCTGCTCCAAGAAGCAGTCATTTATTTCATCTAGGAACTTCATCTCCCTAGCATGTCCTGCCATGACACTGACCCAGTCGATACCGGGGTAATTGAAATCACCCATTATTATTACTGCGCTGTAACTTTTGTTAGCTTCCTTGATTTCTTTGAGCATTTCATCATCCATTTGTTCATTCTGGCCAGGCGGTCGATAGTACACCCCCACTGCCATCGCCTTCCCCTTTTTAATGGAATTTCAATCCATATAGATTCTACAGCAAATTTTGTTTCCTGCAAAACTTTAATCCTTTCTGACTCAATGCCCTCTCTAACATAGAGCACAACCCCTCCACCAATTTGATCAGCTCTATCATTACGATATAGTTTGTACCCAGGTATCACAGTGTCCCACTGGTTGTCCTCCTTCCACCATGTCTCTGATATTCCAATCATATCTAACCTCTCATTTAGTGCTATATATTCTAACTCTCCCATCTTATTTTTTAGACTTCTAGCATTTGCATACAAGCATTTTAGAGACTGTATTTTATTCATATTAATTTGGCTATTGGTAGACATGGGTAATTTGGGATCTTTAAGCTCTGTCTGCTCCATACTCGAGGGCATTTGGGCTACTTTACTCTTTTTTGGAACCTCTCTGTTTTTGGTAGTATCCTAAACACAATGGTATATGACATCATTGACAGATGATAGTAAATGGACTCCCTTTCCTTAAAGACACAGCAACACCACAATGTTAAATGTGGGTGCAAGTCTAGCATTCGAAAACAGGGCTATCAATCCTTCATTTTTTAAAGTATATCAACTGCAAAATATAGTAAATAATGTTACTGTTATTTGAAAAAAAATAGACGGCGTTACTGTGCATATGCACAAACTATTTGGTCAGAATAGATGTAATGTCAAGTTTTTTAATTTAAATGTAGTGTCCAGTGTTTTAAATTGGACTACACCAATCCAATTCCATGTTGAGACCAGCAGGGGTCACTGTCCCTAATTTAAAGATCCAGGATTGTTCCAGGTTTTGTAAGCAAGCCTCATGATTACCTCCATGAGACCATGGTCAATTGCATGCCAATGAAAATCCTGAAAAACATGACTTTTCATATTGAATGGGAGACAATAGGAACTGACATGGTTCTTGTAGTAAGTGAAGATGAAGGTTCCCCCAAACAAGCCTTTAAAGAATGAATTGTCCAGCCAATATACTTTAAACCACAAGGACAAATCAACAAATAAACAACTCAGAAATGCAAGTGGTATGCCAATGAGCAGAATATACTCTGTGTAGTTGAATCAAGTCAATCAGGGCTCGGAATTGCTGTGGAGCAAAATCTAGAAACATGGCATTGAAAATGACTGGGTTCCAAATTGGTTCTTAAACTACGGTCGTTGTCACAATAATGTCTCTGATGTTTCAGCCTCTAGTATAAGCAATGGTTAAATCCTGCTTAAAACATTCATGTATAGATAGAATATGCCAATTTTTCCATAACAAAGTGGTGACCTCTGTTGTTTTTGTCATGTATAAAAGCACTCCCACAAAACGATCAGTCCCATTCTCATTTGTACCAATGGAAGGAGAGTCAATGGTAGAAGAAGTTTCAATGGTAGAAGAAGTTTTAAAAAGCCAATCCCGATGACAATATCTGTCTCATTTATAAGTCTTTGACTAACCTTAGGGGGATGTTGTTGTTAAGTGCCGTTGAGTCGGAGTCGACTCATGGCGACCCTCTCTGGATAGCTATCCTAAATTGTGTTCGGTCTTGAGTCAGGCGGCTCATTGTTGACAGACTGGTAGCCATAGCTGCTGTTATTGTATCGATCCATCTCATTGCTGGCCTTCCTCTTTTGCGTTGACCTTCTATCTTGCCAAGCATGATGTCTTTCTCTAATGATCTCTCTCTTCGCATGATGTGTCCAAAGTATGAAAGTCAAAGTCTTGTCATCTGAGCTTCTAAAGAAAGCTTAGGTTTGATCTCCTCTAGTACCGACTGGTTTGTTCTTCGGGCAGTCCATGGTATACACAGTATTCGCCGCCAGCACCATAATTCAAAGGCATCAATTTTCTTCCTGTCTATCTTTTTCACTGTCCAGCTTTCACATCCATATGATGTTATTGAAAATACCACGGCTTGAACAAGTCGAATCTTTGTATGGAGAGAGACATCTCTGCTCTTGAGAATCTTATCTGGGTCTTTCAGAGCCATTTTGCCAAGAGCAATGCGTCGTCTGATTTCTTGACTGCTTGTTGCTTCTTTATTGATAGTTGATCCAAGTAGGTTAAAGTTGTTCATGATTTCAATTTCTTCTCCTTCAACGATGAACCTGTTGATTATGCCAGTTGTCATGATCTTTGTCTTCTTTACATTAAGGTGCAGGCCCATTTTGAGACTATGTTCTTTGATTGTGAGAAGCAAATGTTTCAGATCATCTTCACTTTCAGCCAGTAATGTATCATCAGCATAGAGAAGGTTGTTGATGAGTCTTCCACCAATCTTCACACCTCTGTTGTCTTCATACAATCCTGCTTCTCTGATGATTTGTTCTGCATATAAATTAAACAGGTAGGGGGAAAGTATGCAGCCTTGTCTTACACCTTTGCTTATTTTAAACCATTCTGTTTCTCCTTCTTCCGTTCGAACTGTTGCTTCTTGATCAATGTACAGATTGCGCAAGAGTACGATCAGGTGTTCTGGTATACCCATGCTTCTTAATGTGGCCCAGAGTTTCTCATGGTTTACACAGTCAAAAGCCTTGCTATAGTCGATAAAGCACAAATAGATATCCTTTTGGTATTCTTTAGTCTTTTCAAGGATCCATCTCACATCCGCAATGATGTCTCTCGTTCCTCGCCCTTTCCTGAACCCTGCTTGCACTTCAGGGAGTTCTTGTTCCAGGTATGGTTGTAGTCTCTTTTGAATAATCTTCAGTAGAATCTTGCTGGCATGTGGGATCAGAACGATTGTGCGATAATTTCCACAGTCAATTGGATCACCTTTCTTTAGTATTGGTATAAACACAGATCTTTTCCAGTCAGTTGGCCATGATGTTGTCTTCCATATTTCTTGGCAGAGCCTTGTAAGTACGGTAACAGCTGCATCAGATTGCTGTAATACCTCTATGGGAATGCTATCAATGCCTGGTGCTTTGTTCTTTGATAAGGCTTTCAATGCTGTTTCAACTTCTTCTTTCATCACCAATGGTTCCCGATCATAAGGTACAAGTTGAAACGGCTGTTGGTCCACTTCATCTTTATCATATAAAAACTCTGTATATTCCTTCCATCTTTTCTTGATCTTCTCATCATCATTCAACATAGAACCTTGAGCATCTTGTAACATTCCAATTCGAGGCTGGAACTTTTTCTTTAACTATCGTAGCTTTAGGAAAGCCAGCCTTGTTCTTCCTCTAATAGTTTCTGCTTCTATTTCCTTGCATGCGTCGTTGTAGTACTTTTCCTTGTCCTGTCTTGCTGCACATTGGAAATCTCTGTTGAGTTCTGTGATTGTCTTTCTTTCTCCTCTGGCTTTAGCTTCTCTGTGTTTCTGGGCAATTTTCTGAGTTTCTTCCGTCATCCATTTTGGCCGTTTTTGCTTTTTCACCTTTTGTAGAGACTTCTCGCTTTCTTCCAACACAACCTTCTTGATGTCATTCCATAACTCTTCTGGAGCTCTGTCATTTGTATCTAAAGCAGCAAATCGATTTTGCAGGCAGTCTTTAAATTCCAGTGGTATATTCTCAATTTTATATTTTGCTGCATTCATGAGTGGTTTGCTCTTTTTCAACTTTAGCTTGAGTTTGCATACTAGTAGTTGATGATCTGTACCACAGTCAGCTCCAGGTTTTGTCTTTGTTGATGTTATAGAACCTTTCCATCGTTGACTTCCACAGATGTAGTCAATTTGATTTTTATACAATCCATTGGATGACGTCCATGTGTACAGTCACCATTTGTGTTGATGGAAGAAGGTGTTTGAGATGAATAGATCGTTGGTCTTGCAGAATTCTATCAGTCTTTCTCCAGCTTCATTTCTGTTGCCAAGTCCATATTTTCCAACTACTTTGCCTTCTTCTTTGTTGCCAACTTTTGTGTTCCAGTCACCCATGACTATCAGGATATCCTGTTTGCATGTTCTGTCAATTTTAGCTTGTACTTGTTCATAGAACTCTTCAATTTCATTCTCTTCTGCAGCTGTTGTTGGGGCATATACTTGAATTATAGTTGTGTTGATAGGCATTCCTCGTAGACGAATAGAGATTAAGCGTTCACTGACTGCATTGTATTTCATTACAGTTCTTGCAAGTTTCTTCTTTATTATAAATGCAACACCATTTATTCTGTGTCTTTCATTTCCAGCATAGTAGACCATGTGATCATCTGATGCAAAGTGCCCGATGCCAGTTCATTTCAGTTCGCTGACACCCAACAGATCAAGTTGTACACGTTCCATTTCATTCTTGACCACCTCCAACTTCCCTTGGTTCATGCTTCATATGTTCCATGTTCCAATGCATAAGACATCTTTACAGCTTCTGACTCTCATTTCATGCGCAGCTACATCAGCAGTCAGACGTTCCGAGGGCTTTGAACCAACCACATCATAAATGCTGGCTTTACTCTGAAAAGCCTTCAGCTCTTCCCCAGTAGCTAGTTAAGTGCTTTCCGACCTGGGGGTCTCATCTTCCAGCACTATAGCACAATTTGTTTTGTTGTAACTATCCATTGGGTTTTCAAGGCAAGATATAGAAGTAGATTGCCGGGCCTTTCTTCCGCGCAGTTTAAGTTTGGTGTTGTTGCCGTTGTCACAGAAATGTGATCCTCCGCCGTCAACACTATCCCATTCTGCTGCTGCCTAGATGGGTGGTTTGTCTTGGTCTGGCACCTCAGCTGAGACCTGTCCATCTTGGGAGACCCTGCCAGTAGTTAAACTACCGATAGTTTAGCTCTCAGCATCACTGATGCACACAAGCCCTCACAGCACGACAAGCTGCAAACCACATAAGGGTTAGGGGGATAATCTCTGAATAAAAGACTGTGAGTAAGGTCCTGTGCTTGCATCTGAAAAATTTCCAATGAAGAACATAAGTATCTAAGATGCAAAAACTGACGCAGGGGTAGACCCCTGTGTAGGGAACCCATAACTATGATAACACAAAAGGTTATTACACTGCACTGCTTTCCCAAATAATGTGGTCTGCAGACCTGTAGGAGTTTTAAAAAACAATACATCGAAAAATTCAATTTCATCTTTATCATATTTGGCATTGAATTGGATATTGGATTTGCATGTATTGATCCAATTCAAAAAAACTTTAAACTTATCATTTGGACTGTCCCAAAGGATAAAAACATCACCCAAAAATCAAATCCAAATCAGGATAAAAGTGAAACATTGAGATGGATATATGAAAGATTCTTCCAAAGTTACCATTTAAATTGTTGCAACAGAAGGAGTAACAGTTGCACCCATCGCAATGCCATAAATTTGAAGAATTTTTTTTTTATCAAATAAAAAATAATTCTGGGTTAATACTAATTTGAAAAGTTGTAATAAAAATGATTTGGGCAGTCGATGTGGGAGTTCCAAAGGGTGTTGAGCTATCACCAATAGAGCTTCTCATTGGTCCACATTGGTGTAAAGAGCCATCACATCCATTGTGACTAGGGTGACATCATTTAGATAACCTGAATATGCTTCCACCAATACAATAAAATGAGAGAATAGACTTAACCAGCAGCTTTTTGGAGAAAATGATCACAACATTTTGGGAAAGGTTCCAAAATGGAATCCCTACCTGAGACAATCGGGCGACCTGGAGGATGAGTTAGTGATTTATGTATTTTTGGTACTGTGTAAATCACCGGTATTTTTGGATGAACATTAAAGAAAATTCTCTCTTTGTAATTCATCCGGCCAATAAAGTCCCAGATAGTAACTCCTTAATCTCAGTTGTAACTCTCAGGTTAGATCTAAAATGAATTGTAATATTTATTATCACTTAGTTGAAGCAGTAAATCCCTGTGGTATGAGGTGTCTTGTACTACTACTGATCCGCCTTTATCCACATTGCAGATCACTAATTGTGGGGAAGACCCTAACTGAGAAAGAGCTTTTCTCTCAACTGAGGATATATCTGCAAAGGATCTGGTAGCCGATGCCTCAATATGTTCCAAACCAGAGAGAACTAAACGTTGAAAAGTCAAAATTATAGGGTCAGGGGCACCCAGAGTAACCCACTTAGAGGGTTTAAATACTACCGACTCATCCATGGTCACCGATTTTCCAGAGAAATAGTGAGTAACTTGCAACTTCCGAAAAAATTGGAACAATGTTAATTGCATCTTTAACGGGTTGTAGAAAACAGTTGGCACAAAAGATAAACCCAAATTCAAAACTTTTTCCTGTACCACTATTAAAGGGATGGCAGTTAAATTAAAAACTGCTGCTTGCTGTGCAATATGGTGATCAGGCCTCTCCAAGTATTGATTTGATAACACTGAAGTGGTCTCCTGCCTCGATAATGGCCCTCCCAAAAATCTGGATTGGGGGTGGGAAATTCCCTACTATCATCCCAATATCGGGGATGGTAACATGAATGTCCTGAAGAATCACTGTCATCAGAGTCATCAGAATTGTGTTCAAAAGACACTTGTTTTGAGTTTTTACAAATTTCCCTGTTTTTTTTGTTTCCAGGTATAAACCTGGTCATTATATAATCAATCTTTTCCCGATTACATTTTTTGATCTTTAAACTTCTTAAATTGTCCCGAAAATGTGAGAGCTGAGTGATCAGGTCTTCCATTTGTGATTTGAAAGAGTCAGCTGTCAAATCCAATTACATTTTTTTTTCAAAATCAGTCACTTGTTTTTTAATTGATTCCTCCTCCAATGTGATACGTTCAACTAATAACGCGATGAAATCAAGACTGCATTTGTTTAAGATGCCATTCCATTTAGTCAAGAAATCTGAATCATCCATAAACATCTTTGATGGTTTTCTCACACATACGTGACTTCAAATATTGTGCAAGAACTGCCCCATGAATTTCGGCTCATATCCAACGTTTGTTTAAATTCTTAAATTCAATGAAAGAAGTGGATGTAGTGGGGGTCATCAATGCTGTCATCAAAAAGAGTGGATCTTTTTAAAATTTGAGTAATTTGAAGATCAGAAAAAGCAAAAGTGGTATAATGTCACTAGTGGTATTTGATTTTGCCTCCATGTGGTTTAGAATAAATAGGGTTACCCCAAAATGCTAAAGACTATAGTTACCTGTGTAAGGGCCTTATCTGAGATATTCGAAGGGCATCTACATGAGTAGTGGCCTTCGAATATCCCAGCTAAGTCCCTAATGTGCCCAGATGCTATCCACATAGCATTGGGGCATGTTAGGAGCATTCCGGGGAGGAGCGGGGGTGGAGGAAGGGGCTACATGGGTAGCAGTGATTTTCATTGCTACGCACATAGCCCTCTGCACCTTAAAGATAGGCGAGAAAAGACCTCACCTATCAGAGGTTATGCGGGTAGCAACAAAAATTGCTGCTACCTGTCTAGCCTCTGTGGCTGCTGGGGCGTCCAGGCTAACCCAGATGTTCACTTCCACTGGTGAGGAAGTGAATATCCGGGTTAGGGGGTCGGTGGGCAGGCTATGTGCCACTGCGGCGCATAGCCTGCCCAACTCAATATCGAGCCCTTTAAAAATATCCCACGGTCAAAACCACCAGCAAATCATAATGTAAAGGTTAAACAATCTGAAAGAGCAGTGTACAAAAGCAAATTTGAGTTTATTAAACGTCAGACTATTTGTTAAGAAAGAGAAAACTACTCTCCAGAGAAAAACTTTCCTTTAAACGTTTTTATTATAAAGTGAAAATTAAAATCTATTTACTTAACTTCAATTGAAGGACCATATGAAAACCAAAACTGCTTGCAGTTGCTGATAGTGGTGTAAACCGCCAGAGACTTTTTCTTTTTTCAGCTAAAGTGTAAGTCACCAGAAGCTTTTCTTTCATGTGGGACACAGCACTGAGTTTTGAGTTACACTCCTTTGAGAGAGCTCTGCTTCAGACATGTTAGATGTGTAAGTGCAGCATTTCACAACGCGCACATATAAACATCGTCATGCACACATGTATCTAAGCCATTTTGCAAACCAAGACGTGCAGATGCTACCACTGATTACAGAGGACCCCATCTTTAAGTCATTTCAATTTGGAGGGAGAAATAAGCATGGAGGGATTAAGAGGGAAATCCCCCTTCATCCCTCTTGTAAAGGGAGGGCCAAACAGAGCACCTTTTCCATACCTATTTGTGTCAGGAAGCAAGTGTAAATCTGGACATGAGCAATTTCAGGCCTGCACATGCATTCCCTATAATATGAAATGGAGAATACGAGCTTGATATTCACGGCAGCGGCCAGCCCTTGTAAAGCGTCTAGCCAACGCCATTGAAGGTTAAACCTGAATATTCAATGCCCGGGTCATATCTTGCCACTAGGGTTGCCAACTGGCTCCAGATGCGCCCGACAGGCTTGCTCCAGTCCTGGGTTTACCCCATTGCATGCAGTTACCTGTAGTTTTCCTTTTCTTATGGAGTGCAATGGAGAAATCAGAACTACATATCCCTGCATGCAATGGGATAAACCCAGGACTGGATCGAACCTGTCGGGCGCATCTGGATCCAGTTGGCAACCCTACTTGCCACTGGCTGGCTGGATAGCAGAGAAGCTAATTGGGCAGCAGTGATATTCAGCTGCTGCTCAGTTTGCTTTGGTGGCAAAAGTTAGGCTAGCTTTTAAGGAGTTGAAATTTTGCTGCCAAGGGATAACTGGACAGAAGCTGGCTATTGCCGCTGCCTGGTTATCCCCCGGTGCTGCCTCGGCTCCGCCCCCCCTGGAATGCCCAGTGCTAGCTGGCTAGCATCGGGGCATTTAGTGGCAGCACCCACAGATATTCCACGGCATTAACACAGTTAGGGGTATGTTTACTAAACTGCGTTAGTGCAATGCGCGTTAGGAGCCGCGTTAGTGGAAGGAAAGCCAAAAAAGGACATGGGCGGTACATCGTAACCGATAACGCGCAGTTGCGCACGTTATTACGCGTGGCGCAGCAACGATCATTACAGCGTGCACACACCCAAATACAGAAACAGAGCTGTAGTACAATGGTTACTACACAGACTGATGGTACAAAGGTCATGGGTTCGATTCCCCAGTGTGCCTAATGAATAAGGCTGGCTGAGGTGTCCTGTGTAACCCTTTGAAAGCCGACTATAATATTTTAATTCACAGTCCGCAGGCGGGTTACAGTTTGCATATGTCAGGAAAATTGTACCCGTCCTATGAAATATGTTCCAATAGTGACGTTCTCTCTGACATGGTCATGTATTATATACCAGTTGATAGGAATATTTAGGCGATCCCTATAGGGCGAAGTGTAAGGCACGCCCTATAGGGAGCACCTAAATATTCCTATCAAATGGCATGTAATACATATAGGGCGAAGTGTAAGGCGTGCCCTATAGGGCACCACGTAAGGCACCCTATAGGGCGCCTTTTGAGCTACCCTAAGGTGACGGTACCCTGAAGGTGGTTGTGCTGGCAGCACTAATATACAGTAAAAATAGACAATGCCTAAGACAGCCCTATCAATGAACCCCACTGTGGGTTGTGAACCTATGACCCCTGGCTCCATGGGCAATGAAGTAACCAGTGGGCTAGAGCTGCTAATAAACACATGGCTGGCTACAGGAGGACTGCACAGCACCACACCCACATTCTGCTGTGGTTACCAGGGAGATTATATACCACCACCCAACGCACCCTCTAGGGCTCAGGATGGGGGACAGGGTCTCCCGCCCACAGAGCCACTTTCAACCCCCTGCAATGGTGGCAGTAGAGGGGACCATCACCCCAGTCCTACTAGGGATCAAACACCCTACAGGGCAGGCAATGCAAAGCAGTACACATCCATAACGCAATAGCAGACAGACGGCAGGTCTGGAAATGCTTAGCTGCCCCCCAACCATTATCTGACATTCTCCAGCAGCAGGCCTCCAGCCGCTGCACCCTGCATGGTGTTCCAGCAAGACACATACTAGCTGCAGACAGTCCGCCAGCTAGTCCATAGTGCATGGTCCTGGAGAAGATGCATGTACCCAGAACAGGGATATCAGCATACACACCAAGCAGATAAGTCAGTGATTAGGCCCCAAAAGGAAACCCATAAATAACGCATAAGAGAAATACTATATAGCACTATGGTGGAACCTAGCCATGCCATGGTCACTGCTCAGTCAGGGTGAGAGTGACCTCCCAGCAGGACATGCTATGGCCACCCTGTCCGTGCAGGTGGTACCCGGCACTACAATGTCCGGCCATTGCCCTATGCCCTGTGCAGATGCGGACAGGCCAGGCCACCCTATCCAGGCTATTCCCACGGTACCTTGCTCCTCATTATGCACATTGGCAGGCCAATACTGGCAACAGTGCTAGCAGTGTGGGCTGTGGAGGGTGTTGGCAGCCACCACACACTGGATAGACAGACACACACTCCCCTCACCTATGCCAATATTGTGCAACTATAGAGGTGTTGGGCAGCCCAGGCCACCACACCAGTCCTGGGCACAGTGCAGGCATGGCTATGGTACGCAAAACTGTAGGTGTCACTGCACAGGTTGGTAAACACTGTCAGACACAGGACCTGTAGCACACTCCACAGACATCAGAAAGGTTGCTATGCTGCAGCTCACTCAGAGAAAACTTGCACTTAAGCTAGGAATTTCTATCTGCCAGTAATCATGGCAACCTTTTGATAGATGTGTCCATATTCCAAGGTTTAAGGTGGCATTACTAAGTTATGCAGGTGCTAGTATTGGGAGATGCACGCAGAGCCCAAAGGCCTGCCTCTCCAGGTGGCTTTGGATGATGGGGCCTGTGGGTGCGGGTGTGTCTGCCCCTGTTGGCTGCTGCTTTACGGCAGTGTTTCCCAACTCCAGTCCTGGTGTGCCAAACACTGTTCGGGTTTTCATGCTGTCCCTCATGGATATGCATGAGATACATCTGCATACCATGGGGGTGGCGCATAGAAATGCAGCACAGGCATCTTTATCAGAGGCAGCATGGAACCGGAATGGGTGTTTGGCCCTCCAGGACTGCATTTGGGGGGCTCTGCTCTAGGTAATGGGTATGTTTATGGTGTCTGTGCTCTGTAGGGTAGGATGTAGGTGTTTTGGGCATGTTTACGTCATCTGCAAATAAGGTTCTGTCTGTATTAGGGCTTTATAGTGGTGGGTAAAATATGAGGACTGGGTTGGCGGAAACCACAGCTGGGACTTGAACCTGTGACCTTCTGCTTCTGAATATAGTAGTTTTGTGCACTGCACCACCATGTTATCACAGAGATGGTGCATTCCCTGGTGGTACCTTGACATGTGCCGCCTGCGGCCCTCTGTATCCCCTTCTCCAGCATCTGTCCAGTTGCCGTTCCAACATGCCCGCCCTGCTGTTGCGGGACATGTGCATGCCATAGGCACCCTGTCTGGTGGTGGGGGAAACCCTGAGCAGCGCTATTTCACTGTGGGCCCATTCACCTTGTATGGGGACGGAGTATAGACCCTTCCACGATTTATATCTGTTCTATGGAGCTTACTAGGGGGTGGGGGTTATGTTTCTCATTGATACCACTATTGACCAGCTTGGTTATTGTTTTTATTCAGTTTGTTGGGGTCATTTTCAGTGTTTCTGTGCCCTTTTGTTCTGTGCACATGTATCACACTTATCACTTTTTTTGGTTTTCCTGCCTGGGCTGTACATTGCTGACACCTAAATTGTTTCTCTCCCCTTTAATATGCCTTTAACGGCAGGTTTTCATTCGCGTTGGAATTGAGCTCTGAAATTCAGCGCATTAGTGTGAGGGGAGCCTCTCCCCGCCCACTCTCCGCCCATTGACCCCTTCTCTCCGCCTACTCTCCACCTTCTGCGCTGTATTAACGCGCCGCGGGGGTTTACGATCGTTAACTACGGTTAACGCGCGTAACGTAACGTTAACGATCATTTGCACATCAGAACACGCGTTATGATGTGCAAACGATCGTTAACGTTACATTACGCGCTTTATTCACGATTACCGCAGTTTAGTAAACATACCCCTTAGTGTGTTAAATATCCCAGTCGCCGCAATTAACACGGTTAGCGGGTCTGCTACCACATTAATTGTTTTAGGACTTACATATGTGGATTTTTGTCCAGCCCAGGCCCAGCCACCATCAACTTTTAACATGGTGTGGTCATCCACATGTAAAATCAGCTTTTCTAAAATGACCATTTATGCGTGGATGCAATTTACACATTCAAGTCATTGTACTGACACATGTAAATCATAAATAAGGCTTCTAAATTAAAAGTAACCTAGTGGTTACAACAACAGCTTAGTCTCCAGCTCAGGGTTCAATTCCCATTAGCATTCCTTGTGACCTTGGGCAAGTCACTTTACCCTCCATTGCCTTGGAAGAAAAGGTCTGGCACTGTACTTCCAATCATACGTTGCCAAGAAAACCCAGAGGCTGCTGGGTTATCAGGAGTCAGCATTGACTTGACAGCACTTAAAAAACAAACAAACACAACTTAATATAAGGCATTAACATAGCATATTCTAAGAGTATAGTACTGCTGAATATACAAATTATTCCCTCCACATCCTGCTGAAAACTGGGATTCATGCTTTTAGATATTAAACTTTATTTTATACATCTATCAGTATTTCTCAGCCCTCTTCTGGGGGCATACACATCCAGCCCAGTTTCCATACCTCTTTCTTTCCTGCATTTCAACTTAAGACTCCCTTCTGTTAAACTGTATGATCAGAATATCTCTTTCTTCGGAAAGAGGAAATGTCTAGCAAATACCGCAGACTGTATTTAGAACTGCATCTGCAGTTTATTTATTTATTTAAACTTATTGCTATACCACCTTTCTACAATTCAAAGTGGTTCACAGTTAACAAATGTGTAACAGGGGCCTGTTCAGCACACGGTTCTAGCTGAAACAGGAACAGTAAAAAATGATACAACATAGTTTAACAGTTTGACATCAGCATTTGAAATGAAATCATACTTGCCATGAGATGCTCTCTGCTTCCTTTACTCAGAAGGTGATATTATTTTTTATTATGTATAAACATTTTACTTTAATAAACTGATCTGAGGAAGACAGGGTAACTCATGAAAACTTGTCACAGTCCAGTAAAAAGGAATCACCTACATTTTGTTTACCCTTATTTCCATAATACCCATGTGAACTATCACAGCAGCACAATTCTTTACTGCAAGCAACAAAACCAGAGAGGAAAGAAAATAAAGTATGAGAATTAATGGGAAGCTGAATGATGATATATTTTTTCCAACTTACAGCACAAAGCAAGTTGAATATTACACCTTCTTGTATTGTATATGCAATCCTTCTTCCTGGGGAGTGGTGGCGATCTTGCACCATTTTAATTCTTAACAGTAAGTCCTTCTTTGGACATGCTAAAGAACACTGCAAACTTTACTCTCTTCTTTCCCCTGTATTTCCAGATTTCTTAAACCCTTCAAACTATAACTGGATCACTATTTGTTTCTAAGTGAAGGGGGGAAGAAGTAGCAAGGTGAGAAGCAGATAAGGGATGTGTACATGTTATGTGGTGACTGTTGCATATGAACCTTTTTAAATGCTGAGAACTCAGCATGTCATTGAAGTATAGTGCGACTTAGCACTATTGTGTACTGTGCTGATTCTTACACCTGCCAAATATATATCATCCAGAACCAGAGGAGTTGTAGCTGTGACCAAGCAGAATAAAACCAATCAAACATTTGTGCATAGGACTTCTGAATTTTTAGAGAGCATGCAACCGGTGTCCAGGCTAGAACTGACACAACCAGGTAGGAATCATTAATGAAAATAATGCCTTTATTTATCTCTGGCAGCAGATGAATACACTAGGCCATGTGTTTCACAGTCACAAGGACTTCTGTGTGCCATCTGGATCCAGTGGGAGTGTTGTATTCACTGGCTTTGAAATATACAGGCAAGAAAATTTGCATGTTAGCGCCATGATGACAGCTAATGCCCTTTAGTGAAATACCCCCATGTGTGCCTCAGAGTTGCTGTAAAACCCAAAGTGGAATTTTTTTGCGATATATATGGATTCATATGTAAAACAGGAAATATGAATGTAGATTTTTTGGTCCTCCCTAGCCTCATTCAAACCATGCCTCCACCTAGACCCAGGGGTGGTTCTTAATGAGGTGGAGTGAGGCAGCCGCCTCAGGTGACAAAGTTTTGGGGGCAGTAAAAAATGCCCCTAAAACAGCCAAGTAGCTGTCACCTCACACACAACACTAAAAGCAAAGGTGCTGGTTCTTGCGATTCTGGCATGCCTGCAAGACTCTGATGGCTCCCATCCTCTCTGATGATGCTGTTCACATCAGAAGGGGGGGGGGGGGGGTGGCAGAAACAGCAGGGACTTATGAGCTTGCCAAGTTGCAAAAGACCGCGCTTTTGTTTTCCTGCTACCGCTGCTGATGCCTCTCAATATTGGCAGCAGGAAGAGAGGTGCAGGTGGAGGGAGGTGGGATAGAAGGACAAATGCTGGTTAACAGGGGTGGGGGGGGAGGATAGGAGGACAAATGCTGAACAACAGGAGGGAGACAGGAGGACAAATGCTGGACGAGGGGGGATAGGAGGACAAATGCTGGACAATGGGTAGGGGGCAGAATACAAATGCTGGGGGGGGGGGGGGGGAAGCAGGGAGATAAATGCTGGATGAAGGAGAAGCAAGAAGACAAATGTTAGACCAGGGCTGGCACTACCCTGGAAGCTGGGTAAGCATGGCATGGGGTGCCAATGTCAGGAGGGTGCTGTCGCTAGCTACCCACTCCTCACTGCTCATTCAGGATGGCCTGTGAAGTGCCAGTGGCCTACTGGAGAGCCTGCCCACAGGACATGCTGCTCCTGCAGGCAGAAGGCTGTGACTAGCGATTGTGGCCTCTCACAGCCTTCTGCCCATGGAAGCAGCATGTCCTATGGGCAGGCTCTCTACTAAGCCACTGGCACTCCCGCAGGTCATCCTGAATTGGGAATGGAGTTGGGCGGCCAGTGATGGTGCCCTCCTGATGTCGGCTCCTGTGGGCAGGCTCTATTTCTCTGGGCCATAGTCACGGCTTGCACAGACTCTGCCTGCAAGACATATTGCTCTCACAGGCATAAGGGTGTGGGAGGCAACGATCGTGGCCCAGAGAAGCAGAGTCTACTGATGGGATCAGCATGTCCTGCAGGCAGGGGCTGTGCAAGGCCAACTCTGCCCTGCCACTCTGAGCTTGGATCACGGCCTGCACAGCCCCTGCTCATGGGATATGCTGCTCCGTGGGCAGGCTCTGTCTCTTTTACATAAAATGGGGGGGGGGGGGCATTGGGAAGCAGGAAGTGCACATAAGAGGGTGTTGGGAGGACGATGTGAATGGGCACGGGGAGTCAGAAGGGAGATGCTGGGTGCAGGGAGGGAGAATAGGTTGGCCAGGGAGTTATAGGGTGACTAAGGGAAAATGCTGGACTTGTGGAGGGGGAGACAGATGGGAGATGCAGTACACTGGGTAATAAGGAGAGAAGGAAATGTAGGATATGAGGGTAATAGGGAGAGAGAGGGGAGAAGACAGACATGGGGTAAATAGATAGAGAAGAGATGGAGATATGCTGGATATGGGAGTAATAGGGAGGGGATGGTATGGTATGGAGAGGGGGTAGATGCTGGTTGCAGGGGGGATAGGAAAGGAGATGGCAAACATGGAAAGAAAGAGAGAGAGAGAGAGGAGGTATTGGATGGAGGGAAAGAGAATGCCAGAGAAAGAGAGACACTGGATAGGTGATGAGAGATGTTAGACATTGAGAGAGTGAGGCAAAAGACTGGGGAATAATGGACCAGGGAAGAAGAGCTGGGGAATGGAAGGACTGGGGTGAAGGGTGAAAAGCGATAGGTAGATGGCGTAAAAAAGAGGGAGATTGAGAACTGTTTAGTAAGGAGTAGTATTATCTGGGTGAATAGAGAGAGAAATAAATGAGAGAAAGGTGGAAGGAAAAAAATCAGTATCCAAGATGGAAGGAAGTGAAGAAAACAAAAGGAGAGAAATGGCAGATGAACTACAGATAATAGAAAAAGAGCTAAGAAAAGACAGAGGAAAGCAGAAACCTCAGATCGGGACCAGCATGATCAGAGAATAAAATAGTCAGACAACAAAGGTAGAAAAAATAATTTTATTTTCAAATGAGTGATTGGACTTTGTGCTATTTTTATATTTTACACGGTACAGGGAAATGCATCTCTTTTATTTCTCTGGTGTTACACCACATGCAGAATCTGGCTTCTAGGGCTTTCAGTTTAATTTTTGTCTACATAATTTTTATTTTTACTTTAGGTTATCGATACTTAGGGGCTTGTTTACAAAACTGCAGTAACATAGCAGCGGCTACGTCAACGCTCGTTAGGTAACGTTAACGTGTGCTATGTAACGTTAACGCGCATTAACGTTACCTAACGAGCGTTAGCGTTCCCAGGCAGAGGGTGGAGAGAGGGCGGAGAGAAGGGGTCAATGGGCAGGGAGAGGCTCCCTGCACACTAACGCGCTGAACTGAAGGGCTGAATCCTACCGTGAATGAAAACCTGCCGTTAGATGCACATTTGCAGGAGAGAGAAACCATTTCAGTGTCAGCAATGTACAGCATAGGCAGGGTGCCCAAGAAACGTGATAGTAGTGCTCCATTTGCATCAACAGCATAGTGCCCAACTAGGAAAGGCCACTATGGCGATGGTGCAAATGGGGCATAGGGGGTTGCAGGTGGGACATGTAGCAGGGGGCAGCTGGGGCACAGGATGGACTAGGCGGCTGCCTAGGTGGCACATAGGAACATAGAAACTGGAAATCAGCAAGACAGCAGCTGACAAAGGCCAAACACATTCCACCTACATCTACCTGGTCCACCCGAGCTACCAGTTGCCAGGGCACTGACCTAACATCTCCCCAGCCAACCCTCCCCCAAGCGGAAGGGACATACTATTGGTAGGCAGTGATGGGGGGGATGTGAGGATGCTCATATATGCCCCCTGCCCCAGACCCCGCTCCCTAGGTGATCACCTACCCACACAGTGGATGGCCTGGGACTGCGCACTACCAGCACCAACAGCATATGGTCATGTCAGCATGGCAGGGGTGTGTGTGCCCGTGCTGGAGGGGGCAGTGGCACTTGCCTGCAGTGGACCGAGGCCATGCCCTGTACCAGTACGTGGTGTGCAGTGCAACATAAAAGGTCTGGCTGAGGAAAAGTACAGGTAGATCCTGGGACTGCCATGCATCTGTGGCAACAGTGTGGTGCAGTACACCCAGCCAGTGTGTCTAAAAGCAGAGGATCACAGGTTCAAGTCCCAGCTGTGGTTCCTGCAGAGTATGTCCCTGTATTTTACCCTACAATGCAGATACAACAGCAACATGTGCAAAGCCCAAAGCAGCAGCGAACAGGGGTACAAACATTAACTCACACAGGCTCCACAATCCAAAGATGCATGGAGAATCAGGCTGTTGGCCCCAGCATTGAGCTGCAGTTATCACCAGAGCACTACTACTACCTCCTGCACAGTTTATCAATGCCGGCACTGTGATCAGGACCAGTGTGGCGGGCAGGGTTTCCAACCACCCCTATCTTTGCACGATGCTGCATTAGGAGTGTGTATGTGTGTATATGTCTATCCATTGTTCTGTGGCTGCCTACCCCTCACTGGGCCCAAAATGTCCCACTGTTACCAGCGTTATCCTGAATATGTGCATAATGAAGAGCAAGGTATTGTGGGTATGGCTCGGACAGGGCGGATTGGCCAGGATGCACCTTCACAGGGTGTGGGGCAATGACTGGGACACTGTAGTGCCCAACCACCGCCTGCATGGACAGGGTGGCAACAGCATGGCATGCTGGGAGGGCACTCACTCTGACTGAGCAGTGACCATGGCATGTCTAGGTTCTCACATAGTGCTCTACACTACTTGTTTCTAGTGATACTTTTATGTTCCCAGTGCTGGGGCCACCCAATCACTGAGATGCCTGCTTGGTACATTTAGTTTCTTTGTGAGTATGGACAATGGACTGTCTGCAATTAGACTGTGCATGGTTGGAACAGCTATAAGGTGCAGTCTGACTGTGCTTTCTGCTGGTGATTGGCAGACAGTGTGAGGTAGTTGGGGTTTTCCAAACCTAACTCCAGCATTGCTGCTGGTCTGCCCCAGTCACAGGTATGTCTCTGGCCCACCAATCCTGGAGGGCTGTCTTATACCAGCAGGACAGAGGTTGCTTCACCTGGGCTGGGGAACCTGTCCCTTACCTACAAAAAGGGTGATGTGGGCCCTTTGGGGTATGTAGTGTATACCACTGTGACCTATAAAGGCATTGCTACACAAACCTCATGCAAGTCTAGAAACCCCTCTGCCCTGAATACAGGTGCCCACATCAGCCAGACCCTAACATGGGGTACACACTAATCTGGGTGGTGTTTGGTCCCAGAGGGGCACATGTGACTGCAGGAAACAGACAGATACAAAATTACCTTCGGCTGCACTGCAAAAGACACCTGTCAGACACTGGCAGTGATGGGGATGTACAGCAGGACCTATTTCTAGCACCACATGTACTGCAGACCTAGTGCTGGGCATCCATCCTATCCCTCAGGGTGAACACAGAACCTGCACAATGGCATGATCTGTACCTACTCTGTGCCAGTATCACACACTGTCAGTTCGTCTTTCCCAGCTGAGGTACCGGAGAGGTGCAGACCCCATTTGGTGATCAGCTGTTGACTGCTATTCAGCATGTGCATTGCATCATGGGTACTGGTGGGGTTACCCTTTCATGGCACTCAGAGCAAACAGTTTGTGCGGTGACCTGCAGTCCTTCTGTCCCCAGCCATTGCTGTGACTTACGCCATGGAAGTATAGCCTACTGGTTAATACAATGCCATTCTCGGCAGTGATCATGGGTTCAGTTCCTCATTGTTCCCTCCACTTATGCCTGTCCTGCTCAAATAGTGTGCATGCCTGTAACAGTCATATTTTTGCAGATCTGTGCTGCCAGCCCATAATACCTTCGCCACAATTGTCAACATTCCCTCGGTCCGTCTATCTGCGTCTGTCAGCTGTGTAGAGTCCTGTCTGCCTGTGCAGGCTGCTTGCCTCGCCTGTGCCTGATCTGCATGGCACCACCACTCCTCTGTCCATCCATCATTGTAACTATCCTGCCACCTCCACCTCCACTGGGGGACACGTATTCCCATCATCTGTCACCAACTGTCTTTTAAGTACTTTACATTGCCAACCCCTGTGCTATGGTACAGTTGCCCCCACCATGTTTGTCATCAGTACTGGCAGCCACATGGGATGCACGCAGATATGGCAGGTCCAGCGGCTCCCAGCTCTCCCTCCTTCACTCACCTGTTCATTGCCTTTCCTGAGTGCTCTATCTAGTGTTATAAGGCGCCTTGTAATGTGCCTTGTAAGGTGCCTTATAAGGCACCTTGTAACGCGCGTTAGTCTAAGGCGCCTTGTAACGTGTGTTAGCTGATACGGCTTGCTGTAATGATGCACCGCCCATGCCTTTATATGGGCATCTGTACCTTTACCACGGAACCTAATGCGAGTAACATTACCGCAGTTTAGTAAACATACCCCTTATTCTGTACTTGATGAGGGTCTGTGTTCTGAGTGTGTGACAGGCCAGGTGTTCAGTTAACATGGAGTTTGTATGAAAAGATCTGTACCATAGAAATTTGACTTGTTCAGCTTTTCAATAGGTGTATGGATGTTCTAGGGCCCACTGAAGTATTTATAGTGCTGCTTTTTTCTGGGTAGGCCCCTTGTATGAGTTTAGGAAGTTTATGCTGTTATGGTATGGTTGATTTGGCCTTGCAGATCATCGGTGACTTTTGTAGGGTTTTGTATTAGTTCACAATATGCCTGGTATTGGAGAATGTTTATGTTGTTCGTGAAATGATCAGAATCAGAATGTTTTTTAATATATTGAATACTGTGGATGAATGTCCTACCTCTGCTCTGCACCCATTGTCCGAGGACAGGTTTCTATGGATGCAGAATATATATTCAAAAAGAAAGAGAGAACTATAATACAGTTTATAACACAATAAACTGCATTATAATTTTCTAATTTGGTATTATCAACTGTGCTGTGATTTTCACTTTTTCTTTTAGTTCCTTGAGGTGTGAGCATCTTGTGGAACATATATTTACATTAACACCATGCTGTGTAGTTTCAGGAGTTTTATGTTGGGGTTGCCAAGCCCTTCTTGGTGTTTATATTGGAGTGAGAGGTTTTGTGTTGGAAGTCACAAAGTCCCTCTTGTTTTTCAGAGGGTGGGACGTGTTGTGTAGGGGCCATTGAACATCTTTTCTTTCAGAGGGTGGGAAGTGCTGTGTTGGCGCACCAAGTCGCTCTTGTTATGTGGAAGTGGGAGTTGCTACATGGTGCTGTTGAGCCCCTCTTGTTTGGTATATTTAGCAGTATGTGCTGGTAACATAAGAACATAAGAAATGCCAAACTGGGTCAGACCAAGGTCCATCAAGCCCAGTATCCTATTTCCAACAGTGGCGAATCCAGTTCACAAGTACATGGCAGGTTGCCAAAAAGGTGCACAGGTTCCACAATGCCTGTTTTGGGGCAAGTAGTGGACTTCCTGGGTCTTCTTTAATAATAGTTTATGCACTTTTTCTCCAGGAACTTGTCCAAACATTTTTAAACCCAGCTACACCAGCAAACTTTACTATGATCCTACGGTAACTAATTCCAGAGTTTGATTACGCAGGGCCATAGGCTAACTGCAAGGAGGCAGTTACATCCCCCTGCAGTTACTGCATTCCAACATGGCAAAATGGCTGCCGGTGCAACTAAGGCCACCCACTGAGATGATACTAGTTGTACTCATGCTACTTGCACTGAGCCATTATGTTAGTTTCTCTAGGAAAGAATGAGAGAAAGATTGGTGAAGAATATTGACACAAACGTAAAGGTAAACCTGACACAGCATCCCTACATAGTTTATGAAACGATGACATTTTTCAAGAAGTTATTGAGTAAATACAGTGTCAGCGTAGTATGCTTGCAGTGAATGCATTCTCAGTGTATGAAGAGGTAGGAGGAGGGGGAACCATGCCACTTTCCGTGTACTTCTGTTGTGAGGATGTTTGGTTCACATTGTTGGTGCTGTACTAATTTAAATGGCTGCCAATGTGCTACAATGTTTAATTTAATTGAAAATGGTACCTACATCCTGCTTCTCCATACGAAGCTCGATATGGATTGTAAAAACAATTAATAACCTTCCCAAGCACTAAATGATAATACAGAAATTACAATGCCCAAGTCCTCCTACCGCCCTCTATGCAGCAATCAGCATCATTGATTCAGATATTTGCTTAAAGAGCCTTGTTTTCAGTTTTTTTTCAAAACCTAAGACAATTGAGTTGATTTATGATACTGTATGTTTTAGTTCAAGTCTAGGATTTTGTAGATTATGAATGTTTACATTCATGGCAGTTAACAAATGACACTGTGCTTTTCTTTGTTAGTTTCCAGGCTCCACCACCCCTCACAACTTCCTCTGTGCGTGTCATGGTAAAGACGGTTTATTGAGGTATATCAGTTACCTGACTCTTTGGTTACACTGTCTCTTTGTTTCAACCACATAACCAGGGGCGGCTCAAGGCAATCTGTTGCCTGAGGTGAAGTATGAAAAGGCACCCTCCCCCCACCTTAGAGGGGGCGGGGATTTTTCAGAAATCCAATCAGAGACTGGACCAAACCAAAAAGCTGATTTGATTATATGGAGGAAATGCAAGATGTTTGCACACAGGGCCATACCGAGCTGCAATCACACCCTGTGAGACTTGCAGCTCGGGCGCACGCCCCCCCTCTTCTCCCCATACCTCCGTCCAGCGCTGCCTGCTCTTTCCCTGCTGCTGCTGCTGTCTGTTTTTTTTCACGGAGGCGCCAGCAGGAGGGAAAGAGCAGGCAGCGCTGGATGGAGGTATGGGGAGGAGGAGGGGGGCATGCGCCCGATCTGAAAGGCACCGGCACTTTAAGCAGATCTGTCCCTCCTTGACATTGAGTCGGAGGAGGGAGGGACCAGACCTGCTTAAAGTGCTGCGAAAAGGCTTGGGGAGCACATTTCGGCTGCCTGCTATTGTCCTGCCAGCGGCTGCAGGGCAACAGCAGACAGCCGAAATACGTCTCCCAAGCCTTTCCGCCCTGTGCGGCTGCACCACTTGCACAGGTCTAGGTACGGTCCCATTTGCACACCAAGGAACTAAAAGCAAGAACTAACAGCACAGTTTATAAAACTAAATTATAACTCATTTTTATTTTGTTGTTATAAACTGCGGGTCGCCAGGAGTCAGGGCTGACTCGAAGGCACACATTGCATTGCATGGTTCTTGCTTTTTCTTTTTCAACATATATTTTGCATCCACAGTAGGTGCAGAGCAGAACCAGGACATTCACCCACAGAACTCAATATTTTAAAAAAAAATCTGATTCTGATCATCTCACTAACAACAACAACCACCACTATTCTCCAGTACCAGGCATATTGTGAACTAACACAAAACCCTACAACAAAGAACAAACCTACCATACCATATCAGCACAAACTTCCAAAACTCACATAAGGAGCCCATCCAAAAAAAGCGTCACTGTAAATACTACAGTGGGCTCTGGAACATCCATACACCTATTTGAAAAGCTGAACAAGTCAAATTACTACAGTACAGTATAGATCTTTATGTACAAACTCCATGTTAGCAGAACACCTGACCTCAGTCACACACTCACAACATCGACCCTCACCAAGTACAGAATAAATAACCACAATCTAAATAATAATATGTAGACTAAATTTAAATTGAAACCCCAAGAAGCCAGAGTCCACATGCAGTGCAACATCAGATAAATAAGAGATGCAGCTCCCCAATACTGTGCAAAATATAAAAATAGCACAAATTCCAATCAATAAAATCAAATAAAATGATGTTTTCTACCTTTGTTGTCTGACCATTTTATTCTCTGATCATGCTGGTCCCGATCTGAGGCTTCTGCTTTCCTGTCTTCTCTTAGCTCTCTTTCTGTGGTCTAAGGTCCATGGTCCATCTGCCATTTCTTATCTCTTCTTTTGTTTTCTTCACTTCCTTCCATCAGCCCATTTCCAGTTCCAGTAACCCTCCCCAGTATCAGCCCCCTTTCCAGTCTTTCCCTCCCAGTACCTTCCAATGTCAACTGCCTTGCATTCCCACGACTGCAACTGGTGTCCATTCCTTTCCAGTCCCCCTCCTTCCCCACTGTCTAGCCCCTTCTAGTCCAAATACCATCCCAAGTATTAGCTCACGTCCATTCTCAGTGCCGCGCCCCCCCCCCCCAGTCAGCTCCCTTCCAGTCACACTACCCTCTGTCCATCCCCCTTCCAGGGCCATTTGCATGTCAGCTCCTTTCCAGCCTCCTCCCCATTACCCAACCACCTACCACTCCCATCCCCAACTGTCAGCTCCCTTCCAGTTCCCCTTCAGTACATCCCAGGCATCAGCTCCTTTCCAGCCCCCTCCTTCGCCGTGTTTGCTCCTTTCGTGCTCCCTCCTTCCCCTGGCAGACACTCTCATTATCCGCTCCCTTCCAGTCCCATTCTACCATCCTCCTGCATCAGCCCATTTGTAGCCCTAGCCCCTAGTTTTCTTCCAGGGCCAGCAGCACTCTCCTCCCCTCCCCCATTAGCCCATTTCCATTCGCAGCCCATTTCCAGTCCTATCCCCCTTATCAGCCCACCTCCAGTCCTAGACCCCCCATAGCCAATTACCAATCCTAACCCCCCCCCCAATCAGCCCATTTCCAGTCCTAGCCCCCCATAGCCCATTACCAGTCCTAACCCCCCATCAGCCCATTTCCAGTCCTAAACCTCCCCATCAGCCCATTTCCAGTACTAGCCCCCCTGTAGCCCATTACCAGTCCTAAACCTCCCCATCAGCCCATTCCAGTCCTAGCCCCCCATAGCCCATTACCAATCCTAAACACCCCCCATCAGCCCACTTCCTGTTCTAACCTCCCCATCAGCCCACTTCCAGTCCTAAACCCCCCCAACAGCCCATTTCCAGTCTTAACCCCCCTCAGACCATTTGCAGTCCTAGAACCCCCATAGCCAATTACCAATCCTAACCCCCATCAGCCCATTACCAGTCCTAGCCCCCATCAGCCCACCTCCAGTCCTAACCCCCATCAGCCCATTTCCAGTCCTAGAACCCACATAGCCAATTACCAATCCTAACCCCCCAATCAGCCCATTTCCAGTCCTAGCCTCCCCCCATAGCCAATTACCAGTCCTAAACACCCCCATCAGCTCACCTCCAGTCCTAATCCCCCATCAGCTCACTTCCAGTCCTAACTCCCCCATCAGCCCATTTCCAGTCCTAACTCCCCATAGCCAATTACCAATCCTAAACACCCCTCATCAACCCATTACCATTCCTAGCCCCCCATAGCCCATTGCCAGTCCTAAACACCTCCCATCAGTCCACTTCCAGTCCTAACCCCCCCATCAGCCCATTTCCAGTCCTAAACCCCCATAGCCCATTACCAGTCCTAAACACCCCCCATCAGCCCATTTCCAGTCCTAGCCCCCCCATGGCCAATTAGCAATCCTAACCCCCCCACTGCCCCATCAGCCCATTACAAGTCCTAAACCCCCCAGGGAAATAAAAAAAAGGAACCTGGCTGCTGAAGCCGCTCTCCGCCCGGCAGCAGGAAGTGCCCTGCGGCCTCCCCGGCAGAGCCCTCCTGTCCCCCTCAGTTTTAAATAGAAAGGAAACCGGTGCGGAGCCTGCCTGCATCTGTGAAGGACCGACCCCATGCAGCTTTGTCCCGCCCCCAAAGGAAGTTACATGTAACTTCCTTTGGGGGCAGGACAAAGCTGCACGTAGTCCTTCATGGAGGTGAGAAGGCTCCGCAGCGGTTTCCTTTCTATTTAAAACTGGCACTGCAGATGATAGCACAGCAGCCGTAGTTCTCTAAGAGGCAGGGAGCCACGGCTGCCAGGAAAAGGAGGATGAGTTTGCCGCTGCCGAGAAGCGGACTCGGCAGCGGCAGCAACTTGTGCACTTGCTTTTGTTTTTTGTTTTTTTTTTTTACTTTTTGAAGGCGAAGTGAGGTGGTTGTCTTGGGGGCAGATTTTGCCGCCTGAGGCAGCCGCCTCACTTCGCCTCATTATACAGCCGCCCCTGCACATAACATGGTCCTGCTGTTGCTGATGGAAAGCGGGAGCTGGAGGACAACATGAAGTGCCTAGCAGGAAGTCTAAGGGAGAGACGACATCCCAGCCCACCATATGAGTCTTCCTTTCATCCATTTAACGCCATAGTTGATGTTTTCCCATTGTTTTCATTCACAGTCATTAGAACTGATTTTTGTATGAACTGTGCTGGTTAGTGATACATATGACGAATGGGATTTAAATGATGACTTGTAAATGCAGGGTGTGTTTGTGCCTGGGCAGGAGCTGAAGAGTGAGAGAAGTGACAGAATGTTAGTTGAGGATAACGAAGATGGTGCATATGGGAAATGTGTAAATGCTATAGTCAGGGCCAAGCTATTAAGATGGAAATGTGGCACTATCACTTCAAAGGCAACTTTTTTTGCACAAGGGTAAAAGTAGACCATGCTTTTACATAGTAACATTTCTTTCCGATATCATTTGGTGAAAGGTATGTATAAAAAGATATGGGAAGTTCCCATTTTTCCCATTAGAAACAGGAAAAGTGACAGATCACTCTTGTTCCCACCCTGGATGTAGCCTGAAGTAAGATTAAATTATACTTAGGCCTGAGGGTTTCAAGAGATGAAGAAAAGATGTAGAAATATGGGTGAATAACCTTTTGTGAAGGGTCCGTCATTAGTGTAGCATCAGTTCAAGTGCCTGAATGCGAAGGGGGGGGGGGGGAGGGGGTGCTGATAAGTCTCTGACCTTGTAACGAAACAGAAAGCTGCAGTCACACTTCAGTTCCGGAGGATCAAATGATCTCTCTGCAGTTTCATTTTATTTGGTACCCCTTGTATAATTTTGTCACTCGTAATACTCCCTTTAAGAGGTGCCACTTGGGAAAAGTTGAACATCATCCGAAATTAATCTGTCTCAGCCCATAAACCAGACTAAATGAAGCCATATATGACTAAAATAAATTCATATTAGTCATTATCTTCCCAAGATCTTTTTCTTAACAAGTTGTCTGTATATGAGCATCTCTCAGACAGGCTGTCTTGTGTATATGGTAAACATGTAGTAATGTAAATATGAATGGATGTTATCTTCTATAATATATCTTAGAGCAGGGCTTCCCAAACCTATGTGTCTTTATAAAAAAGGCTAAAAATAGGCACCTCTGTGTTTTATTAACCTAGGCAGCTTGATGTAAAATTACCCCCTCAAGGTACGATTACCTTCGGGGCCCGTCCGGATGTCCAGAATCTGGACGGGCCAGATTGGCACCCGATTCTGAACCCACGGGAGGTATACATTCCTGCGGGATCAGAATCGGGTGCAACAGGCCTGGATGTGCAGGATGTGCCCTGATTCTGACCTGCTGCATGTCCAGCCTGTTCCTTGTACAACCCACCTAAGGCTCCTGCATGGAGTCTTGGTGCCGTGGCGTCCTGTCGCCATGGCACTGGGATGCCATGCAGAAACCCCAATCAGCCACAAGCAGTGCAAAATACTCTTTCCCCACCGCCCGATCCCCGATTGAGTCTGTCAAGGCCGGGATCGGACAGCGGGGCTCCCCCTGCCCCATTCACCTGTTAGTGCTGGTCCCGCCGCCATGTTCACCAACGTCGAGGGGAATGCAATTATACCTATCAGACACTGAGAGGGTCTAAGAAGGCAACCGCGGATGTACAGGGCCATGATCACAATCGGCCCTGTACATCCGGGGTCAGGATCCCTCCTCCGCCCTGCTCTCACTCCTCCTTTGGCTCTCCCCTTCCTGCCCCCTTCCAGAGCTCCCTGCACAATGCCGATGTACATGTGGGGAGCCTAGTGTTTGGCATTTGCTCCCTGCAAATAGCAGGGTTTGGACATCCAAACCAGACGTCCACCCCTGCTATTTGCAGATCGGAATGACCCTCTCAGGGGGAATAGGTATAATTGCAATCTAGGCTTCCTGAAATGCAAAAGTTGCATTTGATCACCAGATATATCCAGAGCATGTGTGTATGTGTAGCTAGATATATGCATATATATATATATATATTCAGGGGAGATCTGCTCACTAAATGCAATAATGTACTTCAGGGAACTTAGTTTACAATAAAAAGTAAGCCTATTTTTCTTGATCGCAGTCAGTAACAAAATTACACATTTCAAACACAGAATGAAAAAATACATAACTAATCTAAGCCCAACAGTGGTATTCACTTCCAGTTCTCAAGGGCCATCAATTTGTCAGGTTTTCAGGATATCCCGAATGAATATGTATGAGATAGATTTGCATGCATACCACCTCTATTGTGTGCAAATCTCTTTCATGCATACAACAAAGTTTCTTAGGATCTAGGAGCCAGAACAAAAATCTAGGAGCCAGACTTATGAACTATTGGGCTATTTATTGAGTCATGCACACCTTGCAGCCTCGACCTCTGGTCATCACCCACCCACCCATGTACCCCTGCAGCCTCAGCTTCTGGTCATCGCCCCCCCACCCACATACCCCAGCAGCCTCAACCTCTGGCAACTGCCCGACTGCCCAAACATGCCAGCATTCCCATCCTCTGGCCATTGCTCACCTATGCAACCCAGTAACCTCATCCTCTGCCTTAGGCCATCAGTTGCCTGCCTGCCAACCCATGAATCCCATCCCCTTCTCTCAGTCCTAGCCCCTTTCTCTCATCTTCCCCCTTATCAGTCCCCAGCCTCTGCTTCAGCCTTCTTCCCCTAGACCCCCTCTCCTAAGCCCAGAATTAGATACTTTCCGCCACCCCCACCCCTTATAATCTTTCCTTTATCCCATCCCCAGTCCCTGTGTTAGTTCCAAACCCTCTTCTTCCAACCCCAGCATCAGTTCCTTTTCCTAGTGCTAGCATCATCCCCCTTCTTCTCCCACCCCCAGCATCAGCCCCCTTCTGCCGTTCCCATTATCTGCTAGCATGAGCCACTATTTGCCACCCCGGCCTTATGTCAGCCCTTAGCCTTTTATCCCTGTCCCAGATTCTTCTTCCAGCCCTAGCCTCAGACCTTCGCCCATCCCCACCCCTTAGCCTGTGTCTCCTTTTCCCAGCTCTGTTCCCAGCCTCGGCCCTATTCTCCTACCTGCCCGGCAACCTTAAGTTCCTTGCAGAGTGGTGGAGTTTGTCTTTTCACTGCTGCCATTCTGCCTGTCTTACATGGGCTCTGGCTGCCCACATCACGGAGGAGTTGAAAGCAGAAAACAACTACTTCTGCCACTCTGCAGGGACTTTAAAGGTGCCAGGCAGATAGGAGATGCTAGGGGCAGCTGACAGCTCCCCACTCAGATGTGTATGTGTTATGCTGCTCTAAGTGCCAGGTCACCATGGCGACCTGGTGGCTGGTGTTTGTCGAGACCTGCATTAGGGATATCCTGAAAATCTAACCCTTTGGCATCTCTTGAGGACTTGGAGTGAATAGCATTGCTCTGGAATACAGTATATGCTGTGGGAGTAAAACATTATTACTTAAGACACAGACATTCAGAGTTTTCTGTTGTGACTCCATTGTTATAGAATCAGTTAACTGAGGGGATACAATCCAAGAAGATGTTACTGTCTTTTCGTGAAAAGTTAAAAACAGATCTCTTCAGCAGTTGTCAGCTTTGAAGGATGGACAGTACACTGGATAACTGGGGTTTTCCTGGAGTAGGATGCAGATGTGCTTACCATTATTATTTGTTTTTGTGTTATATTACGTTTTCATGGCTGTATATTTTTGTTTTGTAACTGCTTTGAATGATTCTTTTCAGGAAGGTGCTTATAAATAACCTAAAATAAATAGTACATGCATGTCTTCCACATATACTAGATGGATTGTTTAAAATATGCCTATACAATAGCTCTGGGGTGCACACAAAGTAATAATATAAACTGTTTCTTCAAGGAAAATGTGGAGAAGTCTTGCACATACAGTTCTATAAATATTATTTGAATGTTCCATCTTTTGCCTGCCAAATTAATTTAAAATTCTAGTAGTCCCTATAGTAGACTTCTGGACCCTTCTCTTTTCATTCATATCTCTTGGAAGTCTCCTGAACAGCTGTAGAAGTAGTTTTGCTTATTAAAGTTTGATATATGTACCACCTTTGAATACAACAGTAATCAGATTTATATTTTAAAAAGAAAAGACAAACAAGTAAAGAACAATAAAATGACACAACAAGGCAACAAACAAAAGGCAATCAATTATAATCAAATTAAAGTTGTGCATTAAAATGCTACTCCTTCTATACTCCATGATATAAGCAGCATGTTATTATCTTAACTCTTCCTGATGAAGGCAGACGAGTGCCATGGCAAGAGCTGAGTAGAGGCTTCAACCAATGCCCTAACCACCAGATTTTCTAGTGACCTGGAACAATTAAAAGCTTTAGAGTTAAAGGCTGTATCGCACCGCTAGATATCAGGGATTGGCTAGGGCTCAGTTAAGAGGTCACTAAAGAGCAAAGCGTTGTTTGCAACCACCTGAGAGCAGATCTGCCCTCTTGCTATTAAGTTCCCTGCAGATAAGATCTATTTTTGCCAAATTTCTTGCAGCAGGTCACCTGCTTTAGGGCACTTTTAGGTCCCGCTCCAGCCTTCTTATCTACTCATTGACTCCAATTCCACATCCGCTCTCCTGGTCCATGTCCAGCCATTGCTCCAGCCTTGTGCCTTGCTTTCTGACTCCAGTTTAAGACCTGCAGCTTCTCTCTGGCTCCATATCCAGTCCATTTCTTACTACCTGCCAGTTTCAGGTCTGTGTCAATGTCTGATTCACAATCCAGACCTTGGGGTACACCTATCCAGTCAGGTTTTCAGGCTATCCACAATGAATATTCATGAGACAGATTTATATATCAAAGAGGCACTGCATGCAAATCTATTTCATACATATTCACTGTGGATAGCCTGATAACCTGACTGCATGGGTGTGCCCCAAGGTCTGGATTGAGAACCACTGGTCGATGTCTACCATAGTTCAAACTCTGACTCCAATTCCTCTCCAGCTCTAATTATTAACTGTACATTTGAGATGTGGTCCTCTGTTTATTGAATGCAACTTCTGGCTCCTGGGCCCAGTCTGAGAGCTCCTTATCCTTCAAGCCCTGCAAGCACTTTAGGGGTCATAACCTGACACAGAGCTACCAAGTTATCTAGTTCCAGTTGTAGGCCAGTCTTGAATTTCTGACAATGATGCATTATGAGGCTAGAATGTCACACCTCTTTGGAATCTAAGTTTGAAACCAAAACTGGCCAAAAAGTCTTTCTTCTGGAAGTAGGCAACTTAGCAGCTCTGCTGACAACTAGTTGGCACGCATGCTCCCCTGGTTCCCCTGTCATCTTTCATCCGAATTTCTTTTCAGCAAAAGCTGCTGGTATTATAGCAAACACTGTTATAAGCTTTCAAAAGTTCTCCCTAACAGCTGCCTCTTTCCATTTTATTATTACAGAAGCTATTTTAGTTCCTGGCAGCACCAAAGCTGCAGTGAAAAGAAAAAAAAAGTAAGTAGGCGATGTGCGTGGGTGGTTCTGCTGCCTTTGGAAGCTTTTCCAGGGAGCTCTTGTTTAATTTGCAGGGCTTCCCCGGCTCCGTGCTATGATGGAATAACAGATGGGGTTTCTGCTGCACAGATGGGAAAATACCTTTTGTGTTGGAAAATATCCTTCACTGTAGGCAAGAAAATGTCAATCTACTGAGAGGAGACATTTTGTTCTTTCTTTGTTCTTTGCACTTAAAAACCTAGCAGACTTGAAAAATAAAATGTTCTTGTTTGATACTGAGAATTTGCATCGAAAATGCATCTCTTACTGGTTTCTTTTCTTTTCTTTTTTTAACCAGGAAGTGTACATGTCATGATTTTTGCTTAAAGTTTCTCATTTTTTTCATTTTCTTTGACTGGTGCAGAGTAATTTTCAGTCCTGGTTTGAGTAGTGTGGTAGCTGCCTGAGCCATTTAAGCGTGGGTCAGAGGTTAGAAAATAATAAACCTTCACAGAGACTGCAAAGCACATCATAGAGAAGAGCAAGGTGAAACTCCTGCAGGGGAACATTTTTTCAGGCCAGACTGCAGCACCAATGACTTTACAGCCAGAATAAGACTATGTTGGAATATAAGACATTTGAAGTGGAAATGATCTGAACAGGTTGAAACAAAAAAGAGGAAGTCCACATTCGAAAGGTTTAAGTGAGTAAAACTGGCAAAAATCTTGTGCTTTAAAAATATCTTCTTCTGTCATTACTTTAGTATAAAATTACTGTTCCAAACAAAAGACCGGACAGCTACCCCTCTCTCTTTTTTTTAAGTACAAGAGTGTGGCAGAGGATCTTGGAGATTCGCTCCAGGCTTTCTGTTTTCTCCATGGAGAAGCAGCCGGAGTCAGCCATGCCTAGGTGTGCCATCCACTGGAACTGGAGTAGCTCTCCCAAAGCTCAGAGGAATCTCCTTTTCTTTTCTTTTTGACTCCGCTGAGCAGCCTGCTCGCCCCCTCCTGTTTCCTGGCCCTGCCCCTACTCCCTCAGTTTTTTCCATCCACCTCCTGGGACTGAGGGTACCACAGTTCTACTAACTAAACTTTACATGAATACCAAAAAGTCTGCAAACAAATACCAAGAAAATCCTTAGCAAAATGGACCAAGCAAGAGCGAGACGATGCCCCTGCCGCAGCAACTGATTACTGCTCAGTGCCCGCAGGACCAGAGCTCACGAGATCCAGAACATTTATTTATTTGTTTATTTATTTAACCTTTCTTATATACCGCCTTTCATAATATCAAGACGGTTTACATTGAACAAACTGAAATTACATTGAACAGGGCATTATAACTTGGAGATAACTATTTTACAGGGGACATGGGCAATGGAGGGTTAAGTGGCTTGCCCAAGACCACAAGTAGTACCTGTGGGACTAGAAACCCCAGTCCTTCCGGCCCAAGGTTGCTGTCCTCTAGTGGGATGTCTCCCCAACTCCTGGCTGCAGCATCATGCCAGCCCAGGGACCTCCCCACATGCTCACAGCAGTGACATCGGAGCCTCACCATTCTGAGGAGGAGGGTGAGATCCTAGACCATGATGACTCTCCCTGTGACTCGGACAATGACAATGTGACGCTGTCTCCAGTGTTGCCACAATCACCAGGCATCCCGTCGGACCGTACTCCTTCTCCTTCTCCTCCAACTCCGACCTCCCCCCCTGGAAGGCCTGATTCCTGCAAAGAAACCCTCTCTACACAACTGGGACTAACACCAAAGGACACGCCAGACCCCAAAACAAAGTCCTCGGGCTCTTGAAGTACCTGGACTCACCAAAGACCATATTATCTGTTCCCATCCACCAAGTACTGCTGGACTGCAAGGATAGACTCTGGCAAGCCCCTACAAGCTGCTACTAAGATGCTCAACATCAAATACCAAGTTCAACCGGCACTGGGGTTTGAAAGCTGCTACACCAATCCATTGTGGTGGAATTATCACTGAAACACCCCACTAGGAAAAGACCTGAGTCCTCAAGGCATTGGAAAGAAGGTATACCAGGGTGCCATGCTCAATGCCAGGATTGTCTCCCATCAATTCCAATAGTCATATACTCAATACTGACTAAAGCGAGGGATTCTCTGGCCTCCCTGCCACTGGACACTCACAACACCTTGGCCCTGATCCTACACGACATTGGGGACTGCGGAAAACACCTAATTCAATTATTTTTTGATGCCTTTGAGACCGCCTCATGCACGGCGGGATTGGTGATTGCAGCCAGGCGAATGACATGGCTCTGAGTGTCCAGACTACACGAAGACATCCATGAATGCCTTGCAAATACCCTCTGTATGGGGGACAACCACTTTGGCAGCAATGTTAAGGAGATGGTAGATGGTATCAAAGATGACTGTATGACCCTCCAAACTCTGTCCAATGACGGACTAAACCGCCAGCATCCAGGGAAACAACATGACACCCATAAACTATATTTACCATTCTGCAAATACAACTCTTACAGCCGCAACCAAGCCTACTATCAGAAACCACAGCAATACCAGTCCCAGAACTTCTACCAGCATAAGCCACACCAAAGGGAGAGAAAACAGCAAAAGTCCCAAATCTCCTGAGTAATGAAGGCATTGCTAGGGTTTCGATCATCCGGCCCAGAGGACCATGTCTGTGGTGGGCCACGTCACTCAATCCGCATCATCTCAACAGACCGTAGGGTCCTCAGGATCATCTGACAGGGGTTCCACATTCACTTCTGGGCCAACCCCCCCATCCCCACTTGAAACACAACAACCACAAGGGAGGAAACTCTACAGCTCCTCAGAGAGGTGCAAGACCTCCTTCAAATGAAGGCCATAGAGCTGGTCCCAGACACATGGATCAACCAAGGCTTCTACTGTTGCTACTTACCCATCCCAAAGAAGTTAGGGGGATGGTGACCAATCCTCAACCTCTGACAACTGAACAAATACATTCTCAAGGAGAAGTTCTGAATGCACTCCCTTAGAACCATTCTCCTCCTCATTCAAGAGAATGATTGGCTCACATCACTGGATGTACAAGACGCATACAGCCACATTTCACTACACCCATCACAAAAGAAGTTCTTACGTTTCTGGGTGGGTGACCAACACTACCAATACAGAACACTCCCTTTGGCCTCTCTTCAGCACCCTGAGTCTTCATGAAGTGTGTGGCAATAGCTGCGGCACACCTCTGCAAGGCGGGGATCCGCATCATCCCCTTCCTCAATGACTGGCTAATTGCTGCACATTCACAGAGGAAAGTGCACAAAGCAGTTGAAGCCACAGCCACACTCCTTCGCTTCCTGAGCTTCATAATCAATACATTGAAATCACAAATGGCCCCCACGCAAGTTTTGGAATTCATAGGGCACGGATCCATACCACATAGGCCAAGGCATTCCTCCCACCCCAGAGAGCAGAAACAATCATCACGCTGGCCGGCCAGCCAGATCTTTGTGATGAACAAAACCTCAGTAAACACCTTTCTGTGCCTTCTGGGCTGCCTGGGGGCAACTGTTCACATCATCCCACATGCCAGACTCCACATGCGGCAACTCCATTGGCACCTGAAAAGGGCCTGGGACCAACACAGATCCGCATAGACCACACCACCTGATCAACCCTCTTCTGGTGGAGAGCGTGAAAAAAACTGACAGAGTAGACTTATAAAACCCCCTCAAACTCAGGTCACGCTGACCACCAACACATCAAAGCATGGATGGAGTGCACATATGTTTGACCTCCACACCAAGTGGACATGGTCCACAGCTGAGACATGCCTCCACATCAACCTCCTCAAACTCAGAGCCATTGGAAATGCGCTACGGGCTTTCCAATGGTGGATCTGGGAAAACAAACAGGAGGGAACAGGCTCATGATCGCTGTGCAGGGATGCCTATCAGATCTGGACCTTTGCGATCTACACAGGCTCTCACCTCACTAGCTCCACGGGCTCTCACCTGCTAGGGTGTTGTCATCCCTGGGAAGGTATACAGCTTGAGCCAGCAGCTTGCACCATTTGAGTGGTCATTGAAACCCTCTGTCACCTCTCGCCTGTTTCAACTATGGGAAGAACCCTCACTGGACCTCTTCACCAACGAAGACAAAATGAAGTGTCAAGCCTTCTGCTCCAGACAGCCTTCCTCCCGCAGGATAGCTGCAGATTCATTCTCGATTGACTGGGGCTCACAACTCTGCTATGCCTATCCACCGACTCCGCTAATTGCCAAGGCTCTCCAGAAAGTTGTGCAAGACAGGATAAGGGTGATCTTCATAGTGCCTTTCTGGCCAAGGTAGCCGTGGTTCCCACTCCTGCTACAACTATCCAACAGACAACTCTTGCATCTGCCAATCTGCCTTGATCTGGTCACACAGGACAGTGAATATGGGCTCCACTCTAACCTGAAAACCCTGGTGCTGACCACATTGGTGTTGAATGGACATTTCTGAGCCTAGTCTTAGGTACCAACAAGAGGCACGAGCCACGTGCTACAAGGAACCCAGTAAAAAACTGTGGGAAGCGAGTGGAAGGACTAATAAAGATTGTCCTTCCACTCGCTTCCCACGGTTTTTTATTGGGTTCATTTCTGAGCCCATACCACCTGTCGCAAGAAGTTATGGAAGTGCTCCTGGCGGCCAGGTGCCCAACAACACAATGCTCCTACACCGCAAAGCAGGAAAGGTTCCGCACATGATGTGACAATGAGCAGCAAAACCTATCCGCCTGCTCCATCCCAGCACTACTGCAGTACCTCTTCACCCTCTCCCAAGGGGACTAAAGCCATCATCGATCAGAACTCACCTGAGCGCCATACCATGACAAGGTGGATGCAAAAGTAATCTAGTCCACTGAAAATGTTGTCCATTATATTGAAATGCCAGCAATGACCTACTATCGGGATGGACCGGGACCCCAAAAAATGCATTTGATAAATCTAAGACAATACTATATTTCCTTGGTGGGTTTTGCTGTAACAATGTAGTTGGGTTAGCTACAAGAGGGAACTCTGCCTCCACCACTGAATTAAGACCTCTCAAATTATGGACCACTCCCCACTTACCATTGGGCTTTTTAATAGGAAACAGGGGTGTATTAAATTGAGATGTGTGCCGTTCTATAATAATATTTTGCAATAACATATCAATTTCCTCACTTGCTCCTGCTACAACTTCTGGTTGTAGGGGATCTTGAACAGCTCTTGGACCCTGATAGTTTTCTTTTAATGTAATTCGGACAGGTGATGCAGACCTTATTAGGCCAAAAGGGTTTTCTGGGGTAGCCCAAACTTCAGGTGGGATATTAGTAAAATTTGGCTGACTCTCTGTCTGCAGGAACAAAACAGATGGTGTGCTGCTAAAGGTCATCTGTACCTCAAAGGCGGATAGTAGATATCATCCCATCAAATTAACTGGACAGTGTGGGGCATACAATAGGGGTTTACAGATATGTTGCTCCATGAGTTCTACCTCAATGGGTACTGTCATTTTGGTAGTAATTGGGTCTCCATTAAATCCTGTTGTCACAGTAGTTTGATGAGAGAGGTTTACGCCTGGGGGTAAGGAATTCAGTACTGTTCGATGTAAAACCTGACAACTTGTCGTTATGGTAGTTATGTTATGATGTAAACCGCGCTGATACCGAATAGCGCGGTATATAAGAAACTGTAATAAATAAAATAAATAAATAAAGATGTTGTGGCTCCGGAATCCAACAACATCTGCACTTTATACCCATATAGATGGACTTCAATTATCGGCTCATGCTCATTGAGCATGGCCCGCATCACCATAGAGAGTCATTGTGGTCCCCCTTGAGGAGGTTGCCACTGTGAAAACCTGCTCTGAGGAATCTGATAGGCATTGGGTGGGCCTTGTGGTTTTGCTAATCCTCGGGCTGGAGGGCTTCGGCATTCATGCTGAAGATATCCCCTTCTGCTACAGTTTCAGCAACTAAGGGCGCTTCTCTGAAAACGCTGTGACTGAGGTCCTGTCCGTCCCTCTTTCCAAGTACCCCCACTGTTTGGTCCTGTCTGGTTCCAAGCCTGAGCATATAAACCAAAATTCTCCCAGGGGTCTTCTTCTTCAATGTCATACTGTTCTAAATCTCTAATAATTTCATTTTTCTGTTTTATAATGACCCTAAGTTTTTGCTTTTCTGCCTCATGCTGCTTTTCTGTTTTATTTGAACCTTCTCTTTCTTTTTCAAGCTGAAGTGGAATCCCTGAAGACAAAGCAGAGTGGTGGGACAAGACATAGCAGAAATGAGAGAGGAGACATGGCTAGTTTTTTTGTTTTTTAAATTGATGCTTGTACACCATCTAGAATTCTTTGCACTTGGCTGTCTAAAACTGTTTTTAAGTAAGTAAGTAAGTAAGTAAGTAGTTGTGCAGGAGATGACCCAAAACCAGCTGTGGAGATACCAGATCTGGAGAGAGAGCCTAGCTGTGGAGAGGCGACCAGAACCCCAACTACAAAAGTCATGGTCCATTGAGAGAAATTAGCCTGGTGAAAGTGTCCAGCAGCAGAAAGAATCCAGCAGTTGGGAGACAACCTGAGAAAGAGAGAGAGCCCAGCTGAGCTACAGGGAACCAGAGTGAGAGGAACTTGAAAATGTAGCACTGTAGCTGCAAAATCATAAGAACATAAGATATGCCATACTGGGTCAGACCAAGGTCCATCAAGCCCAGTATCCTGTTTCCAACAGTGGCCAATCTAGGTCATACGTACCTAGCAGTTTCCCCAAAAGACACAGGTTCCACAATGCTTGTATTGGGTCAAGCATTGATATCCTGGGTCCCCTCTCAACAATGGTCCATGGACCCCTCCTCCAGTAACTTGTCTAAACCCCCTCCAAACCCAGCTACACCAACAGCCTCTTCACCACTAGGGGAAAGCCGACAGTTACCCAAGAGTGGATGGTTCAGAAGAATGTATCCTTGAAGGATACTACCAAAAGCAGAGAGGTTCCAAAAAAAGAGTAAAGTAGCCCAAAATGGTTTTTTGCAGCTTGATTTTACAGATTTGCACTGTGCCAGAGGGGCAAAATGGTATTTGTTGGTGATCACTTGTCTTTTCTCCGGATGGGTAGAAGCTTATCCCATTACCAGTATGACTGCTGGGGTCTCCGTCAAATTACTACTTATTCAGTTTATTCCTGTTTGGGGTGTGCCTTTTGTTCTTTCTTCTGATCAGGGTCCGGCCTTTGTTGCGAGTGTCTGGGAGGGTATTGAAAATTGGTTTGGTATTAAAAGACAATTGCACACTCCTTATCATCCGCAAAGCTCTGGCCAAGTGAAATGGATGAATAGGACACTCAAAGGTCACTTACGCACTCTGACACAGGATAGGGCTACAGATTGGACGGAAGCCCTTCCTTTTGCCCTTATGGCAGTGTGTAATTTCCCCCAGCGTGCTTGAGTAGACCTGACACCATATGAAATAGTTACTGGACATCCAGCTACTTTTCCACATGAAGTGACAGTAATCCCAGATCCTCAACTGTTGCACAGCAATATCTTGACTTATTACTCATCATTGAACTCAGTCTTGCCTGTTTCTCCTTTATTGCAGGTGAATCCTCAGCAAGATACTCCTTCAGAGTTATCACATCCAGAATTGAAGCCAGGAGATTGGGTCCTGATTAAGAACTTGTATCCAAAGACACTTTTGACTGCCAAGTTCCTAGGTCCATTTCGCGTGCTCCTGGTGGAATACTCAGCTTGTAAAGTGGAAGGACAATCTTGTTGGATACATCTTTCACAGTGTAAAAAGGCTCCTTCACAGGATCCAGAAGGTGGTTCCCTGCATCTGTGAATCAAGAAAGGTGTCTTCTGTTGTTGCAACACAGAGACTCATTCAGATTTGGACAACAGTGATATTGCTGAAAAGACTATCATGATTAAGTGCTTTTTGAATGAACTAATTATGTAAGAAACCTTTTCCAGCATCTATATTGCTGATTAGGTTGATAAAATTAGTTTGAGTTAGTTCTTTACTGGTATATAAGCAATGGCCTTTTGGCACTTAACTTCTACTTTGTGAAGAGATTGGGAGTTGGGGGTGGTTATAGTTATAGTGTTTATCTTCATAGTACTAAAAAGGATAGTTGTGTTTTCATTTTTTTTCTCAGAACATTTATTTTTAGAGTAATTAATAGCTTTAGATATTTAGAGGTCTGTTAAGAATGTTTGCTTATCTGGTCATAGTTGTGTTGTGGCACATTATTGTTAATGAAGCAGTACTGCATTCAGAATCTTGGGAACATTATGGGGAACACCCAAATATATATATTTTTAAATTTAATATTTATTGAATTTTTGAGATACATTCAAACAGTTGAATGAAGGAAAAATGGTAACAAGGAAATAACTTTCCAAAATAATATACAAAATAAACAGTGCATGTCAATACATTACCATAATCAGTTCACAATCTAAAGATTGTGGACCCCCAAATATTTTTGAGTCATATTTACACTCAGTCACAAAACACTTTAATCTGTCAGATTGTGCTGTTTGCCTTCCAACTGTGCTAGCCACTCAGCATGGGTTTCTGCTACGAGCTAGGCCTAAAATCTTTCAAGAGTTTCGTGACATAGCTTTTAATCTAACCACTGTACAATGGTCTCATACAACCACAGACCCTAGAGTGATTAGCCCTATGCCTCTAATGTTCCCTCTAATATGTTTTACAGCTCAAAATACAGGGAAAAAGGTAGGGGACGCTCCTTGGAACATTTGCAAAACAGTAATGATACATAATTCCTCTACCTGGTATAAAAAATCCCATGTAAGAAGTTCCTTTATTTCAGTAGTACAATTAGTGCCAGTTCAAGGGAACCAAGTGCATTATCATGAATTGTTACAGTTTAATAGTTCTGGATACTCAACCCCTTTGAATGACTCTAGTTCAGACCTAGACATACCTAACTGGAGTTGCCCCTTGTTAGGGTATTACCATCCCTGGGAACATAATCTATCTGTAGGAATTGAAGAGATGAATTTTACTCAGTGGGCTCAGAATAACTGTGCATAGAATATATCTTGTCCCCACAAGTTGACAATTTGGGAAAGTGGGTTAGTGGCTTTAGAAGGAGATTATTTTGTGTGTGGTAATCTTGCATATACAGAACTGCCTAGAGGTTGGTCAGGTACTTGCTATGTTGCTCAGTTAGATACCCCCATGGCGATTTTTACTGTAACAAAATATTACTTTATTATCAACCCCGAATGATTCTTTAAGAAGAAAAAGAGATATTTCCCCTCAGGATAAGGCCATAGCAGCTGCACAGCAACTAGTAGACTCTACAAGTCCTTTAACTAAATCTCAGATTGATGTATTTACGGGTACTGTTTGGCTTTCAACTTTTGGAGCAATAGCACCCACAAGAGAATATGGTACCCAGATTATGCGGTTACAGGCAGTTGCTGAACTTACAGCCCTGGATCTCACAGAGGCAATTAGTGTGTTACAAGGTGCAGTGGACAAGGTGTCTGCCTATGGAGCCCAGAATCGCATGGCTTTAGACTACCTCCTAGCGAAGGAAAATGGAATGTGTGGATTAATCCTTGATCATTGTTGTTCTCTGCTGGATAATGAAGGAAAGGTAGTGAAAGGCCTACTAGATAAGGTTAGAAATTGTACTTTTGTCCCAAGTAGTATTTATGTGAGTTCTTTTTCTGATTTCTTTGATTCTGTTTCTTCTTTCTGGAATTCATTGTCTAAGCCCCTGTGAGGCATGTTAGCATCACTGTTTGGATTTTTTGGGGGGTTTTATTTTAGGAGCATTGATTCTCTGTGTAATGTCTGCTTGCTGTAAGAAGTCAGTGGACTTTTTGATCCCTATGATGATGTTGCAGATTGGCCCAGAGTCTATTTTCAATCCTTCTTTAATATCAATGTCTGAGTTTCCTTACCTTTGAAATGATTCTTTGCAGAATCAGAGGGGGGACTGAAAGGAAGCTTGTCTGTACAGGGCTGGGTACACTGTGAGCATACTTAACAATATTATATTACTGAAAGCCCTTAGAAAGAGTTAACACCACAGATTCAGTGACTCAGACATTCAAGGGCCAATTACTTAGCTAACGACCTTGAGACACTCTACTGAAAAAAACTAGGTTGAACTTTCACATAACAGAGAAACTAAGGGGTATGTTTACTAAACGGCGCTAATGGTGCAGCTGCAACGTTATCGCGTGATATGTGACCTTATCGCATGATAATGGTGCATTACCATGCGAGAACATCACGTATCGCGCAATAACGTCTCTGGCGGCATTAAGGTACGCAGAGGGTGGAGTAAGGCTCCCCAAAGGGCGGAGTAAGGCTCCCCAGGGGTGGAGATAAGGGGTCAATGGGCGGAGAGTGGGCGGGGAGAGGCTCCATGCACACTAAAGCCGTGAAATGAAGGTCTGAAAAGTAGCGCCAGTGAAAACCTCGCGCTAGAGGCACATTTGCAGGGGAGAGAGACCATTTCAGTCAGCAATGGGCAGCAAAGGCTGGGAAACCAAGACAAGTGATAGTAGTGATACATGTGCAGCAACATCATAGTGCCCAAGTACGAGAGGGCACTACGGTGAGGCTGCAAATGGGGTACAGGGGGCTGCAGGCGGGACATGCAGTGGGGCAGCTGGGGCACAAGGTGGGCTAGGCATATGCCTAGGTGACATATAGGAATGTAGAAGCGGAAAACCAACAAGACAGCAACTGACCAAGGGCAAACATGGCCACGAGTGTGTGTCCCACAGTGTCCCAGTGGACAGTACCCAGCAAGTACCCCAAAGGGCAGATAACATTGGCAGGCGGTGCCGGGGGGAAGCGTGGATGTCTATGCAGGCACCCCTACCCCATATCATGCACCATGGGTAGCTGCCTAACAGCACACTAGAAGGCCTGGGACTGCTCACCACTAGCACCACCGGCACAAGGGCATGTCAGCATGGTGGCGGAGGGGTGCTGGTGGTGGAGGCGGCAGTGGAATCTGCCTACAGCAGACCACGGCCAAGCCCCGTTTAGGTGGGTACCATGCACTGCAACAGACAAGGTCTGTCTGACGAACAGTCATGGTATCCCCAGGGAATGATCTGTCTCTGTGGCAACAGCTTGGTGCAGTACACACAGCCAGTGTGTTCAGGGGCAGAAGGTCACAGGTTCAAGTCCCAGCTGTGGCTCCTGCAAACTATGTCCCTATGTTTTACCCAGTACTAAACCATGGTAATAAAGACAGAACCTTTATTGCAGATAAAGGTTCTGTCTTTATTTCAGTATAATTCTAGCAGCGGCTAGAATTATACTGAAAGTTAACTCACTCCAACACATATCACCCATACTAGCCTCCCTCCATTGGCTACCAATTCAAAGTAGAATAATCTACAAAACAATAATAACTTCATTCAAAGCCTTATATGATATGGCCCCGACTACGCTATGCAACCTAATACACAAAGAACCATCTAAGCCTACACACAGAAAAGGACAACTAAACAAATTAAGGATTCCGAGAGAGTATACAAGAGCCCATAAATCAACAAACAACAGAGCATTTTCTCACGTTGCCCCAACTATCTGGAATTCCCTTCCAGAGGAGCTACGAACACTAACGGAGATCATGGAACTCCGCAAAAAACTGAAAACTTATCTGTTCACCAAACACTATAACATAGAAAACCAATCACCTACTTTAGACAAAGGCTAAACGGGTATCTGTCTGCCTTAAACAAAATCCCTTCAACCCACACACATAGCACACATCCTTGAGGATCCCACATCTTTTGTCTTCTCACTTCCATGTATATTTACATATATATATTTGTATATAGTTTATGCTGTTCTGTATTATTTCACATTGTTAAGACTATTATATGATGTTACCATGTACATATGTTCTGTTATATTATGACGTTCTCTGTAAAACAAACTTGCTTTGTTAATTGTTGTTCACTGTGAACTGCAACTGAACTTTGGAAGATGCGGTATATAAATGTGTATAAAAATAAAAAATAAAATAAATAAATAAAATAAAATAAACATGCCATAAACGCCTATATTTTACACTACAGAGCACAGACACCATAAACATGTGCAATCCCTAGAGCAGAGTTTCCCAACTGCAATCCTGGAGGGCCAAACACCATTCAGGTTTCATGCTGTCCCTAATAAATATGTTTATGTTGCATTTGTATGCACCACCCCCATTGTATGCAAATGTATCTCATGCATATTCCTTAGGGACAGCATGAAAACCTGAACTGTGTTTGGCCCACCAGGACTGAAGTTGGGAACCTCTGCCCTAGAGCAGCAGCCAATGGGGGCACAAACACCCACACCCACAGGCTCCACTATCCAACGCCTCATGGAGAGTCAGGCTGTTGGGCCCTGCGCGGAGCAGCATCTCGCAATACTAGCACCTGCATACCTTAGCAATGCCGTCCTAAACTTGGGAACACATTACACATATCAAAAGGTTGCTATGATTAATGGCAGATAATAAATCCTAAGTTAAACACAATTTGTTGACAGATACATAATAGCAACATTTCTGATATCTGTGGAGTGTGTTTCAGTTTTGGTTTCTGACAGTGTTTACCTCCCCGGGGAGTGACCCCAACAGTATTGCATACCATACCATACAGTATTGCATACCAGGGCTGCCAAAAACCTCTGTATTTGCACAATGCTGGCATAGGTGTGGGAGTGTGTGTATGTCTATCCAGTGTTTTGGGGCTGCCTACACCTTACTGAGCCCACACTGCTTGCACTGTTTCCAGTGTTAGCCTGCCAATGTGCAGAATGAGGAACAAGGTACTGTGGGTATGGGCCAGACAGGGCGGTCTGGGCAGGATGCATCTGCACAGGGCAAAGGGAAATGGCTCGGACATTGTAGTGCCCGACCACCACCTGCACGGACAGGGTGGCCACAGCATGTCATGCTGGGAGGTCACTCTCACCCTGACTGAGCAGTGACCATGGCATGGTTAGGTTCCCCCATAGTGCTATGCAGTATTTCTCTCAAGTGATATCTATGAGTTCTCTTTTCTGGGACCCAATCACTGACATATTTGCTTGCTGTGTGTGCTCACATCCCATTTGTGGGTACACACAGTTTCTCCAGGAACATGTACTATGTACTAGCTAGCAGTCTGCCTGCAGTTAGCATGTGTATGGCTGGAACATTATAAGGTGCCTTGGCAGACAGTGGACTTTATAATGTGCCCTATGGAGTGCCTTATAGGGCGCCTTATGCTGCACCTTAGGTTACGGCACTGTGGGGGTGTTTTCGCTGGCAGCACTGATTTAAATTAAAAAAGGAAATGCCTTAGACAGCCTTTTTACATAACACCACTGCATGATCAAACCCATGACCTCTGCCACCACAGCCATTGCAGTAACCAGTGGGCTACATCTTTATAGCTTCTAACACTGCGCTGGCATGAACTTAGGGTTAATGCGCGTTAAAGTACCATGGCACGCACACTATCCCACGGTACCGTTTCCTTGCAACCTTACCTCCGGACCGCCCACTACCTTATATGGCATTCTTCACATTAACGCTGCAACTAGTGCCGGTAACATTAAGACGGTTTAGTAAACATACCCCTAAATTTGTTTATGAAAAAGATAGTGCAGGGAGAAACTTTCTCTTCAGTTGTGAAACCAAGATATGAAAACTACATGTATGTTTCCTCATGATGACCTATGCTAATAAGATCTCACCTATGACATAGAGACATAGAGATGCACATTATGAATATACACGATGCTTGATGTAGAACAATAAAAACAGAGATAAAGAAATGAAAAAAACTATACATTTTTTTAAAAACTAGAGAAAGAAAAAACATGCAGAAGAAGAGAGATGAGAGAGGTCAAGAATATATTCTTGGGCCAGTGTTTTCTGGACTGTTCCATCAGGTGCAAGAATGAGGTGGCTGCCATCAGTATATGCAGCAGCAATGAAGAAACCAGGCAGGGCTGGCCGCAAAATTGGTTCAAGGTGTTGGCACTCTAGGCAAACCTTAATACTTACCCCTCTCCCCCTCCCCATGGATGTCAGAATCTATTCTAAAGCTTTGAATGTCCTGCTCTTTGCCATCTCCCAGAAGCTGCCACCCTGGGCAACCATCTAGTCTCTCTAATGGTTGGAACAGCCATGAAACCAGGACGCTCACATTCCTCAGCACCAGGACAAAGATTTGGCACCATGCTCTACCTCCTGCCTCTCAAATAGGGGTATGTTTACTAAACTGCGCTAATGTGCGCGGGTACCTTAGCGCACGCTAATATTGCATTACGGGGCACAAATGTGCCCCGCACAGGTGCGCGTCGCACTAAAGTGCACGCTCATGTGCGCAGCGCGCTAATGTGCGATAAAGGCGTGGAAAGGCTCCCGGAGGGAGGAGGAAGGCTCCCCAGGGGCGGAGAGAAGGGGTCAATGTGTGGAGAGTGGGAGGGGAGAGGCTCCCCGCACACGAGCGGGGCTGAAATTCAAGGCAAAAAATACCGCGAGTGAAAACATCATGGTAGAGCCGATTTAAAGGAAAGAGAAACCATTTCTGTCAGCAATGTACAGCAAAACCAGGGAAACCTACAAAACAGTGATAAGTGTGATACATGTGCACGGAACAAAAGTGCAAATAAACATTGAAAATGAGACCAACAAAATAAATAAAAATTATAATCAAGCTGGGCAATAGTGATAGTAATGGTAAACATCAAAAAACACTCCTAAGAAAGCCCCAAAAAATAAATATGAATTTTAGAAGGGTCTACGCTCCGTCCCCATACAAGGTGAATGATCCCACAGTGAAATAGCACTGATCAGGGTTTCCATCTCCATTGGACAGGTTACCTATGGCATGCACATGTTCCACAACAGTAGGGCGGGCAGGTTGGAATGGGCAACTGGACAGATGCTGGGAAAGGGGATACAGAGGGCTGCAGGCAGCACATGCTGTGGTGCAGCTGGAACACAGTGCAGACTAGGCAGATGCCTAGATGGCACTTAGGTATGCTGAAACTAGGGTTGCCAACTGGCCGGTTTTCAGCCGGCCTGGCCGGTTTTTCCATGGCCAGGCCGGCTGCCGGCGCAGATGCAAAACCGGCTCTTGAAAAGCCATTTTTTTGCTCTGGCCGCAAGATCGGGAGCGGCCAGAGCAAAAGACCGGCTTTTCTTCCGACCCGAAGTTAAAAAAAAAAACCACCCAGGGCCGGCCCACACACCGGAGGGCTTCAGAGGGAGCCGGGGAAGCCTGCGCGAGGCCCCGGTTCCCTCTGTACAGCCGCCAGCGTGAAGAGCCTTTTCTTTCACGCTGGCGGCTGTTTCTGTGAAGCCACGATTGCTGGGAAAGGTTAAAGGCAATACCCTTTAACCTTTCCCAGCATTCGCGGCTTCACAGAAACAACCGCCAGTGTGAAGGAAAAGGCTCTTCACGCTGGCGGCTGTACAGAGGGAGCCGGGGCCTCGCGCGGGCTTCCCCAGCTCCCTCTAAAGCCCCTCAGACAACCGCGGTGCTGGTCGGGGGGGGGGGGGGGAGGCCAAGGACTGCATAGGCTGTGATGGGGGGGGGGGGCTAGGACTACAAATGGGCTGTGATGGGGGGGACCTGGACTGGAAAAGGGCTATGGGGAGGGGGACTTGAACTGGAAATGGGTTGTGATGGGGGGGGGACCTGGACCGGAAAAGGGCTATGGGGGGGGGGGGACTTGGACTGGAAATAGGCTTTGGTGGGGGGGGGGACCTGGACCGGAAAAGGGCTGGGGGGGGGACTTGGACTGGAAATAGGCTGTGATGGGGGGGGACCTGGATTGTAAAAGGGCTATGGGGGGACGGGACATGGACTGGAAATGGGTTGTGATGGGGGTGGAGGGGACCTGGACTGGAAAAGGGCTATGGGGGGGGGGGGGGGAAACTTGGACTGGAAATGGGCTATGGTGGAGGGATGGGGAACTTGGACTGGAAATAGGCTGTGATTAGGGGGGCTAGGACTGAAATGGGCTGTGATGGTGCGGGGGGACTCGGACTGCAAATGGGCTGTGATGGTGGGGGGGGGCCTAGGACTGGAAATGGGCTGTGATGGGGGGGGACCTGGACTGGAAAAGGGCTATGGGGGGGGGAGACTTGGACTGGAAATGGGTTGTGATGGGGGGGCCTGGACAGGAAAAGGGCTAGGGGGGGGGACTTGGACTGGAAATGGGCTGTGATGGGGGGGGACCTGGACTGTAAAAGGGCTATGGGGGGGGGGGACATGGACTGGAAATGGGTTGTGATGGGGGTGGACGGGACCTGGACTGGAACATGGATATGGGGGGGGGGGGGGGGTGGATTTGGACTGGAAATGGGCTATGGTGGAGGGAGGGGGAACTTGGACTGGAAATAGGCTGTGATTAGGGGGGGCTAGGACTGCAAATGGGCTGTGATGGTGCGGGGGGATTCGGACTGCAAATGGGCTGTGATGGTGGGGGGGCCTAGGACTGGAAATAGGCTGTGATGGGGGACTTGGACTTGAAATGGGCTGTGATTGGGGGGGGGGGCGCTAGGACTGGAAATAGCCTGTGATGTGAGGGCTAGCACTGGAAATGGGCTGATGAGCTGGAATAGGACTGGAAATGGGCTGATGTGGGGCATGGGAGAATGGGACTAGAAGGGAGTGGATGCTGGGTGGGTCTAGAACTATAAGGGAACTGATTTTGGGGGAGGACTAGAATGGATGGGGAATGAGAATGGAGAGGGGAAAAATATTTTGTGTGGAAGAAAAGTCTATGATGGGGCGGGTATTAGGAGAGTAAGAGGGGCTTGAGAATGGAAGGGTGAAATTTAAACGGATGATAAAGGAATAAGGAAAGAATTGGGGGAAAGAGCAAAAGGGAAACAATCAGTATGTTAAAGCAGAAATAGAGAGAGAATGGAAAAACATCTAAAAGAGAAGAAAGGACAAATGGATAGCTTGCAGAAGACACGAAGAAACCAGAAGAAAGTGACTGGAGCAATTGCAATTGAAAAATAAAACGCCCAAACAGAAGGTAGAAAAATACTTTTTATTTTGAATTTATTAACTGGAATATGTCTGGTCTGGGAAGTGTGTATTGCTAACATCTTTGCGTTTTTGTTTAGTGCAAGAGGAAATTACTTTATAGTTTTATTTCTCCAGTGTTGTACATTTCATGTTTGGATTTTGGGGTTCCCAGTTTAATTATTATCTGACCAAGGAAGTTAGCCTACACTTATCCTCGGTAATTTTTGTGGGTGGGGCTGGGGGCGGGGCAGGGGTGGGACTAGTGTAAGGAGAATGGGTGGAGCATGGTGAGCCACAGGTGTCGGGTTTTTCTCGGTGAAAAAGTTGGCAACCCTAGCTGAAACTGAATAGCAGCCAGACAGCAACTGATGAGGGCCCAACATGGGCACGAGAGTGTGTATCACAGTGTCACAGGTGATAGTACCCAGCAGGTACCCCCAAGGGCACAGAACATTGGCAGGCAGTGATTGGGGGACGTGCAGACAGATATGCAGGCACCCCTACCCCAGAACCCGCACCATAGACAGCCGCCTACCCGCACACAGGATGGCCTGAGACTGCGTACCACCAGCACCACCAGCAGAAGGGCATATCAGCAGGGTGGCACAGGGGTACTGGAGGTGGAGGGGGGCAGTGGCAGCTGCCCAGAGCAGACCATGGCCTAGCCCTGTGTAGGTGGGTGCAATGCACTGCAACAGACAGGCCCTGCCGGACAAACAGTCATGGTATCATCAGGGAATGCACTGTCTCTGTGGCAGCACGGTGGTGCAGTGCACACAACCAGCATGTTTGGAGACAGAAGGTCACAGGTTCAAGCCCCAGCTGTGGCTCCTGCCAATCCAGTCCCCATATTTTACCCACAACTAAATAGTGATAGTAAAGACAAACCTTTATTGCAGAGAACATAAGCATGGCTCAAACACCTCTATTTTACCCTACAGACACCAGAAACATGCACGTTACCTAGAGCAGATTCCCCCAAATGCAGTCCTGGAGGGCCACAAATCCTTCAGGGTTTATGCTGTCTCCAATCTAAGGATGGAGCGGTACTGGTGGTGGAGGTGGCAGCAGCTGGTGTTAACAGCAGACCATGGCCTAGCCCTGTTCAGGTGGGTGCCGTGCACTGCAACAAACAGGCCCTGTCGGATGTGCAGTCATGTACTCCCCAGGGAATGCAGCACATCTGTGGCAACACAGTGGTGCCATGCACACAGACAGTGTGTGCAAGAACAGAAGGTCAGAGGTTCAAAGCCCAGTTGGGGCTACTGTCAATCCAGTCCACATATTTTTCCCACAACTAAACCATGATAGTAAGGGCAAACCTTTATTGCAGAGAACATACGCATGGTTAATAGGCCTATATTTTTCCCCACCGAGCACAGACACCATAAACAGGCACATTACCTAGAGCAGAGTCTCGCAAATGCAGTCCTGGAGGGCCAAACAACATTCAGGTTCCATGCTGCCTCTAATAAAGATGCTTGTGCTGCATATCTATGCACCACCCCCATGGTATGCAGATGTATCTCATGCATATTCATGAGGGACAGCATGAAAACCCGAACAGTGTTTGGCACACCAGGACTGGAGTTGGGAACCTCTGCCGTAAAGCAGCAGCCAACAGGGGCAGACACACCCACACCCACACCCACACCCACAGGCCCCATTAGCCAATGCCTCCTGGAGAGGCAGGACATTGGGCCCTGCGTGCATCTCCCAATACTAGCACTTGCATACCTTAGCTATGCCACCCTACCCCTGGGTATACAGTACACAGCTATCAAACGTTTGCTATGATTACTGGCAGATAGCAATTCCTACATTAAGCACAGTTTGCTGATTGAGCTCCATCATAACAATCTTTCTGATGTCTGTGGTGTGTGCTTCAGGTCTGGTCTCTGACAGTGTTTACCACCCTGGGGAGTGACCCCCACAGTATTGCGTACCATATCCATGCCTGTACTGTGCCCAGGACTGGTGTGGTGGCCAGGGCTGCTAGACTCCTCTATAGTAGCACAATGCTGGCATAGGTGTGGGAGTGTGTGTCTGTCTATCCAGTGTGTGGTGGCTGAAAACACCCTCCACAGCCCACACTGCCAGCACTGTTGCCAGTATTGGCCTGCCAATGTGCATAATGAGGAGCAAGGTAAAGTCCGGACAGGGTGGCCTGGCCAGGATGCATCTGCACAGGGCATAGGGCACTGGCTGGGACATTGTAGTGCCCGGCCACCACCTGCACAGACAGGTTGGCCACAGCATGTTCTGCTGGGAGATCACTCTCACCCTGACTGTGCAGTGACCACAGCATGGCTAGGCACCCCCATAGTGCTATATAGTATTTCTCACATGTGATATTTATGGGTTTTGTTTTGGGGCCAATCACTGATGTATCTTCTTGGTGTGTATGCTGACATCCCAGTTCGGGGTGTGCGCATTTCCACCAGGATCATGCACTATGGACTAGCTAGCAGACTGTCTGTAGCTGGTATGTGTCCTGATGGAGCACCTTGCAGGGTGCAGTGGCTAAAGGCTTGCTGTAGGCAAATATCAGATAGTGGTGGGGTGCAGCTTAGCATCTCCTTGGCGGCCCCATCAATATGGAACTCACTCCCTCCCAACTTACGATCAACTGAAGATCTGAAGGCACCTGTTTACCACCCTTAGTCCTGGAGGAGGAGGAGGAGGAGGAGGAGGAGGAGGAGGAGGGTGGTGGTACATAATCCTCCTAGGGGTCCATAGGGGCTACACCTGTCTACAGATGAACACAAGATGGGGTATGCACCCCCACAGCACCTCGGCCTGGTAGGGGGAACTGACCATGTGTGTTACTGGCACAGAGTAGCTACACACCGTCACATTGTGCGGGTACTGTGCTCACCCTGAGTGTGCAGTGGGGCGCCCAGCACCAGGTCCACAGCACCTTCCATTGCAGAAATAGGCCATGCTGCAGGTCCCCAGCAGTGCTAATGTGTGAGATAGGTAGTTTCTGCAGACACACCTTGGATATATCTGTATGTCTCAGTCAGGTGCAGCCCCTATGGACCCCTAGGAGGATTATGTACCACCGCCCTCCTCCTCCTCCTCCAGGGCTAAGGGTGGTAAACAGGGTCTCCCACCTACAGATCCACATTCTACCTCCCTGCAATGGTGGCAGTAGAGGGGACCATCAACCCCCAGTCCTGCTGGGGAACAGACACCCTACAGGGCAGTCAATGCAGCTCTGTACACATCCATAACGCAATAGCAGACAGACATTAGGCCTGGATATTTTATTTATTTTATTTATTTATTTAAGGGTATTTCTATCCCGCCTTATCCTTCAATCAAGGCGGTGAGCAGAGCAAACGATCATTAGTAGTGTTGTGTGTGTTGGTGAGAGTATGTACAGTGTAGGTGCGTGTGTGCTGATTAGGGTGGGCTATTTACAGTGTGCGCTATGTACAGTATATACATGGGTTCTTTGAGTCCGTTTTGGTTGAGGGGAGCTGTCATTGAATCCAGGTTGGATCCGGTTTGTGGATTCTGGTTAAGCTTTTGAGCTGTAGTGCTCTGTGAAGAGTACAGTCTTTAGGTGCTTTCGGAAGTCCTTCAGATCTTCAGTTGATTGTAAGTCAGGAGGGAGTGAGTGAGTGAGTTCCATATTGATGGGGCTGCCAAGGAGATGCTAAGTTGCACCCCACCACTATCTGATATTCTCCTGCAGCAAGTCTTTAGCTGCTGCACCCTGCAAGGTGCTCTATCAGAACACATACCAGCTGCAAACAGTCTGCTAGCTAGTCCATAATGCATGTTCCTGGTGGAAATGCGTGCACCCCAAGCCTGACTACCTATCTCACACATTAGCACTACTGGGGACCTACATCATGGCTTATTTCTGCAATGGAAGGTGCTGTGGACCTGGTGCTGGGCGCCCCACCGCACACTCAGGGTGAGCACAGTACCCGCACAATGTGACGGTGTGTAGCTACTCTGTGCCAGTAACACATGGTCAGTTCCCCCTACCAGGCCGAGGTGCTCTGGGGGTGCATACCCCATCTTGTGTTCATCTGTAGACAGCTGATTTGCATGTGCAGTGCATCATGGGTACGGGTGGGCTAACCCTATCCTGGTGACCCCAGCAGACTGTTGGTGTGGTGACATGCAGTCCCTCTGTAGCCAGCCCAGGGCTTACTAGCAGCTATAGAGCTGTGGCCCACTGGTTACTTCACTGCCTGTGGAGCCAGAGGTCATGGGTTCAAACCCACAGTGGGGTTGTTTGATAGGGTTGCCCAAAGCATTGTCTCTTTTTAATGTACATTATTGCTGCCAGCAAAAACACCCTCAGCGTACTGTACCCATAAGGTGCCTCAGAGGGCGCTTTATAGGGCGCCCTATAGGGCACCTTATGGTTACCGTCCATATAAGGTGCACTATACGTTATCCTGTGGAGCGACTTATAGGGTGCCCTATAGGGGACATTATAGGGTGTCGTGGCGGACAGTGCACTTTATACTGTGCCCTCTGGGGTACCTTATGAGGCGCCTTATGCAGCACCTTATGTTACAATACTTTGAGGGTGTGTTTGCTGGCAGCACTAATTAAAATAAAAATAAAATGCCTCCTAAAGCAATATTACCTATAACAGGCAATGCCTCAGCCAGCCTTCTTCATTAGGCACACTGGGGGATTGAACCCATGACTCCTGCATTATTGGTCAGTGTCTTAACCATTGTGCTACACTGCTGTTCCTCTTTGCATGCTAGCGCACCTACTTAAGATTTTTATTCGTTACACTGCACAGTGCTGCCATCAAAACCAGTGCTGTGACCTTGCGGTGCCTCATATGGCACCCTATAAAGCGCCCTATAAGCAACATTCTAGGGTGCCTTGGCGGACAGTGCACTTTAAAATGTGCCCTCTGGGGTACCTTATGGAGCGCCTTATGTTACAGTGCTTTCAGAGTGAGTTTGTTTGTAGCAGTAATTAAAATAAAATTAATATGCCTCAGACTGCAATATGACCTATAACAGGTACTGCCTCAGCCTGCCTTATTCATTGGGCACAGTGGGGGATTGAATCCATGATCGTTGCACCATTGGTCAGTGTCTTAATCATTGTACTGTGGCTCTGCTCCTGTGCTTGCACATCAGCGCGCCACTTAAGCTTCCCGCGCAAGTTTCTCATGCGCTAATGTGCACGGCGCACATGAGCGCACAGCGCACATTAGCGCATGATTAATCCCGGTTTGCTTTTTCAGACTGAAACGCCCACTCCTTATATGGCATCCCGCACACTAGCGCGGCGCGCACCTAACGGGGTTTTAGTAAACATACCCCATAGATTCTCCTTCCCGAAAGGGTTCATTTCTCAGCTCTCTATACCAGCCTCTGCTCATTTACCAAAAAAAAACCTGGTGCTTCAGAAGGCTGAGGTTTATGGTTTATTAGGAAGTTTCTATACTGCCCTTCAAATATTAGAGCAGTTTACAAATAAAAACAATTGCAAAAGAAATGGAAAAAAACTTCAATTAAAACAAAGCTAGTAGGTCCAATTCTACACAGGGCGCATGTATATACATGTGGAGACCAATTCCGAAAATGTGCACGTTCAGGCAGTGAGTACATCCAAATGGAAGCATGGGGATAGATGCAGCCACTTACACAGAATTGCTCACATAGATATGCTAGGCGCAGCCCGCACACAGAGGTATACGTTGACAATGGCATTGTACATCCTCGTGCTCACCATATTCTGAAAAGATGTATGTCTGTGATCCTGCCTGTCTCCACGATATATGCCCCCTTCAAAATAGGCAGCTGTGAAACTGCTGTGGGCATGGACAAAGCTGTTCTGAGGCTGAATGGCAATGTAAGAGACCCACATGTGGATGCAAGTTAGACAACTCGCAGTGTACAGTACTATAGCAGGAAAATGGGAAGAGTGTGAACCTACTGGCACATGATGGAGTGCAGCACTACACAGCACCCATGTTCTATGATCCCCATTTAAGTGCCTTGAATGTGCAGGGCAGCAAAGATTCAGAATATGGTTTTGAATGTTTTTGTGATATACATGTCAACTTCGCACATACATGCAGCTTATTCATGGTTCAGAAGGACCCCCCATAAACAACAGGGAACCCAGTATGTGAGGAATGACTATGATCTAATGTTAAAGTCTGTCGGAAAAGGTGTGTTTTTAGGTCATTCTTGAATTTGCGATATTAAAATTCCTGGCAGATATCAGAGTTCCAAAGCGCTGGGGCACGATAATAGAAGATTGACTGTCTAGTTGAGTTGTATCAAGCTTTGGAGACTGGGGGGACTGAGTCGATTATTATGAATGGAGCAATGAGTTTGGCTTGAAGAGTATGGAATAATAAGGGAGGAGATAGAGAAGGGAATACCTCTCCGTGGTGCCAGGGTCTCTGTGGAAATCTTGCTCAAACCGCTGGCTCAGCAGGCCAGGCTTCTACTGAAATGATATTTGGGGTTTGGTACTCAAAGTTCTGAGTGAGTGGTTCACACTTTCTGAGAGAAGAGAGTTTAATAACTGAGCGATACTGAGAGAAGAAGAAACAAAGAGAAGAGAGTATGGACTCATAGACTGAATCTCACAGGGACGGTTCACATGGCTCAGAGGCTAGAGATGAGCGACAGGCAGCAGCTTCCCTCTGAGTATAAGAAATATCTAGCACAGTGCAGCAGGCTAATGAAAATCACAAAGATGCTGCGTACATGGGATGGATAAGATGACCCCCGGCCCCCATGAACCAGTGACCTGAGGTCTATTTGCAGCAGTATGGTGACGGCAAGAGGAGAGTCTTGTGCACAGTAAACATACTCTTTTAAGTCATCTTCTAATTCTGGGCTTGTTTACTAGTTTGACAGCATTTCAAAGATAAACCCTTCAGAATTTCTTATAAATAGGAACCAAGATGCAAGAAATAGAAGAAGGTGTCCTTTTTAAAGTCTGTTGACAAATGCTTTCATTTACTGCATATCAATGCACCTTCTGTGGCAGCTAATAGGAAATCCCAGCAGGTTTGGCCTTCTGGCTATAAATTAAACGACATGCTCTGATGACTCCTGTCAGAAATAGTGCCCTGCTTCTGATACCTGCATTCTGGCAGACTAATATCTGAAGTCTAGCATTGCCTTAGTGATAGAATGATTGCAACAGTCAGTGAATCCTGTCAACCTGACTCACAGAAGTGACTGTTTATAAAAACAACCGCTGACATACAGTTTGAAAATTAAAAATACTCGTGGATTTCACATATGCATTTCAATGTAAACGTAAACAACATTAAAATAACGAGACTGAAGACATCCAGCATTAGACACCTGCATTTGCACTGTAGTCAGCACCCTCAGGTAGTCAAAGATCGATCCCAAAACTCTGTTTCTGGTGCATACAGCTAGCAGCACTTACTGAGGACACCTTGTGCCTGGTCTACTTAAACGTGGCTGGGCGAAGGTGTTGTGCTTCTGGGGTCTTACCCCTTTGTTTTCCCCTTTGTATGCTTTTCATACACCTATATTCTGCACAGGTCACTTCTAGCTCCTAGCCTCTGGCTGGAATCAGCTGATGGCAAGGATGTCATATGGTTAGCATGTTTTTATCTTATTTATTTAACATTTCTTATATACTGCCTTTCATGATATCAAGGTGGTTTACATTGAACAAACTGAAATTACATTGAACAGGGCATTATAACTTGGAGATAACTATTTTACAGGGAACATGGGCTATGGAGGGTTAAGTGGCTTGCCCAAGACCACAAGGAGCACCTGTGGGACAAGAAACCCCAGTCCTTCCAGCCCAAGGTTGCTGGGATTTGAACCCCCAACCCTCCGGCCTGAAGTCACCCTCCTTCATCACACTTCCCCCACTTCTCCTGATTTGACTCCTTTAAACAACTGCCTCACTGCTGTTTCCCACTGGCTGACGCAAAACTGTTTACATCTTAATCTTTCCAAAACCATTGCTATCTGGTTCTCACATGGTCGCCCACCCCCTTCCTTAGCCCCATCTTTTCACAATGCACCTATCTCACTGGTTTCTACTTTCCGCTACCTCGGGGTTCTTTTCAATTCTGATCTCTCCTTCTCGTCTCACATTTCCCACATTTATAAACTCTCTTTCTTTCACCTCCGCCAAATTCGTGCCATTCGTCCCTTCCTCTCTCCCTCCGCCTTAACTACCTTGTTACTGGCCCTCGTTATTTCCCGCATTGACTTTTCCAATTCTATTCTTTCCGGTATCTCCAAACAGCAACTCTCACGGTTGCAGCGAATTCAAAATACTGCTGCCCGACTCATTTCTCACGCTTCCCCTAGAGATCATGTCACCCCCCTCCTCCTCCGTCTCCACTGGCTCCCTATACCTTTCCGCATACAATTCAAACTCCTCACCCTAACCCACAAGGCACTGCACACTTCCACCCCTCAATATCTTGCCGATCTGCTCCGTTTCCACACCCCCGCCACACTCCACGCTCCTTTCACCTCAACCGCCTCACACTGTCTTCCCCTTCACGCGCTCACTTACAGTCTACTCGCTCCTCAGCCTTCTTCTTCGCTGGTCCCTCACTATGGAACTCTCTCCCCCCTACCCTTCGGCTCGAATCCCACTTCCCTACCTTTAAACGTTCCCTCAAGACTTACCTCTTTTCCCTAGCCTTTGACCTCCCCCTCTCCCAGCCCTGACCCTTCTCCCTCATCCTTTGTCCCACCTCACTCTTGTCTTCTTCCTTTACTGTCACATTGTAACTTCCTTTCACTTTCTGGCCTCGCGCCACTCTGTCTTTGGAATTTTGTTACCATTGTAAACCGCCCTGCTTACCACTGAAGGGCGGTCAAGCAAATAAATAAAGATAAAGATAAAGATAAAGTACTTTGCCCCAACCACTAGGCCACTCCTCCACTCTATATGTCTAAACTCTTATATGTTTTAACTTTTGTGGTTGAACATGAATTAAATTGTTTCTTCCATTTATTTATTTTTATTTATTTAACCAGTTTTCTATACCACCTTATCCTTCAATCAAAGCGGTTTACATTATGTAATTACTCAAACAGTTACTGGATATATTCCCTTGTCCCCAAAAGGCTCGAAATCCATGTGTACCTGAGGCAATGGAGGGTTAAGTGGCCTGCCCAAGGTCACAAAGAGCGCCTATAGGACTAGAAACCCCAGTCCCTCCAGCCTGAGATTGCTGTCTCCAGGTGGGACTTGAACCCCTGGCCCTTCATTCTAGTTATTTGGGGTAGAAGTGGGTGCCCCTGGACCTCCGGTAAAAAAAATCCTTGTATTCTTTCTTTTAAGAAGAGAGAAATATTCAAGGAAGTTCTGCGCATTATCACACAGCAGTAATATTAGGAAGGGGTAAATATGATAGCACATACAAGATGTACAAACTAGTGGGGAGTCATAAATTGGGTAGCTTGATGCATAGTAGTGTTTATTTTTAAATGCATTCCTTAGATAATAAAACACAATTTTTTTTTACCTTATTAAAGATGATCATTCAGAACTGGTATTAATTATGGAACTCTGGCTCACGGAGAATAGAAGTCCATAGATAACCATGTTATGCCAATTTATTTATTTATTTATTTATTTATTTATTTAACATGTTTTGTATCCCGCCTTTTCCTTCAATCAAAGCGGTTAATACAGCACAAAGTTAAACAAAGGTGAGGGAAACATACATTGCATTATCATTACATCACAACAAAACACTAGGAGTACAAACAGGGAACACAGTACATAACTTACATTACATTACCTTACATTAACTACAAACAGCATATCGCTGAACAGAATGAGCATATAGCAGCAGATAGTGGGTCCCGCACGGTCCACCGCCTAAGGGCCACGCCAAAGGGCCCTCTTGCGAGGCCCTCAGGCGCGGGCGCGCCATTGCTGAAGGGATTTTAAATGATTTGAAAAGTGCTCAGATTGGCTGCAGTTTTCTCTCACACACAGTTCCCAACTAAGTAGGCACAGCTGATTCTCACTCACTGCTCACAGGATCGTTGGAGCCTTTGCTGAAGGGATTCTAAATGATTTGAAAAGTGCTCAGATTGGCTGCAGTTTTCTCTCACACACAGTTCCCAACTAAGTAGGCACAGCTGATTCTCACTCACTGCTCACAGGATCGTTGGAGCCTTTGCTGAAGGGATTCTAAATGATTTGAAAAGTGCTCAGATTGGCTGCAGTTTTCTCTCACACACAGTTCCCAACTAAGTAGGCACAGCTGATTCTCACTCACTGCTCACAGGATCGTTGGAGCCTTTGCTGAAGGGATTCTAAATGATTTGAAAAGTGCTCAGATTGGCTGCAGTTTTCTCTCACACACAGTTCCCAACTAAGTAGGCACAGCTGATTCTCACTCACTGCTCACAGGATCGTTGGAGCCTTTGCTGAAGGGATTCTAAATGATTTGAAAAGTGCTCAGATTGGCTGCAGTTTTCTCTCACACACAGTTCCCAACTAAGTAGGCACAGCTGATTCTCACTCACTGCTCACAGGATCGTTGGAGCCTTTGCTGAAGGGATTCTAAATGATTTGAAAAGTGCTCAGATTGGCTGCAGTTTTCTCTCACACACAGTTCCCAACTAAGTAGGCACAGCTGATTCTCACTCACTGCTCACAGGATCGTTGGAGCCTTTGCTGAAGGGATTCTAAATGATTTGAAAAGTGCTCAGATTGGCTGCAGTTTTCTCTCACACACAGTTCCCAACTAAGTAGGCACAGCTGATTCTCACTCACTGCTCACAGGATCGTTGGAGCCTTTGCTGAAGGGATTCTAAATGATTTGAAAAGTGCTCAGATTGGCTGCAGTTTTCTCTCACACACAGTTCCCAACTAAGTAGGCACAGCTGATTCTCACTCACTGCTCACAGGATCGTTGGAGCCTTTGCTGAAGGGATTCTAAATGATTTGAAAAGTGCTCAGATTGGCTGCAGTTTTCTCTCACACACAGTTCCCAACTAAGTAGGCACAGCTGATTCTCACTCACTGCTCACAGGATCGTTGGAGCCTTTGCTGAAGGGATTCTAAATGATTTGAAAAGTGCTCAGATTGGCTGCAGTTTTCTCTCACACACAGTTCCCAACTAAGTAGGCACAGCTGATTCTCACTCACTGCTCACAGGATCGTTGGAGCCTTTGCTGAAGGGATTCTAAATGATTTGAAAAGTGCTCAGATTGGCTGCAGTTTTCTCTCACACACAGTTCCCAACTAAGTAGGCACAGCTGATTCTCACTCACTGCTCACAGGATCGTTGGAGCCTTTGCTGAAGGGATTCTAAATGATTTGAAAAGTGCTCAGATTGGCTGCAGTTTTCTCTCACACACAGTTCCCAACTAAGTAGGCACAGCTGATTCTCACTCACTGCTCACAGGATCGTTGGAGCCTTTGCTGAAGGGATTCTAAATGATTTGAAAAGTGCTCAGATTGGCTGCAGTTTTCTCTCACACACAGTTCCCAACTAAGTAGGCACAGCTGATTCTCACTCACTGCTCACAGGATCGTTGGAGCCTTTGCTGAAGGGATTCTAAATGATTTGAAAAGTGCTCAGATTGGCTGCAGTTTTCTCTCACACACAGTTCCCAACTAAGTAGGCACAGCTGATTCTCACTCACTGCTCACAGGATCGTTGGAGCCTTTGCTGAAGGGATTCTAAATGATTTGAAAAGTGCTCAGATTGGCTGCAGTTTTCTCTCACACACAGTTCCCAACTAAGTAGGCACAGCTGATTCTCACTCACTGCTCACAGGATCGTTGGAGCCTTTGCTGAAGGGATTCTAAATGATTTGAAAAGTGCTCAGATTGGCTGCAGTTTTCTCTCACACACAGTTCCCAACTAAGTAGGCACAGCTGATTCTCACTCACTGCTCACAGGATCGTTGGAGCCTTTGCTGAAGGGATTCTAAATGATTTGAAAAGTGCTCAGATTGGCTGCAGTTTTCTCTCTCTCACAGTTCCCAACTAAGTAGGCACAGCTGATTCTCACTCACTGCTCACAGGATCGTTGGAGCCTTTGCTGAAGGGATTCTAAATGATTTGAAAAGTGCTCAGATTGGCTGCAGTTTTCTCTCACACACAGTTCCCAACTAAGTAGGCACAGCTGATTCTCACTCACTGCTCACAGGATCGTTGGAGCCTTTGCTGAAGGGATTCTAAATGATTTGAAAAGTGCTCAGATTGGCTGCAGTTTTCTCTCACACACAGTTCCCAACTAAGTAGGCACAGCTGATTCTCACTCACTGCTCACAGGATCGTTGGAGCCTTTGCTGAAGGGATTCTAAATGATTTGAAAAGTGCTCAGATTGGCTGCAGTTTTCTCTCACACACAGTTCCCAACTAAGTAGGCACAGCTGATTCTCACTCACTGCTCACAGGATCGTTGGAGCCTTTGCTGAAGGGATTCTAAATGATTTGAAAAGTGCTCAGATTGGCTGCAGTTTTCTCTCACACACAGTTCCCAACTAAGTAGGCACAGCTGATTCTCACTCACTGCTCACAGGATCGTTGGAGCCTTTGCTGAAGGGATTCTAAATGATTTGAAAAGTGCTCAGATTGGCTGCAGTTTTCTCTCACACACAGTTCCCAACTAAGTAGGCACAGCTGATTCTCACTCACTGCTCACAGGATCGTTGGAGCCTTTGCTGAAGGGATTCTAAATGATTTGAAAAGTGCTCAGATTGGCTGCAGTTTTCTCTCACACACAGTTCCCAACTAAGTAGGCACAGCTGATTCTCACTCACTGCTCACAGGATCGTTGGAGCCTTTGCTGAAGGGATTCTAAATGATTTGAAAAGTGCTCAGATTGGCTGCAGTTTTCTCTCACACACAGTTCCCAACTAAGTAGGCACAGCTGATTCTCACTCACTGCTCACAGGATCGTTGGAGCCTTTGCTGAAGGGATTCTAAATGATTTGAAAAGTGCTCAGATTGGCTGCAGTTTTCTCTCACACACAGTTCCCAACTAAGTAGGCACAGCTGATTCTCACTCACTGCTCACAGGATCGTTGGAGCCTTTGCTGAAGGGATTCTAAATGATTTGAAAAGTGCTCAGATTGGCTGCAGTTTTCTCTCACACACAGTTCCCAACTAAGTAGGCACAGCTGATTCTCACTCACTGCTCACAGGATCGTTGGAGCCTTTGCTGAAGGGATTCTAAATGATTTGAAAAGTGCTCAGATTGGCTGCAGTTTTCTCTCACACACAGTTCCCAACTAAGTAGGCACAGCTGATTCTCACTCACTGCTCACAGGATCGTTGGAGCCTTTGCTGAAGGGATTCTAAATGATTTGAAAAGTGCTCAGATTGGCTGCAGTTTTCTCTCACACACAGTTCCCAACTAAGTAGGCACAGCTGATTCTCACTCACTGCTCACAGGATCGTTGGAGCCTTTGCTGAAGGGATTCTAAATGATTTGAAAAGTGCTCAGATTGGCTGCAGTTTTCTCTCACACACAGTTCCCAACTAAGTAGGCACAGCTGATTCTCACTCACTGCTCACAGGATCGTTGGAGCCTTTGCTGAAGGGATTCTAAATGATTTGAAAAGTGCTCAGATTGGCTGCAGTTTTCTCTCACACACAGTTCCCAACTAAGTAGGCACAGCTGATTCTCACTCACTGCTCACAGGATCGTTGGAGCCTTTGCTGAAGGGATTCTAAATGATTTGAAAAGTGCTCAGATTGGCTGCAGTTTTCTCTCACACACAGTTGATATGGATTGTGTATCGCATCCCTTAAAATGAAGAGGAGGCTTAGCAATTATTTATTGTAGTAATTATGCAGTATCATTTTTAAAAACCACCCCACCATCTAGCTGTGAACGTTTATTTTTTACTTTAACCACTGCTCCTCTTATCAGACTTTTGTTAATTTATTGTCTGGCTAGAAGCAACCTGGCAGAAACTCAGGAGTTATTAGGATTCATTGTTAACATGTTTCTGCATAATCGTGTTTTCATTTTAGCTGGAGATTTTCATTTGCATTCTGAAGATAAAGAGGATGCATCAGCAAGTTTTTTGTCAAGTTTATCTGCTTTCAGGCTAAATCAAGCACATTTTTTACTGCCTTCTACAGCTGGTCATATGCTTTTTTAAATCATGTTTTCTGATGGTTTAACAGGGGCTAATATAATACAATACGATGATGTGAAATCAGTTATATGGTCTGACAATGCAAGGCTGGATTTAACAATTAGAACAAATTTATTGTCTCAGCTTCCTAATCACCAACCTTTAAAATTAAGCTGGGGTAAAATAAATAAGCAGAGACTGATACAATCAATCAATCTTAATTTATTGGAAAAAGATCTGGATTGCCCAGAATTACTACCTCAGAAATAGAATCAGGTAATTTCAAAAGGCTTTAGAGGAGGCTATCCCTTTAAAATAGCATACTCTATTTAGGAAAGCCCCAATGCCCTGAAAGAGTGCGAGAAGAAATGTAGAGCATTGGAAAGAACCTGGAGAATAAATAAGAGCTTAGAAAGTAGATAATTACCGAAAGCTAGATCCAAACTCTATAAAAAGTTGGTCAAGAAATCATATGCAGCAGATCAGATTTCTAAAGATAATACAGCTCATCTTGTTCCTGATTCAAATCAATTGGCATAGCATTTTGTTGATAAGGTTAGAAGAATTTGAGAACCTTTACTGCTAGAAAAGGAGAAGCTTCAACCTGAAACCAAGATGGTGTTCTAGTCTAGCTCTGTTCCTGACCACTGCAAGAAATCTTCCCTTGCTGCTTTGTACCTCTTCCCCAGTACCTGTGTCAATGATGGGGAACCTCAATTCCTTCCTTTTAGAGTCGGAGTGTCAGCTAACCTTGAACTCTGGAGTACTCCTGCTTTGTCAGCGCCAGAGCTGGATAACTTGGTGTCTTCTTTGGGCTGTGATCTTGGAGGCTGCCAGGAAAGCAGATCCCATGATAGGCACGATTGCGGGCCCAATGGGAGGAGACTCTTCTGGGTTAGTCGCAGCAGCAATTCAGATACCGCGAAAGTTACAGCAATCAGCTATGAGAAGTGTGGAGCTGCCCAGAATGATGGAGTCTATGTTGCTGGCTACCACTCAGTTGGGGAGTACAGGTGGATCTTCGGCTCCTCCTCTGTCTTCAGTGGCTGGTCACTCTTTCTCCTCTTCTTCATTTGTTTTGGCTCACCTTGAGGACTTTACTTTGGAGTCTATATAGAATGCAATTTCCAAGTTTGGTGAAGCTTTGTCTCCCAGCTACAGAATTTATTGTTGTAAGTTGAAGGTGACTCTGCTTATATTAAAAAAGAATTCTGAAGCAATAACTGCTTTAAAACTTTGTTGGAAGAGGTTAATGCAAAGCTCCAGTGTTTGGAAGGCTGCAGTGCTGCAAGTGTTAAAGATGTCTCTGCTATTAAAATGGAGACTCTGGAGAACCAGGTTAGATCATCCAATTTATTTGAGAAATTTCCTCATTCTTCCTTCCTTTATTTATTTATTTATTTATTTATTTAAAGTCTCTTTTATACCGCGCTATTTGAAATCAGTGCGGTTTACAATGAACATTAAACTACACATCTCAGCTTGGTGATTTGTGCTTACAATAAACAGGTATAATAACTTGGGTATACATTAAACATTGACGTCTGCTAGAGACATAAGAACATAAGATATGCCATACTGAGTCAGACCAAGGTCCATCAAGCCCAGTATCCTGTTTCCAACAGTGGCCAATCTAGGTCATACCTACCTAGTAGTTTCCCCAAGAGACACAGGTTCCACAATGCTTGTACTGGGTCAAGCACTGATATCCTGGGTCCCTTCTTAATAATGGTTTATAGACCTTTCCTCCAGGAACTAGTCCAAACCTTTTTTAAACCCAGCTACACTAACAGCTTTTACTACATCCTCTGGTAACAAATTCAAGAGTTTGATTATATGTTGAGTGAAAAAATATTTTCTTTTATTAGTCTTAAATAGTTTACCCTGTAGCTTCATTGCATGTCCCCTAATCTTTCTATATTCTGATAACGTAAACAATCGATCTACATTTACCCGTTCCACTCCATTCATTAATTTATAGACTTCTATCATATCTCCCCTCAGCCGTTAAAGAGAGCCCTAACCTTTTTAGCCTTTCTTCACAGGAGTATCCTTCCATCCCCTTTACCATTTTGATGGCTCTTCTCTGAACCTTTTCTAATAACGCTATATCCTTTTTAAGATACGGCGACCAGAATTTCACACAATATTCAAGGTGCGGTCTCACCATGGAACAATATAGAGGCATTATAATATCTTTTGTTTTATTTTCCATTCCTTCCTTATGATACCTAGCATTCTATTTGCTCTCTTGGCTGCTGCTGCACATTGGGCCGAGGGTTTTAACATGTTATCCACAATGATGCCTAAATCTTTTTCCTGGGTTTTGGTTCCTAATGTGGAACCCTGCATCGTGTAACCATAGTTTGGGTTGTTCTTCCCTAGGTGCATAACTTTGCACTTGCCAAACATTAAATTTCATATGCCATTTTGATGCCCAGTCTTCCAATTTATCAAGATCCTCTTGCAATTTTCCACAATCCTCTTGGGTTTTAACAACTTTAAATAGTTTTGTGCCATCTGCAAATTTGATAACCTCACTTGTTATTCCCTTTTCCAGGTCATTTATGAATATGTCAAAAAGCAGTGGGGTACACCACTATTCACCTTTCTCCATCGGGAAATGTTTAACAAATATCTTGAAGAAATTTTGGGCAATCCAGCTGAATCCTCTCCTACCTCCCCCCCCCACCCTCTCCTATTAACTAAGGTCTATTATGCTCCTGTTGGTAGCAAAGATGTGTGTGGTATGCAACAATCACAAGCAGATGTGCAACATGTGGATATTTTGAATATCTCTCAGATTCTGGAGACTTTGGATATGGAGTCAATGGTGCCTTCTGCATTGATTGTTGCACTGGTGCTGCCTTCTGATCATGACTGGCTTCTGAAACTATATTTCAAAAAGCTTAGTGTTTACTTTAAGGGTTTTCAAGTGTGTATATTTCCTGATTTATCTCGGGAAATGCAGAAACATTGGAGATAGTTTTTCTTTTTGAAACCTGGGGTTTTGCAGTTGGGGGCTTTATGTTTTCTGACGCTCTTCTGTAAATGTTTAGTCAAACTCCAGGCTATAAATTATGCTTTCCTTTGAGCCACCCAAACTGGTAGTCTTTATTTAGTGCATGTAAACCCATTGGCTCATAATCTATGGGCTTTAGTAATCCATAAAACATAGGGGTATGTTTACTAAACTCCGTTGCTGTGCGGGTCCCCGTTAGTGTGCTGGTGCCATATAAGGAGTGGGCGGGCCAGGCAGAAAAAAGCAAAAAACCGGACCGTACGTGTGTGCGTCGCGCTAATGTGCGGGGCCCACATTAGCGTGTGGGAAGGCTAAGTGGGGCGCTGCTGCAAAACCAAACAACAGAGCTGTAGTACAACGGTGAAGACACCGACCAATGGTGCAGGGGCCATGGGTTCAAACCCCCATTGCGCTTAACAAAAAGACCAGCTGAGGCACCAACATTTATGGGCAAAAGTGCTTAGGAGGCATATTAATTTTGGGCGGCAGAAGGCGGCGCACTGTTATTTTTATTACGGCATGAGGCGGCGCACTGTTTAGTGTGGGCGGCAGATGGCGGCGCATAGGTAAATTTGGGTGGCAGAAGGCGGTGCGCTGATAAATGTGGGCAACAGAAGGCGGCGAGCCGGTGGGCAGAAGGCGGCGCGCTGATGTGTGAGGGGGCAGTCCAATAGTGGGAGGGAGAAGTGGCGCGCTGATGTGCAAATAACAGGAACGGAACCATAGCACAATGGTTAAGACACTGACCACTCGTGCAGGAATCATGGGTTCAATTCCCCCCAGTGCCCATTGAAAACAGCTAGCTGAGGCATTATTTTAGGGGCATATCCATGTTGTGCGGCATAAGGTGGCGCGCTGTTAATTTAGTGCGCCACAAGATGGCACGCTGATGGCTACAAGGCTGCGTGCGGATGCACAAACACAGGAACAGAGCCACAGCACAATGGCTAGGACACTGACCAATGTTCAACCTCTCACAGTGCCCAGTGAACAAGGCTGGCTGGGGCAGTATGTATCATGGTGAGGAGTGCTGTAGGAGGCCTTCCATTTATATTTTATTTCCCACCACTAGTAAACCCGCTCTCACAGTGTGTTAACATACGGATGCCCGTAAGGCACATGTTACAGTGCACTGTCCGCCAAGGCACCCTAGAATGTCCCCTATAGGGCACCATGTATGTTGCGACACAGGATAATGTATAGTGCACCCTATATGGATGGCAACCATAAGGTGGCCTATAGGGCGCCCTATAAAGCACCCTCAGAGGCACCTAATGGGTATAGTAAGCTGTGTGTGGTTTTGCCGGCATAGACATATGTACAGTAAATAAAAATAAAGCTGTGAACAGCCCTATCAAAGGGCCCCACTGTGGGTTCGAACACATGACCTCTGGCTGTACAGGGAGTGATGTAACCATTGGGCTACAGCTCTATAGCTGACAGCAAGCCCCTGGCTGGCTGCAGAGAGCCTGCACGTCACCCCACAGACAGTCTGCTGTTGTAGACAGGATAGGGTTAGGCCACCCGTACCCATGATGCACTGCACATGCAAATCAGCTGTCCACAGATGCACACAAGATGGGGAATGCACCCCAACAGCTACCCGGCCTGGTAGGGGGAATTGTCCATGTGCACCCACACAGCACCTCGGCCTGGTAGGGGGTCCTGAGCGGGTGGACTACCAGCAAAGAGTAGCTACACACCGTCACATTGTGCGGGTACTGTGATCACCCTGAGGGTGTGATGTGGCGGCCAGGACCAGGTCCACAACACCAGCCATGGCTGGATGAGGCCATGACAGAGCTCCAAAACAGTACTAACCTGTGAGATAGGAAGGTGCTGCAGTAAACATGTTGGATATCTCTGTCTGTCTCAGTTAGTGGAAACCCCCAAGAGCCCCTAGGTGGTCAAAGAACCACCACCCCCCAGGCAGCAAAGTGGACCATCAAACCCCAGTCCTGCTGGGGAACAGACACCATACAGGGCAGTCCAAGCAGCTCCACACACACACATCCATAACACAATATCAGGCACACTTTAGGCCTGGATATCCAAAGATGCACCCCTACACTATCTGATATTCACCTGCAGCAAGCCATCAGCCACTGCACCCTGCAAGGCACTCCATCAAGACACATACCAGCTGTGAACAGTCTGCTGGTTAGCCCTGATGGAAATGCATACACACAAGCAGAGAGTTCTGTGAGGAGGCCCCAACAGGAAACCCATATATATTACAAGAGAGAAACACAATACAGCACTATGGGGGTGCCTAGCCATGCTATCATCACTGCACACTCAGGGTGAGAGTGCTCCCCCAGCAGCACATACAGAGGTCACCCTGTCTGTGTAGGTGGTGGCCTGGCACTACAGTGTCACAGCCAGTGCCCTATGCCCTGTGCAGATGCATCCTGGCCAGCCCACCATGTCTGACCTATACCCATGGTACATTGCTGCTCATTATGCACATTGGCAGGCCAATACTGGCAGTAGTGCTGGCAGTGTGGGTTGGGGAAGGTGTTTGCAGCCAACACACACTGTATAGACCAGGGATGGGCAACTCCGGTCCTGGAGGGCCGCAGACCAGTCAGGTTTTCGGGATATCCCTAATGAACATGCATGAGATATATATGCATTAGAGATATCCTGCCAACCTGACTGGTTTGTGGCCCTCCAGGGCTGGATTTGGAGACCCCTGCCTTACACCTCTGTCATTTAAGATCATGAGTGGGCAAGGTACAGATGTCCTAGACATCGAAAGGGTATATAGAATGTGTCACATTCCTCCTCGATTCTCACCACCACCAAAAAGTTGTCTAATAGACAATTTTTTGGTGGGGGTGAGAAGTGAGGAGGACTGTGACAAATTCTATCTAACCTTTTTGATGTCTTGGACATCTGCACCTTGTCCACTCACAATCTTAAATGACAGAGGTGTAAGGCTGGGGTCTCCAAATCCAGCCCTGGAGGGCCACAAACCAGTCAGGTTGGCAGGATATCTCTAATGCATATATATCTCATGCATATTCATTAGAGATATCCCGAAAACCTGACTGGTCTGCGGCCCTCCAGGACCAGGTTTGCCCACCCCTGGTATAGACAGACACACACTCCCACACCTATGCCAGTGTAACCAGAGGGTTAAAAAGATGCAGCTTGTTAGAGCAATGTGCTATTTACTTCTTTAGTTTGTGATAGGAACCTTTTGATTGGTGGAGATAGAGAAAGATTCTGATTGGCTGCAAGGGTTTCAGCAGGCCAAGGAAGAAGCCGGGACCTAGATTTTAGCTCAGCAAGGAAAGAGTTCCAGGGGTTTAGATAGCAAACAACCCAAACATTTGTGAGACCCAGCGAGATTTAGAGCTCCTGTAAGCTTAGGAAAAGGGTCTGCTTCATGTAAGAGGGGTCTAAAACCATTGATTCTGGGGTTAAAATTGGGAAAATTTATTGTTAAAGGATTTAATTTAGCAGGGTTAGATAATGAAGGGGTTAAAATTATTAGAAGGGTTTAAATTTGGGTTTTAATTAAATTGGGGGTTTTAAATAAAAGAAGTAAGTGGGTTTTAAGTTTTAGAAAATACATTTTGTAAGAGTAAATGAACTTTGTGTTATGGAGGGCTAACAACATTGATTAGTGAGTTACATTCGACGTGAAGCATACCTCAAAGCACAATCTAATTTTTGAAATAGCTTAGGACAGGTTTGGAAAATTACTTTGTTTTATATTTATGAGAAATCTACAGTACATTTGTCTTTGTCTCAATTTAAATTTTAAAATCACTGTAAGGAAGCTATTGAGACCCTGATTAAGGAAATGATAGTGTTTTGGTGTTAATAAAATATATTAATATAGTTTAGAGTAGAAATAGGGAATCCTCATAGAAAATAATACAAAAACAGTAGTTTAAAATGGAGATCCAGGGGACATTCCAGTGGTAAACAATTTGTAGAATCCCCAGAACACAGCATATGATAGGTTGGAGCCGGTCATCTGTACTGAATAGAATCCTGGTCTCCTAGGAAACCATAAGTTTTCTGTTGAACAGACATCAGGGAGCCTTGCTTGGAGGAAGGTGCTGTTTTATTACTTGTCCAGTGAAAGGCTGAGATAAGTAGAATAGGAGCACTAGTACAGACATCAGGAAGCCTTGCTTGAAGAAGGTGCTTTTTTACTATTTGTCCAGTGAGAGGCTGAGATAAGTAGAATAGGAGCACTAGTACAGACATCAGGAAGCCTTGCTTGAAGAAGGTGCTTTTTTACTATTTGTCCAGTGAGAGGCTGAGATAAGTAGAAAAGTGGAGCACTGGTATAATATTGTTCTCCAGAAAGAAATTTAAAGATAAGTTGTAGGTTTAAGCCACCTTGTAAGGATGCAGATTAAGTGAATCTGGCTAATTATTTAAAAAAAAGAAGTTTTGCTCTGTAGTCTTTCTGAATGCAATTGCAGATTGATGCAAGGAAACTTACTGAAGCAGATGAGTATTTGCCTAAAGTTGAGATACTCTTAACTGGTTCTGTATAAGTAAAACCAGCCGAGCAGAGCAGAGAATTCTGAAGTGATGTTGTTTAAATGTTGTTGCTTGTCTTGTAAAGTCTTGTAACATAATTCTTGTAAGTGAGAAAGCTTAATGCTGACCCTGATTCTGACCTGATAAAGTGCTTATAAGAGAAGTGCTTATAAGAGAAGTGCTAAAGAAAGGTATGAAACCAGCACTGAACCAAGCTGTTTTAGTGTGTCCAGATAAATGCAAATAGACAAGAGACAAAGCAAAAGAAGAATTAGCAGGGAAACAAAATTATCTTTTGTTTTACTTGTAGTTAGAACCCACAAGTTCACCAATGTACACCGGGATAGATAGGGTTTTCCTTACTTTAATTTCTTAAAGTCAGGTGAGGGAGAAGACCTAGGAACTTCTCTACAAGGGCCCCAACTCCGGACAAAGAAGAAGAAGCGCTGAACACGCCGACCTCAACTCTCACCAACCAGGAAGAAAAGGATTCAGCTAAGTAAAGACTGTTGTGGTGGACTTTGTATTCTCATGCTAGAGTATAGAAACAGTTTATAGGAAATGTTTTGTTTATAAAAGTTTTAATGTTGAATAAATGCATTTTCCCTTACTTCACAACCGACTTGAGTGCCTTAAGTAACACAAATTTGTATGTCAATGTGTCAGAACCGTACAAACCCCGACTTTTATGCGCCCTGCTGTGAATACTAGGGGGGATGTGTGGTCCGGCTCTTGGGGAATAACAACCGGCCCGCTACCGTGATCGGCAGCCGACGCCCCGGTCGGCCGCCGCCAGCAGAGCCCCGGGCCAGCGGCGGAACCCCGAGGGGGTCACAGGAGGCGCGGTTTGGCGTCACGGACAGGATTTTTTTCGTTTATTTAAGGGGTTATTCCACGATTCTTGTTGTAATACAGCGGCTATACAATATTGTTGTTTCTAAGTGACACTTCTGTTGGCTGGAGGAGATTGAGTGCATTAGCGTCATGGAAGACTGGGCTGCGGAGCTCAGAGATGAATGGCGAGCATATAAAACCAGGATGGAGTTGCAGGAGGAAGAATTGAGGAGGAGAGAAGAAGCTGTAGTGAGAATGCAGGAGGAGCAACGGAGGGAACGGCAGATTCTGGAAAGATTCATAGAAGGCCCTAGGATGCCGACAGCCATGTATATTCCCAGGGATAAAAAGATACCTGATTTCGCAGGTATGCCAAAGAAACATGGAGATTATACGGTGGAAGAATGGATAGAAAGGACAAAAGCAGCACTAAAAGTTCTCAGAATACCTCCGGAAGATCAACTAGAAATTGTTAAAGATCATTTAATTGGACAAGCTAGAGACACAGCTCGTTTTGTTCCACCGGATACGCAAAATACGGTAGAAGACTTGTTTGATGTACTAAAAATCGTTTATGGTGATAAAGTTCCTGTGAGTATACGAATCAAGGAATTTTATGACAGAAGGCAGGAACTGGGTGAAGATATGCGCACTTATGCATATACGCTACAAGAAAAGTTAAATAGGATTGAAGCTATTGATCCTGATTGTTTTAGGTATCCTCAGAAGATACTAAAGGAAAGATTTGTATTAGGAATAAGAGAAGAAAGTTTGCGAAGAGAAATGAAGAAAAGATTGGAGAGAGTTCCAGAAATAACTTTTGCATCCTTATTGCAAGAAGCTGTTAAGTGGTCTGAAGAAGATGTGTCATGTGATTGGAGAGAGGGAAACGTGAAAATTCTGTCGAGAGGTCGTAATGAAGCTACAGTAAGAGGAGCTACTGTGGAAACAAATTATAAAACGGAAATTAATGAATTGAAACACATGATGACTGAGTTACTTCAAGAGAAAAGACAGCGACAAGAACCAAGTTATTACTCACGACGTATCTGGAATGGTAACAATCCGTCGTATGGATCTGACTATGAGAGAACTGCATACAGGGCAGTGGGTCAGAGACGGCCAGAATATGTTGAAAGATACCCAATACGAAGGGCACCACTAAGAAACGAGAGAGGAGACCTAGTGTGTTATCGATGCTTTGAATCAGGACATGTGGCAAGACAATGTAGGAGTGAGCGAGTAAGGACTCCAGGAGTGACTCAGACTGATGTTCCTGGTGATTCATCGGATACTGTACTTGACACCTCAAGAATAAAAGTTAACGCTAGAATAAATACGAGTAGTACAGTGCCAGTTAATCTGGATAGTAATCAACGGAAACAAGTTATGCCTCCAGTCCAGACTCCAGTGAGAGCAGATTTTACCCAGTTACCCTCCCCATCTACTATTCGAGCGCTGCGAGTAAATTCCCTTGGAGAGGAGGATGAAAACCGGAAAATATTTGGAAAAAGTCCGATAATAGAAGTTACAATGGCTGGAGTACCAGTAAGGTGTTGTATAGACACTGGGTCAGAAGTAACGACTTTAGCAGAAAGCTACTTCCAACAACATCTGAAGGACAATAACCAAATGCAAGAAGCAAGTCTAATAAAGTTATCTGCTGTGAATGGTGTAAACATTCCAATAGTGGGATGTGTGGAAGTGGATATGACGTGCCTTGGACAAGAAATAAAGCATTGTGGCGTACTCATAGTAAAAGATGATATGGCCTACAGAAAAGTTAACATGACACCCGGAATTTTGGGCATGAACGTACTGCAAGAACTGAATTGGAATGCAGTGTCCAATAGCTGGCTTAAGGGAGGAGAGATTTACAAAATATGGAGACAAGTTCAGAATAACAAAAACGAAAAAATTGGATTTGTTAAGCTGATTGGAAGAAAAAAGGTGACACTTCCTCCACTGTCTGAGACTTTGTTACTAGGAAACTGTACTAAGTTGAGAGAATATGCAGCAACGCCAGTGGTAGTATCAAGCACAGAAACAGCTATTTTACCCACTGACTTATGTGTAGCTAATACATTGGTTATACCGAACAAAGACAAGATAATAGCACGAATACATGCTACTGAACTAACTTGGTTGGCTCAACTTGCAGAATTAGAGTTTGAGGTTCAATATAAACCTGGACGAACTAACTTGGTAGCAGATGCCCTATCCAGATATTCACCTACCCAGGAAGAAGTAGTGGAAAGAGAAATAAAATCTGAGAATTCCTTACTTAAGATTAAAAAAGTGAGAGAAAGGCTGTGGCCTAATACAGAAAATGCGATAATACCTCGTGAAGTAATATGTGCTAAACAAATTCTATGTTGTTCCAGATTAGAGTTACAACAGAGTCAGAGTGAAGATTCGGACTTACAAAAAGTTCTGTCCCATCTTGAAAAAGACCCTATTGATATCCGCAGCTGGACTTGTAATCAAAAGAAGCTATGGAGAGAACGAAGCCGATTACACTGCGAAAGAAGTTTGTGGTATCGGAAATTGATTGATCCCAGAGATAATATGGAAATCATGCAATTTATAACTCCGGAAAAGTTACGCAAAGAAACCTTCCAAGCGAAGCATGATAATGCGGGGCATCCAAATGAAGAAATTACGCTAAAAAATATACGAAAAGACTATTATTGGGCAAACATGAGTCGAGATATAAAGATGTGGATCAGACAGTGTTCACGGTGTATTTTTGCTAAAGATTTGTTTCCCAAAGAGAGAGCTCAATATAAAGACTTTCAAGCAAGTTACCCGCTGGAAATTTTGGCTATGGACTATATAACTTTAGAAGCTAGTGCTAATGGGATGGAACATGTGCTAGTGTTAACAGACATGTTTACTCGATATGCAGTGGCTGTGCCTACGAGGAATCAAACGGCTCAGACAACGGCTAAAGTAATAGTGCATCACTGGATAAATTATTATGGGTGTCCAGCGCAAATACACTCAGATCAAGGTAGAAATTTTGAGTCTGCTACTATCCGTGAACTTTGCAATGTTTATAATATGAGGAAAAGTCATACCACTCCTTATCACCCACAAGGTAATGCACAATGTGAGAGATTTAATCGCACCTTGTTGAACATGCTGAGAACCCTGACAGTTGAGAAAAAGAAAAGATGGGCTGAATTTGTACCGGAATTGGTATTGGCTTACAACAGCAGCATACATAGCTCGACCGGATATTCACCGTTTTACCTGTTATTTGGTAGAGATTCCAGATTGCCATATGATTTACAAACAAAGACTTTGGAAAACAGTGCGGAAAAAACTTGATGATTGGGTGGAACAGCATCATCAGAGACTCCGTAAAACCTTCCTTGTGGCACAACAAGAGTCTGCGCGAAGGGCAGCAGTGAGGAAGCGACGCTTCGACCGTTGTTCCAGAGGTGCACTCATCTCTGAAGGGGATAGAGTGTTACTTAGAAACAACAAGAGTAGGGGAAAGCGCAAACTCAAAGATAAATGGGAAATTTCACCGTATGAAGTGTTATATGCGTTTGAGCCAGGGGAAGCACGTATAAAATTAAAGACAAATTTGGGAATTGTAAAGTAGTACATCGGAACAATATTAGATTATTGCCAAATCCCTTATGGAATGCCTGTAAAGTTTTAAATGTATCTGAAGCAAAGGTATCTGAAGCAAGTGTGGCAGCAGGAGAAGCTGCAGAGCAAAATTGTGCGACGCCAGAGCCCGTAGAAACTGTGTGGTTTTTGGAACCTAGTCCTGAGGGTAACCCTGAAATTGATCCAATATTAGTACACACTAATGAATGCATAGAACCTGAGATAGAAATATTGGAAAAAGGTGAAGTGCCATGCTTAAGACGCTCTGAAAGGCCAAATAAAGGACAAAAGCCTACCTATTTAGCAGAATTTGTAATGTTTTAAGTTATTTTTGTTTGTTAAAAAAATAAAATAGATGTTGCAAATGTCGGGACGACATTTCACTCCAGCATTGTGCTACTATTGAGGGGGTGATTAGCCTTGGCCACCACACCGGTCCTGGGCACGGCACAGGCATGGATATGGTACGCAGTACTGCTGGGGGTCACTCCCCAGGGTGGTGAACACCGTCAGAGGCCAGGCCTGGAGCACGCACTGCAGACACCAAACAGATTGTTCGGATGGGGTCAACTAGCAGTATGTGCGTAACGTAGGGATATCTATCAGCCTGTACTCTTAGCAAACATTTCAGAGCTGTGTACCTCAGGTGTAGGGTGACATTGCTAAGGTATGCAGGTGCTGATATTGGGAGATGCACGCAGGGTCCAATGTTCTGCCTCTACAGGAGACATTGGCCAATGGGGCCTGTGGGTGTGGGTGTGGGTGTGTCTGCCCCTGTTGGCTGCTGCTTTATGGCAGCGCTTCCCCACTCCAGCCCAGTTTTGCATCACACTGTTCGGGTCTTCCTGCTGTCCCTCATGAATATGCATGAGCTACATCTACATGCCGTGGGGGTGGTGCATAGATATACAGCACAGGCATTTGTATGAGTGGCAGCATGGAACCTGACTGGTGTGTGGCCCACCAGGACTGCATTTGGGGGATTCTGCTGTAGGTTCTGCCCCTGTTCATGGTGTCTGTGCTCAGTGGGGTAAAAGATAGATGTATTACCATTGCATATGTCCTTACTGTCACTGTTTATTTGTGGGCAGGATTGCCGTTAGCCCCAGCTGGTCTTTGAACTTGTGACCTTCTGCTCTTGCATGCATTGTCTGTGTGCACTGCACCACCATGTAGCCACAGCTTGGCTGAATTCCCTGGATAGTCCATGACTGTGGATCTGGCAGGGCCTGTCTGTTGCTGTGGACTGTGCCAGCCTGCACATGGCTAGCCCTCTGTCTTCTGTCGCTAGCAGCCACTGCCCCCTGCACCACATGTAGTCATCCGCCAACATGTTGGCATGAGCTTCTCCCATAAAAAGCAGGTGACCTGATTGGAATGTGGCAGTACGGGACTGCATTTGGAGTACTTGGCTGTGGGTAATGCCCATTGTTGTGGTGTGTGTGCGTTGTTGGGTAAAATATGGGTGTTTTCCCCATGCTTATGTCCCCTGCAATACAGGGGTGTCTGTGATATCTGTGTTTAGTGGTGGGTAAAATATGGGGACTGGGCTGGCAAGTGCCCCAGTTTGGCTTTGAACCTCTGACCCTCTGGTTGTAGAGGTACTGACTCTGTCTGCTGCACCACACTATGGCCACATAGATAGTGCAGCCCCTGGAGGTAGTAAGCCTGGCAGGATGGAGTCACAAACCCTGCTCTACGCAAATTTACTGTGGGCATATGCACCCTGTCTGGTGACAAACATGCACATAAACCCCGGAAATGACCACGGGAAATGGGGGACAAAATATCACCACGCTGGGCAACAGTGATATTAATGGGCAACCATAGCAAACACTCCCAGGAAAGCTCCACAAAAGGAAATGTTTTTTGGAAGAGTCTCCGCTCCGTAAACCCTTCCAAAATTCATTTCTTTTTTCTGGAGCTTTGCTGGGTGTGTTTTCTGTATTTGCCCATCACTATAACTGTTCCCCAACTGAATTACTATTTTTAATAGTTCTGTTGTGGTCATTTTCTATTTTTATTTGCACTTTTGTGCTGTGCACATGTATCACACTGCTCACGTTTTGCTGGTTTCCCCGGTTTTCCTGTACATTGCTGACGGAAATGGTTTCTCTTCCCTTTAAATGCTTTCTACCGCGAGTGTTTCCCTCGCGGTAGTTTTTACATGCAAATTCGGGCCCGATACTGTGCGGGGAGCCTCTCCCCTCCCACTCTCCACCCATTGACCCCGTCCCTCCGCCCCTCCGGAGCCTTCCTCCGCCCTCCTTTAGCCGTTCCACGCCTCTATCGGACATTTGCGGGCCCGCACTTGTACGGGGCCCGTCAGTGTGCCGCACACCTTTGCGGGGATGACACGCACGTGTGCGGGGCATTTAAACGTGTTTATTAGCGTTTCAGTGCCGCGTTTCCGTGCGCTCTTTTGCGGCGCGCACATTTCCGGTTTTTAGTAAACATCCCCCATAGTTATTGTATGCTGGCTGATGTAAGCTTGACTCTTTTTTCCTGCATCTTTCATAAATAGCTTCCCCCTCCCCTCTTTTTTTGGTTCCCCTTAAGTGTAGGGCTAGAGTGAAATGGACCTATAATTTTTTTTCTCCTTAGTTTGTATCGTTTGGTATATTTTAATTGTCCTTTCTATTTCTGTTACAAATGTTAATGCTTGGATGTATATTGTAAACTTGAAAAAAAGAAAATTAAAAAAAGAAAAGGAGAAGCTTCTCAGCACTGGATGATGGTGGTGATATGGAGGATGTTGCATATTGGAAATTCAACATTCGGCCTCTAAATTTGCAGGGGGAGGAACAGATTTATATCCTTGTCCTCTTGTGTTGATCTGTTGAGAGACATTCCACCTGAATTATTAAGATGGCTCACTAAAGGAGGTTATTTTAGAAGCTTTATTTGTTAGTTGGATGTCTGAAAACGGACACATAGACGTGCAAATCATGGAGACATCTCCAAAGCTATTTTAAAAAGCCAGGTATATTGATATCCCTGGTGTGAGAACATCCAAGTAGCACAGGGGTGTGGCAGAGGTTTCTCCTGGGCAGAGCAAAGGAGTTGCATGTCATGTTGCAATTTCAGAACAGCATAAGCACATCAGGCCCTGGTTGTTGAGGCATCCATGTCTATACTTGATCCTGACCATGAATAAGGTGCAAAACTGCTCATTTCATGGCTGCAATGCTTCCAGGGGTAAGAGCAAAATGTGCTTATATCACAGCGGTTAAAATTTCATGGCCAAAAAAACCTGCCCATAAATACATACTCCAGTCATATTACTGCCTCGCTATCTCATACCTGAGTATCTAAAATGATAGGGCAGGATGTTCAAGTCTCATGACATAGATGTCCCCCATCTGACCTTCCCAAGCTGGGGCATCCAATTACCCAATTCTGAGGTCATGCACTTCGAGGATGTCCACATTTATAAAATGGACTACACCAGTGCACGTACCTAGCCTTGCTCTCTGCTTGGGGTCCGTCTCCAGAACCATTTACTGGGACATTCATTTTTCAGGGTAGAGACAAAGCAATTTCAGAAGGCATTGCTGCCACTCCCACAGTGTTGGACCTTCTGCTCTGGGCATCCCAGATTTTTCTTAGATGTCCCTTCTAAAATGCCCCTTTGAATGTCTATATCTGATCCTCCTTAAGGGTGATTACCCAGCTACCTTCAAATAAATGATCTTGGTCATTAAGAAATGCTAACTAGTTAGCATCAGGGAACTGCGGGGGTGTTCCATGGGCGGTATCTGGGGATAACTGGTCAGCGGCGATATTCAGCCACTGTCCGGTTATCCCTTGGTGGAGAAAGTAAGGCTCAGCAAAGGCTGGCCTAACTTTTTCCGCCGAGGCTAACCAAGCGGCGGCTGAATAGTGCTGCTACCTGGTTAGTTTCCTCTTCTGCAGGACTGACACCAGATATTCTGCTGGATGTGGCCCTGGCACTGAATATCCGGATTTAGTGTTCAGTGGCGACGACTAACTGCTGTAATTGTCCTAGCCACTGTGCTCAATATCGAGCGCCAGGTTTATTAACCAAATGTCATAGGGCCTGATATTCAATGGCAGCAGCTAATCATTCTATAGCAGCTAGCTGCCGCCACTGAACCTTAGACACAGTCCAAAAACGTGATAATAGTGGAAAAACAGTTTTATTAACAAAGAGCCTCTTGCCAACCCGACACAGGCCGTGTTTCGCAAACTTTCGTCAGGGGTTGATCAGGTAAAATCCTAAAAACATAAGAAACATAAACATTTGATACAAAAACATAATTAAAATAATGTGAAAGCACAGAGCAATGAATGTAATACATAAAACATACATACAAGGGGGTACCAAAAAAAACAGGAATAATATTGCCGTGGGCGGAGCTTGTGTAGTACGCACTTCTGCCGCTAGGCATGTATAGTGCAACTCATTGTCAGTTCAGTGCCACCTGTGTTGTCGACCTGGCTTGTTCTGTTCATCTGCAGTGATTGTTTTTGCTAGCGCTGTTTTGTTCTTGTTTCTTTTTTTATGATGACAAGTTTAAGTGAACAACGTGCAGCTGTGAAATTTTGTTTTCTACTCGGTAAAAATGCTGCTGAAACTGTTTTAATGTTGAAAACAGCTTATCAAGATGATGCTATGGGAAAAAGTCAAGTGTACCAATGGTTTGCTCGGTTTAAAAATGGCGACATGTCGATTGATGACAAACCTCGTTCTGGGCATCCATCAACTATCCGAATCGACGAAAATATTGAAAAAATTAGAGAGCTTGTGCTCACAGACCGTCGACAGACAATTGATCAACTGTCAGAGATTAGTGGGTTATCTTGGAGCTCGGTTCAGCGAATTTTAACGGAAGATTTGGGAATGAAAAGGGTTGCTGCCAAGTTTGTTCCTCGGGTTCTGACTGACAATCAAAAGGAACATCGAGTTGAAACACGTCATGTTTTGAAACAACAGCTTGAAACTGATCCAGATTTTCTGTCAAAGGTCATTACAGGTGATGAGTCATGGTTCTATGGTTACGACCCAGAAACAAAGCAACAGTCAAGCCAATGGAAGACGTCATCGTCACCCCGTCCAAAAAAATGTCGTCAAGTCAAATCAAATATCAAAACAATGCTGATTTGCTTTTTTGATGCCAAGGGGGTAGTTCATTCAGAGTTTGTTCTCCCAGGTCAGACCGTCAATCAAACCTTTTATTTGGAAGTTTTAAGAGTATTGCGCAACAGTGTTCGTCAAAAAAGACCCGATTTATGGCAGACAGGAGACTGGTTCTTCCACCACGACAACGCACCTGCACACACAGCCATCTCTGTTAGATAGTTTTGGGCTAAAAATGGCATGGTTCCGCTGCCCCACGCACCTTACTCGCCTGACCTGGCTCCGTGCGACTTTTTCTTATTTCCACGCATGAAAAGGGGCATGAAAGGACACCGATTTGACAACATTGAAGAAGTCAAGAAAAAAACGAGGGAGGAGCTGTCAGCCGTTTCTAAAGATAACTACAAAAAATGTTTTGAACAGTGGAAGCACCGGTGGGACAAATGTATCAGTTGTAATGGAGAGTATTTTGAAGGGGATAAGGTTGCTTTGTAAAGAATTTGAAATAAATAGCTTTTAAAAAATAATTCCTGTTTTTTTGGGTACCCCCTCGTATGTGCATTCAAATAAATATCATTAATAATTAAAACAATAAATATGATAAATATAGTGTAAAACCTATGGAAAGAATAAAAAGTGTGGATACACAATTATAAATAATTAAATTGGATCATAATATAAATATATAACTGAGTATAAACTAATAAGAACAAATTCAAAGACAAGACAGGGATGTGACAAACAATGGGTACCTCTGTATGAAGACCCAGCAACTTGTGGTCCTCAAAAGGAAATTGTACTTGTATAGCTAAAATAAATAACCCACAGAAAAATAAATAAATAAATAAAAAAGAGAAATAAAAGTAGCACTATTCTTTTGACATACATAATAAATATCATAAATATAAAACCAACTAATTAAAACTAGGGACAAAGCTAAGGGAGAACAGAAGAAGGCAGCAGGAGCGAAAAGGCTGAGAGGAAATAATTTCAATTGCAGACTTCATTTTGCTAAATGCTATTCTCGATCTTTACAATTAAAACGATACCTCAATTTCTTGGCTAAAATGGAATGGTAGGAGGAAGTAATTGCGAATGTAAGCTTCATTTCACTAAGCATTCCGCTAAGTATTATCGTCTATATCTAAAGTAAAAACTAAATTGTTGCTGGCTAAAAGACGATGTAAAAATAAAAACAATAAATAGAACAGCGATCTCGTGTAAAACCATAACCTAAGGTAGACATCATGTAAAGGATTAACATAAGGACACCAAGTCGATGTCGATCCGTAATCAAAAAATGATAACTATTCAGGAGGCTCTAATCTTACAGAAGAAAAGAACAGGCATGGAAAATGGTGACACTAAAACTGGCATTAGTATTATGAGCAATTTGCTTATAGTATGCGATCTCGTTGTAACATATCTCAGTCGCATAGCAAGCTTATGAAAAACTTGAAATATTCCTAGCTCACAGACCAGGGGCCGTGCTTATCTCTCTGATAAACGAATTGTCTTAAAAACGCTGGCTCATGCGCATACGTTTTGTAGAAACACCGAGGAGCGGGAAGAAAGGGGGCGTGCCGAAGGGCGGAGCCAGATCTAAACCCGCTAAAAATAATGTGTATATCACCATCTACATTTATTTTTACATAATTAGGAACTTTCAAAAGATGATAAATCTGAAGGAATATTGTGGAATTTAGAAAAGACATCTGAATAAAAGACATTGGGGTATGTTTACTAAACTGCGCTCATGTGCGCGGCGCACATTAGCGTGCGCTAAGGTACCGTAGCGCACGCTAATGATGCATACTTGTGCCCTGCACAGGTGCGCGGCGCACTAAAGTGCACGCTCATGTGCGCGGCGCGCTAATGTGCGATAAATGCATGGAAAGGCTCCCGGAGGGCGGAGGAAGGCTCCCCAGGGGCGGAGAGAAGGGGTCAATGAGTGGAGAGTGGGAGGGGAGAGGCTCCCCGCACACGAGCGGGGCTGAAATTCAAGCCAAAAAATACCGCGAGTGAAAACCTTGCGGAAGAGCCGATTTAAAGGGAAGAGAAACCATTTCTGTCAGCAATGTACAGCAAAACCAGGGAAACCTACAAAACAGTGATAAGTGTGATAAATGTGCACGGTACAAAAATACAAATAAACATTGGAAAGGACCCCAACAAAATTTAAAAAAATTATAATCAAGCTGGGCAATAGTGATAGTAATGGGAAACATCAAAAAACACTCCCAAGAAAGCTGCAAAAAATAAATATGAATTTTAGAAGGGGCTACGCTCCGTCCCCATACAAGGTGAATGATCCCACAGTGAAATAGCACTGATCAGGGTTTCCCTCTCCAATGGACAGGTTACCTATGGCATGCACATGTTCCACAACAGCAGGGTGAGCAGGTCGGAATGGGCAACTGGACAGATGCTGGGAAAGGAGATACAGAGGGCTGCAGGCGGCACATGCTGTGGTGCAGCTGGGGCACAGTGCGGACTAGGCAGAAGCCTAGATGGCACTTAGGAATGCTGAAACTGAACAGCAGCCAGACAGCAACTGATGAGGGCCCAACATGGGCACGAGAGTGTTTAGCACAGTGTCACAGGGGATAGTACCCACCAGGTACCCCCAAGGGCACAGAACATTGGCAGGCGGTGATTGGGGGACGTGCGGACAGATATACAGGCACCCCTACCCCAGAACCCGCACCATAGGCAGCCGCCTAACCGCACACAGGATGGCCTGAGACTGCGTACCACCAGCACCACCAGCAGAAGGGCATGTCACCATGGTGGCACAGGGGTACTGGAGGTTGAGGGGGGCAGTGGCAGCTGCCCAGAGCAGACCATGGCCTAGCCCTGTATAGGTGGGTGCAATGCACTGCAACAGACAGGCCCTGACGGACAAACAGTCATGGTATCATCAAGGAATGCACTGTCTCTGTGGCAACACGGTGGTGCAGTGCACACAACCAGCATGTTTGGAGACAGAAGGTCACAGGTTCAAGCCCCAGCTGGGGCTCCAGCCAATCCAGTCCCCATATTTTACCCACAACTAAATCGTGATAGTAAAGATGAACCTTTATTGCAGAGAACATAAGCATGGCTCAAACACCTCTATTTTACCCTACAGAGCACAGACACCAGAAACATGCACATTACTGTAGGGATTATAAGGATATGTTCCTGGTTCATAATCGCTCTATGGCCTTTATTCTGCTCTAATAAAAATATGTCAGCCAAACTACTATACAGTGGGCAAGGAGAAGCAGGCCAGCATAAAATCATATAAATCTTTGCACTGCATATTACTGAGCTGGAAGGCCCAGAAATAGTCATGCAAACACATACACAGGAAACCAACAGCATAAGCTGAGCCGTTAGCCCTGAAGACAGTAGACGGTTTTTGACAGTTGGTGAGTATTGGCAAGACAGAGGCCTTAGGGATGTTGAAACAGGAACAGAGGGGTCAGAGAGGTCAGCAGCAGGAAACGAAGGGAGGGGGGAGAAAAGACACAGAGAGGCCTCACAGAGGGATGAATGTGGAGACTGCATACACGGAAGCAAAAAAGTATATATGTAACAGGACTATTGTACTCAGTGGGAGGAGGGATTCTGGAGTTGTCTGGTGTCTGATGACTGTCAGAAATTCTCCTCCCTACTGCCTTTATTGTTCATCAGTAATCTAATAAACAGAGATTCTGATTGCACCTGTACTGACTTTTGGATCTGGACTATACAGGAAATTAGTGATAATTAGTAATCGGTCTCTTGTAAGTAACAGGGCCTTACAATTGGTGCCGAACACCCGGGATTGGGCTACGGGTGGGTCTTTATGACCAAGATACAAATTTAAAGATTTGGATTCCCCTCAAGAAAAAAGAGGGAGGTATGTAAAGATTTGGATTCCCCTAAAGAAAGAAGAGGGAGGTACGTTCCCGGTGCATAGTAGAGACCGGAGAAGAAGTGAGTGACGGATTCCCTAGGATGACGGCGGCTGTAATGACGGCGTCGTGAGTATAAGTATTTTTAACCAAGCTTGGTAAGTGTTGTTTAATTTTTGTTTTTGTTATATGAATAAAGTGTAAGAATAATTTGCTGTTATAAACTGGGACTGAGTGATAAGTGATTGAGACAGTACGTGTCGTCTGACACGAAGCGTGTGTGTGTTCTTGCTCACGGTTCCATACCTCCGCGAGGAGATTGGCTGGGCTTGAACGAAGCAAATTTTTGTTTGAAAGGTGTCCTGGACATTTCGTGCACTTCCTTCCTCTGTAAATAAAGAGGGTGGATATATTTGAGATCCTTAAATAAAAGGTTGCACGTAGGAATCATGTCTCTGTTTAGGAGAAAGAAAGATGGCAATCAGGACATAATGGTAAATCAAGTTTCCCCAGTGACTCCGGTCGAACGGATGATGAGAGATAATCCTTTATTAGGAAAGGAAATAGAGAAAGTTTTGTCTATTTTCACCCCCACACAGTAGGTTTACTGATTATAGGCTGAGGGACAGTGAAGGAGAATAAAAGATTGTTTTCTTTTTTTTTGTTTTAGAACAATGGAAGAAATCTCCTTATCTGGGATCAGACCAGAGAGGGTGACAATTAGATCAATTGAAAGAATCAGTCTAGTTACATAACAATGTAAACAAGATACACATCAATTGTAATTATGGAGTTCTGAACTTTGAGGTTTGTTCTTTGAACATTGCCAGTCACCTGGCCAGTGCCTGGCTGTGTTTAATGAATAATTGCTCCTATATGTCGCCTGATGAAAGATAGCTAATTGCCTGCAGCAGGATGGTTGCCTGTTTCAGCTAGAGGGAGGGAGAAAGGCTGCTAAGGCATTTCTTCTGGGAATGAACGCATTACCTAGAGGAAACTCTCGATTGAGCAGTCTTTCTTGTTTGTTTAAATAAAGGATTTATTCAGTGTGACAGGAGATGAAGTTCAGAACTCTTTCGGTGAAGTATTTTTTCCTCTGTAATTAGCTTGCTAGCTTTCTAGGCACGGAAATGACGCTGAGAGAAAAAAAACTGTTTAGAAAACTTAGGGACCTGATTCTGTTCTATGTGTGATAGTTATAATTGTTGTGAATGAATGGGAAGATCTTCCATGCTTTGATATATGATTATTGTTTTGTGGTAATAGATATTCTGGAAACAAAATTGGTAATAGAGGAACAATAACAGCTATGATACCTGCAGAGTGTGATTCAAAAAGTTACTTTGCTTTTGAAGCAAAAATTACCAGTGCAGCCGTTTCCCTTCTCCGTTTCCCTTCTGGAAGTGCCTAGTTTAGTATAACACTCACGCAATCAATGCTTTCTTAATTCGATTTTATGATCTCTGAAATTGAACTGCTTAGAATTCTTTGCTACTGATACAACAGGGGAAAAACTGTTTCCATTTTTCCGTTGTCCTTCAAAGTAGAGGTTTAGATCCCTGCAGGATAATGTGGTATTCGGAGCAGATTGCAACTTGAGAATGATTTAAATCCTGAGTGAATAAGAAGTTAATCATGTTTGGATTTTGTTCTGATTGTATATGCTATTAAGTAAAATTAAAAGTTAAACAGGGATTTTATATATTATGGCAAGCACCTCATGGAGGTCGAGGTTAGCTGTAACTCTCAGTGATTGAAATAACTTAAAAAGGGAAGTGTTTGCATTCTAGATGTCCACCAGTCTTTTCATGAAAAAAGTATCAGTTTTAAATGTCTGCTTCCCCGAACTGTAAGATTCAGGGTAAATTACTGTGTGTGTTGTTACAGGCCAGTGCCATCATGGGCGTTCCCTCATCTTCCCAGTTTTTATTTGCTACGATATTGGATTTTAGGATAAATTCACCTGTTTTTAAAGTTATGTGTTAGTGTCCAGAGCAAAAGTGTACTTTGTACTTTTTTGGAAGTCTTTTAAATTTCAGTTCCAGGAGTTCTGTCTTTAGTTGCTGTTTAGAATGAGCACATATATCCATTCAAAACTACACCAATTAAGTTAGTGGGACTGGGACACTGTTTAAGAATCTAAATTTATATTTTCTGCCTCCCATTTGTTTGACTTTTAACAATTGTTTTAGAAACAGGATTAGCTGTTGTGTGTGAGCAGCAATCCCAGAACGCAATCCAAGAAGAAGAAGGGGGGGGGGGGGGAATAGCATTCTTTTTGTTTGTACTTGTAGAATTTCAGGCAACTGAATTGGTGGAGCGAGTGAAAGACATTCTGATAAGAAGTTATTTCAGATCTGATGCAGCACACCTGTGGACAACAGCGACCCCTACTGCAACTACATAATGCTGACTTTTGTGTGACCTTTTGAACTGGTTCAAGCTTGTTTGCAATTTATATAGAATGGTATAATGGTATAAATAGTATTGTGTGTTCTCTCCTTCTGCTCTCTCTCTGGAGAGTGGCGGGTGTCTGCTGCATTATGTTTTAAATGCTGTCATGTATCCAAGAATATCAGGGTTTCACTGCTGTTATACTTAATCCTTTTTATCGGGTGGCTACTACACAGTCTGTATCCAGCCCACCATTGTCACCGTTGCTTCCCCCTTTGCTGCCCACTTGAATGATACTGACACTTGGACTCATGTCAGTCAGTTGAAGGTTTCTCCAACGGTCAGCTCTGTTTGATCTTCTTCCTTCCTGTATGAACTGTTGCTGACCAAGAAAATTGCTGCCAAACCTGCTCCTTGGGACACCATCTGTTTCCTTCATCCTGATGAACAATTAGTTTTACTTCTGCGTGTTCACAGTACAACCCACATCTCCAAAGAAGTTCTCAATCAAACGCTGCCTTGAACTGAATTCTTATTGGAACATTCTACTGAACTTTTAGATACCCTTGTGTTCTCCATTGCTATTACACGTAGGTTAGATGCTGGACTTCCTTGATACCTTTCCAGACCCCTGCCATAACTGCTGAACTTGGTATGGCTATACGCCGTCTGCAATGCTTACTGTATGTTCAAATGAAAGCTGTTATTGATTCTATTAGTAAGTTGTCAGAGACATTGGAACAAAATACACAAATGACTCTGCAAAAATAGACAAGCCCTAGATTTGCTCCTTGCATCTGAAGAAGGCCTGTGATCTTTTATTAATGCCACTATTTGTTGTATAGTCATAGCGAATCATTCAGTGTTTGTGCTTAATGCTATGGATAAAATACGCCACCTGTCAGATTTACATATTGATGACTTTAAGGGAGGACTGAATGTAGGTAATTGGTTAACATGCCATACACATGTGAATGCTTCCTATGCCACAGTCCCCACTTCTGAATTCTCTGACTTGGTCTTATCTCCTCCACAATAAAAAAAAAAAAAAAAAAAAGGGCGAATTGTAGGGATTATAAGGATATGTTCCTGGTTCATAATCGCTCTATGGCCTTTATTCTGCTCTAATAAAAATATGTCAACCAAACTACTATACAGTGGGCAAGGAGAAGCAGGCCAACATAAAATCATATAAATCTTTGCACTGCATATTACTGAGCTGGAAGGCCCAGAAATAGTCATGCAAACACATACACAGGAAACCATGCAAACAGCATAAGCTGAGCCGTTAGCCCTGAAGACAGTAGATGGTTTTTGACAGTTGGTGAGTATTGGCAAGACAGAGGCCATAGGGATGTTGAAACAGGAACAGAGGGGTCAGAGAGGTCAGCAGCAGGAAACGAAGGGAGGGGGGAGAAAAGACACAGAGAGGCCTGAATGTGGAGACTGCATACACGGAAGCAAAAAACGTATATATGTAACAGGACTATTGTACTCAGTGGGAGGAGGGATTCTGGAGTTGTCTGGTGTCTGATGACTGTCAGAAATTCTCCTCCCTACTGCCTGTATTGTTCATCAGTAATCTAATAAACAGAGATTCTGATTGCACCTGTACTGACCTTTGGATCTGGACTATACAGGAAATTAGTGATAATTAGTAATCGGTCTCTTGTAAGTAACAGGGCCTTACCTCTATTTTACCCTACAGAGCACAGACACCAGAAACATGCACATTACCTAGAGCAGATTCCCCCAAATGCAGTCCTGGAGGGCCACAAATCCTTCAGGGTTTATGCTGTCTCCAATCTAAGGATGGAGCGGTACTGGTGGTGGAGGTGGCAGCAGCTGGTGGCAACAGCAGACCATGGCCTAGCCCTGTCCAGGTGGGTGACGTGCACTGCAACAAACAGGCCCTGTCGGATGTACAGTCATGGACTCCCCAGGGAATGCAGTATATCTGTGGCAGCACGGTGGTGCAGTGCACACAGACAGTGTGTGCAAGAACAGAAGGTCACAGGTTCAAAGCCCAGCTGGGGCTACTGCCAATCCAGTCCGCATATTTTTCCCACAACTAAACCGTGATAGTAAGGACAAACCTTTATTGCAGAGAACATACGCATGGTTAATATGCCTATATTTTACCCCACCGAGCACAGACACCATAAACAGGCGCATTACCTAGAGCAGAGTCTCCCAAATTCAGTCCTGGAGGGCCAAACACCATTCAGGTTCCATGCTGCCTCTAATAAAGATGCCTGTGCTGCATATCTATGCACCACCCCCATGGTATGCAGATGTATCTCATGCATATTCATGAGGGACAGCATGAAAACTCGAACAGTGTTTGGCATACCAGGACAGGAGTTGGGAACCTCTCCCTTAAAGCAGCAGCCAACAGGGGCAGACACACCCACACCCACACCCACACCCACAGGCCCCATTGGCCAATGGCTCCTGGAGAGGCAGGACATTGGGCCCTGCATGCATCTCCCAATAATAGCACTTGCATACCTTAGCAATGCCACCCTACACCTGGGTATACGGTACACAGCTATCAAACGTTTGCTATGATTACTGGCAGATAGCAATTCCTACGTTAAGCACAGTTTGCTGATTGAGCTCCATCAAAACAATCTTTCTGATGTCTGCGGTGTGTGCTTCAGGTCTGGTCTCTGACAGTGTTTACCACCCTGGAGAGTGACCCCCAACAGTATTGCGTACCATATCCATGCCTGTACTGTGCCCAGGACTGGTGTGGTGGCCAGGGCTGCTAAACTCCTCTATAGTAGCACAATGCTGGCATAGGTGTGGGAGTGTGTGTCTGTCTATCCAGTGTGTGGTGGCTGCAAACACCCTCCACAGCCCGCACTGCCAGCACTGTTGCCAGTATTGGCCTGCCAATGTGCATAATGAGGAGCAAGGTACCATGGGTATAGCCCGGACAGGGTGGCCTGGCCAGGATGCATCTGCACAGGGCATAGGGCAATGCTTGGGACATTGTAGTGCCTGGCCACCACCTACACAGACAGGGTGGCCACAGCATGTCCTGCTGGGAGATCACTCACACCCTGACTGTGCAGTGACCACGGCATGGCTAGGCACCCCCATAGTGCTATATATTATTTCTATCATGTGATATTTATGGGTTTCCTTTTGGGGCCCAGTCACTGATTTATCTGCTTGTTGTGTATGCTGACATCCCAGTTCTGGGTGCATGCATTTCCACCAGGGACATGCACTATGGACTAGCTAGCATGTGTCTTGATGGAGTGCCTTGCAGGGTGCAGCGGCTGAAGGCTTGCTGCAGGAGCATATCAGATAGTGGTGGGGTGCAGCTTAGCATATCCAGGCCTAATGTCTGTCTGCTATTGTGTTATGGATGAGTACAGAGCTACATTGACTGCCCTGTAGGTGTCTGGTACCCAGCAGGACCGGGGTTGATGGTCTCCTCTACTGCCACCATTGCAGGGAGGTAGAGTGTGGATCTGTTGATGGGAGACCCTGTTTACCACCCTCAGCCCTGGAGGAGGAGGGTGGTGGTGGTGGTATATAATCCTCCTAGGGGTCCATAGGGGCTACACCTGACTGAGACATACAGATATATCCAAGGTGTGTCTGCAGAAACTACCTAGCTCCCACATTGGCACTGCTGGGGACCTGAAGCATGGCCTATTTCTGCCATGGAAGGTGCTGTGGAAATGGTGCTGGGCGCCTCACCGCACCCTCAGGGTGAGCACAGTACCCGCACAATGTGACAGTGTGTAGCTACTCTGTGCCAGTAAAACACACAGTCAGTACCCACTACCAGGCTGAGGTGCTGTAGGGGTGCACATGGTCAGTTCCCCCTACCAGGCCGAGGTGCTGTGGGGGTGCATACCCCATCTTGTGTTCATCTGTGGACAGCTGATTTGCATGTGCAGTGCATCATGGGTACGGGTGGGCTAACCCTATCCTGGTGACCACAGAAGACTGCCTGTGTGTTGACGTGCAGTCCCTCTGCAGCCAGCCAGCCAGGGGCTTGCTAGTAGCTATAGAGCTGTAGCCCACTGGTTACTTCACTGCCTGTGGAGCCAGAGGTCGTGGGTTCAAGCCCACAGTGGGGTTATTTGATAGGGCTGCCCAAATCATTATCTCTTTTTAATGTACATTATTGCTGCCAGCAAAAACACTCTCAGTGTACTGTACCTATAAGGTGCCTCAGAGGGCGCTTTATAGGGCGCCCTATAGGGCACCTTATGGTTACCGTCCATATAAGGTGCACTATACGTTATCCTGTGGAGCGACTTATAGGGTGCTCTATAGGGGACATTTTAGGGTGCCGTGGCGGACAGTGCACTTTATAATGTGCCCTATGGAGTGCCTTATAGGGTGCCTTATGCGGCACCTTCAGTTACAGCACGTGAGGGCGTGTTTGCTGGCAGCAATTAATAAAATACAAATAAAGTGCTGCAGGAAACAATATGTACATTGCAAAGCTGATGCCTCAACCAGCTTTACGTGTTAGGCACACTGGGGAGCAAATTCATGACCCCTGTATCAGCAGTCAGTACCTTAACCATTGTGCTACACTGCTGTTCCTCCTTGCATGTCAGCGCACCTACTTCAGATTTCCATGCGTTTAAATGCACAGTGCTGCCATCAAACACAGTGCTATGACCTTGCTGTGCCTCATAGGGCACCCTATATGGCGCCCTATAGGCCACCCTTTCAGCAACATTGTAGGGTGCCGTGGCGGACAGTGCACTTTATACTGTGCCCTCTGGGGTACCTTATGAGGCGCCTTATGCAGCACCTTATGTTACAATACTTTGAGGGTGTGTTTGCTGGCAGCACTAATTAAAATAAAAATAAAATGCCCCCTACAGCAATATTACCTATAACAGGTAATGCCTCAGCCAGCCTTCTTTATTAGGCACAGTGGGGGATTGAACCCATGACTCCTGCATCATTGGTCAGTGTCTTAACCATTGTGCTACACTGCTGCTCCTCCTTGCATGTCAGCACACCTACTTATGATTTTCATTCCTTAAACTGCACAGTACTGCCTTCAAAAACAGTTCTGTGACCTTGCGGTACCTCATACGGCACCCTATAAAGTGCCCTATAAGCAACATTCTAGGGTGCCTTGGCGGACAGTGCACTTTAAAATGTGCCCTCTGGGGTACCTTATGGGGCGCTTTATGTTACAGTGCTTTCAGAGTGTGTTTGCTAGTAGCAGTAATTAAAATAAAATTAATATGCCTCAGACTGCAACATTTCCTTTAACAGGTAATGCCTCAGCCAGCCTTCTTTATTGGGCACAGTGGGGGATTGAACCCATGATCCATGCACCATCGGTCAGTGTCTTCACCATTGTACTGTGGCTCTGTTCTTGTGTGTGCACATCAGCGCGCCACTTATGCTTCCCGGGCAAGTTTCTCATGTGCTAATGTGCGTGGCGCACATGAGCGCACAGTGCACATTAGTGCATGATTAATCCCGGTTTGCTTTTTCAGACTGAAACGCCCACTCCTTATATGGCATCCCGCACACTAGCGCGGCGCGCACCTAACGGGGTTTTAGTAAACATACCCCATTGTGTAGTTAAAACCTATATAATAAGACACTGTATAGAAAGAACTTATTAAAAGACTATATAAGAACACAATAAGAGACCAACTGATATATGAAATCATTTTCAAAGAAAAACAGAGAGATCTCTATCTAAATTGAGGCCATTTGGAACGAGTGAATCTAATAAAAATATATATCTCTGTTCAAGCCTCAAAATAGTTTTATTCATATCATCACCTCTCCAGTTGGATCTAACTTTTTTTATAACAAAAAATTTTAAATTAGTAACTTTGTGTTGATAATCTTGCCAATGGGCAACCAGGGGTTTATCCTCCACATTCCTTTTGATGCAGCTCTTATGTTCTATGATCCTAGTCTTAATATTACGTGTGGCCTTACCAACGTACAATAAGTAACTGGAGCAGGTCGGACTTGATGCTCCGTCCAGACCTTGCCTTTTACTTACCCCAATCCTTTCCCCCCCCCACCCCCTTTACCATAAACACTCGGACACCAATCTTTGGTAACACTACTGGTCGCAGCTTTATTAAACCAAAACAATGCATAACAGTAAACCTCCAATAACATCATTTGCAAACCCAACGGAAGGAGGCTCCACCAGCCATGTCCATAGCAAGGTGTGCCCGCTTCCGCTTTCCCAACTTCTCTCCCCCCCCCGGGCACCCGACTTCGCCATATCATTAGCAAAAGTCCGCCCAGGGGTTCTCTGGATCGGGGATACCCCACCCCCATCCCAAGTTTATCCAAGGCTCCAGACCCTGGAACCTCCGGGATCCCGCCACCGGCGCGGGCAACTGCCACACCCCGCGCCGCCCCCCCTTAAAGCTGCGACCAGCGAGCATCTCTCCACACCACCCATTCCAGTGGCTCCTGCCAGTGGTTCAATAACAAATCAAGACCAACCGGGGATAAATGTACCCCATCGGCCCCGTATAAACCTGCACAATCTACCTCTACCCAGGAATGCATGACTTGGTACCCTCCATGTGCACAAACCCAATGCCCAATCTGTCTGTTAATCTTTGTAAGACCACGCGACCAACGTTGCTGGTTGCGACAACTAGGCCGCTGTATAATGTCCGACCATATCAGTATTACTCCAGGCAATAACTGCAGCACGACCTCCAGATCTCTCTGCACCTCTCTTATAAGTTGTCTGCAGATCCATGCCGCCAGGTCATTGCCTCCCAGATGAAGCAATATTAAGTCCGGTGTCTGCCGCATCCCCATGTGGTGCCGAAGCAAAGGGAGTAACTGCGTCGAACGGAGACCTCGCTCACCCAGCCATAATACGGACACCACTTCAGGATCCAGGCCCAGATTCGCCCCTGCCGGCCGAACCGCTGCATGCCTACCAGCCCAATGAACAAAGGAATGTCCTAGCAGCCAACATCCATGTGGAACACGAACTCTATCTGCAAAAGAAAACACAGCATTAGCCCCTCCACTATCCCCCCACAAACCCCTTACAAACGGATGTAACCCCAAAAGGCTTTAGAGCGCCATCACCCAATGCGCTGCACATCCTGGTCCGACAGCCCGGCTGCTACTGCACTCGTGGCTGCCCCAATGTGGAATGAATGCGCCGAAATTGATGCGGCACCTCCCCTACCTGCTGCAAGGCCATTCTCAGCACCGCAGACACCTGGAAGCGGGTCAACAACCTCGCATCCTCATGGATAAAGATTGAACTCTCCACCTCTGGGCGGATGCGCAAGTACTCTCGCAGCGCCGCCACTGCGCACGTCTGCACGCCCTTCATCTCCTGAAGTACCACCCACCAGCCCCGCCCCTGCTGGTCAGTCTTTGAGCGTGCCAACAGCACCCTAACCAACCCCTCTTCCAATTGCACGTGCTGTCGTCGCAACGCACAACCTCTCCCAGCCCTCCCAGACACCGCTACTAATTCCCCCATACGAAAGGCCCCAAAAAATGCCAAGCAAAACACCGCTTTGAACAACCCCACTTCGTATGTCGACTCCGCCACTCCCGGGAGCGCCTCACATAGCTTCACCAGCAAGTCGTGCGTAATCGGCCGCCTACTGTCCTTTGGCGCTGGACTCATTCTGCCCCACCCCTGCATCAATCGCCGAGTTAAAATTCCGGCCCCTTCCGTGAACCACCCCACTGCCCTTGCAAAGAAGACGAACCCTGCCAAATGCGAATGCACTGCCGCCCTGGACCACCCCTTTGTCTTTGCTTCCACTACATAACTTGCCAACATCCAGTCCGATACCGCAGCCAGTCGCCATCCCCGTCCTCGTAAAAACTCCTCAACCTTGTCACAGCCTTTCTGGTATGTCGACCAAGTGCTTCTTGCAACTGAGGCTTGCAGAAACCTCAGCATCTCCTCAGGCCAATCCGCCACAAGTGCTCTGGGACCCGCAATCCAATCTCCTCGGCTTCTGGGGCCACTGAAAACGAGACAAAGCATCCGCGATCGCATTAGTACAACCCGGAATATGACGTGCTTTGATCACTACATTCAGTCTTAAACAAGCTAGCACCACCTCCCGCATTAAGTCAGCCACTGGCACACATCTTGGACTGTAATGATTTATTATACACACCACTGCTTCATTGTCCCACCACCATAGCACCCTCCTATTATGCAAACACTCCGGCTATAATTCCAGTGCAACCCGGATGGGAAATAGCTCCAGAAAAGCAATATTGGTGACTAAACCCGCTTCCTGCCAAGTCAGAGGCCAGCCATCCGCACACCATGCCCCCGCAAAATATATGCCTAAACCTGCCCCACCCGCTGCATCCGAGAACAGCTGCAAGTCCCCAGAGGACATCTCTGCCTCCATCAGCACGGAGATGCCGTTGAATTCCTGCAAAAAGATGTCCCATATCCACAAATCTTCTTTCATAACCTTGGACACCCGAATCCTATGGTGAGGTTTCAGCACCCCCGCCGTAGCCCCTGCCAACCTCCTCAGAAATACCCTACCCATTGGTATGATACAGCAGGCAAAATTCAATGCACCAACCAATGCCTGCAACTCTCTCAAGTTCAACTTCTTGGATGCGAGCGCATTGGCAACTAATACACGCAGCTTCATCACCTTCTCCGATGGTAGTCTAGCTACCATTTCCCGCGAATCCAACTCGATCCCCAGGAATGTCAGTTTCCTATCTGGCCCTTCCGTTTTATCCGCTGCTAAAGGCACCCCCAACTCCCCTGCCAAACTTATGAAACCATCCAGCAACCGCCTACAATCCCTGGACTGCTCTGTTCCCACAAAGAAAAAATCATCCAGATAATGTACTACATTGGCGCAACCAAGCTCTTGTACCAACGCCCAATGCAAAAAGGAACTGAATTTCTCAAAGTAGGCGCAAGACACCGAGCATCCCATCGGCATGCACTTGTCGAAGTAAAAGTGTCCCTCGAAGCATAAACCTAGCAACGGAAAACTACTTGGGTGCACCGGCAACAAGCGGAACGCTGATTCGATATCCAGCAATCCTCCCCTTCTCCAGTTCCGCTGACAGCTTATCCCGCACTACCGATGCCCAGCGATATACTGAAACCGAATTACGCGCCATTCCCAGTTCAAACGTCCCGTCAACCGGGATAACAAAGCCCTCCCGAAACCCTTTTTCCAATACCCCTCTATCCCCCCGCCTCGGATACAGCTGAAACCTAGCCGTTAACGCCTCCAACTGTATCGGGGTGGCGGCCAAGCCGCACTTAGGCTCACTACTTAAGGACTGGCCCGCCAGGCTGGATTGTCCCTTTCTTAAAACATTTTGCCGCTGAATGCTCCCCTCCGCAACTCAAACATGCATGCCGGAATTTACAATCCGGAAAGGGACAGGATGTTTTATTGAACCTCCAACATACATCCCCGGTGCCTGTAACAACACCCTTCGGTTGCCCAGCGGGGCCCGACGTCCGAAAGGACCGTACAACACCTCCGGGTATCCCCCCCCTACCTTCCCCCCACCCCTCCCCCTTTTACAGACATCTGCGTAAGCCACAGATTAATATCCTGCGCGCCCCATGACAGAAAACGATTTCCCTCCATCTTATCCCGGAACTTCACATCATAGTTTAACCACGACCAACCCTCATGCGTCTGTGCCGCCTCTAGTATAGAGTCCGCGTACGCCAACAGCATGCCGTACTGCTCCGGGAGGCGATGCCCCCAAACACTTGCTAACCGTAAAAAAGCTCTAGTCCAATTCACTACATTTCTAGAAACTTTCTTGATGTGACCAGCCTTCTCGTCTTCCTTCCTTTTCTTCTTGCTATCCCCAGACCGCCGCCGACCCTCCAGCAATTGGAATATATTGATCTAACGCCGGTTCCGGATTTTGCGCCGCAACTTCCTCGGTACCCCTTCCCATAACTCCGCATATGCCGCTAAGGACGGAGCACAGCCCTTCGCGTTGTCCGCACCCCCGTCCCTACCGCACAGGTCCCGTCCGCCCATGCCCTCCGACGTGGATGAGGACCCCGTGGAGGAAGAAGATGAAGAAAACGTGTCAGATCCCCATCGCCGCCAACATATGTGTTTCCGCATCTTCCGCGCCTTTCCCCCCGCTCCCCCCCTCTCTCCCCCTCTCCCCCCATTTCCTCCTGTGTCTCACCAGTCACCTCTGGTTCATCCTCCCTGTCTGGAGCCGCCGCTGGTGCCACCGTGCCATCCGCTCCGGCATGCCTCTGCCACTCCAGTCCCCTGTGCCCGCTACCTCCTGGCATCGCTGGATACTAGATCCACACCGGTACCTGTGGGGACATAAGAGAGAACACCTGGGAAGGGGCCATAGGCGGCCAAGCCGGCTGCCAAGCACCCAGCCAATCCATCGCTGAAGACCCTTGACCGCCCCCCATCCAATGCTGCCAAGACTTCACCCCTCCCCCTAGCTGTTCACCACCATATCCTGCCACTCCCCCCTCCCCATGTGACCAGACTGCCATCCATACTGCCCCGCCGCTGCTCCCGGGGCCCCCCTGCCACCCCACAACCCCACCCCCTTTCACCCGGCATCCCAACACCCTGTGTACCCAGGTACCCCTGCAGTCCCAAGACTTCATCCCCCCCTGCCGGGCCCATCATCCCCGAATGGGGGTCCAACCTTCCCCCATCTCCCCCCTTTGTAGCCGCCCCCCTCCCTTCCCCTACTGGACATCCCACACTCTCCCTCCTTGACCCCCCCCTTTTGCGCGGACCGGGCCGCGTCACCCCTCCCCGCCCCCCCTCGTTGGTAGAGAAGCCTCTTGCCTTGCACTTCTCCCAGCTCCTTTGGCCCCTTTTCCCTTTTGAAGCCCACTGGCAACCCCGCGCTGCTCATCCCCCCCACATCTCCTGTTCGGGCCTGCCTGCCCGGTTTACCCCCTTGCTGGCCAGCCGCCCCCCCGGCCCGTCCCCTCCCCCGCCCTCGACCTGACATACCCCCCCAAACCATATCGCGAATGAAGCTGGGTCTTTAAACCCTGGCCTTCACCCCAAAAACCGCCGCGCCGTGAACTGCCCGCCGCCACATGGCCAAGAAGCTGCCGCTCCACCACGTGCGCTCTTTTAGCTCACCGCTCTCAGCTGCTGCACACCACCCAGCTTCACCTGCAGGCTACTGATTACCACTGCGGCCTCCTGATGCCTCCAACGCTGCACCGTGTCTCTGCCTCGTACCACCAGACACGATCTCTCCGCTCCCGCCGCTCACCGAAGCCACGCCGACTGGGCCCCTATTCAGGCTCACCTCCTCTGCCCCTATACCTCTATCCCCATTGGCTCTCCTCCAAGCACCAACGCCGCTGAGAGCCAATGAACTCGAACTTCCCATTACTTCCCTACCCTCCCCCCCTCCTCCCCACGAGTCTGTCCCCGCATCCTGCCGAGCCGCCCAGTTACCGACGGCCGGCTTGGGACGCTGCCCTCCGCGGCCTTTATTTACAAGGACACTGTATAACGTAGATAACATTGGATGTATCACAATTAGAGAAATCATTAATATAAAACTTTTTGTGTGTAGTGGGATGAGTAAATACATCTCTAATGGGTAAAACGTTAGGACAAACAGAAAACCTCCCGCACTGGAAATGGCCTTTATATTGTGATAGATATCTCTTTTCTGTAAAATCTGAAGGCACAAGTAAATTTCGCAGGTTAACATTCCGCTTATTGTGAGATTCATATCTTGTGAGATTCATAATTGAGATTCATAATTGTGAGATTCATATCTTGAAATGCTGGCAAAGTTTGGAGAATATGCCATTCTTTCTTGAGTATTTCAGTTATTTTTGCTGAAAATTGTGAATATAAAAGGGGGCAGACTATCCCTATATCATCTTTTTTCTCCTTGGGTTTCAAAAGTAGTGCCCGTGATGAATCTCTAGCTCTTCTATATGCAGACTCAACATATCGCGCGGGGTACTTTTTGTCGAGAAACCTTTTTTTCATCTCTGATGCCTCAATTTTTTTCTAAACAGCCGAATAATTCATGTGATGATTCAGTTATCAGTAAAAAATCGACTTGGATTCCCCCTCAGAATACAGACTCTATTTTAGAAGATTTTGAAAAAGTAGTTCTTAAACAAGTTAGTGATGTTACGAAAGATACATCACCCTCCTACCAAAATATCACACAGGGCGAAAGAGCGCTATCATGTCCTTACAGAAGAATAGCCAGATTATTATTAAACCTGCCGATAAGGGAGGTGCAGTTGTGGTGTTAGATAAACAGGAGTATATACAGGAAGTTAACAGGCAATTGAATGATAAGACTTTTTATCAGAGACTCAATGGAGATCCTACATCAGATATAAAGAGAAGTATTGATAATCTAGTAATTACTGCTTTCGAGATTGGCTACATCACGAAAAAGGAGAGAGATTTTCTTATTGTTGATGCACCAGTAATTCCTACCATTTATATCCTTTCTAAAATTCATAAATCTTTGGATAAACCACCCGGGCGTCCGATTGTTTCTTCTATTGGCTCAGTTTTAGAACCGATTTCCAAGTTTTTAGATATATTTTTACGTCCGTTTATTAAGGATATGTGGTCTTATGTATGAGATTCAGCACATGTGATAGAAATTCTATCTACTTTCACATTATATAGTGCAGATATTATTTTAGTCACTTTAGACGTGGAGTCGCTCTATACCAACGTTCCTCAGAAAGAAGCTCTCGATATTATCGTATATTATTTTCTTAAACGTACAGTATATCGAAGCATTCCTACAACGTTCCTTTTGTCATTGGCACAAATTGTGCTCTTTGAGAACTTCTTCTGTTTTAGGAATTTGTTTTATAAACAAATTAAGGGTGTAGCGATGGGGTCAGCTAATATCTACATGTTTAATTTTGAAGAGAGTTTTCTTAAAGAACATCCATTTAAAGACAATGTGGTTCTATGGATTAGATATATCGACGATATCCTCATCCTTTGGAAAGGCACCGTAGAACTACTATCTGAGTTTAATATTTGGATTAATCAGTTAGATGTGAACCTGCGTTTCCAGATCACGTATGATTTTCATAAGATTTCATATCTAGATCTTTTGATTAAGAAAGAACAATTTGGGTTTTCTACAACGCTTTATAAGAAGCCAACTGATAAGAATCATTTTTTGCACTATGATAGTTTTCATAATCCATCTCTGAAGAATAATCTTCCAGTGAGTCAGTTTTTGAGGGTTAGGAGGGCATGTGCCAATCTACAAGATTTTGAAGATGAGGCATCAGAGATGAAAAAAAGGTTTCTCCACAAAAGGTACTCCGCACGGTATGTTGTGTCTGCATATAGAAGAGCTAGAGATTCATCACGGGCCCTACGTTTGAAACCCAAGGAGAAAAAAGATGATATAGGGGTAGTCTGCCCCCTTTTATATTCGCAATTTTCAGCAAAAATAACTGAAATACTCAAGAAAGAATGGTATATTCTCCAAACTTTGCCAGCATTTCAAGATATGAATCTCACAATTGCACATAAGCGCAATGTTAACCTGCAAAATTTACTTGTGCCTTCAGCTTTTACAGAAAAGAGATATCTATCACAATATAAAGGCCATTTCCAGTGTGGGAGGTGTTCTGTTTGTCCTAACGTTTTACCCATTAGAGATGTATTTACTTATCCCACTACACACAAAAAGTTTTATATTAATGATTTCTCTAATTGTGTTACATCCAATGTTATCTACGTTATACAGTGTCCTTGTAACTTATTGTACGTTGGTAAGACCACACGTAATATTAAGACTAGGATCATAGAACATAAGAGCTGCATCAAAAGGAATGTGGAGGATAAACCCCTGGTTGCCCATTGGCAAGATTATCAACACAAAGTTACTAATTTAAAATTTTTTGTTATAAAAAAAGTTAGATCCAGCTGGAGAGGTTGTGATATGAATAAAACTATTTTGAGGCTTGAACAGAGATATATATATTTATTAGATTCACTCGTTCCAAATGGCCTCAATTTAGATAGAGATCTCTCTGTTTTTCTTTGAAAATAATTTCATATATCAGTTGGTCTCTTATTGTGTTCTTATATAGTCTTTTAATAAGTTCTTTCTATACAGTGTCTTATTATATAGGTTTTAACTACACAATGTCTTTTATTCAGAAGTCTTTTCTAAATTCCACAATATTCCTTCAGATTTATCATCTTTTGAAAATTCCTAATTATGTAGAAATAAATGTAGATGGCGATATACACATTATTTTTAGCGGGTTTAGATCTGGCTCCGCTCTTCGGCACACCCCCTTTCTTCCCGCTCCTCGGTGTTTCTACAAAACGTATGCGCATGAGCCGGCGTTTTTAAGACAATTCGTTTATCAGAGAGATAAGCACGGCCCCTGGTCTGTGAGCTAGGAAGATTTCCAGTTTTTCATAAGCATGCTATGCGACTGAGGTATGTTACAACGAGATCGCATACTATAAGCAGATTGCTCATAATACTAATGCCAGTTTTAGTGTCACCATTTTCCATGCCTGTTCCTTTCTTCTGTAAGAATAGAGCCTCCTGAGTAGTTATCATTTTTTGATTACGGATCGACATCGACTTGGGGGTATGTTTACTAAACTGCGGTAATCGTACATAAGGTGCGTTATGTAACGTTAACGATCGTTAGCGCATCATAACGCACGTGGTATCAATGAGAAACATCAACCCCTCCCCCCCCGAGTAAGCTCCATAGAACAGATATAAATCGTGGAAGGGTCTATACTCCGTCCCCATACAAGGTGAATGAGCCGACAGTGAAATAGCGCTGCTCAGGGTTTTCCCCACCATCGGACATGGTTCCTATGGCATGCACATGTCCCGCAACATCAGGGCGGGCATGTCGGAACGGCAACTGGCAGATGCCGGAGAAGGGGATACAGAGGGCCGCAGGCGGCACATGCTGTGGTGGAGCTGGGCCACAGTGCGGACTAGGGTGATGCCTAGGTGGCCCATACGAATGCTGAAACAGCGGAGCAGCCAGACAGCAACTGCTGAAGGCCCAACATGGGCACGAGTGTGTTTCCCAAAGTGTCACAGGGGATAGTACCCAACAGCTACCTCCAAGGGTACGGAACATTGGCAGGGGGGCTGGGGGGGAGCGTGAACATCTATGCAGGCACCCCCACCCCAGAACCCGCTTCATAGGCAGCCGCCTACCTGCACACTGGATGGCCTGAGACTGTGCACCACCAGCTCCACCAGCAGAAGGGCATGTCAGCATGGTGGCTGAGGGATACTGGTGGTGGAGGGGGCAGTGGCAGCTGGCCAGAGCAGACCGTGGCCTAGCCCTGTGTAGGTGGGTGTCATGCACTGCTACAGACAGGCCCTGTCTGACCAACAGTTATGGTATCACCAGGGAATTCACCATCTCTGTGATAACATGGTGGTGCAGTGCACAAAACCAGTGTATTCAGAAGCAGAAAGACACAGGTTCAAGTCCCTGCTGTGGTTTCCACCAACCCAGTCCTCATATTTTATCCACTACTATAACGTGCTAATACAGACAGAACCTTTCTTGCAGATGGTGTAAACATGCCCAAAACACCTACATTTTACCCTACAGAGCACAGACACCACAAACATGCACATTACCTAGAGTAGAGCCTCCCAAATGCAGTCCTGGAGGGCCAAACACCATTCCGGTTCCATGCTGCCTCTGATAAAGATGCCTGTGCTGCATTTCTATGCGCCACCCCCATGTAATGCAGATGTATCTCATGCATATTCATGAGGGACAGCATGAAAACCCGAACAGTGTTTGGCACCGCAGGACTGGAGTTGGGAACCTCTGCCGTAAAGCAGCAGCCAACAGGGGCAGACACACCCGCAACCACAGGCCCCATTATCCAAAGCCTCCTGGAGAGGCAGGACTTTGGGCTCTGCGTGCATCTCCCAATACTAGCACTTGCATACCTTAGTAATGCCACCCTAAACCTGGGAATATGGTACACATCTATCAAAAGGTTGCTATGATTACTGGCAGATAGCAATTCCTAGGTTAAGTACAATTTTCTGAGTGAGCTGCATCATAGCAACCTTTCTGATGTCTGTGGAGTGTGCTACAGGTCTTGTGTCTGACAGTGTTTACCAACCTGGGGAGTGACTCCTACAGTATTGCGTACCATATCCATGCCTGCACTGTGCCCAGGACTGGTGTGGTGGCCTGGGCTGCCCAACACCTCTATAGTTGCACAATGCTGGCATAGGTGTGGGGAGTGTGTGTCTGTCTATCCAGTGTGTGGTGGCTGCCAACACCCTCCACAGCCCACACTGCTAGCACTGTTGCCAGTATTGGCCTGTCAATGTGCATAATGAGGAGCAAGGTACTGTGGGAATAGCCTGGATAGGGTGGCCTAGCCTGGCCGCATCTGCACAGGGCATAGGGCAATGGCTCAGACATTGTAGTGCCCAGTACCACCTGCACGGACAGAGTGGCCACAGCATGTCCTGCTGGGAGGTCACTCTCACCCTGACTGAGCAGTGACCACGGCTAGTATGTGTCTTGCTGGAACCCCTTGCAAGGTGCAGGGGCTGGAGAATGTCGGGGGAGGGGAGGGGAGCGTTTCCAGGCCTTCTGTCTGCTATTGCTTTATGGATGTGTACAGCTCTGCATTGCCTGCCCTGTAGGGTGTTTGATCCCTAGCAGGACTGGGGTGATGGTCCCCTCTACTGCCACCATTGCAGGGGGGTAGAAAGTGGATCTGTTGGCGGTAGATCCTGTCCGCCACCCTGAGCCCCAGAGGGTGCATTGGGTGGTGGTATGTAATCTCCCTGTGGGTCCCAACACCCCCATTCACTTACATCATGTGACCGTGGCACCCACACAGGGTATGAACTTTTTTGGGTGCATCATAGTCCACAAGGGCTAGATGTGACATACAGATGAACACAGGCATATCCTAGGGGTGTTTGCAAGAACTACCTATCACACATTGGCACTGATGGGGACCTGCAGCATAGCCTAACTTAGCAAAGCCAGGTGCTGTGAGAATGGTGCTGGGCACCATACCTCTCCCTCAGGGTGAGCACAGGACCCGCACACTGTGACGGTCTGTAGCTACTCTGTGCCACTAACACACACCGTTGGCACCCCCTACCAGGCTGAAGTGCTGTGGGGTGCATACCCCATCTTGTGATCATCTGTAGACTGCTGATTTACATGTGCTGTGCATCCTGGGTACGGATGGGTTGACCCTATCCTGGTAACCCCAGCAGAATGTGGGTGTGGTGCCGTGCAGTCCTCCTGTAGCCAGCCAGGTGTTTGTTAGCAGCTCTAGCCCACTGGTTACTTCACTGCCTGTGGAGCCAGAGGTCATGGGTTCATAAACCCACAGTGGGGTTCACTAATAGGGCTGTCTTAGGCATTGTCTGTTTTTATTGTATATTAGTGCTGCCAGCAGAAACACCCTCAGGATACTGTCACCTTAGGGTGGCTCATAAGGCACCCTATATGGCACCCTATAAAGCGCCTTATAAGGTGCCTTATATGGTGTCCTATAGGGGACATTATAGGGTGCCTTGGCAGACAGCGCACTTTATAATGTGCCCTATGGAGTGCCTTCTAGTGTGCCTTATGAGGCACCTTAGGTTACGCCACTGTGAGGGTGTGTTTGCTGGCAGCACTTTTAAAGTACAACTAAACTTCCTCACAGCCCAATACTTAACCCTTTCCAGGCCAAGCTCAAGACTTTCGGGATCCAAACTTCTGCCTAAATATTCCTATCAAATGGTATATAATACATGACCATGGCAGAGGGAACGTCACTATTGGAACATATTGAATAAGACGGGTACAATTTTCCTGACATATGCAAACATTAATCCGGCTGCAGAATGTGGATTAAATTATTATAGTAAGTCTTCAAAGGGTTACACATGATTCCTCAGCCAGCCTTATTCATTAGGCACACTGGGGAATCAAACCCATGACCCTTGTACCATCAGTCTGTGTAGCAACCATTGTGCTACAGCTCTGTCTCTGTATTTGGGTGTCTGCGCGCCTTCTTAAGCTTAACGTGCAGTAATGCGCCCTGTAACAATCGTTGCTGCGCGGCGCCTTATAACGCGTGTTATCGGTAACGATGTACCGCCCATGTCCTTTTCTGGCATTTCTTCCACTAACGCGGCTCTAACGCGAATCACACTAACGCAGTTTAGTAAACATACCCCTTGGTGTCCTTATGTTAATCCTTTACATGATGTCTACCTTAGGTTATGGTTTTACACGAGATCGCTGTTCTATTTATTGTTTTTATTTTTACATCGTCTTTTAGCCAGCAACAATTTAGTTTTTACTTTAGATATAGATGATAATACTTAGCGGAATGCTTAGTGAAATGAAGCTTACATTCGCAATTACTTCCTCCTACCCTTCCATTCTCTCACTTGGTTTGCAGCTTGTCGTGCTGTGAGGGCTTGCGTGCATCAGTGATGCTGAGAGCTAAACTATCGGTAGTTTAACTACTGGCAGGGTCTCCCAAGATGGACAGGTCTCAGCTGAGGTGCCAGACCAAGACAAACCACCCATCTGGGCAGCAGCAGAATGGGACAGTGTTGACGGCGGAGGATCACATTTTTGTGACAACGGCAACAACACCAAACTTAAACTGCGCGGAAGAAAGGCCCAGCAATCTACTTCTGTATCTTGCCATGAAAACCCAATGGATAGTTACAACAAAACAAATTGTGCTATGGTGCTGGAAGATGAGACCCCCAGGTCGGAAGGCACTCAACTAGCTACTGGGGAAGAGCTGAAGACTTTTCAGAGTAAAGCCAGCATTTATGATGTGGTTGGATCAAAGCCCTCGGGAAGTCTGACTGCTGATGTAGCTGCGCATGAAATGAGAGTCAGAAGCTGTAAAGATATCTTACACATTGGAACATGGAACGTACGAAGCATGAACCAAGGGAAGTTGGAGGTGGTCAAGAATGAAATGGAACGTGTACAACTTGATCTGTTGGGTGTCAGCGAACTGAAATGGACTGGCATGGGGCACTTTGCATCAGATGATCACATGGTCTACTATGCTGGAAATGAAAGACAAAGAAGAAATGGTGTTGCATTTATAATAAAGAAGAAACTTGCAAGAACTGTAATGAAATACAATGCAGTCAGCAAACGCTTAATCTCTATTAGTCTACGAGGATTGCCTATCAACACAACTATAATTCAAGTATATGCCCCAACAACAGCTGCAGAAGAGAATGAAATTGAAGAGTTCTATGAACAAGTACAAGCTGAAATTGACAGAACATGCAAACAGGATATCCTGATAGTCATGGGTGACTGGAATGCAAAAGTTGGCAACAAAGAAGAAGGCAAAGTAGTTGGAAAATATGGACTTGGCAACAGAAATGAAGCTGGAGAAAGACTGATAGAATTCTGCAAGACTATTGATCTATACATCTCAAATACCTTCTTTAAGCAACACAAGCGGCGACTGTACACATGGACTTCACCCAATGGATTGTATAAAAATCAAATTGACTACATCTGTGGAAGTCAATGATGGAAAAGCTCTGTAACATCAACAAAGACAAAACCTGGAGCTGACTGTGGTACAGATCATCAACTACTAGTATGCAAACTCAAGCTAAAGATGAAAAAGAGCAAACCACTTATGAATGCAGCAAAATATGACCTTGAGAATATACCACTGGAATTTAAAGACTGTCTGCAAAATCGATTTGCTGCTTTAGATACAAATGACAGAGCTCCGGAAGAGTTATGGAATGACATCAAGAAGGTTGTGTTGGAAGAAAGCGAGAAGTCTCTACAAAAGGTGAAAAAGCAAAAACGGCCAAAATGGATGACGGAAGAAACTCTGAAAATTGCCCAGAAATGCAGAGAAGCTAAAGCCAGAGGAGAAAGAAAGACAGTCGCAGAACTCAACAGAGATTTCCAACGTGCAGCAAGACAGGACAAGGAAAAGTACTACAATGACACTTGCAAGGAAATAGAAGCAGAAACTATTAGAGGAAGAACAAGATCGGCTTTCTTAAAGCTATGAGAGTTAAAGAAAAAGTTCCAGCCTCGAATTGGAATGTTACAAGATGCTCAAGGTTCTATGTTGAATGATGCTGAGAAAATCAAGAAAAGGTGGAAGGAATATACAGAGTTTTTATATGATAATGATCAAATGGACCAACAGCCGTTTCAACCTGTACCTTATGATCGGGAACCATTGGTGATGAAAGAAGAAGTTGAAGCAGCATTGAAAGCCTTATCAAAGAACAAAGCACCAGGCATTGATAGCATTCCCATAGAAGTATGGCAGCAATCTGATGCAGCTGTTACCGTACTCACAAGGCTCTGCCAAGAAATATGGAAGACAACATCATGGCCAACTGACTGTAAAAGATCTGTGTTTATACCAATACTAAAGAAAGGTGATTCAACTGACTGTGGAAATTATCGCACAATTGCTCTGATCCCACATGCCAGCAAGATTCTACTGAAGATTATTCAAAAGAGACTACAACCATACCTGGAAAAAGAACTACCTGAAGTGCAAGCAGGGTTCAGGAAAGGGCGAGGAACGAGAGACATCATTGCAGATGTGAGATGGATCCTTGAAAAGACTAAAGAATACCAAAAGGATATGTATTTGTGCTTTATCGACTATAGCAAGGCTTTTGACTGTGTAAACCATGAGAAACTCTGGGCCACATTAAGAAGCATGGGTATACCAGAACACCTGATCGTTCTCTTGCGCAATCTGTACATTGATCAAGAAGCAACAGTTTGAACAGAACAAGGAGAAACAGAATGGTTTAAAATAAGCAAAGGTGTAAGACAAGGCTGCATACTTTCCACTTACCTGTTTAATTTATATGCAGAACAAATCATCAGAGAAGCAGGATTGTATGAAGACAACAGAGGTGTGAAGATTGGTGGAAGACTCATCAACAACCTATGCTGATGATACCACATTACTGGCTGAAAGTGAAGATGATCTGAAGCATTTGCTTCTCACATCAAATAACATAGTCTCAAAATGGGCCTGCACCTTAATGTAAAGAAGACAAAGATCATGACAACTGGCATAATCAACAGGCTCATCATTGAAGGAGAAGAAATTGAAATTGTGAACAACTTTAACCTACTTGGATCAACTATCAATAAAGAAGCAACAAGCAGTCAAGAAATCAGATGACGCATTGCTCTTGGCAGAATGGCTATGAAAGACCTGGATAAGATTCTCAAGAGCAGAGATGTCTCTCTCCATACAAAGATTCGACTTGTTCAGGCCATGGTATTTTCAGTAACATCATATGGATGTGAAAGCTGGACAGTGAAAAAGACAGATAGGAAGAAAATTGATGCCTTTGAATTATGGTGCTGGAGGCGAATACTGTGTATACCATGGACTGCCCGAAGAACAAACCAGTCGGTACTAGAGGAGATCAAACCTAAGCTTTCTTTAGAAGCTCAGATGACAAGACTTCGACTTTCATACTTTGGACACATCATGCAAAGAGAGAGATCATTAGAGAAAGACATTATGCTTGGCAAGATAGAAGGTCAACGCAAAAGAGGAAGGCCAGCAATGAGATGGATCGATACAATAACAGCAGCTACAGGTACCAGTCTGTCAACAATGAGCCGCCTGACTGAAGACCGGACACAATTTAGGATAGCTATCCAGAGGGTCGCCATGAGTCGACTCCGACTCGACGGCACTTAACAACAACAACAACCCTTCCATTTTAGCCAACAAATTGAGGTATCGTTTTAATTGTAAAGATCGAGGATAGCATTTAGCGAAATGAAGTCTGCAATTGAAATTACTGCCTCTCAACCTTTTCGCTCCTGCTGCCTTCTTCTGTTCTCCCTTAGCTTTGTCCCTAGTTTTAATTAGTTTTTTTTATATTTATGATATTTATTATGTATGTGAAAAGAATAGTGCTACTTTTATTTCTCTTTATTTATTTATTTATTTATTTGTCTGTGGGTTATTTATTTTAGCTATACAAGCACAATTTCCTTTGAGGACCACAAGTTGCTGGGTCTTCATACAGAGGTACCCATTGTTTGTCACATCCCTGTCTTGTCTTTGAATTTGTTCTTATTAGTTTATACTCAGTTATATATTTATATTATGATCCAATTTAATTATTTATAATTGTGTATCCACACTTTTTATTCTTTCTATATGTTTTACACTATATTTATCATATTTATTGTTTTAATTATTTATGATATTTATTTGAATGCACATATGTATGTTTTATGTATTACATTCATTGTTCTGAGCTTTCACATTATTTTAATTATGTTTTTGTATCAAATGTTTATGTTTCTTATGTTTTTAGGATTTTACCTGATCAACCCCTGACGAAGGTTTGCGAAACACGGCCTGTGTCGGGTTGGCAAGAGGCTCTTTGTTAATAAAACTGTTTTTTCCACTATTATCACGTTTTTGGACTGTGTCTCTGGCATTTACGTGATTTTTTGCCCTTTTCGTTGGACGATTTCTGCCACTGAACCTTAGACCAGGATATTCAATGCCGGAACCATTTTTAGCCACCATAATTGAATATTCACATCATCTGAGCCAGTTTTGCAGAAGCTGAGGAGCCTCCATTATGCTAAGAGCACATTTTTCTATTTTCTCTGCTGGCTTAAACCTATCAATTGTAACTGTTGGTTTTAGGGGGGATCACTATTATAGCTGTTAACTGTGGTTTTAGACTAAGCTTGGGGGCATCTAGACTGCTTTCCTTGTATAGACTTATATCAGATAGCAGTGTGTGCCCACGGTTCAGGAACAGCCTACTGGCCAGAGACACTTAGGTTCCCGCCCACCCTACCCTTCGCCCCACCTACCCCAGGGGCTGCATTGCCTTTATAGTAGTCATATAAGTGCTATCTACCCTTTCTTACTTGGGTTAAAAGTCCACATTTTCTTCATCCTTTCTTCTTCCTCCTCTTCTGGGACTGCTTAAACAACATGTCGTGTATTCAGTGCAATAACTGCGGTACTTTCATTTCAAGATGAATCATTTGGCGCCTAAGAGCTTGTCCTATGTGCCTCAGATCAGCTGTCATGCATGACGAACTGACTCTACTAAGGAAAAACCTAGCTGCCATGCATAAAGAAGTGACTCTACTGAGGGAGGAAATAGCTGCAATGAAACGCACCTCTTCTAGGATACAAACTGAACAAAGTCCACCATCGCTCCCACAAAGAATCAAACACCCCAGGAACAAATGGATCACAGTGGGTTCTGGAAGATTGCGACCTGTAACGCTGAGACATCCTATACATCAAGAGATATCCCTGCATAATGCCTTCTCTGCCTTGGCTAATGAGGATGCTCAATCCAATGAAACTGAAGGGCCCTTAAATGAGTCAGACACTGCCCAATCTCCTGTTAAAGCACCAAATATGAAGAAAACCTCACCAAAAAGAAAACTACTACTATTTGGAGATTCCATCATCAGAGGCACCAACTTGGGAACACAGTTCAAAGGAGAAAAGATAGTCATGTGCCTACCAAGCTCGACAGCCAGCAGGAATACAAACCAAATTGTTGAAGTACTTAGCACAAAAAGTGAACACTCCAAACTTGATGATGTTATCCACTTGGGCACAAATGACCTGGCTAGAAACAGTGCCTCTACAGTCCAAAAGGACTTCCAATCTCTGGGAGAGAAAATCAAGCCCATTGTGAACACTGTGGCATTCTCAGAGGTTCTGCCTGTTCTTGGTAAATGGACAAAAAGGCTGCATCACATTAACAGCTTTAATACATGGCTCCAGACCTGGTGCAAACAAGAAGGATTCAGAGTTATTGGCGACTGGGGAAACAGGTGGACCAACAAGAGACTATATGGTGCTGATGGACTACATCTCTCTGTCGCAAGGAAAAGAATCTTAAGTGAAAAATTCAGGCACTATGTGGATATGCATTTAAACTAGGAAAAGGGGGTGACGGATGTGTAAGGTCAAGACCGGCATGCCACCCCCTGCAAAAGCAGAATAATATCAGAAACAGCCACACTTTTAAACCACACATCACAAACAAGTGGGAAAATGTGGGCAGAACAAAATCAATGCAAAATATACACAAGCCATGTAAATGCTGGAAAGCAATGAGCACAAATGCTCGAAGCTTAGCCAACAAAGTTCTGGACCTGGAAGCCCTAATGGTGGAAATGGATTTGGACATTGTGGCCATTACAGAAACATGGTTCAATGAATCGCATGATTGGGATGTAGCCATAACTGGCTATAATCTATTCAGAAGAGACAGAGAAAATGGAAAAGGAAGAGGAGTGGCCTTGTATATCAAAAGTAATATTAAAGCTACTGAAATGCAGGGGGCATGGGGAAAAGAAGAAGCACTCTGGATTGCGTTGGAAAGAGGAGATGGCACTGTTATCCATACTGCTGTAGTCTACAGACCTCCAACTCAAATTGAAGAGAGAGATAAGGATTTGATTAAAGATATTGCCAAGATAGCCACAAAGGGGGAAGTAATAATTTTGGGTGACTTTAATCTACCTGATGTGGATTGGATTACTCCTTCTGCACATCTGGAAAGAAGCAAAAACATTGTAGATGCTCTCCAGGATGCATTCCTTAGACAAATGGTCAAGGAACCAACCAGGGAAAGCTCAATGCTGGATTTAGTACTCACCAACGGTGATAGCGTGTCAAATGTCTGCGTGAGTACCCCTGTGAGCAACAGCGATCATTACACAGTGTGGTTTGAGATAAAAGCCAGGGTACAGGCCAAACATAGTGAGCTCAAAGTCCTAAACTTCAAAAACACTGACTTCAATAAAATGGTCAAGTACCTAAAGGAGGAGATGACGGGGTGGAAGGAGATAAAGGAAGTGGAATTGCAATGGGATAAACTAAAGGTGGCAATAAAAGGGGCAATGGACAAATATGTTTAAAAAAGTAAACAAAAACAAGAGGAGAAGGAAACCTATTTGGTTTTCCAAAGAAGTGGCTGCTCAAATAAAGGCAAAAACCACAGCTTTCGCAAAATTCAAAAGTTTGCAAACAGAAGAACAGAAATGAATACAGGATCAAGCTCAAAGAGTCAATAAGATAAATAATGATAGCAAAATCAAAGGCAGAGGAAAAGATGGCTAAAGATGTTAAGGGTGCGACAAAACTTTCTTCAGGTATATTCGGGAAAGGAAGAAGATCAGAGTTGGAATTGCAGGACTCAGAAGTGCTGGGAAAAGACTCGTGGAAAGTGACATAGAAAAAGCAAAATTGCTAAACAAATACTTCTGCTCTGTTTTTACTAAAGAAAATCCTGGAGATGGATCAGCTGGGACTCCCAAATATAAAAATGGGAACGAAGTAGATACCACACCATTCACAGAAGATGAGATGTTGGAACAACTTGCTAAACTGAAAGTGAGCAAAGCCATGGGACCGGATGGGATACATTCCAGGATACTGAAAGAGATCAGAGAAGTTCTATCAGGGCCGTTAAAGGATGTATTCAACAGATCCTTGGAAACAGGAGAGATTCCTCAGGACTGGAAAATGGCTGATGTCGTACCTCTACACAAAAGTGTTGACAGGGAAGAAGTGTCAAACTACAGACCCGTGAGCCTTACCTCGGTGGCGGGAAAAGTAATGGAGGCGCTCCTGAAAGAGCGAATAGTGAACTTTCTCAGAACCAACAGGTTGCAAGATCCGAGGCAACATGGTTTTACTGAAGGATGGTCTTGCCAAACAAATCTGATCGAGTTCTTTAACTGGGTGACCAAGGAACTAGATCAGGGGCATGTGATGGATGTCATCTACCTGGATTTCAGCAAAGCCTTTGATACTGTTTCTCATAGGAGGCTTGTCAATAAACTCAGAAGCTTGGGGATGGGTACCAAATAGTAAACTGGATTAGAACTTGGTTGACTGACAGACGACAGAGGTTGATGGTACATGGAGCTCACTCGGATGAGGGGAAGGTGGTTAGCGGGGTGCCCCAGGTTTCGGTCCTGGGCCCGGCACTGTTCAATGTATTTGTGAGTGATATTGCTGAAGGACTGAATGGAAAAGTCTGTCTTTTTGCAGATGACACAAAAATTTGCAACAGAGTGGACTCCCCCGAGGAAGTGGATAATATGAGGAAAGATCTACAAAAGCTGGAAGAATGGTCTAATGCTTGGCAACTACGATTTAATGCGAAAAAGTGCAGTGTCATGCACTTAGGTAGCAGAAATCCAAGGGAAATGTACACGATAGGGGGCGAGAGGTTAGTGTGCATGGTTCAGGAAAAAGCCCTTGGTGTGATTATCTCTAATGATCTCAAGGTGGAAAAACAGTGCGACAAGGCGGTGGCAAAAACCAGGAGGATGTTGGGCTGCATACAAAGAGTGATTACCAGCAAAAAGGAAGAGGTACTTATGCCACTGTACAGGTCGCTAGTGAGGCCTCACCTGGAATACTGTGTTCAGTTTTGGAGACCATATCTTGCAAAAGATGTAAAAAGACTGGAAAGTGTTCAGAGGAAGGTGACCAAAATGATTTGGAGCCTGCATAAGAAACCTTATGAGAAGAGACTTGAAGACCTAAATATGTACACTTTGGAGAAGATGAGGGATAGGGGACATATGATTCAGACCTTTAAATATTTAAAGAGGAACGATGAACAAACAAACCTCTTCCAAAGACGGGGAAGCTGTAAAACTAGAGGGCATAACATGAAGCTGCAAGGTGGAAAATTGAAAGGCAATGTCAGGAAATATTTTTTCACTGAAAGGGTGGTGGGTGCTTGGAATGCTCTCCTGATGGAAGTGGTGGGGGCAAACACGGTGACGGAATTCAAATCAGCATGGGACAAGCACAGCGGATCCTTTACAGCAACAGGATAAAAACAAAATAAAGTGAACCATCTAACTCAACAAATAGGGGTGTCCTACATGGAGTGGTGGGTCCATCCCTAAACAAAGACATAGGGAGGGGCGACCTGCACAGAGCACCTACTCTTGCCGTATTGTTGGGCAGACTGGATGGACCATGCTGGTCTTTATCTGCCGTCATTTACTATGTTACTATGTTACTATCTAGATAGCATAGAAGCTAACTGGGCAGCGGAAATATCGCCTCTGCCCGGTTATCCCCAGGTGCTGCCCCCAGAATATCCCAATTCTAGCTGGCTAGCATCAGGGTGCCTAGTGGTGGCATCCACAGATATTTAGTGGCAATAACCATGTTAGTGACATTGAATATTCCGTTCACAAAGATTAACGCGATTAGCAGGTCTGCTCGATTTGGTCTGCTAACCACGTTTATCATTTTAAATGTCAGGCCCATAGTTGAGATATATAATGAATCTAATAAAGTAAATTAATGAGCAAGTTAATTTAGTAATAAAAAAAGTTTACTAAATTTTGGATAAAGCAAATAAGGCCTTAGTTATCATGATCAAAATTGCATCAAATAATGAAACAGTGGTCCTGTCCCATCTGGATTATTGCAATTTGATATACTGTATGTGGGCTTAAGTCAAAATTCTCTAGCCCATCTACAGTTGATCCAAAATACAGCCACTAAAATGATTAAGGGGGCAATTTTTGGGACAGGGTCACCCCTCTGGTTCTTTCTTTGTATTGGTTATTAATTAAGTTCAGAATTTTATTCAAACTTCTCATAATAGTGTTTAATTTAGAACATTTAAAGGTACAGTATAGGTCTCAGTTATCTTAACAAATATATCTAGTGGTAGATGCCCCAGAGGTAGGGTTACCAACCGACTGGTTTTAGGCCAGCCCAGCTAGCTTTACAAACTGCAGGCCAGCGGCCATCAAGATGGTAAAACTGGCCAATAAAGGGCCAGCTTTCTGCCAATTGTGGGCTTTGGCTCCCCCCCCCCATGCTACCAGAGCTGGCGCGACCCACTATGCAACCCACTATGCGGATTTCCCTATCGCTGAGTCGATCAGATGGAGGCAGGAGCAGAGGTGGCTGCCTCACTTCAAACCCAGCCCTCCTCCCCCTCCATGCTGCTGGTAATCAAAAAGCAGATGCGCGAGGCCTTTCCAATCTAGGCCCGCCTCTCAGGGCCTCCCTATCCTGCCCCCTCTGACACATACGTGTCGTGTCAGGGGGTGCAGGCCTGGGAGGGGTGAAGATGTTGAATGAGGGGGGAGTTAGAAAAGACTGGAGAATAAATAGTTTGGGGATAGAGAGAGAGAGGGAGGTAGAGAAAATGCTGAACTGGTGAGGGGGGAGGTACAGAAAGATAATATTTTTGCCACTGAATTAGAGGGAGAACAAGGAGAGACAGAGGAGATGCTGGATTGAGGGGAGGAGGGACATAGAGAGAAATCTTTTTGCTGCGGGAAGTGGGAAATACAGAGGAGATGCAGAGAGAAAGAGAGAAGAGATGTTGGGTTATTACAGATGAGAGAGAGAGAGAAACAGAAGCATAGAAAAATAACCGGCAGATAAAAAGCATACGGCCTATCCAGTCTGCTCTTCCATATTAACTACTAATCTTTACAGTCCCTTTTTTTCCGTTAGAGATCCTCTGTGTCTGTCCCATGATTTCTCGAATTCAGATACAGTCGTCATTTCAACTACCTCCATTAGGAGACTATTCCATGTATCTACAATTCTTTTTGTAAAGAAATATTTCCACAAATTACTCCTGAGTCTATCCCCTTTCATCTTCATCCTATGTCCCCTTATTGCAGAGCTTTCTTTCAATTGAAAAAGACTCTCCTCCAGTGCATTTATGCCATGGAGGTATTTAAATGTCTCTATCATATCTCTCCTCTCGTGCCTTTCCTCCAAAATATACTTATTGAGATAGAGATGTCTTAGTCTGTTCCCATATGCCCATTTTGGTAGCCACCTTCTGCACTGACTCCATCCTGCTTATATCCTTTTGAAGGTGTGGTCTCCAGAGTTGCACACAATACTCCAAATGAGGTCTCACCAAAGACTTACACAGAGGCACTATCTCCTCATTCTTCCTGCTGGCCATTCCTCTCCCTACAATTACAATATAGGTCACTTCAAGAGTGCAAAGTGAAACCACTATACAAAAAAACAGGAAGCACTCAAAAATTCACCATAAAACAGCAATCTTGCCATAAAATTTGCTGACCCTCCATTGTAAACATACAATTGCAATATAGGTCACTTCGAGACTCGAGAGTGCTGTTTTATGGTGAATTTTTGAGTGCTTCCTGTTTTTTGTATAGTGGTATCACTTTGCACTCTCGAAGTGACCTATATTGTGATTGTATTTTTACAATGGAGGGTCAGCAAATTTTATGGCAAGATTGCTGTTTTATGGTGAATTTTTGAGTGCTTCCTGTTTTTTGTATAGTCATTCCTCTCCCTATGCACTCAAGCATTCTTCTGACTTTTCCTGCTGTCTTTTCTACCTGTTTATCCACCTTAACATCATCAAAAATCATCAACCCTAGGTCCCACTCTTCTTTCATGGACAAAAGTCCTTCACGCCCTATACTGTATTGCTTCCTGGCCCAAATTCATGGCCTAACATTTTTTAACATTAGATCTCATTTGCCAAATTCTTCAAACTTCACTTCCTCCTCATGTTATCTACACCTTCCTGGGTGTCTACCCTTTTACCGATTTTAATATCATCCGCAAAAAGGCAAACCTTACCCAATAGCCCTTCCTTAATATCACTTACTGAAATGTTAAAAAGTATTGGACCAAGGATAGATCCCTCCGGCACACCACTGGTAGCATCCTTCTCCTCAGAGTGAACTCCATTTATCTGTACCTTTTGTTGTCTCCCACTCAACCAATTTCTAACCCAGTTGGTCACGTTAGGCATTCATTTTTTTTATGTCACCTGTGCGGAGCAGTGTCAAAGGTTTTACTGAAATCTAAGTTCACCACATCTAGCGTTCTTCCTCAGCCCAATTCTCTGGTCACCTTGTCAAATAAATTAATTTGATTTGTTTGACAAGACCTTCCTCTAGTAAAACCATGCCACCTCGAATCCTGCAATCCATTGGATTCCAGAAACCTTACTATCTTCTGTTCTTGCAGCATTTCAGAGAGGTCAGATTAACCAGCCTTTAGTTGCTAACCTCATCCTTACTTCAGCTTTTATATAGAGCAGTGCATCTCAACCCAGCCCTCTGTGACTCCCAGGCCAGTCAGGTTTTCAGGATATCCACAATGAATATGCATGAGACAAATCTGCATGCATTGCTTCCACTGTATGCAGATCTATCTCATGCATATTCATTGTGGATATGCTAAAAACCTGACTGGCCTGGGGGTCCCAGAAGATTGGGTTGAGAACCACTGGTATAGAGGGACCACATGCACCCTTCTCCAGTCCCCTGGGACCACTCCTTACTCTAAAGAAGCATTGAAAATGTCAGACAGTGGAGCCACTAGAACTTCTGGGATGCTGGGCTAATGGGGGGGGGGGGGGTGATGCTGGACTATTAGAGTGGACAAAGAGAGAGAGTGGCAGATACAGAACTAGTTAGAGGTACAGAGAGAAAGAAAATGCTGGACTAAGGGAGGGGGAAGAGAGAATGGGGTAATGTTGGACCATTTGGGGAGTGGATTAAGGGGAGGTGATAGGAAGCTGCCGGGCTATGACGATGTGTGAAAGAAAAAGTGTGTATGAGAGTGGAAGAGAAAGAGGGAGGGGGAAAGACTGTGAGCATTGTGGAGCTATGTGGGAGAAACCCTGGGAGGTTGGCCAGAAGATGAGTGAGAGGAGGATGGTGAGTACAGAAGGTAGAAATGTAGTCTTGGGGTGTGGATGAGAAGATGGAATAAGAGGCCAGGGAAGGAGCGAGACAGGGGAAATTGGAGAGCTAGGGGAGATGGGCTGGGCTGAAGCTAAGAGGAGGAGATTAAGTTGATAGGTATGTGATATTGAGAGCTAGGAGGTGAATAAACCTTGAGTGGATAGAGAGTGAATAAAGAAAGAAATGGAGGAAAGAACAAAAAAGGGAAAGATCAATATGTCAAAGGCAGATGTAGGAAGGAAATGGAAAAAGACAGGAGGAAAAAGGACAAATGAACAACAAATATGAAAACAATGTTTGCAAAAGACATATTTCTACATATTTCTATTTTCACTTTGTGGTCACTTCCTGGAGAAGTCCTATCTGTAATGTGTGTGTGTGAGAGACCAAGACTGGGTATTCTGTTAGCATGTTATTTATGTTTAAGAATGTGTAGTAATCTGGCTTGTTCAGCTTTCCTAATAGGTTTATTGATGTTTTGGGGCCCATTGCAATATTTACGGTGCTGCCTTTTTCTAGGTAGGGTCCTTGTGTGAATTTTGGAAGTTAGTATCAGCATGGTAGATTTGCTCTTGGTGCCGAATGATTTTATTGTATTAATTCCAGGGCGAGGCCATTCATCAGGCAACCTAGGTGATTACTTCAGCAGACAGTAGGGCATTCAAAGCTAAACAATAAATTTTGACAGTCAAGGGAGACATTTGGGTTAAGATTTGCTTAGGGTGCCAACGCTTTGAATTAACTCTGGGTCTCACCCTGAGTAATTCACAATATGCTTGGTATTGAGAGGGATTTTTTTTCTCATATGGTAAGTTTTATGGGGAAGGTTCTAACTCTGCTCTGCACAGATTGTTGGGGAAGGGGTCGGGAACAGGGTTATGTGGATACAGAATATATGTTCGGATTTAATGCCAAATGGAAGTGCATATGTGTGTTGGAGGGGGCTGAGAAGGGGACTGTGGTTGAATAATTGTTGAAGAGTTCAACCTCTTGTACACCCGCTTGATATAGCCTGCAGACACCCTCTCTGCAATAACTTTTATGAGTGGGGCAGGGTGGCATGGGTGGAGCATGACCAGACACAGGTGATGGGTTTTCTCTTTATTTATTTATTTACATTCTATTATATACCGCACTATTCTGCATCAGTGCAGTTTACATTGAACAAACTGAAATTACATTGAAAAGGGCATTATAACTTGGAGATAACTATTTTACAGGGAACATGGGCTATGGAGGGTTAAGTGGCTTGCCCAAGACCACAAGGAGCACTTGTGGGACTAGAAACCCCAGTCCTTCCGGCCCAAGGTTGCTGTCCTCTAGTGGGATTTGAACCCCCAACCTTCTGGCCTGGAGCACCTTGCCCCAACCACTAGGTTACTCCTCCACTCTTTCAAAATGTTGGCAACCCTACCCAGAGGTCAGTGTGATCCCTGTTGGATTTTCTTTTAAAAATGTCATCATCTAAAGAAATTTGATTGGCAAATATGCCACCCTGCCCCGCTCATAAAAGAATTTGGATATTGTTGGGATATTTTGATATTTTGGGTTTATATTTCGGTTTAGGGATAGTTTTGCTCCTTCAGCTGCTATCTGTGACTGTAATCATGGCCTGCCTGCAGTTTGCACGATGAAGAAAAGAAAATGTCCTGTGGGCTAAGAAAGTATATGCTATAAGAGAGCTTTGCAGCCTGCTGTAGTCTGGAGGCCTTGCTTTGAGTAGAAGTACACAAAGTCAGGCTCAGAGGAGAAATACAGGTCAACTCAGAGAAATAATTAGCAGAAAACATACTTTCAGCCTTGAAGAAAAGAAGAATGTAATATAGCACCAGGAGATGAAAGACCATAAACGGGCCCAAGGAATGCAGGAAAGATTTGCTCCACAGCACAGATAAGAAGCACAATTAAGCAAAGACCAGAAGACCTTGAGAGCACCAGCTGTAGAGAAGGCAGCCCTAAGGCATAATTGGCATTATTCATGGGAGGGGGCCTCAGAGAAGGAGTTCTAGCAGAGTTTTCTTTCTTTGCAAGTAACTCTGACTTTCTGAGGATGACATCAGAACTTCTAGAAGTTCTGTGACAGAGAATATCTATATAAGGGGACGGCTCCATAACTCAGTGGGCAGTCTGCTCCCCAATTCCGGTAAGGGAAGTGGACTGTCCACCACCTTTCTCAGACAGAGACTTTTGCTCAAAGCAGTTGCTGTTTGTTTGTTTTGGTACCCGAATAAAAAGCATTGTATTCGAGCAATTTGTAGTCTGAGTAATTTGTTGCTAATTGGTAATTGGTGATATCTAAAAGAAAAACTGTTGTTGTGGGATACAGGGCCCCACAAAATAAAAAACTTATAAAAAAGACAACAAAGATGGACCGTGGAAACTGAAAAATAAATTCTGCGATATGATACAGAGAAGGTCACGGCTAGTATTGAACAAGTAGAAGAGCGCATTAAGGGCCCATGATAAGCAACTTCGATCCATACAAGGATCAGTCAAAAAATTAAAGGCCTTGAAGGAATCTAAAGGACTTGGTCCCAATGGAACAATGTACGTATCCTTGTCATACCTGAAGGAACAAAAGAGCCCAAAGCAGTTAAATTCTTACAGTTTGTTAATCTCCATTTTGATTATCCATTTGAACCTGAGCGAGCCCACCAAGCGCCTTCTCATCCATTGCCAAATGCACATAATTTTAGATCTATTTGGATCAATATTCAAAGCTCTGTCAGACAACCAAAGGGAGGCAGGCCAGCTAAGGGTACTGATCGCGATATTCAGCGTCACTATGCGGATAGTGCCACTGAATACAGTGCATTGCAAAAGTATTTATCCCCTCTGTGTTTGTACTGTTTTGTCGCATTACAACCTGGAATTAAAATGGAGTTTTGGGGGTTAGCACCATGTGATATACACAGCATGCCTACGACTTTGAAGGTGCAAAATATCCTTTATTGTGACACAAACAATAATTAAGACAAAAAAACCCCTAAGGGGTATGTTTACTAAGCAGCGCTAACGTCGCAGTGGCGACGTTATCGCGTGATACGTAATGTTATCGCACGATAAAGTAACATTATCACGTGATAACGTCTCCGGCGGTGTTAAGGCACACAGAGGGTGGAGTAAGTGTCTCCAGAGGGCGGAGAGAAGGGGTCAATGGGCGGGGAGTGGGCGGGGAGAGGCTCCAGGTATACTAATGCCGGGATTTTAAGACCAGAACATTTCTGTGCCTGAAAACCTGACGTTAGAGGCACAATTGCAGGAAAGAGAAACCATTTCAGTCAGCAATGTACAGCAAAGGCAGGGAGACCAAGAAAAGTGATAGAAGTGCTACATCTGCAGCAACAGCATAGTGCCCAAGTACGAAAGGGCACTTCAGTGAGGCTGCAAATGGAGTACAGGGGGCTGCAGGCGGAACATGCAGTGGGGCAGCTGGGGCACAGGGTGGACTAGGCAGATGCCTAGGTGGCACATAGGAACGCAGAAACTGCAAATCAGCAAGCCAGCAACTGACCAAGGTCAAACATACCCACGAGTGTGTGTCCCACAGTGTCCCAGGGGAGAGTACCCAGCAGGTACCCCAAAGGGCACATAACATTGACAGGCAGTGCGGGGGGGAAGCGCGGATGTCTATGTAGGCATCCCTACCGCAGATCCCACACCATAGGCAGCCGCCTACAGGCACACTGGATGGCCTGGGACTGCGCACCTCCAGCACCACTGGCATAAGGGCATGTCAGCATGGTGTGGGAGAGGTGCTGGTGGTGGAGGGGGCAGTGGCAGCTGCCCACAGAAGACCAAGGCCAAGCCCTGTTTAGGTTGGTGGCGTGTAGTGCAACAGACAAGGTCTGTCTGAAGAACAGTCATGGTAGCCCCAGGCAACAGTTTGGTGCAGTACACACATCCAGTGTGTTCAGGGGCAGAAGGTCACAGATACAAGTCCCATCTGTGGCTTCTGCAGACCTTGTCTCTATATTTTACCCTACAGAACACATACACCATGAACATGTGAACAACCTAGAGCAGCGGCCCAACAGGGGCACAAACACCCACACCCACAGGCCCCACTATCCATATCCTCATGGAGAGTCAGGCTTTTGGGCCCTGCGCGGAGCAGCAGCTACTGCTACTACCACCTCCATACCTTAGCAATGCTGTCATAAACATGGAAACATGCTCCATATATATCAAAAGGTTGCTATGATGAATGTCAGATAACAGATCCTACATTGAACACAACTTGTTAACAGAGATTCATCATAGCAACCTTTCTGATATCTGTGGAGTGTGTTTCAGTTTTTGCTTCTGACAGTGTTTAGCACCCCGGGGAGTGACCCCAACAGTATTGCGTACCACAGCAATGCCCGCACTGTGCCCAGGACTGGTGTGGCGGCCAGGGCTGCCAACCACCTCTATCTTTGCACAATGCTGAAATAGGTGAGGAAGTGTGTGTATGTCTTTCCAGTGTTTTGTGGCTGCCTACACCTTACAGAGCCCACAATACTTACACTGTTTCCAGCGTTAGCCTGCCAATGTGCATAATGAGGAGTAAGGTATTATGGGTATGGCCCCCAGACAGGGCGGTCTGGGCAGGATGCATCTGCACAGGGCATAGGGTAATGGCTGGGATATTGTAGTGCCCGACCACCATCTGCATGGACAGGGTGGCCATAGCATGTCATGCTGGGAGGTCAGTCTCACCCTGACTGAGCAGTGACCATGGCATGTCTAGGTTCCCACATAGTGCTATACACTGTTTTTTCAAGTGATATCTATGGGTTCTATTTTTTGGGGCACAATCACTGACATACTTGCTTGGTTGTGTGCTTGCATCCCACTTTTGGGTGCACATAGTACTAGCTAGCAAGCTGTCTGCGGTTAGCATGTGTATGGCTGGAACACCTTGTAGGGGTACAGCATGTAAAGACTGACTGTGCCCTCTGCTGGTGAATATCAGATTTGGGGGGGGGGGGGGGGGGCGGCAGCTGAACCTTTCCAGGCTTATTGCTTGTCTGCCAGTGCCCTATGGGATAAATACAGATCTGCACTGACTGCCCTGAAGGGTGCCTATTCCCCAGCAGGACTGGAGGGGGGATTCCCTCTATTGCCTCCAATGTAGAATGTGGATCTGTTGGTGGGAGATCCTCTCCCCCACCCTGGCCCTGTGATGGTGGGATGGATGATGCTACATAATCTGATTTTGGGTCCAAACACCACCCTTCTCCTATAACAAGTGACTATAACAACCACAGAGAATATGCACTATTCTGGGTGCATCATAGTCCACAAGAGCTAGATGTGACTGGGAAATACAGATGGACAGAGGTGTATCCTAGATGTGTCTGTAAGAACTACCTATCACACACTGGCACTGATAGGGACCTGCAGCACAGCCTATCTCAGCCAAGCCAGGGCACTCCACCTCACCCTCAGGGTGAGCACAGGAACCGCACAATGTCACGGTCTGTAGCTACTCTGTGCCAGTAACACACACGGGTCAGTTCCCCCTACCAGGCCGAGGTGCTGTGGAGGCGCATACCCCATCTTGTGAGCAGATGTAGACTGCTGATCTGCATGTGCAGTGCATCATGGGTACGGGTGGGTTTACCCTATCCTGGTAACCACAGCAGTTTGTGCAGTGATCTGCAGTCTTTCTGTAGCCAGCCAGCCCTGTGTTAGAAGCTGTAGAGATGTAGCCCACTGGTTGCTACAATGACTGTGGAGGCAGAGGTCATGAGTTCAATCCTGCAGTGGTGTTATTTAATAAGGCTGTCTGAAAGAGTTTCCTTTTCATTTAAATCAGTGCTGCCAGCAAAAACACCCTTGCAGTGCCTTAACCTAAGGTGCCCTATAAAGTGCCCTATAGGGCACATTATAAGGTGCCTTGGCGGACAGGGCACTTTATAATGTGCCCTATGGGGCACCCTATAGGGCGCCTTAGGTTACGGCACTGTGAGGGTGTTTTTGCTGGCAGAACTGATTTAAATTAAAAGGAAATCCCTCAGACAAATTAAACAACTTTGTCTCTGACCTGTTTGGAGTGCTTCTTGGTCTTCATGTTGCTTGCTTAGTGGTGTTGCAGAGTCAGAGGTCTTTCAGAACAGGTATATTTATACAGGCATCATGTGACAGATCATGTGACACGGCACACAGGTGGACCCTAATCAATTAATTATGTGACTTCTGAGGTTACTACTACTACTACCACTACTACTACTACTGAGCATTTATATAGCGCTACCAGTCGTACGCAGTGCTGTACAGACATGTAAGAGACAGTCCTTGCTCATCAGAGCTTACAATCTAATCAAGACAAACACAGAGCTAACAATCAAGTCAAGACAAAACACGGTACATACAATCTAGTCACGACACAGAAGTCAAGATCTGAAAGCAACAGAGAAGAGGTGAGATTTCAACCTGGTTATAAAGAGGGCTAGAGAGGGTGCCTGTCGTATAGACTCCGATAGCATGTTCCAGGCGTAAGGTACAGCAAGGTGAAAGGAGCAAAGTCTGGAGTTAGCAGTAGGAGTGAAGGGCATAGACAGAAGTACTTTGTTAGAAGAGCTGAGTTCCCGAGAGGGGTTGTAAGGAGAGATAAGAGATGAAAGGTACTGAGGAGCCGCAGAGTGAATGCACATAAAGGTCAGGAGGAGAAGTTTGAACTGGATGTGAAAGCGGACAGGGAGCCAGTGAAGTGACTTGAGAAGAGGAGTAATGTGGGTATAGCGAGGCTGATGTAAGATTAGTCTTGCAGCAGAATGTTGAATAGATTGAAGGGGAAAGAGATGACTCAGAGGGAGACCAGCAAGGAGCAGGTTGCAGTAGTCAAGACGAGAGGTGACTAAGGAGTGGATAAGGGTTTTAGTAGTATGCTCAGAAAGGAAGGGACAGATATTGCTGATATTGTAGAGAAAGAAATGGCAGGTCTTATCTATGAGCTGGATATGTGTAGAGAAAGAGAGAGAAGAGTCAAAGAAAACCCCCAGATTGCGGGCCGAGGAAACAGGAAGGATTACCGAGTTTTCCATAGAGACTGAGAAAGGAGGAAGAGGAGGGGAGGTTTTGGTGGGAAAGATAAGGAGTTCAGTCTTGGCCATGTTCAGCTTCAGGTGTTGGTGAGACATCTAGGCAGAAATGTCAGAAAGGCAGGCAGAGATCCTGGTCTGGATAACCAGAGAGATTTCAGGCCTAGAGAGGTAGATTTGGGAGTCATCGGCATATAGATGGTACTGAAAGCCATGGGAGGAGATAAGTGCACCAAGGGACTGGGTATAGAGAGAGAAAAGGAGCAGACCCAGCACGGATTCCTGGGGGACTCCAACTGGGAGTGGGGTAGCAGAGGAGGAGGATCCACCAGAACACACACTGAAAGAGCGATGGGAGAGGTAGGAGGAGAACCAGGATAGTACAGAGCTGCTAAAGCCAAGCGAAGGCAGGGTAACAAGGAGAAGGTTGAGGTCAACAGTGTTAAAAGCAGCAGAGAGGTCAAGAAGGATGAGAACAGAGTAGAGGCCCTTGGATTTTGCCAGGAACAAGTCACTGGAGACTCTGGTTAATTGGTTGGACCAGATCTTATTTAGGGGTTTCATAGCAAAAGGGATGAATACATATGCATTCACAACTTTTCAGTTTTTATTTGTTTTTTTTATATATACAAGGTATTTTGCTGTCATTTCACTTCACCAATTTGGGCTGTATTGTTAGGTCCATTGCCTAACATCCAAATGAACCTCAATTTCATTCCAGGTTGTACGTAATGCGACAAAACAGGACAAAAAACAAGGGGATGAATACTTTTGCAAGGCACTGTATCTCCACAGACCTCCTCGGAACTGTCCACTTAGTGCAGGGGTGGTCTGTGGGCAGTGCATGTGCAGTACTGGTTCTAACCAGCAGGAAAAGCTGACCAAGTTGGTATCTCGACAAGGACTGGTTGAATATCATTCTAGCTGGGCAAGTCTTGGCACTTGCCTAGTTAGCACCACTGAACGCAGATATTACTACTACTACTACTGAGCATTTGAATAGCGCTACAAGACGTACGCAGCACTGCACAGACATGTAGGAGACAATCCCTGCTCATCAGAGCTTACAATCTAGTCAAGACAGAGAGTGGCAGCTACTAGCTAGATGCTGCCACTGAATATCCTGCTGATATTGACCACCGTGGTGTTTAAATAGCAGCTTGTCTGAAATCATCCCCATTGTATCTAAGGGGTATGTTTACTAATCAGTCTTAACGTGCGCCCGGCGATAGTGTGCAGGCTGCCATAAAATGAGTGGGTGTTCCGGTCTTAGCGTAGCAAAACGGGATCATCGCGCGATAACGTGTGCTGCGCATATTATCGTGCGAGAAGCCACTAAGCACGTTAACGCATGGTAATCTTAAGTAGGTGCGCTGACATCTAAACAAAAACACAGAGGTGTAGCACAATGGTTGATACACTGACTGATGGTACTGGGGTCATGAGTTTGATCCCCAGTGTGCCTAATGAACAAGGCTGGCTGAGGCATCTCCCTTTATGTTTAAGTAGTGCTTTTTTATTTATTTATTTATTTTATTTATTTAACAGTTATTTATATACCGCTCTTTCCCTAGTATCAAGTGCGGTTTACATGGAACAGTAGGTTAATTGGTATGTAATATACCAAGTCAGTTTACATAGAACAGATAATTATAATTTACAAGGAATGTTGTAACATTAAAGGTATAACATATTAGAACATATATACATTGTTAGTTTAAATCTATAATCATCATGTGAATGAGAGTGTGGTATGGTTAATAGTGTATTAGTGATATTTATTTTGAAAATAGAGTATGTAATAATAATGTATAAATGTTAGCCTGTATCTATTTGAGTATTCTGTTCTGAGGGTGTATTGTAGTGTAATATGAATAAGTGAGTTTTTAATTTTTTTCTAAATTCCTTTATATCAGATAGCAGGCGAATGTTGTCAGGTAGATTGTTCCAAAGAATTGGAGCAGAGTGTGAGAAAGCTCTCTTATTTGTTTGTTTTCTGGCTTTTGTGAAATCTTTTGGTATTGTTAAGGTATTTAAGTTTCTGCTTCTTTGGGATCGTTTATCGATGTCTATATTAATCAGTGTATTGAGTGCCGATGGTGCAAGATTATTTATAAGTTTAAATGTAGTGACAAGAATTTTATATTTGATTCGGGAGTAAATAGGTAGCCAATGAAGTTCAGCCAAAATTGGTGTAACATGTTCAAGTGGGCTTATATTCATAATCATCCTGGCAGCTATGTTCTGAATTATTTGTATCTTTTTAATATTTTGTTTTGAAATGCCATTAAGTATTGTGTTTGCATAATCAAAATGTGGGGTGATGATAGCATGAATTATATTAATAAAGTCTTGTAGATGAATCAATGGTCTTAATTGTTTTAGTGTTTTGAGTTTGTAATGTATTTTTTTAGTTAATTTAAATGTGAATCCATATTTAGATTATTGTCAAGTATCACACCTAAATATTTTATTTCTTTTTTTGTATTTATTTCATGAGTATCTAGTGTGATCGTGTTTGGGGGTATGTATGTTTGATTTTTAGTGATGAATAATATATCAGTTTTAGTAAAGTTGATAAGTAGATTTTGTTCTTTGAGCCATTCAGTTAGTTCATTGAAACATTCTGTTATTTTTTGAAGAGGTGGGTGTGGGATTTCAAATGGGAGGTAGAACATTATATCATCAGCGTAGATATGATAATAAACATTGTGACGTTTAAAGATGTTACAAACTGGTTGTAAGTAAATATTAAATAATAGCGCAGATAATGCAGAACCCTGCGGGAGACCCTGAGTTTGTTTGAAGGTGTTAGAAATTTGGGTGTGGATTCTTACTGTTTGAGTTCTGTTTGATAGATATGATTTGAACCAATTATAAACAGTAGATGTAATTCCAATTTGTTGAAGTCTGTTTAACATTGTTAAGTGATTAACACTGTCAAATGCAGCTGATATGTCAAGGAAAACAAGAATAAAGGCTTGTTTAGGATTATCAATACCTCTTAATATAGTGTCATAAAGGATCGTTAGCAAGGTTTCTACTCCATGGAAGGGTCTAAAGCCATATTGATGTTCATCAAGGAGGTTTAATGTGTCAATAAAGTCTTGTAGTTGAATTTGTACAATTTTTTCAATAAGTTTGGCCATAAAAGGAATACTTGATATGGGTCTGTATGATTTTGGGGAGTAGCCTAGTGGTTGGGGCAAGGTACTTCAGGCCGGAGGGTCGGGGGTTCAAATCCCACTAGAGGACAGCAAACTTGGGCCGGAAGGACTGGGGTTTCTAGTCCCACGGGTGCTCCTTGTGGTCTTGGGCAAGCCACTTAACCCTCCATAGCCCATGTTCCCTGTAAAATAGTTATCTCCAAGTTATAATACCCTGTTCAATGTAATTTCAGTTTGTTCAATGTAAACCGCACTGATGCAGAATAGCGCGGTATATAAGAGAATGTAAATAAATAAATAAATAAATCTATCTAATGTGTTATTTTTAAGTATAGGTCGTATTTGAACGTGTTTGAGAGATGGTGGTAAGTAGCCTTTTTGTAAGGATAGGTTCACTAAGGGTAGAATGAAAGAAGAGAGTATTGAGAAAGTCTTCTTTATCCAATCAACTGGGCATGGATCAAGGTATGAGGTTGTTGTATTAATGTTAGTTATTGTAGTTTTGAGAGTAGATTTTGATATTAAGTTGAAGTTGGTCCAGTTATCAAATGTAGCTTGCTTTGTTTGTGTTTGAATTTGTGGTTGAGTAATATGTAGAGGTGTTATTTGTAGCTTTGTTTTATTGATATAGTATTGAGCTAATTCTTGTGGGGAGATATCAATTGATATTTCATCAGAATTTAGTGTTTTGTTTGTTAGTTTTTGTACTATACAGAATAGTTCTCTTGGGCGATTAGTGGCTCTTGAGATTATATTAGAATAATAATTTTGTTTGGAGTTGTTTATTGTTTGTTTATAAATTTGTAGTGTATTAGTGTAGTTCTCATGATTTATTAATGATTTTGATTGTCTCCATTTCCTTTCCTCTTTTCTTAGTTGTCTTTTTAATGTTTTGATAGATATATTAAACCATGGAGCATGTCTTTTTTCAATTTTATTGTTGTTTATATTTTGGGTTGATTGTTGTGGATTACTTTCAGCTGCTTTAGAGATTATATTGTTCCAGTTTTTGATAGATTCTTCAAGATTTGTGGGTGTTTGTGTTAGTTGTGGTATTATTTGATCTAGAAATTCTTCTTCATTGAATTTTCTGAATCTATTAGTTTGAGGACGTTGTGGTCTTTTAGTTTGATTGTTGTAGGTGATGGTTATATTGAATTTTAGAAGATAGTGGTCAGACCAGGGGACTGGAATGTTTGAGAGGGATTCAGAGTTATATAGGTTGTGTAGAGAGTTTGGTAGGAAGACCATGTCAAGAGTTTTTCCTTTATTGTGTGTTTGTTCAGTTATTATTTGGTGAAAGTCCAAATTATTTATCATTTCTAAGAATTGATTAGAGTGATTGTTGGGTATTGAAGGAAGATTAAAGTCTCCCATAAGTATTACAGGATTTGTATCTGTGGATGATGCTAGTAATTCAATTAAATTGTAAATTTTATCTATGTTGTATTCTGGCGGTCGATATATTAATGATATAGTTGTGTTTTTAATTTTTATGGTGAGTATGTCAACATTATCTATATTATTAGATGATATTAATTTTGCATTGAGGTTTTTCTTTATTATTATAAGTACTCCTCCTCCTTTTTTTAGTGTTCTGTGAGTATGGAAGATCTCATATTCAGGTGTCTTTAATTGGTTTAAGAATACTGAGTCAGTATCTTTGAGCCAGGTCTCTGTTATACAAAGGATATCAGGTTTATCATCATTGATAATGTCTACAAAAATTGGTAGTTTGTTTTTCATAGATCTTGCATTAATGAGTTGGCAGGTGAGAATTGTGTATTTCTGTGTCTGAGGTGAGTGTGGTGTGTTGCCTATTTTTGTTGTTGTTATATATAAAAGTCTAGATTGTCTAGATCTAAGGTTGGTTCCTATTATGAATGGGTGTATTAAGTTATCATGTTTTGATATTCTTTGTATTATGGGAATTGGTCTATTATTCTTATTATCTATGGATTTTATTAGGTTAATCAGTGTAAGGATTGTGATACTTATAAGTATAGCATTGATGGGAGAAAGGAATTGTTTATGCATTTTTGGTTTGTATTTAGATTTACTTTTTATGTTTTAACTAGTAATAGGTTCAATAAATAGAATAGTGCTAGTGATTAATATCAGTGATAATTACCTGTGGTAGAGATACTACTGATAATATTAGTGTTTCAGTGATAGTAGGATAATTGAGGCTTACGTGAAGAATGAGTAACTATAACATTAATACTAGTGTCACAATGATAGCAGTATAACTGCAGATGATATTGTGAATGAGAAGCTATTTAGAGATAGCAGGATAACTGTAGCTTACAGGGAGTATGAGAAACTATAATATTAATACCAGTGTCCCAGTGATAGCAGTATAATAGTAGCTTACAGGGTGAATAAGAGATTATAACATTAATACAAGTAATTCAATGATAGCAGGGTAACTGCAGCTTACTTGATGAATGAGAAGATATAACATTAATACCAGTATTTCAGTGATAGCTGGATAGTTGCAGATTATAGAGTGACAAAGAAGCTATAACATTAACATCAGTGATTAATACTAGTGATAATACTTGATAATGATGCTAGTGATAATACCAGTGTTTCAGTGATAGCAGTATAACTACAGCTTATATGGTGAATGAGAGGTCATTCAGTGATAGCAGGATAACTGTAGTTGTTTCAAATGGAGCTGACTCCTCCCCCTCTCAGACAGCCCCAACTAGGCTGGAGTTCAACAAGCAGGACAGATGGATTTCTGCTGGGCTGTGTAACCCCAATCAGGGAGCAGAAGCTGATGACAGTTAGCTCTTTACTTGCCTGAAGGCAGCTGCTTTTCAAATGGAGCTGACTCCTCCCCCTCTCAGACAGCCCCAACTAGGCTGGAGTTCAACAAGCAGGACAGATGGATTTCTGCTGGGCTGTGTAACCCCAATCAGGGAGCAGAAGCTGATGACAGTTAGCTCTTTACTTGCCTGAAGGCAGCTGCTTTTGAAATGGAGCTGACTCCTCCCCCTCTCAGACAGCCCCAATTAGGCTGGAGTTCAATAAGCAGGACAGATGGATTTCTGCTGGGCTGTGTAACCCCAATCAGGGAGCAGAGGCTGATGACAGTTAGCTCTTGCCTGAAGGCAGCTGCTTTTCAAATGGAGCTGACTCCTCCCCCTCTCAGACAGCCCCAACTAGGCTGGAGTTCAACAAGCAGGACAGATGGATTTTTTTTGAGGCATTTTAGTTTTATTTTAATTAGTGCTGCCAGCAAACACACTCTCACATTGGCATAACCTAAGGTGCCGCATAAGGCACCCTATAAGGCACTCCAGAGGGCACATTATAAAGTGCACTGTCCACCAAGGCACCCTACAATGTCCCCTATAGGATGCCTTATAAAGCGTTTTATAGGGCACCTTATGGGGCACCTTAAGGTTACAGCACTGTGAGGGTGTTTTTGCTGGCAGCACTAATGTACATTAAAAACAGACAATGCCTCAGACAGCCCTATCAAATAACCCCACTGTAGGATCAAACCCATGACCTCTGGTTCCACAGGCAGTGAAATAACCAGTGGGCTACAGCTGCTAACGAACCCTTAGCTGGCTATGGAAGGACTGCATGTCACCACACAAACAGTCTGCTGTGGTTACCAGGATAGGGTCAACCCACCTGTACCCATGATGCACAGCACATGCAAATCAGCAGTCTACAGGCGAGCACAAGATGGGGTATGCACCCCATAACACCTCATCCTGGTAGGGGGGACCTGACCGAGTGCACCCCCACAGCACCTCAGCCTAGTAGGGGGCGCTGACGATGTGTGTTAGTGGCACAGAGTAGCTACTGACATTATGTGGGTATTATGCTCACCCTGAGGGTGAGGTGGGGCGGCCAACACCAGGTCCGCAGTACCTTCCATGACTAAAATAGGCCATGTTGCTACAGGTAGCTAGGTCTAGCCCTTATGGGTTATGATGCACTCAGAATAGTGCATATTCTGTGTTGGTGCCATGGTAATATGATGCAAGTGAAGGGGGATGTTTGGACCCAGCAGCAGATTATGTACCACCACCCACTCTCTGTGGCCCAGGGTGGGAGACAGGGTCCCCCACCAGCAGATCCACATTCTACCTTCCTGGAATGGGGGAGGGGTCATCAAACCCAGTCTTGCTGGGGAACAGACACCCTACAGGGCAGCCAATGCAGAGCTGTACACATCCCTAAGGCAATGGCAGAGAGACAGTAGGCCTGGAAATGCTCAGCTGCCCCCCACCACCATCTGACACTCTCCAGCAGCAAACACAGTGAGACACCAGCCACTGCACCCTGCAAGGTGTTCCAGCCATACACATATAGTTGCAGACAGTCTGCTAGCTAATCCACAGTGCATGATCCTGGAGAAGATGTGAGCACACCCACCAAGCAAATAAATCAGTGATTAGGACCCAAAGAGAACCTGTATATTTCACTTAATAGAAATACAATAGAGCACTATGGGGGAGCCTAGCCATGCCGTGGTCACTGCTCAGTCAGGGTGAGAGTGACCTCCCAGCAGGACATGCTGTGGCCACCCTGCAGGTGGTGGCCGGGCACTACAATGTCCGAGCCATTGCCCTATGCCCTGTGCTGATGCATCCAGTCCAGGCCACCCTGTCCAGGCTATACCCACAGTACCTTGCTCCTCGTTATGCACATTGGCAGGCCAATACTGGCAACAGTGCTAGCAGTGTGGGCTGAGGAAGGTGTTAGCAGCCACCACACACTGGATAGACCAGGGGTGGGCACCTCCGGTCCTGGAGGGCCGCAGACCAGTCAGGTTTTCAGGATATCCCTAATGAACATGCATGAGATATATATGCATTAGAGATATCCTGCCAACCTGACTGGTTTGTGGCCCTCCAGGGCTGGATTTGGAGACCCCTGCCTTACACCTCTGTCATTTAAGATCGTGAGTGGGCAAGGTACAGATGTCCTAGACATCGAAAGGGTATATAGAATGTGTCACATTCCTCCTCGATTCTCGCCACCACCAAAACGTTGTCTAATAGACAATTTTTTGGTGGTGGTGAGAAGTGAGGAGGACTGTGACAAATTCTATCTAACCTTTTTGATGTCTTGGACATCTGCACCTTGTCCACTCACAATCTTAAATGACAGAGGTGTAAGGCAGGGGTCTCCAGATCCAGCCCTGGAGAGCCACAAACCAGTCAGGTTGGCAGGATATCTCTAATGCATATATATCTCATGCATATTCATTAGAGATATCCCGAAAACCTGACTGGTCTGCGGCCCTCCAGGACCAGGTTTGCCCACCCCTGGGATAGACAGACACACACTCCCCACACCTATGCCAGCATTGTGCAACTATAGAGGTGTTTGACAGCCCTGGCCACCGCACCAGTCCTGGGCACAGTGCAGGCATGGCTATAGTACGCAATACTGTTGGGGTCACTCCCCAGGGTGGTAAACACTGTCAGACACCAGACCTGAAGCACATTCCACAGACATCAGAAAGGTTGCTATGCTGCAGCTCAATCAGCAAATTGTGCTTAACTTAGGAATTGCTATCTGCCAGTAATCATAGCAACCTTTTGATAGATGTATACCGTATTCCCAGGTTTAGGGTGGCATTGCTAAGGTATGCAAGTGCTAGTATTGGGAGATGCACGCAGTGCCCAACATCCTGCCTCTCCAGGAGGCTTTGGATAATGGAGCCTGTGGGTGTGGGTGTGTCTGCCCATGTTGGCCGCTGCTCTAGGGCAGAGTTGCCCAACTCCAGTCCTGGTGGGCCAAACACTGTTCGGGTTTTCATGCTGTCCCTAATGAATGTGCATGAGATACATCTGCATACCATGGGGGTGGTGCATAGAAATGCAGCACAGCCATATTTATTAGAGGCAGCATGGAACCTGAATGGTGTTTGGCCCTCCAGGACTGCATTTGGGAGACTTGCTCTAGGTAATGTGCATGTTTATGGTGTCTGTGCTCTGTAGGGTAAAATGTAGGTGTTTTGGGCATGTTTACGTCATCTGCAATAAAGGTTCTGTCTGTATGAGCATGTTTTAGTAGTGGGTAAAATATGGGGACTGGGTTGGTAGGAACCACAGCTGGGACTTGAATCTGTGACCTTCTGCTTCTGAACACACTGACTGTGTGCACTGCACCACTGTGTTGCCACAGAGACAGTGCATTCCCTGGTGATGCCATGACTGTTCGTCAGACAGGGCCTGTCTGTTGCAGTGCATGGCACCCACCTACACAGGGCTAGGCCACGGTCTGCTCTGGGCAGCTGCTACTGCCCCCTCCACCACCAGTATCCCTCTGCTGACATGCCCTTCTGCTGGTGGTGCTGGTGGAACGCAGTCTCAGGCCATCCAGTGTGTGGGTAGGTGGCTGCCTATGGTGTGGGTTCTGGGGTAGGGGTGCCTGCATAGCTGTCCACGCTTCCCCCCAGCACCGCATGCCAATGTTCCGTGCCCTTTGGGGTACCTGCTGGGTACTATCCCCTGTGACACTTTGGGAAGCACACTCTTGCCCATGTTGGGTCCTCAGAAGTTGCTGTCTGACTGCTCTACTGTTTCAGCATTCCTATGGGCCAGCTAGGCATCACCCTAGTCCGCAATGTGGGCCAGCCGCACCGCAGCATGTGCTGCCTGCAGCCCTCTGTGTCCCCTTTTCCAGCATCTGTCCAGTTGCCCGTTCCGACATGCCCGCCCTGCTGTTGCGGAACATGTGCATGCCATAGGAAACCTGTCCAATGGGGAGGGAAAACCCTGATCAGCGCTATTTCACTGTGGGCTCATTCCCCTTGTATGGGGACAGAGCATAGAGCCTTCCAAAATTCATATCTTCTTTTTGGAGCTTTCTCGGGAGTGTTTTTTGATGTTTTCCATTAATATCACTATTGCCCAGCTTGGTTATGTTTTTTTTATATTTTCTTCTGGTCATTTTCAATGTTTACTTGCCCGTTTGTTCCGTGCACATGTATCACACTTATCACTTTTTGTAGGTTTCCCTGGTTTTGCTGTACATTGCTGACGGAAATGGTTTCTTTTCTCTTTAAATCTGCTCTAACGCCAGGGTTTCACTGGCGTTAGTTTTCAGCCCTGGATTCCACAGCATTAGTGTGCAGGGAGCCTCTCCCCTCCCACTCTCCGCCCATTGACCCTCTCTCTCCGCCCCTGGGGAGCCTTCCTCCGCCCTCCGTGAGCCTATCTCCACCCGCAGAGCTCATTTGCGTCGCTGCGTGCGTTATAGCGCGCTAAGGTACCTTTTCACCCGATAAAGCGCCATTATTGCACGATAAGGTACCTTGTTGCGCGATAACGTCGCCGGGCGCACATTAAGATGGTTTAGTAAACATACCCCTAAGTTCTTGAGTATCAACAAGCATTGCCTATATTACAAGCGGTCAAACTGAAGGCTCCATTAAAATATAATGGGAATACTATATGTGTTCTTCTGGATTTGAACAAACATATGCCATATCACTGAAAGCAATTTCTTGCTATGAGGCCTCAGCTTGAACGGGCTAATGTGAGATATGGTTTGCTCTTCCCAGCGCCAATATCACCCGCTTGTTTGAAGGCCCAGAAGAGCTATTAGTATTCTTGGAGGAACAAATGGTAACCATAATGGAAATGGTAATCAGTGACTACAGTCAAGACTGCTTGTACTGTGCACACATGAAATCTAATTATGTTATTCCAGGAAAAGTTAAAGATGCACGAAGCCACATCCAAATAGCAGATCCTGCTATGCAAATAAGTGAAAGTAAATAAGTAAAAAAGAGAACGAGATATTCAGCGTCACTATCCAGATAGTGCTGCTGGAGATTCTTTGAGAGCTCCGGCACCACCCAAATAGTACTGTGGCAGTCTTGAGGTGATCCCTTGATTTATTCATGTGGAGGCACATTCCAATGTGGCCATCCAGGCCCCTCTGCAGCCGTGGCTAGACTGGCCCAAAGGATCAGAATTGGGTCTATGGCCTGAATGTGCCAGCTGGGCCCCGATTCCAATCGGCCTGCACACCCAACAGATCCCCAGCTGCCTCAGTCAGGCTCCGGCCATCACCCACCATCCACCGCCGAAAGCTCCCCCGTCGGGTTGATTGCCTGAGCGGGAAATCCTCCCACTCAGAGGCTCCTGCCCAATCGGGGCAGTGGGAGGGTCATAAGATCGGCGTCCCTTAGGGCACGCCCGTGCCTGGCGGGCCCGTGCCTGAGGGCCTCGCCAGAGGGCCCCTTGGCATGGCCCTTAGGCGGGGCACAGAAGAGGAACCACCAAAGACGCTCACACCAGGGAAATGCACCTACAGACAGCCCACTGACTCCAGCATCAACAGTCATCACCCACCAGCTCCCCCGACCGGACTCGAGCAACAGTATAGGAGAAGCCATTTCCCACAAAGAATCCCCTGCCCATCCAGCGCAGCTGGAGAAGGAAAAGAGAACACCCGACGCCCAACAAAGCCCAACGCAGCAGCCCAGTCCTACCCCAGGACTACCAGGTATGCCTACAAGCCATGCCACCATTCCTGGCTCCAATATACCTCCAAACACCGCCCCCAAACAACTTAGCCTACTATCTACTTAGCCTAGTGGAGGAGTGGCCTAGTGGTTGGGAAAAGGTACTTCAGGCTGGAAGGTCTGGGGTTCAAATCCCACTAGAGGACAGCAACCTTGGGCCGGAAGGACTGGGGTTTCTAGTCCCACAGGTGCTCCTTGTGGTCTTGGGCAAGCCACTTAACCCTCCATAGCCCATGTTCCCTGTAAAATAGTTATCTCCAAGTTATAATGCCCTGTTCAATGTAATTTCAGTTTGTTCAATGTAAACCGCACTGATGCAGAATAGCGCGGTATATAAGAGAATATAAATAAATAAAAAATCTCATTACTACCAGCACACACCCCAACCACCCTATTCCAAGCACCACAACCACCCGATCTACAAACATCACCAACCCCCCCCCCCCCACATGGGGCAGCACTCACACACCACCCACGCCAACCCACACACCCAATCTCCCAAATAACAACCCTCTCTCTATCACACTAATAAATGCTTGCTCAGTCAAAAACAAACACCACATGCTCCAAGACCTGATTACAACCCAAAAGATCGACATCCTCTGCAAAACCGAAACATGGCTAACAGACACCGACATAGTGCTCATGAATCAACTAACACCTAATGGATACAGTCTTCACAATTGCTTCTGAGCTCAAGCCAGAGGAGGAGGAGTAGCCATCATTGCCAAAACCAACCTCCACCTCAGAAACCATGCATCAGAAACAACCAATGAAGTGGACATACTCACCCTCACCAACAAACACCTCTCCATATGCTTAATCTACCGAGCGCCCACTCCACGCACTGACCTATCAGACATACTAAAACATATATCAGAGAGAGCTATCTCCACCAAAGAACACCTATTCCTCGGTGACTTCAACCTCCCCTCACTACAAGATAAACATGCCGAAGCTTTCATCAATGCTATGGAAGCAATGGACTTGACCCAAATCATACACGAACCAACAGACGAAAATGGGAACACACTTGACCTGATATTCCTGAACTCTCAAAGCGCCACCTCATGCAAGAACCCAAAGATCACATGTGTACCATGGTCTGACCACTACCTCATCAACATTACCCATATCTGCCAACACACCAACGTCAAAGAGAACAGCCAACATACAAGAAGATTTAAACCATTTAACAAAGAGGACTTCCTAGCGCAAATATTACCTAAACTCCTAACAAACTCCTTCAATATAGATGACCTGATGAAAACCTGGAATACTACAATCTCTACCGCATCCTGTGCAACGACAAGCAGTGCCAAAACCAGAGCAACCACAACAAGAGCCCGATGGTTCACTCCTGACCTATGGCGACTAAAGACCCAACTCATAAGAACCAAGAGAAAATGGAGAAAGACCAAAAAAGAAGCAGATAAAGCAAAATACATGAGTGAATTAGACACCTACCAGACAGAAACCGACAAAGCAAAAAAGACCTACCACTCAAAAATCTTAAATATTTCAATAAACAGACCATGTGAGCTCTTTGAGATTGTCAAGAAGCTAACAAAAACACCCAGCCACTCCAACCAGCTTCCGAACATCCCACCAGAACTACTAGCATGTCAATACAAACAGCTCCAACAACCACACAACCCACAACTGAATGCAATGACAACAACACACCCCGCTACCAAAGACACAGACTGGAGCATATTCGAAACAGTCACAAAAGAAAAAATAGAATCCACTATCTCCCGCCTAAACACCACCACCTCCCCACTAGATCCCTGCCCTGCAGAGTGGATAAAGAAATCAAAAGAAGACATAAGCGCACCCCTAACCCACATTGTCAATGAATCACTCAAGCAAGGACACATGCCAGACACCCTCAAAACCTCCATCATTGTCCAACCCTAAAAAAACACAACCTGGGCCCCCTCGACCCCACCTCCTTCAGGCCTATAGCAAGTCTCCCATTCACCACCAAAATCATTGAGAAGATAATTCAACAGCAACTCCAAGACCACCTAGATACCAACAACATACTGGATCTACAACAACACTGTTTCCGCCCATTCCATGGAGTCGAGACCCTCATGACATCACTAATGAACACCCTTATCAAAGGCACACAGACCAAACACTCTGGATATGCTATGATCTTCCTGGACATATCTGCGGCCTTCGACGCCATCTCCCACAACATCCTCCTACACAGACTTCAGGAAATTGGCATTAAGGACATCGTACTTCAATGGTTCCGCTCCTACCTGACCAATAGACAACAACTGATCCACACAAACATGGCAACCTCCCCCCCTTTCAACAGCATCAAGGAGTACCCCAGGGCTCCACACTTTCCACCATGCTCTTCAATATCTACCTGCAACCACTCTGCTCAATCATACAAGCTCTTAACATCAACTACCATATCTACGCAGATGACATAATGCTCTATGGACCGATTACAACCACCAACCCAACAAACAATCACCTATCAGACTGCTTCATCGAGGTCTCCAGCTGGCTACAAAGGAACAATCTATCCATCAACATAAAAAAAAACCAGAAGCACTCATAGTAACCAAGGACCCTAACTTTACCCCACCACCATATCTCATCTTGGGAAACAACCAAATAGAAATTCAACCCCACATAAAATATTTGGGAATCATCATAGACCAAGCGCTCACACTTAACCAACAGATTAAAAAGATTACAAGAACAATATTCCACAAAGCAAAAACGGTGCAACGGCTCAGGCCACTCATTGATCCACAGGACTTCAGAACAGTCATGCAGGCTATGACGCTCCCCCACCTGGACTACTGCAATATAATTTATCATGGATTACCCGCCACCCACACCAACCCTCTACGAACTGCCTTAAACACCACAGCAAGGATCATCCAGAAAGCAAAAAAACATGATCACATCACTCCAGTACCGCTTGAAGCAAGGATCAAATACAAATCGGCCCTGCTTATCCACAAAGCCCTCTATCAAACGCAGACTACCCAACGCTGCTCTAGACTACCCCAGCCCACCCTCAACAGGACAACCCGACAAACCACCAGCAACACCCTCACTATCCCCCACGAACAAACTAAGTACAATCAACGGACTTGCAACAGAGCTTTCGAACTGTACGCACCCTCCCTCTGGAACTCCCGCTGAGCCAAATCAGAAACAACAGAGACCTTCCCACATTCCGGAAGCAACTAAAAAACATCCTGTTTCATGAATACCTTGGACCAGAAACAGACATCCATAACTGACAACTCTGAACTACCTACTAAGAGACTCATGTTAATTGTCTATGTCGTTACTTTCTGTTCAGATCATCAATGTTGGCCCCCTGGTGACGGCCCCCCCTCTCTGTGAACTGATTACTGTCCTCCCCCCTTTCTTTGTTAAACCGCTTTGACCTGGTGAAAAGCGGGATATAAATACAGTTAAAGAAAGAAAGAAAGCCGCGATTGCTGGCCTCCGACGATCTCATTCGTTCCCCGCGGCCAGACCCTTGATCCAGCCTCCCATGGCCAGGATCCGGCTGCGGGGAACTTACCTGATCCCCCTACCTTTTTTTTCCGACCTGACAGCAGGATCCCCCAATGTCCAGGGGTATTTATTCCTCCATCTAAGTTCACGGCCCCGGACGTACAAGGCCGACCCTGAATCAGCCCTGCAGCCCACCCATGTCTCACCCTCGCTTCGGCTCCAGAATGCCCCCTTCTGCCCCTGTCGAAGTCTCCCTGTACAAACACGTTGTTCGTACAGGGAGGCTTTAGCAGGGGCTGGCAGGGGAGGGCGAATAGTGGGGATGGATGTTCCAAAGGGACGTCCATCCCCACTATTTCCGGGACAGAATGACCCCCATAGTGGTGATTTTCAGCACCAGTGTATGAAGTCATCCAGATAGCTTGAGATAGTAAAATGCTGTCTTAAATGGTTATCCAGCTGACTGAATAGTGGCACTAAAAATCACTGCTATATGGATAATAGCACAGTTGACCACAAAGACCAGATAGTCAGCACCAGCCACTAGCAGGACCCTGACATATTAAACAGAATAGTATTTGCAGTATTCTGGAAATGTATGCAGATACTTCAGCTCTTGGCTCCCAGTCAGCCCTAGTCCCCCCTATCCCAATCCAGCATCTTCCTATTTGCCATGTGAACTCTGGTGTTCAATAGCATTGAAAAACAAAAAATGTGCGGTTACAGGAAATCATAAGATTAGTTGGATGCCGTTCTTTTTATAGGTTGCCAAATGGCCACTAGGCTTCAGATCTGCTGGCCTTATTTTATTGTTAAGTTATCAAACATGATTAGAACATATATCATCTATACCAGTGCTTGTTAATTTACACTCTCTCCAGTACTAGGCCTATTGTGAAATAATACAAAAACCTACAAAAGTAATTCAGGACCTATAAAGTAATTCTACCATATGATAACAACACTAACTTCTAGGAGTCATACAATAAGGGCCTATTTAGGAAAAGACAGCACTGTAAACTTTGCAGCAGACATTAGAAAACTAAGGGGTATGCGTTAGTGCAATTTGCGTTAGGAGCCGCGTTAGTGGAAGGAAAGCCAAAAAAGGACATGGGCGGTATATCGTAACCGATAACGCGCAGTTGCGCGTGTTATTATGCGCGGCGCAGCAACGATCGTTACAGCGCGCGTGCTGCTGCGCGCAAGCATAAGACAGCGCGCAGACACCCAAATACAGAAACAGAGCTGTAGTACAATGGTTACTACACAGATTGATAATACAAGGGTCATGGGTTTGATTCCCCAGTGTGCCTAATGAATAAGGCTAGCTGAGGTGTCCTTTGAAAGCCGACTATAATATTTTAGTCCGCAGGCGGGTTACAGTTTGCATATGTCAGGAAAATTGTACCCGTCCTATGAAATATGTTCCAATAGTGACGTTCTCTCTGACATGGTCAAGTATGTTTATGTTTATGTTTATGTTTATTGGCTTAATATACCGCTAAACGAAAAACATCATAGCGGTTTACATATTACAAATCATTAAAGAAAAGAAAAAGGAAAAGAAGTTACAATGGCAGATAGGAAAGCAAACCAGGCAGATTCATACAACAGGACAATAGAGAGGAGAGAGAGAGAGAGGGAAAAGGGGAAGGCAGTAACATGTGGGGAGGCCAGAAAGGGCAAAGACAGGACAAAATCATGTGAAGGGGTCAGGGAGGTCGAAGGCAAGGGCATAGAAATGTGTTTTGAGGCTGTTCTTGAAGGTGGTATGTTCTGATTCGAGCCGGATAGAGGAAGGGAGAGAATTCCATAGGGCAGGGGCAAGGAAAAAGAACGCAGAGGAGCGGGTGGATTGGAGGCGAGCACAAGTGGGTGAGGGAAGATGCAGGCGATTCAGGTGGAGGGAGCGCAGGGAGCGAGCTGAGGTGTGGAAGTGGACAAGGTCTGCTAGGTACTGAGGTGAATGAGTGTGAAGAGCGCGGTGAAGGAGCACCAGGACTTTGAAGTGAATGCGGAATTTAATGGGGAGCCAATGGAGACGGATGAGGAGAGGAGTAATGTGATCGCGCAAAGGTGACGGTACCCTGAGGGTGGTTGTGCTGGCAGCACTAATATACAGTAAAAATAGACAATGCCTAAGACAGCCCTATCAATGAACCCCACTGTGGGTTGTGAACCTATGACCTCTGGCTCCATGGGCAATGAAGTAACCAGTGGGCTAGAGCTGCTAATAAACACATGGCTGGCTACAGGAGGACTGCACGGCCCCACACCCACATTCTGCTGTGGTTACCAGGGAGATTACATGCCACCACCCAACGCACCCTCTAGGGCTCAGGGTGGGGGACAGGATCTCCCGCCCAAAGATCCACTTTCAATGGTGGCAGTAGAGGGGACCATCACCCCAGTCCTACTAGGGATCAAACACCCTACAGGACAGGCAATGCAGAGCAGTACACATCCATAACACAATAGCAGACAGACGGCAGGTCTGGAAATGCTCAGCTGCCCCCCACCATTATCTGACATTCTCCAGCAGCAAGCCTCCAGCCGCTGCACCCTGCACGGTGTTCCAGCAAGACACATACTAGCTGCAGACAATCCGTCAGCTAGTCCATAGTGCATGGTCCTGGAGGAAATGCATGTACCCAGAACGGGGATATCAGCATACACACCAAGCAGATAAGTCAGTGATTGGGCCCCAAAAGAAAACCCATAAATATCACATAAAAGAAATACTATATAACACTATGGTGGAACCTAGCCATGCCATGGTCACTGCTCAGTCAGGGTGAGAGTGACCTCCCAGCAGGACATGCTATGGCCACTCTGTCCGTGCAGGTGGTACCGGGCACTACAATGTCCAGCCATTGCCCTATGCCCTGTGCAGATGCGGACAGGCCAGGCCACCCTATCCAGGCTATTCCCACAGTACCTTGCTCCTCATTATGCACATTGGCAGGCCAATACTGGCAACAGTGCTAGCAGTGTGGGCTGTGGAGGGTGTTGGCAGCCACCACACACTGGATAGACAGACACACACTCCCCTCACCTATGCCAGCATTGTGCAACTATAGAGGTGTTGGGCAGCCCAGGCCACCACACCAGTCCTGGGCACAGTGCAGGCATGGCTATGGTACGCAATACTGTAGGCGTCACTCCCCAGGTTGGTAAACACTGTCAGACACAAGACCAGTAGCACACTCCACAGACATCAGAAAGGTTGCTATGATGCAGCTCACTCTGAAAATTGTACTTAACCTAGGAATTGCTATCTGCCAGTACTCATAGCAACCTTTTCATAGCTGTGTACCATATTTCCAGGTTTAGGGTGGCATTACTAAGGTATGCAAGTGCTAGTATTGGGAGATGCACGCAGAGCCCAAAGTCCTGCCTCTCCAGGAGGCTTTGGATAATGGGGCCTGTGGGTGCGGGTGTGTCTGCCCCTGTTGGCTGCTGCTTTACGGCAGAGGCTCCCAACTCCAGTCCTGCGGTGTCAAACACTGTTCGGGTTTTCATGCTGTCCGTCATGAATATGCATGAGATACATCTGCATACCATGGGGGTGGCGCATAGAAATGCAGCACAGGCATCTTTATCAGAGGCAGCATGGAACCGGGATGTTGTTTGGCCCTCCAGGACTGCATTTGGGAGGCTCTGCTCTAGGTACTGTGCATGTTTATGGTGTCTGTGCTCTGTAGGGTAAAATGTGGGTGTTCTGGGCATGTTTACATTATTTGCAAGAACGGTTCTGTCTGTATTAGCACATTATAGTAGTGGGTAAAATATGAGGACTGGGTTGGCGGAAATCACAGCTGGTACTTGAACCTGTGCCCCTCTGCTTCTGAATACACTGGTTCTGTGCACTGCACCACCATGTTCTCACAGAGATGGTGCATTCCCTGGTGATACCATGACTGTTGGTCAGACAGGGCCTGTCTGTTGCAGTGCATGCCACCCACCTACACAGGGATAGGCCACGGTCTGCTCTGGGCAGCTGCCACTGCCCCCTCCACCACCAGTATCCCTCAGCCACCATGCTGACATGCCCTTCCGCTGGTGGTGCCCTGTGGTGTGCGGTCTCAAGCCATCCAGTGTGCAGGTAGGCGGCTGCCTATGGTGCGTGTTCTGGGGTGGGGTTGCCTGCATAGCTGTCCACGCTTTCCCCCAGCACTGCCTGCCAATGTTCCGTGCCATTGGGGGTACCTGCTGGGTACTATTCCCTGTGACACTGTGGGAAGCACACTCTTGCCCATGTTGGGCCCTCATCAGTTGCTGTCTGGCTGCTCTACTGTTTCAGCATTCCTATGGGACAGCTAGGCATCACCCTAGCCCCACTGTGGCCCAGCTGCACCACAGCATGTGCCGCCTGCAGCCCTCTGTATCCCCTTTTCCAGCATCTGCCCGGTTGCCCGTTCCGACATTCCCGCCCTGATGTTGCGGGAGATGTGCCCGCCATAGGAACCCTGTCCGATGGTGGGGAAATCCCTGAGCAGTGCTATTTCACTGTGGGCCCATGCACCTTTTATGGGGACGGAGTATGGACCCTTCCGCGATTTATATCTGTTCAATGGAGCTTACTCGGGGGGGGGGGGGGGGTTGATATTTCTCATTGATACCACTATTGGCCAGCTTGGTTGTTGTTTTTTTCCAGTTTGTTGGGGTCATTTTCAGTGTTTCTGTGCCCTTTTGTTCTGTGCACATGTATCACACGTATCACCTTTTTTTGGTTTCCCTGCCTAGGCTGTACATTGCTGACACTTAAATGGTTTCTCTTCCCTTTAAAGTGCTTTAAACCGGTAGGTTTTCATTCGCGTTGGAATTCAGCTCTGAAATTCAGCGCATTAGTGTAATGGGAGCCTCTCCCCGCCCACTCCCCGCCCATTGACCCCTTCTCTCCGCCCTCTCTCCACCTTCTGCATTGTTTTACTGCTCCGCGGAGCATTACGATCGTTAGCGCGTGATAGCGCGCGCTATAGTGCGTTTACGATCGTTAATGCGCTACAGCGCACACTATAGTGTGCTAACGATCGTTAACGTCGTACAACGCGCGTTATTCACGTTTACTGCAGTTTAGTAAACATACCCCTAAATGAGCCCAATTCAATCCTACACAGACTTTCATTTCTAAGAGAATACCTGGCCACTTTTATACACAAAGAACACAGGTAGTCCCTGACCAAGTATAGAACAAGTAACCACAAACTAAAAATAGAAATTTATAGACAAAAATTTAAATTGAAACCTCAGGAAGCCAGATTCCGCATACAATGCAACACCCAAGAAGTAGAAATACTGATGCATTTCATCTGTACTATGCAAACTATAGAGATAGCAGATGTTAGTTTAAAAAACAGACATATTACAATCATTAAATTAAAAATAAAATTCTGTTTTCTACCTTTGTTTTTGATCTTAATAGTGTTGGTCCCAGTCTCTGGTTTTAGCTTTCCTCTGTTTTAACTCTCTTTCTAGGGTCTCCTTCCGTTTTTCATTTTTCTCTCTCCTTCCGTCTTCTTCACTTCCTCGCCTACATCCATCTCTTACATTGATCTTTTCCTTTCAACTTTTTGCCATTTATTTTTCTGCTTCTCTTGTCTACTCAGATTTTATTTCCTCTTAGTATCTAGTCCTCAATCTCTCTGTCTTTTTATTGTAATTAAAATGTTCTTTCCATGGTTGATTAGTTGTCCTGCTTTTTCTGTGCCTCTCTACCCCCTGTGTCCATCATCTTCCTTGCATTCCTACTCCCCTATGTTAGCCATTTTCCTCTGCTATCCTGCATCTCCCCTTCTTACTCTCTCCCCATTTCCAGCATCTCCCCTCTGTCTCCCTTCTCTCCTGTGTCCAGTATATCCCTTGTCTTTAGTAGTCCCCTTTTGTCAACTATCTCCCTGTCACCTTATCAACCCCCTAACATGTCAGAATATCCCCTGTCACCGTATTACTCCCTCCATTCCTCTTTGTATCCCTAATCTTCCTTCCCCTCTCCCCAAGCCAACATATCCCCTCTGTCACACTATTCTCCTTCCTGTGTCCATCATCTTCTAGCCACCGTATCCTCTTTCTTTCCACCTGCCACCAATTCATCATATCCCCTCTGCCACCCTATTACTCTCCTGTGTCCTCCCCCCAAGCTACCACATCCTCTTTCTTTCCCCTCTCCCCAGATCTAACATCTCTTGTTTCTTTCTGTCCCTCTGGTCCAGCACCTTTCTTGCCCCCTCCCCATTACCATTGCTGCCCTGCTGCAACCTATAGTTTCTAGGATCTGCAGAAAGCAGCAGAAAGATAAAACACAAGACAGGCATGGGATCATTCAATCCAGGCACACTTTTGATGGTTGTGCCAGTCCTGTCCCCTCTGATATAAACATCCTGTTGCTAAGGGGTGTGCATTGGCAGAGCCATCAGTGGCACACCTGGTTTGAGTGGTCTCATGCCTGTCTTTTATTTTTCTGCTGTCTTCCATGAGTCACAGAAGCTGCAGATTGCAGCAGGGTGAAAATGGTAATGGGGAAGGGGGAAAAGAAGACCCAATGGTGACATCATACCTACTGTTTGCAAACAACTTTGACCTTTATCGTCCCAGGGATCAACATCTAGTAGAACAACTCTGTCTAGTAAACAGCTTTTCAGATGACATCAGGATGACTTTTGGTCTGGACAAATGTGCTAAAACAACCTTCCTGTGAGAAAAATTAAGGAAAACTGAAAACATCTATCTCCCTGATTACTGTAACATAAGGGAACTTGAATAGGAAGGTATATATAAATACCTAGGAGTAGAGGAAGGAGCAACAATCCAGCATAAAGTACTGAGAGAAAAGACCACAAAAGAGTATTACAGGAGATTAAAGCTAATAGTGAAATTGAGGGATGTGTAGGCCAAAAAAATTTGTTTCATTTTGTTTTTTGTTTTTATTCATCTTCATATAATTTTTTTTAAAAGTGTCCCCTATTGCATAATAGGGCACACTATTACACAACAGGGCTCACTATTGCCACTTTTGTTTTAAAACAAATGCACATCCCTACTGAAAAGTGCACTAAGATCAAAGAATAAGATACAAGCCATCAAACAGCTTGCAATCCGGTACTCTTATATAACTTTGGAATTCTAGACTAGCCTCTGAAATGTCTTGAAAATCTGTCTGTGTGAACAAGAAAACTCTTCCATACTCGTGAGATGTGTTTTAGAAGAATCAGTATCCCAAGAGTCAAAGAAGGAATGGTCTCATAGAAATTGATTAGGCCTACTTAACAGCATCAATAGATCCAAATACAAAAAATGCCTTGCAGTATGAAAGTAAACGACCAGAATTCACTTCCATCATTAAATTTGGGCAGGTATTCTAACACATATAAGAATGAGTGAGGATCCACCTGTATATATAGGAAAACAAGAAACAGAATTTCCACATTAAGAGAAAAAAGTCCTGAATTATATCAGAAGACAAGGAAAGATAAGGGGAAAATACACAAATAAATGGGAAATACAAAGAGTTACTCCAGGAACCATCCCAGGATACTGAAAGAGCTCAGAGAGGTTCTTGCAGGGCCTTTAAAGGATGTTTTTAACAGATCCTTGGAGAAAGAGGAAGTTCCACAGTGCTGGAGAAGGGTTGATGTGGTACCTCTTCACAAAAGTGTCAATAGGGAAGAAGTGACAAACTACAGGCCAGTAAGTAATACCTCAGTGGCGGGAAAAGTAATGGAAGCGCTCCTGAAAGAGAGAATAGTGGATTTTCTTGAAACCAATAGGTTGCATGATCTGAGGCAAAATGGTTTTACCAAAGGACGGTCATGCCAAACAAATCTGATTGAGTTCTTTGACTGGGTAACTAGAGAACTAGATCAAGGGGATGCGATGGATATGATCTACCTAGATTTCAGCAAAATCTTTGATACTGTTCCTCACAGGAGGCTTATCAATAAACTGAACAGCCTGGGGATGAGTCCCAAGGTGATGAATTGGATCATAAATTGGTTAACTGACAGACAACAGAAGTTGATGGTAAATGGAACTCACTCGGATGAAAGGAAGGTAATGAGTGGCATGCCCCAGGGATCAGTCCTGGGACTGGTACTGTTCAATGTATTTGTGAGTGATATTGCTGAAGGACTGAATGGAAAATTCTGTCTTTTTGCAGATGACACGAAAATTTACAACAGAGTGGACTCACCTGAGGGAGTGGATAACATCAAGAAAGATCTATAAAAGCTGGAAGAATGATCTACTGCTTGGCAGTTAAGACTTAATGTGAAGAAGTGCAGTGTAATGCACTTGGGATGCAGAAATCCAAGGGATTTGCATGCAATAGAGGGCAAGAGGTTGATGTGCTTGGACCAGGAGAAGGACTGTGGCGTGATTGTTTTTGAGGATCTCAAGATGGTGAAACAGTATAATAAGGCGGTAGCCAAAACCAGAAGGATGCTGGGTTGCATACAGAAAGGAATTACCAGCAGAAAGAAGGAGGTACTAATGCTACTGTACAAGTTGCTGCTGAGGCCTCACTTGTGTTGAAAGAAGTGAAATATGGGAGAAAGCCAACATGGATTTAGCCAAGGCAAGTCTTGTCTTGCTAATCTGTTACATTTTTTTGAAGGTGTAAATAACAAGTAGACAAAGGTGAGCTGGTCAATAGAGTATATTTGGATTTTCAGAAAGCCTTTTTAACAAGGTCCCTCATGAGAGACTCTTGGCAAAATTAAAAAGTCATGGGATAAGGGGTGGTGTACTATTTGTGGATCAAGAGCTGGTAAAAAGATAGAAAGCAGAGAGTAGGGCTAAATGGCCAATTTTCTTAATGGAGAAAGGTGAATAGTGGAGTACCCTAGGGATCTATGCTGGTCCCGCTGCTTTTTAACATATTCATAAATTTATTTATTTATTTATTTATTTTTATTTATTTAACATCTCTTATATACCGCACTATTGTCATCAGCGCGGTTTACATGAAACAAACATATACATACAGAGAACTGTAATGCATTTTACAAGTAACAGGGGTTTTTGAACTTGGGATTAAAAAAGGTAAACTAAATAATCTAGATAACTATCTATAATAATCTATACACATTAGTAACATTTGGTTATCATTTGGGGCTTGTCTTGGTCAGAAATGTGTCGGTAGTATTTTCCTTGTGAAAGATTAGATTGGGAAATAGCTTAAGAAGAGATGGTGTTTGAGGCTTTTTCTGAATTGTGTTAGGCTGGCTATAGCTCTCAATTCTGGTGGGAGGGCATTCCAGGCTATTGGGGCGTGGATACTGAAAGCTCTTTTAGTTGTTTCCTTAGTGTATCTGACTGCTTGTTTCGGGATTGTTAATGTATTTATAGCAGTTGATCTTCTGGATCTATTGGGGGTCTGCAAGTGTACAAGGTTGGCGACCGTTGATGGTGCTTGGTTGTTTAGGGCTTTGAATGTAGTGATCAGGATCTTGTAGTGGATTCTCGCGTTGGTTGGTAACCAGTGGAGTCTTTTTAGGATTGGAGTTATGTGATCTGTCTTTGATATTCCTTCAAGTACTCTGGCAGCGGTGTTCATCGCCAGTTGGAGAGGATTTAATGTTGACTGAGGGAGCCCGTATAGAATTGCATTTGCGAAGTCAAGGTGAGGCATTACCAAGGCTTGATAGACGGTTCTGAAGTCTGTGTAATAAATGAATAAATGACTTGGAAATGGAAATAACGAGTGAGATGATCAAATTTCCAGATGACACAAAATTAGTCAAAGTTGTTAAAACACAAGAGGATTGTGAAAAATTTCAAGAGGACCTTGATAACTCAGAAGACTGGACATCCAAATGGCAGATGAAATTTAATGTGGACAAGTGCAAAGTTATGCACCTAGGAAAGAACAACCCAAACTATGGTTACACAATGTGAGGTGCCACATTAGGAACCACCACCCAGGAAAAAGATTTAGGAGTCATCGTGGATAATATGTTGAAACTCTCCATCCAGTGTGAATCAGCGGCAAGAAATCAAATAGAATGCTAGGAATCATAAGGAAAGAAATGGTGAAAAAAAACAATGATATTATAATGCCTCTGGTATCATTCCATGGTGCAACCGTACCTTGAATATTTTGTGCAATTCTGGTCACCATATCTTAAAAAGGATATAGAGAATTAGAAAAGGTAAAGAGAACAGCCACCAAAATGGTAAAGGGGATGGAAGGATACCCCTATGAGGAAAGGCTTAAAAGATTAGGGCTCTTCAATTGAGAAAGAGATGACTAAGGGGAGATATGATAGAGGTCTATAAATTAATGAATGGTCATTAAAGAGGACCTGGGAAATCCACTGCTTACCCCGGGACAAGCATTGTGGAACCTGTGTACCTTTTTGAGAACCTGACAGGTACTTTTAACCTGGATTGGCCACTGTTGGAAACAGGAGACTGGGCTTGATGGACCTTGGTCTGACCCAGTATGGCATTTATTATGTTCTTATGTTAAGGAGAGGTAAACTGAAACCCAAGGATAAATGATTGATAGTTGCAGCCCAGAACAGTGGATTATGGATGAGATGGTTCACAGCATGCATAGAAAAATTCCTTAAAATTTCTATAAAGAAAGACACAACCAGGTGGCAGGTCTCATCCATTTGAAACTTTGTAAGCACTACAACATTGATGTTGAATGTAAACCGCTCTGATCTAAAATAGAGCGGTATAGAAGAACTGTTAAATAAATAAATAATAAATAAATAACATTGCTGTGCCAGAAAAGCATTGGGATCATGACCCTAAGAGAATTAAGCAGAATGAAGCAGTTATGATCACTTGGGACATTCACATTCCAATGGATAAGAAACTGGATACAAGGAAATCTAACATAGTGGTAAAGGAGAAAAACATCACAATGGCATTAATAATAGAGGTGTTTGTTCCAAGAAATTAGTCTGTGAATTGTGTAGAGAGGTAAAACATCCTCAAATACCAAGAAATGTAGTCAGAGACCAAGAGACTAATGTAGAAAGATATAGAAATATTTTCCATTATATTGGGAGCCAAAGGTCTGATTAAAAGGAATTTCAATCACACCTTGACAAGATGCCTTTACATATGACATCTAATGAAATTCAAAAGGAAACCCCTCATTAGCTCTATGCAAGTACAGCAGCAAGTATCAGCAGTAAATCTGAGAGATTGAGATCATACTCCACATAGACTGGTATGGACAAAACTAACCCATTTGGAGAAACTACCCCTGAAAGAGTGTTCTAAAACAACTGGTCATAGTCTGAAGATTCAAGGGTTAGATTCAAGATCAACATCAGAAATCTATTTTATTTATTTATTTAATTGATTTATATACCACTTTATCTAGGTAATCAAGGCGGTTTACAGGGACAAGCATACAGGGGTATTTAATTCAATTATATACAGTACTTGGACATTTTAACTATAACTATGTACACATAGGCTGTGTGATGTAATATGATGTGGAGGAAAGGTATTGTGATTTACGGAAGATATGAACATTGGGTCATAACTATGTTGGGGTTGGAGGAATTTGAGGCATTGTTGGTTATCAGTAGGGCGGGGGAGGGATCATGGTTCTTGTGGGTTATTCTTGTTGATAGTAATCCATAAAGAGGAACGTCTTAAGGTGTTTTCTGAACAGTGTTAATTCTTTATTTATTTATTTACATTCTCTTATATACCACACTATTCTGCATCAGTGCGGTTTACAATGAACAAACTGAAATTACATTGAACAGGGCATTATAACTTGGAGATAACTATTTTACAGGGAACATGGGCTATGGAGGGTTAAGTGGCTTGCCCAAGACCACAAGGAGCACCTGTGAGACTAGAAACCCCAGTCCTTCCAGCCCAAGGTTGCTGTCCTCTAGTGGGATTTGAACCCCCGACCTTAAGTACCTTGCCCCAACCACTAGGCCACTCCTCCACTCCTTTGATTTCTGTCAGGTTGTTGGGAAGGCTGTTCCATAAAGTTGGAGCGAAGAGAGAAAACTCTCTGTTTGTTGTTGCTTGGGTTGTGTTTCGGAATTTTCTCGGTGTGGTTAGAGTATTCTTTTGGTTGTCTCTTCTTCTTCTTGTGTCTTATTGCATCTTGATGAGTGTGTTAAGATGTGTGGATGCAATATTGTTTATTGTTTTGAAGGTGGTCATCAGAGCCTTGAAGTTGATTATTTGTATTACAGGAAGCCAATGGAGGCATAGTATAGGTGTTATGTGTTCTGATCTTGCGGCTTTCATTATTGTGCGTGGAACTGTGTTCTGGGCTAGTTGTAGTGGTTTCAGTGTTTGCTTGGGTAATCCTTGTAGGTTGATGTTTCTGTAGTCGAAGTGAGGACAAATTAGTGCTTGAGCTATTTTGTGGAAGTCTTCTGGAGAGAGGAGGGGTCTTAAGTTCTGTATCATTTTGGTTTTGTGGTATATTGATCGAGTTGTCATGTTAATGTGCTTGAATTCTGTCATATTCTGTGTTTCTATGCTTCTGTGTCAATAACTGTTGAAGGCTGAGAGGTAAATAAAAAATGCAATGGATTGAACATCTAATTTTATAAAAAACGGATTACTACAGATTTCAAAACATAGAAACATGATGGAAGAAAAAGACCATATGACCTATCTAGTCTACCCTTCCATATCAACGACTGTAGTCTCTGTTTTATTTTTCCTTTGTCTATCCCAAGCTTTCTGGAATTCAGATACTGCTCTTGTCTCTACTACAACAACTGGGAGACTATTCCACGCATCTACCACTCTTTCAATAAAGAAACATTTCCGCATATTACTCTTGAGTCTATCCCATGAGTCTATCAAATGTAATAAATATAACATAACATAACATAACATTTCACCCTCACCCTATATCCTCTCGTTACAGGGTTTACTTTCAATTGAAAGAGGCTCTCCTCCTGTGCATTTATGCTACGGAGATATTTAAATCTTTTTATCATATTTCCTCTCTCCCGCCTCTCCTCTTAAGTATACATATTGAAATCTTTAAGTTTGTCCCCATATGGCTTACAACAAAGACCACTGACCATTTTGATAGCCAGTCTCTACATAGTCTCCATCCTGTTTATATCCTTTGGAAGGTGTGGTCTGCAGACTTGCACACAATATTCCAAATGAGGTTTCACCAAAGACTTACACAAAGGTATTATCACCTCCTTTTTCCTGTTGGCCATTCCTTTCCCTATGCATCTGAGCATCCTTCTGAATTTCACCGTAGCCTTTTCTGTTTAGCCACTTTAAGATCATCAGAAACAATCATGCCCAGGTCCCGCTCATCTTTCATAGACAGATGTACTTCACCTCCTATACTGTACTGCTCACTTGGATTTTTGCAGCCCATATACATGACCCTGCATTTTTTTGAATTAAATCTCAGCTGCTTGCAGATTTTGGCATCATCTGCAAAGAGGCAAACCTTACCTGACAGTCCTTCCACAATATCACTAACAAAAATGTAAAATAGAATCAGACCAAGAATAGATCCCTGCAGCACACCACTGGTAACATCTTTCACCTCAGAGTAAGCTCCATTTACCTGTATACTTTGTGGCCTCCAACTCAACCAATTTCTAACCCAGTCAGTCACTTTAGGGTCCATCCCTAGGGTGTTCAATTTATTTATAAGTTGCCTGTGTAGAACAGTGTCAAAGGCTTTACTGAAATCTACTGTAAGTACACCACATCTAGGGCTCTCCTTCGGTCCAACTCTCTGGTCACCCTCTCAAAGAAATCATTAAGATTTGTCTGACAAGGCTTGTCTCTAGTAAACCCATGCTGCCTCAGATCCTGAAATCCACTGGACTCCAGAAACCTCACTATCCTCTGTTTTAGCACATCACTGCAGAGGTCAGACTAACTGGCCTGTCTTTCTCAACCTCATCCTTACTTCCGCTTTTGTATAATGGGACTACATGTGCCTTTCTCCAGACTTCTGGTACCACTCCCAATTCTAAAGAAACATTGAAAAGGTCAGGCAGTGGAGGCACAAGAACTTCGCCAAGTTCCTTCAATACGCTCAGATGTATCCCATCCAGCCCCATTGCTTTGTCTACTTTTAGTTTAGCTAGTTCCTCACGAATACCGACTTCTGAAAATCGTTCAAAATCCGCTTCACTTCTGTTCCTATTTGTGAGTGTTTTCTGAGGTCCTGCTCCTGGCCTTCATCTATGAACATAGTACAAAAATAATGGTTAAGCAATGGTTAAGCAAGTCCGCTTTATCCTCATCAGCTTTTACATATTCCTCCCCTTCACCCTTGAGTCTGACAATACCGCTTTTGAACTTCCTCTTCTTGCTAACATATATGAAAAATGTCTTGTCTCCCCATTTTATTGCATTGAATATTTATTTTTATTTCTGTATCTTTGCTTTCCTGACTATTTTCCTAGCTTCTCTAAGTTTTTCCAAATATAGATGTTTGTTTTCCTCTTCTATGGTCTCCTGTATTTTATGAAGATCACCCTATTTTTCTTCATCTTTTCAGTGACTTCTTTTGAGAATCACAGTGGCCTCCTTTTCCTTTTACATTTACTTACCTTTCTAACTAAAGGTTTATTGCTCTTAAAATATCCCCTTTCAGTATTGCTCATTGTTTTTATACATCCCCCAGCTGTTCCCAACCCACTAACAACTCCTTGAGATATTGTCCCATCTTGGTAAAGTTGTTTTTCCTAGTCTAAGACCCTCATTTTTGAATGGACTTTATCGGCCCTAGTCCTAATATTGAACCATGTCATCTGGTGATCACTAGATGCAAGATGATCTCCCACTATAACATCAGAAACACTTGCCCCATTGTTAAGCACCAGGTTTAGTATGGCCCCTTCATGTATGGGTTCTGATACCAGTTGTCAGAATAGTTCTCCCTATAGAGAATCCAGGATCTCCTTACTTCTAGATGACACTGCATCAGGGATGTGCCAATCAATATTCGGCATATTGAACATAAGAACATAAGAACATAAGAAATGCCATACTGGGTCAGACCGAGGTCCATCAAGCCCAGTATCCTGTTTCCAACAGTGGCCAATCTAGGTCATACGTACCTAGCAGTTTCCCCAAAAGACACAGGTTCTGCAGTGCTTGTACTAGGCCAAGCATTGATATCCTGGGTCCCTTTTTAATAGTGGTTTATGGACCTTTCCTCCAGGAACTTGTCCAAACCTTTTTAAACCCAGCTATACTAACAGCCCTTACTACATCCTCCGGTAACAGATTCCAGAGTTTGATTACACGTTGAGAGAAGAAATATTTTCTCCTATTTGTCTTAAATAGTTTACCCTGTAGCTTCATTACATGCCCCCTAGTCCTTCTATATTCTGATAGCGTAAACAATTTATCCACGTTTATCCGTTCCACTCCATTCATTAATTTATACACCTCTATCATATCTCCCCTCAGCCGCCTCTTTTCTAGGTTAAAGAGCCCTAACCTTTTTAGCCTCTCTTCATAGGAGTAGCCTTCCATCCCCTTCACCAATTTGGTGGCTCTTCTCTGTACTTTTTCTAATAACTCTATGTCCTTTTTAAGATACGGTGACCAGAATTGCACACAATATTCAAGGTGCGGTCGTACCATGGAGCGATACAGAGGCATTATAATATCCTTTGTTTTATTCTCCATCCCTTTCCTTAGGATACCTAGCATTCTATTTGCTTTCTTGGCCGCCGCTGCACACTGGGCGGAGGGTTTTAACATGTTATCCACGATGACTCCTAAATCTTTTTCCTGGGTGGTGGTTTCTAATGTGGAGCCTTGCATCTTGTAACTATAGTGTGGGTTGTTCTTTCCTAGGTGCATAACTTTGCACTTGTCCACATTAAATTTCATCTGCCATTTGGATGCCCAGTCTTCCAATTTATCCAGATCCTCCTGCAGTTTTCCACAATCCTCTTGGGTTTTAACAACTTTAAACAGTTTTGTGTCATCTGCAAATTTGATTACCTCACTAGTTATTCCCTTTTCCAGGTCATTTATGAATATGTCAAAAAGTAGCGGACCCAGTACAGATCCCTGGGGTACTCCACTATTCACCTTTTTCCATTGGGAATATTGGCCATTTAGCCCTACCCTCTGCTTTCTATCTTTTAACCAGTTCCCGATCCACAATAGTACACTGCCTCCTATCCCATGACTTTTTAGCTTCGCCAAAAGTCTCTGATGGGGGACCTTGTCAAAAGCTTTCTGAAAGTCCAGATACACTATATCAACCGACTCACCTTTGTCTACCTGTTTATGCACACCTTCAAAAAAACAGATCAGATTAGTAAGACAAGATCTGCCTTGTCTAAAGCCATGTTGGCTGTCTCCCATTAGGCCATGACTATCTACATGCTGTGTAATTTTGTTCTTTATGATGGCTTCTACCATTTTCCCTGGTACTGACGTCAGGCTCACCGGTCTGTAATTTCCCGGGTCACCCCTGGAACCCTTTTTAAAAATTGGTGTTACGTTGGCGACCCTCCAATCTTCAGGTATTACAGATGATTTTAATGAAAGTTCACAGATTACCAATAACAGGTCTGCAATCTCATATTTCAGTTCTTTCAACACTCTGGGATGTATACCATCCGGTCCAGGTGATTTGCTACTATTCAGTTTATCAAATAGTTGTAATATATCTTCCCGGTGTAGCGATATTTCTCTCAATTCCTCTGCAGTATCACCTTTAAATACCACTTCAGTCTTGGGTAACACCCCTACATCTTCCTCAGTAAAGACCGAAGCAAAGAATTCATTCAGTCTCTCTGCTATAGCCTTGTCTCCTCTTACTGCCCCTTTTACCCCTCTATCATCTAATGGTCCAATTGACTCTCTCACAGGCCTTTTGCTACGAATGTACTTGAAAAAGTCTTTATTTCGTGTTTTTGCTTCCGTAGCAAGTTTCTTCTCAAATTCCCGCTTTGCCTGCCTTATCAATGCTTTGCATTTAACTTGCCAGTGCTTGTGCTGTTTCCAGTTTTCATCATTTGGCTCTTTTTTCCATTTTCTGAAGGTTGCTCTTTTGGCAGCAACAGCCTCTCTGACCTCACCTTTAAACCATGCTGGCAGTTTTTTGGACTTTCTTCCACTTTTCTTAATGCGTGGAATACAGCTGGTCTGGGCTTCGAGGATAGTATTTTTAAATAACACCCAAGCTTGCTGTAAGTCTTTAACCTTTGGAACCGCTCCTTTTAGTTTTTTCCGAACTATATTCCTCATTCTATCATAGTCACCCTTTTGAAAGTTAAAAGGTAGTACTGTGGATTCCTTTACTATCTGTCCTCCACTGATTAAATCAAACATGATCATACTATGATCACTATTGCCAAGTGGTCCCAACACCCTTATTTCTTGCACCAGATCTGGCGTTCCACTAAGGACTAGGTCCAGTATGGCTTCCCCTCTGGTCGGTTCATGAACCAGCTGCTCCAAGAAGCAGTCATTTATTTCATCTAGAAACTTTATCTCTTTAGCTTGTCCTGCTGTGACACTGTCCCAGTCGATACCGGGGTAATTGAAATCACCCATTATTACTACTCTGTTGTGGCTTTTGTTAGCTTCCTTGATTTCTTTGAGCATTTCATCATCCATTTGTTCATTCTGGCCAGGTGGTCGATAGTATACTCCCACTGCCATCACCTTCCCCTTCATAAATGGAATTTCAATCCATAGAGATTCTACAGCATATTTTGTTCCCTGCAAAACTTTAATCCTTTCTGACTCAATGCCCTCTCTAACATAGAGCGCAACCCCTCCACCAATTTGTTCAGCTCTATCATTACGATATAGTTTGTATCCAGGTATCACAGTGTCCCACTGGTTATCCTCCTTCCACCATGTCTCTGAGAGTGCAATCATATCTAACCTCTCATTTAATGCTATATATTCTAATTCTCCCATCTTATTGTTTAGACTTCTAGCATTGGCATACAAGCATTTTAGAGACTGTATTTTATTAATATTAATCTGGCTATTGGTAGGCATGGGTAATTGGGAATCTTTATGCTCTGTCTGCTCCTTACTCAAGGGCATTTGGGCTACTATACTCCCTTTTGGAACCTCACTGCTTTTGGTAGTATCCTTCAAGGATACCTTTGTCCGAACCGTGCGCTCCTGGGTGACTGTCGGCTTTCCCCTATTTTCTAGTTTAAAAGCTTCTCTATCTCTTTTTTAAAGGTTAATGCCAGCAGTCTGGTCCCATCCTGATTAAGGTGAAGCCCATCCCTTCGGAAGAGCCCCCCCTTTCCCCAGAATGTTCCCCAGTTCCTAACAAATCCAAAACCCTCATCCTTGCACCATTGTCTCATCCACGCATTGAGACTCCGGAGCTCTGCCTGTCTTTTGGGTCCTGCACGTGGAACAGGAAGCATTTCGGAGAACGCTATCCTGGAAGTTCTGGATTTCAACTTCCTACCTAAAAGCTTAAATTTAGCCTCCAGAACTTCCCTACCACATTTTCCTATGTCATTGGTACCAACATGTACCAAGACAGCAGACTCCCCCCCAGCACTATCTATGATCCTATCTAGGCGGTGCGTGAGATCTGCTACCTTCGCACCAGGCAGGCATGTTACCAGGCGATCCTCACGTCCACCAGCCACCCAGCTATCTACATTCCTAATGATTGAATCACCAACTATAACAGCTGTCCTGACCCTCCCCTCATGGGGACATGGCCCTGGAGAAACGTCCTCGGTGCGAGAGGGTTTTACATCACCTGGAGGACAGGTCCTAGTTACAGGATCACTTCCTGCCACACCAGGGTGATGCTCTCCTGTCACGTGACCTCTCTCCTCCATGGCAACAGGGATGCTGCCAGACTGGAGGTGGGACTTCAGGACTATATCCCTGTAGGTCTCGTCCATGTACTTCTCTGTCTTTCTTATGTCTTCCAGGTCTGCTACTCTAGCCTCTAGAGAACGGACTCGTTCCCTGAGAGCAAAGAGCTCCCTGCACTTAGTGCATATGTAGGACCTCTCACCAACTGGGAGATAATCATACATGTGACACTCGATGCAAAAGACTGGAGAACCCCCATCTCGTTGCTGGACCTCTGACTGCATCTTAGTTTAAAGCTTGTGTTTAGGTCTTTTAAATCGGTATATAATAAGGATTGGTGTAGATGCTTATACTAATAAAAGTGTATCTAATACCCCTAATACACCCTGTGTACCTGAAGCTAATTAATCACAGGTCCTCTGTGTATGACTGATTTGGATTAAGAGCTGCACCTGAGAGCAGCCCCTTTCCTCTAAGATGTCCAAGTACCTATAAAACTACAATTTCCCCAGGGGTGGGTGGGTGCTGGGGAGGGAGGGGGGGAGATAAGTCCTATTAAAGAGGGCAGTTACAAGGTACCCTGTCCTGAACCCTCAGCAGGGGGATGGGGGTACCACACAAGGCCCACCTATCGGCAACACTTCTCCTTTCATGGCAATACTGCATATATCTTCTATTAAATCTCTGTCCACTTCATCTCTGTCCACTTCACCATGGTTCTCCCCCAAATTAAGGAAGTCTCTTATTCTCCTGAGGAAGCTAGAAAGGAAATGGCGTAAATCGCATAACCCTACAGATGAAACAACATACTTAACCCACCTGAGATCCCACCATGAAGCAATCTGGGACACGAGAAAAGCCTACCATTCTGAGCTACTCAACCGCTCCTTAAACAAGCCACGAGAACTCTTCAAACTAGTAAAAACGCTAACCACAGAACCCTTACCACCACAACAAGAAATTATTCACCCTCAAATGTATGCCAACTATATCCAATCCAAAGCCATCAAAACAACAACAGCATCCTCCCCTAGTCCTATCCAGCCGCATACTCACCAGACTCCACTACTCAAGCTCTCTTTTCCATCCGCAAAAGGCATTGAAGACATGATCATCAAAATAAATACCACCACAGCACCAAACGACCCTTGCCCAGCACACTGGATAAGAGCTATGCGCTCTGAACTAAGCCCAATCATAGCAGAAATCATAAATATGTCCTTCTCAACAGGAATTTTCCCATCTGCCCTAAAGCAGACCTCCATAAGACCACTGCTAAAGAACAACCAACTAGACCCAACAAAAGAGGAATCATACCGTCCGATCTCCAGTATCCCACTACTATCCAAAATTATTGAGAAAGTGACCAACAATCAGATCCAACAACACATAGACATTGCTTCACCGCTAGACCCCAGTCAACATGGATTCAGGGAAGCCCACGGAGTTGAAACACTTCTAACCACCTTAACCAACGTACTCATCAGTGGGATTGATGACATCAAAAAGGGCTTTGCACCAATTTTCCTCGACATCTCCGCAGCATTTGATTCCGTGGACCACGACAAACTACTAGCCCGACTTCATGACAAGGGAATTCGCGGGTTAGCATGGGAGTGGTGCAAATCATACCTGGAAGAGCGCTGGCAACAAGTCAGGATGGTAGCAGGCACCTCAGAACCTTTCCAGCTAAAACAAGGAGTACCCCAGGGCTCCTCCCTCTCAGCGCTGCTCTTTAATATATACATGCAGCCCCTATGCGATATCACTCGCTCCTTTGGCATATCCTCCCTAATTTACGCAGACGATGTGCTGATATTCACACCAATCAATGTTACACTCCCAGATTACACAGTACTAGTAGATTGCTTCAACGCTATAGCCGACTGGCTCCTCACCCAGAATATGCAAATAAATTTCAAAAAAACCGAGGTCCTGATCGTCATGAAAAACAAAGAATTTTCTCCCCCGGTTACTCTAAAAGTACAGGACGCAGAGCTCCCAATCAAGTCCACCATAAGATACCTTGGCGTAATACTGGACCATCGACTGGACTTCAAAGAACATGTCAACCGCACTGTAAAAACCATTTATTTCAAGATAAGGACCCTACGTCATCTGAAAAACATGCTCGACCCAGACAACTTCCGGACCATATTCCAAGCTATAGTCACACCCCACTTCGACTATGCTAACATAATACTCCATGGCCTCCCCAAAAACACTCTAAACACATTACAACTAGCCATGAATGCCGCTGCCCGTGTCCTGTACGGCGCCTCAAGAAGCGACCACATTACCCCCATCTTAATGGAACTACACTGGCTCCCCATAAACTGCAGGATTGCATATAAAGCCCTCCTTATGACCTTCAAAGCTATCAACAGGATAGCCCCCTCAGCAATCTCAACTCTCCTCAATCACACCCCCAACATCAGATCCAGGAGAACAGTAGCAGCAAACATCCTAGCCATACCAACAGAGGCCATAAAATGCTCACGCACAACTACGGACAGAGCATTCGCACACTACGCACCCAGATGTTGGAACAACCTACCACCCACCATCAGATCAATCACTGACCTCAAGCAATTCAGAAAAGCCCTAAAGCACCACCTCTTCCTTCTACACTTCACTCAATTCCAGTTTCCCTCACCGACCCCCTAGCACAGCCCAAGCCCTCAAAATAAAGTTGTAAATATCGCATTTCACACAAGATGTAAATAAAACACTAGCCATTGTATATAGTTATATAACATATATGTACAAAGTTTCCCAAAGTTGAATCCCAGTTAAACTCGCCTGTTACATGTAAACCCACAACAGCCTGTTGCTTTCTGTGGGTATTCTTGTTCACTGTAAACCGCGCTGATGATAAATAGCACGGTATAAAAGAGCTTTAAATAAATAAATAAATAAATCTACCTGTGAAGGAGATCTATATATCACACTGATGCAAATGGATTTCCCATTCCCTCTTTCTAGTTTAACCCACAGTGCTTCCTCGCTTCCTTGTAAGCCCTGTAATTCTGTAGCTTTAATATTATTTTTAACAAATAGTGCCACTCCTTCTCCCCTTCTTCCTCCCCTGACCTTCCTGAATGAACTATAGCTCAGTATAATTACATTCCAATCATGGATGTCTGTGAACCATGCCTCTGTAACCGCCACTAAATCTAAGTCAGCCTCCTCCATTAAAGCCTCAACATCTAGGATATTATTTCCCATACTAAGGGGTTTATTCTGTACTGCTGCCAGCCCTGTCTAAAGCCTCCCCGTACGAACAAGGATTTTGTATGGAGAGGCTTATATGGGGGCAGGAGCGGGCATTGCAGAGGCGGAGTTAGGGTGGGCATTGGGAAGCCCTGTACATCCGGGGTCAGCATATTGGTTGGGGGACTTATTCTATCTCGGAGTAAGTCTCCCTAGATATCGGGGAATGGGATGCCTGGTCAGTATCAAACAGGTGAGGGGATTCAGGAGATTCCTTGCAGCCTGACCCTGGCCATGGGAGGCCAGATCGGGGGTTGGGCTCTGGGGAAAGGACAGAGTGGTCAGCGGCCAGGGATCACAGCTCCTGTATGGAGCCATGGCAACTAGACACCATAGCACTGCAGCTCCATTCAGGAGCCTGAGTTAACTAGGCTTGGCTCAGTACATGCAGGCTGATAAGAATAGGGACCGGCCTGCATGCACAGACCCTAGACCCAATTCTGATCCTGCAGGGACTGTCTAGCCCCTGCACGATCAGAATCGGGTCTGCCTATGTGGGTCCCATTACAACCAGACACACACTATGGAATGTGCCTCCATGGGGATTGATGCACACTGCTTTCCAGATGTTTCCCCTTTTACCCATTTCTACAGAGATATTTAATGTTTTACTTACCTGAGGGATTTTGCTTACCTATGGGCTTTCTTCACCCATCCCCAATGAATCTAGTTTAAAGCCCTCTTCAGTAGGTTAGCCAGTCTGCTGCAGAAGAGACTTTGACCCTTCTTGGATAGATGGATGTCATCTCTGCTCTGCAGCCCTTGGAAAATCATCCTATGGTCCAGGAAACCAAAATGCTCTCGATGACACAGTCCATGCAGTCATGGATTCATCTCCAGGATGCGAGCTTCTCTGCCTCGGCCTTTACCCTCAATAGGGAGGATTGAAGAGAACACCACCTGTGCACCTGTCTGCTTTACCCTCTATCCCAGAGCCATGAAGTCACTCTTAATATGCTCAGTGGACTACCTAGCAGTATCATTTGTGCCAACATGGATGAACAACATCAGATAATAGTCAGTAGCCTTGATGAGTCTCATCAAACTCTCGGATTTTGGCATGGGGCAGACCGCACACCTCCCTTGACATCAAGGGAGCTCTCAAGCAGAGAGTTTTTATTCAAGAACCCCACAGTATTTCCTTGCTTGCAATGCAGACCCTCTAGCAATGGATATTATTTGTTTGATTTTCCACCTTTTCATTACATACGACAAGACAGGTTATAAATTTAAAATTATTCCAATAAGCCATTTCATATAGATTTCTGCATAGGGAGGAGTCCGGAGGAAGTTCTAAATGTAGACAATTGATCAGTATGATCAACTATGAAGAAATGTTTCTCAAGAAGTCTGCTAAGAGCAAGCTGAAATTTCTACAGAAAAGAAGCATGAAAAGTGTTAGTGGGATGCTAGATCAAGTGTTCATATTTTGTCATTGACATTCTTTTCCTTTTTCCTCCAGTTTCAAAATCATGGTCAGTTCTCCTTTGATTTCTTCTTCTCAAGTCTAAGCCTGGTTGACAGCCTTGAAGATCGGGTTTGAGTATCACTATTTTATGGAAATATATCCACATCCTGAACAGTAATAATCATTTAACAATGTCTGGGTCCCACAAAAAGTTTACAGTTGTCCACCTTGAGGAAAATAGTGTGGCGAGGGTGGCAGTCTATCTGAAAAGATAAAAGTAATTTCTTTCTACTGTCTTTCTACAAAATTGTGGGAAAATATTCAATTTTTAAGGAAATTCTTTGCAAGTGTTTAGTTTCCCTGCTTAAGGACTATGAATATTATGCTGCATGATGTTGCACATGTTTTTTGACAAAACTGTGGTCTGTTTTCATTGTTTTCACAACATCTAAAAAGTAATTGTGTACTGTAAGTCATGTAACAATAAAAATGGTTATACTTACAGTAAGTCTTGAGAACTTGCATCAGATCTCACTCTGTGTTGCATCCAAAACTGCTTTCTGTATAATAGCTACATTCTGGTTTATGGAGGTTTAGAAATATAGCACTATTACAGAGGAATACATATGGGACCTTCTAAAGTATGAGACTGGTGCCAAAATATAGTGCATGTACAAATTGCAAATCTTCCTATCAATTTGTCTTCAGCATTTAAACCCCGCTTCCTTCTTCCGAAAGCCTATTCAAAGAAAATGAGAAAGATATTATTCATTTACTTTGCCTTATAAATGTGTTGAACATTGTTTTGTTTTGTGGCACATTTGCCTGTGAATCCTGTGATCCCCAAGGGAAATAAACCACATTTGTTTTTCTTGTAGAAGGTAGGCCTTCGTGTCCTTGCTAAAGCTGGAGTGCAGGTGCTGTTCAGCTTAGATACTTCATTCTGGTTTTTATGCAGCTTGAGAGATTTCTGTTCTCAGACCTTTTATGTACAAAGCAGATCTTTCAAATTATCACATCCCTTTTCAGGGTGTGCTGATTAAGCTTTGTTCTTTGAATCTATATTCTGTGTTTTAGAACATGAGCTTTTTGAGGACAAGCTTCAAAGTCATTTACACATAGTAGCACAGCGACATACTATGATAGATTAAAAACTGAAAATGGCCCATCCATCTGCCCAGTACAATGGTTAAGATTTGAACTACCCCCTCTCCCATGCAAGCTACTCCCCACCCAAGCCATTCTGTTTAAGGTTGCCTCCATTGTTCTGTGCTGGCTACCCCCATGTCATGCTGTTTAGGGTTGCAACTGCTGCTCCATAAAGCTTATACCGCCCCCCTCCCCCCCCCCCCACACACCACCACCACCACCTTCTTGAAAACACAGTATAACCATTACATTTATATGCTGGGCAGAACTGTTGCTCTATGCAAGTTATACATGTAAATAATAGACATATTAGTTTTCATTCTAATGAAAAATTAACAACCAAGTGCACATAATTGCCATTTGTTTTCATCATGTGTGCACACATGGCCAGATACACAAGAGGGTGGGTGAGGAGGTTAAGGAGGGGTCAACAGCAGCCAGCATGAGGCCTTTGAGCCAATCATGCTGCTAATCTGACACCACCAACACTATATACAGCCAAAGGGAGTGCACAAAAACAACACATACAAAGCACCCCAACCAAATCTTTGACAGGCATAGAAACCTATCCCTGCCTGAATTCTGCAAAGAAGAAAACAAAGCATAATAGTTTGGCTACTGGCCAGGGCTCTGTCTGGGGCTATTGAGGATTTCATAGATAGCTTCAAGCCTGACTTTAAGTCATTAAGGGGGAACTTGTAGCTAGGGGTTTGCTTGCTTTGCTACTTCAAAGCACAGAAAAAAAAAAGATAACAACTGTCCTTTTTCTGAGAGTGTTTTTGCCACCTTTATTGCTGTGGCATCTGATGCCACACAACTAGGGTCTAGAAGAGTTTGGGTAAGGCAGTGAGTGCCTTTGCACTTTGATTCAATACAGCCAGTGGCAGAATGAGACGTTATTGTATCTAAATCTATGTATTCCATTGCACAACCAGTGCAATCATTTTTTTTGCAACAATTTGGTTATCTATTGTCTGTAATAGTAGCTGTGGAGATGAGAGGGCACCATATCTATTCCATGCCATGTTCATAGAAAAATAAATCTAAACGATAAATAAAAAGTAAAATAAAAGCTACAAGCCATACAGTTCCTGGGTAACCAGCCCCATTGGAGAATTAGCTAGAAAAACACATCCCCCTTTCCCAGGTCCTTTCAAAATGTCAGCAGGTAGACAGCAAAACTGGATAGTGCAGGGCCCAACCCAGGCCAAGCCTTGCATTCCAGCTATGGTATCTGAGTAGGGTTACCAACTTTTTCACCGAGAAAAACCCGACACCTGTGGCTCGCCATGCTCCACCCATTCTCCGCCCCTAGTCCCACCCCTGCCCCGCCCCCAGCCCCACCCACAAAAATTACCGAGGATACGTGTAGGCTAACTTCCTTGGTCAGATAATAATTAAACTGGGAACCCCAAAATCCAAACATGAAATGTACAACACTGGAGAAATAAAACTATAAAGTAATTTCCTCTTGCACTAAACAAAAACGAAAAGATGTTATCAATACACACTTCCCAGACCAAACATATTCCAGCTAATAAATTCAAAATAAAAAGTATTTTTCTACCTTCTGTTTGGGCGTTTTATTTTTCAGTTGCAATTGCTCCAGTCACTTTCTTCTGGTTTCTTCGTGTCTTCTGCAAGCTATCCATTTGTCCTTTCTTCTCTTTTAGATGTTTTCCATTCTCTCTCTATTTCTGCTTTAACATACTGATTGTTTCCCTTTTGCTCTTTCCCCCAATTCTTTCCTTATTCCTTTATCATCCATCTAAATTTCACCCTTCCATTCTCAAGCCCCTCACTCTCCCAATACCCAGCCCATCATAGACTTTTCTTCCACACAAAATATTTTTTCCCCTCTCCACTCATTCCCCATCTATTCTAGTCCTCCCCCAAAATCAGTTCTCTTATAGTTCTAGACCCACCCAGCATCCACTCCCTTCTAGTCCCATTCTCCCATGCCCCACATCAGTCCATTTCCAGTCCTATTCCAGCTCTTCATAAGCCCATTTCCAGTGCTAGCCTTTACATCACAGGCCATTTCCAGTCCTAGCCCCCCCCCCCATCACACCCCATTTCCAGTCCAAGTCCCCCATCACAGCCTATTTCCAGTCCTAGGCCCCCCCCCATCACATCCCATTTGCAGTCCGAGTCCCCCCGCACCATCACAGCCCATTTGCAGTCCTACCCCCCCACCATCACAGTCCATTTGCAGTCCTAGCCCCCCTAATCACAGCCTATTTCCAGTCCAAGTTCCCCCTCCCTCCACCATAGCCCATTTCCAGTCCAAGTTCCCCCCCCCCCCCATAGCCCTTTTCCAGTCCAGGTCCCCCTCCCCATCACAACCCATTTCCAGTCCAAGTCCCCCTAATCACAGCCTATTTCCAGTCCAAGTTCCCCCTCCCTCCACCATAGCCCATTTCCAGTCCAGGTTCCCCCCCCATAGCCCTTTTCCAGTCCCAGGTCCCCCCCCCCATAGCCTTTTTCCTGTACTGGTCCCACTCCCCCTCACACCCCATTTCCAGTCCATGTCCCCCCCCCCCAGCCCTTTTCCAGTCCAGGTCCCCCTCCCCATCAAAACCATTTCCAGTCCATGTCCACCCCCACAGCCCATTTACAGTCCAGGTCCCCACCCAACACAGCCCATTTCTTTCCAGTCCAAGTTCCCCCCCCCCCATAGCCCTTTTCCGGTCCAGGTCCCCCCCCCCATCACAACCCATTTCCAGTCAAATTCCCCCCTCCTAGCCCTTTTCCAGTCGAGGCCCCCTCCCCCCATCACAGCCCAGGCAGTCCTTGGCCTCCCCCCCCCAAAACCGCGGCTGTCTGAGGCTTTAGAGGGAGCCGGGGAAGCCCGCGCGAGGCCCCGGCTCCCTCTGAACAGCCGCCAGCGTGAAGAGCCTTTTCCTTCACGCTGGCGGCTGTTCCTGTGAAGCCGCGAATGCTGGGAAAGGTTAAAGGGCATTGCCTTTAACCTTTTCCACCAATCGCGGCTTCACAGGAACAGCCGCCAGCGTGAAGGTAAAGGCTCTTCACGCTGGCGGCTGTTCAGAGGGAGCCGGGGCCTCGCGCGGGCTTCCCCGGCTCCCTCTGAAGCCCTCCGGGGGGGGAGAAAAGCCGGTTTTTTTTCTCTGGCCGCTCCCGATCTTGCGGCCAGTGCAAAAAAACCGGCTTTTCAAGGGCCGGTTTTGCCTCTGTGCTGGCAGCCGGCCTGGCCATGGAAAAACTGGCCAGGCCGGCTGAAAACCGGCCAGTTGGCAACCCTATATCTGAGGAGTCTAGCTGTGGAAGTGGGAAGGCACTTTACTGTGTCTATTCCATCTAATAGTCATAGAATAGATAGCTAAAAGATAAATAAAAAGTTAAATAAAACCTAAAAGACAGACAGTCCCTGGTTCCGAAATCTGGGAATCTAGTCCCACTGGAGCATTAGATGGGCAAACAGATCCCCTCTCTCCCTGATCCTTTGAAGAATGTCAGTAGGAAGGCAGCATAAATGGGCAGTTCAGGGCCCAGTTAAGACCAAGCATGAGACTCCAGCCATGGTATCCGAGGCAGCACAACTGTGGAGCTGGAAAGGCACCTTACTGTACCTATTCCATTTCATGTTCAAAGCCTAGAGGGCCTACCCTGGGAAGATCATAATGTTTGGGAAGAGTATGTCTGTACTACAAACAGTATAAAAAGAGGCACAAACCACTGCACAAATTGACACGACGCCAAGAGCAGAGTAAAACAAACCTCTGGATTATATCTAATACACTTGATAATAAAAATTTGAATATCAAACTTAAATAGTGGATAAACAATAACAAACAACTTTTATTTATAAACACAAATCACTGCCAAAAGTCACATGGATCGTGTATTGCACATCAACACTGACATTTTTGATTAAAATATCTGTAAAAACAGATCGTTGTCTAGCATGTTTCGACAGAAACGTGCCTTAAGGGACTTACTGCAGACGTGTTGATGTAGAAGGGATAATCACACGATGACCACGTAGCATGAAAACATAGAGGAACATTGAAAAGATCAAAAATAAAAAATGAAAGTAAAATAATGAAATTAGCACAAAAAGGTTTTTAATACTCTCCAAACTTAATTTTAAAAATATTAGATAAAACTCAGGGTTTTTCTTTTACTCTTTCCCTGCTATTTTGTCTTGTTAGGGGTATGTCTCAAAAATTAAATGGTCTTAGAAAGAAGGAAGATTGGCACAAGTGTTCAGAAAAAGACAGGGAATTCCCAGGGTATGTTTATGGGTGCCTCTAATCTGCTGCCTAAACTGAAGAAAAATGTTTTCACAAGGACACTAGAAAGAGCTAGTTTCTGGTGCAACTATGAAAGAACAGGTATCCATTGTCATCTCCACACAAGGGCAAAGGGAGGTTGACACGGTGCAGGATGGATGTGGCATGAGTGAAGCGGCAGATGAAGGCAACTCAGCAGTAGGGGTACCATATTCTCTGCTGAAAACTGCATAGAGATGATCTTGGCAGAGACAGAATTGGAAGGGATTTACATTGGAATCATCAGATATGAAAGTGTAATGGCTGAAGAGGCTGTTGAAGAGGTTGTTGTGAGAATGCCAACTGGTGAGGAAGTGCAAAGTGATACTGGCAATGCCCAGGCCAAGAGTACCTCACAGGTAAAGAAGGCCACAGAGAACGGGAAGGATGCCCTGACCTTTCATTTTCTCCTCTGCCCCCAGACACAGGTCCATTAGCAGCACCAAGAGCAGCAGCCCCACCAAGGAAGCACAGAGGAAGTCTCATAAAACCTCACACATACGGAAGCATTTCAAATTGCTTGATGACTCACAGTATGCAACATTAAATTACTGTAGGCAGCACATTGGCAAAGGGAAGCTGATGGGTCATCTTACGAACAGTGGCATACTGCATCATTTGGAAAAACAGCACCCTTTCCAGCTGAGTACAAAGAGGGTGTTGATCCTAGGCTAGGGATTCCATCCAGGAATGGAAATAGCAGCAGTGGGAAAGATGCAGGAAAAACAAAATCCCTTTCCCAAGTAGAGCTGCTGTTATCTTCCGCCAGTCAGATGGCATGGCAACAGGCCCAATGCACATCAAAGCAAACCACCATGGAAGAGATAGGGTGGTTCGATGCTGCCTGCCACTGTCACAGAGCAGGTGGCAGGTAGCATCGAAGGTAGTGACCCAGTGCATTGGGGAAATGATAGCTCTCAATGACCATCCCCTGAAGATGGTCGAGAAGGTGAGATTTAAGAGAATGTTACATATCTTAACTCCCACTTACCGAGTGCCTACTGGACAGGTAATCCACAGCCTGTATAATTAGTTGTCTAACCAGCTGTGGGCAGAGTTGGCAAAAGCAGAGGCTGCTATTAGCCTGTGTAGCAGATACAAAAAGAAAAGAAAATGTGAAATAATTTGTATTCAGCTGAAATTTGTATTTTCTTGTTTGGGTTTGCTTGAGTTCTCTCTGGGGCAGTTTCAGCTGGTTTGCATTCAAGCCAAGAGTGAGGATTGTTGGACCATTCCAATGTGTAACTGAAAAAGGGGAGGGAGGGAGGCTTAGTACTGTATTTTATGGCTGCTTATCTCTGTAAATAACCTGTAGACTTTGCCCCTTTAGCACAATTCTGTTCTGTAGATGTGATTTTGTTGTTTGTAAGTACAACTTGAGACTGAATAACATTCTGAGGAATTTCTTTCCCCCGACCTCCCCCTTGTTTCCCTCTTCTTTCTCTGTCCCTTTCCTTCTCCATGCTGTACTAATTGTTTTTCCTCTTCCTTTGAGTATTAGAAACACTAGGAATGGCGTTACTTTCCTTCATGCTGCCTAAGCCTTTTTGTGTTTGGTTTTGGGCTGAAGAGTTCAGGAGTACAGTGGCTCAGGGCCCGTGCCTCCCCCATTGCATCACTGCTGGACCTCTTCAGGGCCTGCAGCAGCAGCATTGAATACAAACCCACAATGCAGTTCTTGCTTTAAGGCTCCAGTGCTGTGCCACAGTTTTAGTCTTGTGCTAGTTGTTACTTCCACCCCCTTCCAATGTAGACTTCCATCGCAGATTTGCATCCATTGCCACTGCTGCCGGCCCCAAAGAAGGGTGGCAGTGGTGACAATTGGCACCCTCCGAAGTCAGGCTCTCTAGTTCACATAATGGTAGCACCAGCTCTGCATTGGCCTCGTTTGCAAGAAAAATGTATTATGGTATGGCTTTCTTCATTCATGCTATTGTTATATGTGTTAAGAAAAAATACACTATACTATCACTTGATGTGTTTTCTAGAAAGAAAATTTAATGTTATGCACTAATAAGATTTTCCTGACTTCTGACTAGAACCAGCTAATAAAATCCTGCTGATGGTAATTGAACCTGGCTTGGTATTTATGTATACGTGGAGAAGAGCTGCTACATGCGCATTTCACCGCTGTCATCTGAACTAGTCAGAATGCTACATAAACCTACTGTCCCTGACAGCACACTGGTGGCAACCGGCCAATGCAGGAATAGACTGTAGGTCTAGTACCAATGGGCTGTACTGCGCAGCCAAATAATGGATGACAGACATCCGCGGATTCGTATCTTATCAGAAATAAGGGCAATGCTGCAGGGATGGCACAAGGGGCACAAACAGAGCAGCATGCATCCAAATTTCTTTGTAACAGATGATGGGGCAAATATGGTCAAGGCAGTGAACGAGGAGGGGCTTTTGTGGGATTAGCTGCTTTGCATAATTGCTGCACCTGATTGTCAGAGATGCCCCAGGCCTGGGGAGCAAGGCAAGTGGCAGCTCTGTCCTGAAATAACTGATCAAGAAATGCCAAAAAATAGCTGAGTATTTTCATCAGAGTGTGAAGGGTGGGCATGAGCTGTGTGAGAAACACGAAGCAACGGGGCCATCTGCACACCAGTTCAAGCAGGATGTTAGAACCAGGTAGAATTCCTCTTATGAAATGCTGGAAAGGTTATTGGAGCAACAGACAACCCTGCATCAGATGTTATCAGAAACTGAGATCAACATCAACAGGCTCCTGGATTACCAGGCATGGGCAAATACCACGCAGGTGATGGAAGTCCTAAGGCCTTTTAAGGATGCTATGGAGGAAATGAGTTCCTCAAGAGCTATCTGAGCCTTCTCATTCCAGTACTGAATATTTTACAGGCCAAGTTAGAGGATTTTCAGCAGTGGCAGGAATTCACAGCAGAATATTCGGTGATAGTAGGCTTCTTGCATGGTCAAGTGGGAAGAAGGTTGGAATCCCTTATGAAGGAGGATGCGTATATGTTATCCGGTCTCTATAACCCACAGATGAAAGGAACTATTGCTCTGTAGTGCAGCTCTCTGACTTCCTGGAATGAAAAGCTAGTGACTGAGGTGGAGGAAAGGAAGTGCTAGAAGCAAGGGAACAGTAATGGTGGTGATGCAGCAGGGAAATAGCAGGCACACTGGCAAGCAGTATTGCTAGAAGGAGTACCACCCTGTCACCTACCACTCCCTCTCCCCTCCCCTCCCCCAGCTTTAAATGCCGATGGCCCATGAGCCCCAGCCAGGGACAATCTTTGATTCCGAAGTCCTAACAACAGTGCTAAGCTGCAGAGATTAGCCCAACCACAAATCAGTCTCCTACACGGACTTTAGTGGCACGGTACCTTTCAGAGCCCATCAAGGCCGTACGCACAGATCCTCTTGACATCCTGAGCACACTAGTTAGCAGTCTGGCCGAGGTTGCACAGAATTTCCTGTCCTGCCCTCCAACCAGTGTGCCCAGTGAAAGTATCTTCTTCACAGCAGGGGAGCCATCATTCATGACTAGCAATAGACTTTGTGGAAAAACTAGTGTTTCTGAAGACAAGCCTCCCCTTGCTTGGTTTCCCTTCATTTTCATGCGACTGGGAGGAAGAATGAGTGCAAGCTATACTGAGGGATAGTTGCCTACACTGTCTACCAGCTGTGTTTTTGACAGTTTGCACTGCAGTCTTTCTGGGATGGTGCCTATTTCCACTGGCTACCTTTCAGCTCCCCATGCCAAAATATCCTCACTTTCTTTGTTGCCAGCCAATCCTGCTCGAGATCCAAACCACAACCATATTGCAGCAGTCACAAATTGTACTCCTGTCTGCACATGTGGCCTGCTATCATATTTCCAGTGGATCAGTTTAGGCCCATATGGAAAAAAGGAAAGAAAAAATGAAATGCCAAAACAAGAAAGACCCCTTTCCCCTTGCCTTTCTCTGCTGCTGCTGCTGCTTCTGCCCGCATCACTGAGTTGCCATTGCTCTTATGACTTGCCTCTCTACTGCCCTCTGTCCCCTCCCCTGCTGATTTGGGTGGTTCATGCCATCCTTCTAGCTGTGTGGCAATGTGAAGAGTGGGCTTTGGCATTTCCTGGGTCGCTTCTTATCCTCCTCCTTCTTTGCATCTTTGTGAGTACACTGCTTAGGCTTATCATTGGATGACTTTCACCCTCCTTAAATGCCATACTGGTTTGTCGCCACCCTTCAAGCTGCCTGGCTGCTGGGCCATTCTCCTCCTGCTTTGCATCTCTGTGGGGGCCTTTGGCTTGTTTTATATGCCTCTTTGGGTGTTCTGCTACCCACTTTGGCATGCAGTTTCTAACAACCCTAATATGAGAGAAACTGAACCCGATGCAGTGGGGGGGGGGGGGGGGGGGGGGGGAGTGGAAGGGGAGAATACAAGGAGAGATGAATAAGGCATGCTGACTGAGGAAGGGGACACCTGTCTAGTCAGCCTGATAGCCCCTGGCTATCATGGCTTGACAGATTGCCCTCAATCTACCGTCCTTCATTACTGTACTTATCAACTAAGAAACTGTATTTGTCGAAGCATCAAACAAGAAACCCTTAGTTTTTTTCTGAATGACTGGAGTGCACTCTATAAATGCCTGTTTTACCATGGTACCTCTTCTATTGGGAGGGATGAGCATGGCAAGTTGAGGGAGGAAGGGGATCCCTGGCTATACAGCCTGAGAGATTAATCATCTCTAGCTATCATGGGGTGAAAGAATGCCCTCACATCTACCATCCTCCATTATTGTAGTTGTCGACTATTGGTCTTCTGCAACAAGTACTAGCCTTTTATTATAAGGGTTTTTGTCCTATCTTGCTCTGTGTTGACCTTCCTCAGCTCTTCTGGGCTCGTTGCTGCCAGTGATGCAGCTTTACTCCCACTGGCTTTAATGCCACTGATTCTTCTTTATATCCTACTGCATGTGATCTAGGTTCCATGAATGCTTCTTCCACCCCAGGGGGAGGGATATCTTCCTCTGTATTGAAGGCTCCAATGCTGGGACCAAAGTCCTCAGTGCTGCATCACTAACTTGTGGGCACACAGCTTAGTTGAACTGACCCAACTCCTGCGGCTTGGGCTTGTGTCACCTTTCTGCTGTTAGGTTGGCTCTCTTCAGTTGTTTTAGGGCCTTTCCATAATCTAGGTGTTGTGCTGTGCTGGTCTTCCTAACATAATTTAGGACCTTCCAGCCAATCCAGGTAGTGTACTGGTCTTTCTGGCATAGTTTAGGGACTACCAGCCAATCCAGATAATGTACTGGTCTTCCTAGCATATTGTAGGGCCTCTGGCATACTTTAAAGCCTTGCAGTCCATCTGGGTGCTATGCTGATCTCCTTGCCATTTCATTCCTCTCAAAGTGTTTTATATGTTTGTGTTGCTTCTTTGCCCTCTTCCACTATCTTGAGATGTTCACTGTGCTCTTTATACCGCTTTGACCTGATGGCTATTTCTGGTACTCATCCTGCTCTTTTCTCCTCTTCTGCTGCCCCTGAAGGGTTTGTGACACTCTTGGTGACTTGTAGTGCTGTTACAGATGACTGCCATCAAGTTTCAAGCACATTTGATTGAAAGAAGACAAACCTCACTTTTGCATTATAAAAAAGCTTCCTCCATCGACTTTAATGGGGAAGAATGGAATGAACACATGAATGGTTCAAGTCCTAAAGATCAACCAACGGGTGTATTCTGACAAACAAAAATGAGCCTGAATTTCTTTGCAGCACACATATCTAATAAACAGCAATGCACATGCCTCATTGGCTGTCTGAAAATTGTTTCACAATACATATATTTTGGCTATCTTTAGAGGAAGCATTCCTGGGGGTGGGTTTAGATCAGTGGAGGAACGAATGTATATAAATTGTATTATCAAACCTATCTATGTTATTTTTCATGAGAAAGGTACCTGCAGCAAAAGCAGGTGAGCATCTCTGTAGGTACTTTTACCCGTGGCAGGTTTCAGTACTGACTGTTGATGTAGTTTACTGGCAAATGCTGCATTTTGAGAACCAGGAAATCCAGAGGTCAACTCCTGCCAATGTTCCAAGACTGGAGAGGCCACAAGCGTCATCAGAAGGGAAAGCTTGTCCAAAATAATAAGGGGGGGGGGGAGGATTTTCAGGCATTTATGTGATTTGTTGACCTGCAAACTACGTAAATGCCGCTCACTGGGATATTCAACAGCTCTACTGGATAAGCGCTTAGTGTTGGGGTGTTCAAGGGGTAGAGTGGGGTAGCACCATGGGTTATCCAGGCAGTGATATTCAGCCGCTGCCCAGCTAACCCTAACCGACTAAAGTCAGGACAGCTGAAAAACATTTTGCTACTCCCTGTTTCCTCGGCTCGCAAGCTTGGGGTCGTTTTTGACTCCTCTCTCTCCTTCACCACACAAGTCCAACTGATAGCTAAAACCTGTCATTTCTTTCTTATTATATTTCTTTCTTTATTTATTTTATTGTAAATTTTTATACCACATTTTCTGGTGGATCAAAAGCGGTTTACATTGAACAACAAATTGAATATTACAGAACAGGTGGATATTCAATTACATAGAACAGTGTCTTCTTAACTATATACAGTTAACATAGAAAGTTTTCTTCTTAACTATTTACAGTAGCATCTGTCTCTTTGATCATGTCTATATCAAACTATTTACAATTATGAGGAGTTTTCTGTGTTCTGTTTGTTTGTTTTGGTATGACATAAGTAGGTTTTAGATTTTACATTTTGTTTATGATTTAGTGTGTAAATGGGTGGTGAGCTGTGTGGTGTTGATATGTGTGTGTGTGTGTGGGGGGGGGGGGGGGGTTAAACAGTCGTTTTTAATTTGGGTTCCAAAGTGGATGGTGAATAGGTGGGTTTTTAGTTGTTTTCGGAACATTTTGAGATCTTTTATGTTTCTTATGTGATCTGGGAGCACATTCCAGAGGGTAGGTGCGTTGCGGGAGAATGCTTTGTTGTTGGTTGTCTTCATTGATTTCCTGAACATAAGAACATAAGATATGCCATACTGGGTCAGACCAAGGTCCATCAAGCCCAGTATTCTGTTTCCAACAGTGGCCAATCTAGGTCATATGTACCTAGCAGTTTCCCCAAGAGACACAAGTTCCACAATGCTTGTACTGGGTCAAGCATTGATATCTTCGGTCACTTCTTAATAATGGTTTATGGACCTTTCCTCCAGGAACTTGTCCAAACCTTTTTTAAACCCAGCTACACTAACAGCCTTTACTACATCCTCCGGTAACAAATTCCAGAGTTTGATTACACGTTGAGTGAAAAAATATTTTCTTTTATTAGTCTTAAATAGTTTACCCTGTAGCTTCATTGCATGTCCCCTAGTCTTTCTATATTCTGATAACGTAAACAATCGATCTAGGTTTACCTGTTCCACTCCGTTCATTAATTTATAGACTTCTATCATATCTCCCCTCAGTCGTCTCTTTTCCAGGTTAAAGAGCCCTAACCTTTTTAGCCTTTCTTCATAGGAGTATCCTTCCATCCCCTTTACCATTTTGGTGGCTCTTCTCTGAACCTTTTCTAAAATCGCTATATCCTTTTTAAGATACGGCGACCAGAATTGCACACAATATTCAAGGTGCGGTCTCACCATGGAACGATATAGAGGCATTATAATATCTTTTGTTTTCTTTTCCATTCCTTTCCTTATCATACCTAGCATTCTATTTGCTCTCTTGGCCACTGCTACACACTGGGCCGAGGGTTTTAACATGGTATCCACAATGACGCCTAAATCTTTTTCCTGAGTGGTGGTTCCTAATGTGGAACCTTGCATCGTGTAACCATAGTTTGGGTTGTTCTTCCTTAGGTGCATAACCTTGCACTTGTCCACATTAAATTTCACCTGCCATTTTGATGCCCAGTCTCCCAATTTATCGAGATCGTCTTGCAATTTTTCACAATCCTCTTGGGTTTTAACAACTTTAAATAGTTTTGTGTCATCTGCAAATTTGATAACCTCACTCGTTATTCCACTTTCCAGATCATTTATGAATATGTCAAAAAGCAGCGGACCCAGCACAGATCCCTGGGGTACACCACTATTCACCTTTCTCCATTGGGAAAATTGGCCATTTAGCCCTACCCTCTGCTTTCTATCTTTTAACCAGTTCCTGATCCACAATAGTACACTGCCTCCTATCCCATGACTCTTTAGTTTTGCCAAAAGTCTCTGATGAGGGACCTTGTCAAAGGCTTTCTGAAAGTCTGGTGGAATAGAGATTCTGTTCTTATTGCGGTTTTTTTGGGAGTGGGAGTTAGTTTCTTTTTGGATGAGCATGGGGAGGTGTGAGGGGGAGATATCGTTGATTAATTTGAAGGTTGTGATCAGTATTTTGTAGTTTATGTGGCTTTGTATAGGGAGCCAGTGGAGGTCGTGTAGTATGGGGGTTATGTGTTCTGTTGGGCTGATGTTCATTGTTATCCTAGCTGCAGTGTATTGAGCTAATTGGAGTTGTCTTAGGGTTTGTTTTGTTATGCCTTGTAGAGTGGTATTGGCAAAGTCAAAATGAGGGGTGATGATTGCTTGAACTACAGATTTAAAGTCGTTGAGGTAGAGTAGTGGACGGAGTAGTTTCAGCATTTTGAGTTTATAAATGATCTTTTTTGATGTGTATTTTACATGGGATGTCATGTTGAGGGTACGATCAATGAGTATTTATAGTATTTATTGGTATTTAGCTCACGCTTTTCCAGGAAAAGATCAAGGCAAGTTACATTCAAGTACATTATGCATATTGTTTCTCTATAACATCAGCAAAATTCTCTCCTTCCTTTCTGAGCACACTACTAAGACACTTATCCACTCTTTAGCCACCTCCTGTCTAGACTATTGCAACCTACTCCTTGCTGGTCTCCCTCTGAATCATCTCTCTTCCCTTCAATCTGTTCAAAACTCGGCTTTGCAGCTAATCTTCCGTCAGCCTCGATATGCTCATATTACCCCTCTTCTCAAGTCGCTTCACTGGCTCCCTAGCCGTTTCTGCATCCAATTCAAACTTCTCCTACTGACCTATAAGTGCACTCATTCTGCTGCTCCTCACTATCTTTCTTCTCATATCGCTCCCTACACCCCCAACTTGGGAACGCCACTCTTCTGGCAGATCACTTCTGTCTGTGCCCTTATCTTCCACTGCAAGCTCCAGACTTTGATCCTTTCACCTTGCTGCTCCTTATGCCTGAAACAAACTATCTGAGTCTGTGTGTCAGGCTTCATTTCTGGCCCTTTTCAAATCCAGACTGAAAACTCACCTATTTGAGGCTGCTTTTGGATCCTGATCCACTTAGGCCCTCAATCTGCAACATGGGTTGCGGAGCTGTATGTCCCACTGGGACGTGCATCCATTTTGGTCATGGTCCTGTATGTGCTGCCAGGCCTGCCGGGACGTGCAGGTCAAACCACCTCAGAGGTGGTTTAAACTGCACTTCTTGGACAATTGGGCCTGGGGAGTCACCATCGGAGCCAAGTGTGGGGGGCCCCTTCCACCTGACCCAGAATATGGGAGGCCAGCCATGGGTCGGGTGGAGGGAGTTTTTGGGGGCCAGAGCTAGGACAGTGCAGGGCGCCTGCAGGGAGGGCATCCCCGCAGGCAGAGGGGGGATCCTGGGCCATCCACAAGCCCTATTCTGGCACCCACTGGAATATTTTGTTCCCACGGACCAGAATAGGATCTTAACGGCCCTGTCTTCAGCAGGGACATCCGGACGGTCTGGACGTGCCTCTTCCAGAATCGGACTCTTAGTCTCCTATGTCTCCTGTGTGTCTCCTTACCATACCCATAGGTATATTCTTGTCCTCAGCTGTTGTATTGTCTGTCTTAACTAGATTATAAACTCTGATGAGCAGGGGCTATCTTTTACATGTGCCGGTACAGTTCTGTGTACACTTTGTAGTGCTAAGCAAATGATCAGTAGTAGTAGTAGCCAGTTTTGCAATCTGGCCATCAGCTAAATATCGCCGCTGATGGAATTGCAACTTGGATAGTCAGTGCCAGGGACGGATATGGACCTGTCATTGAATATCTGGGGCAAACGTAAAGCTGCTGCCGCTGAAAATCCCTTCCACGTTTTTAGAGATGATTTAAACTTCTTAAGTGAAGCTTCTAACATATATCTAGGGGAATCCATTCGGAGAGTGGGAGCCAGTACACTGAACCGGGATTACCTTGTAGTGTCTAAGCAAATTCAAAGATAAGAAGGGATTTTAAATGGAATCCAATAGGAAACTGGGAGCCAACGCTCTCATCAAGAGGCAGTAACTCAGTCATATTTACTAGCTCCCGTAAGTAGTTTTATAGAGGCATGTTGTATTACCTGTCATCTCCTAATTTGGAACAATGTCAGTCCCTGATCAAGGATTTACAGGTATCCATGCATGTAGTTAGAAAAGAGTGGATAAGTATATGAGTCCTCTTATCTAAAAAGGAATGAACTGCAGTATTTGTTTCTAAGTGAAAAATCATTTCAGTAGGTTGATAATATGTGAATCAAACTTAAGTGCCTGTCTAAGATGATTCCCAGAATCTTAACTTAATTTTTGGAGGAGGGGTTCTCTGCCCAGTCCTCAGGACACACCTAGCCAGTCAGGTTTTCAGGATAACCACAATGAACATGCGTAAGAGAGATTTCCATTCAATGGAGGCAGTGCCTGTAAATGTCTTTCATGCATATTCATTGTGGTTATCTTGAAAACCTGACTAGCTAGGTGTGTCCTGAGGACTGGATTGAAAACCCCTGTTTTAGAGGAATCTGACCATCAGCAATAGAAGGTAAATGTGACAGAAAGCTCTTTTCATAAATTTAGGAAGGGAGTCGAGACCAGGTGTTCCCACAGGCATGATGGCACTCCTCAAAGGCATTCTCGCACTTAGAACAGCTCGATCAGCCCCTTCTAATGTGTCTCTGTTAGTTTCTGGTGTTCTAGTGTCAGGCTATTCATTTTCCCCCTTTTTGTGTTTCATTTATCAAGTGTTTGAATGTCTTCTATGTCATTTAACTAGTAGAGATGTTATTATAATCTAAACCACTATGATGCTAATTATTATTGTCAAATAGTGGTATATCAAGTATGCAATGTGTGCCTTCAAGTCAATGCTGACTCCTGATGACCCAGCAGCTCCTGGGTTTTCTTTGCAGCATGACCAGAAGTAGATTGCCAGGCCTATCTTCCAGGCCAATGGAGGGTTAAGTGACTTGCTCAAGGTCTCAAGGAGTGCTAGTGGGAATTGAATGCTGATCTCTTGATTACTAAGCCAGTGCTCTAACCCCTAGACTACTCCTCCACTCCACTGTATATCAAGTATCCAAATTAAATTAAATGGAAGAGATATTGCACCAAGAGAATGTAATGAAATTGGTTTTGGAAGGGTTTAATTTGAGACCATTGCCAATAGGTTAGCCTGCAATTTTTCCTACCATTAGTGAGATGTCAGAAATGAATTCAGAAGAGGAAGAATCCAAGGAAGACAATAGTTAAATATTGTCAGGGTAAATAAAGAAGTTGGAGCCCCATATTCAAAGCCCTTGGCCGGCCAACAGGAAACTAGCCAGCAAAGGGCACTTACTGTGATATTTAGCAGCACTGCCCAGATAGTACCACTGAATATCTCCACAGACCACCCTGGTACTAACCAGTTAGTGCAAAGGCAGTCCGTGGCTGGAGTGAGGGCGGCAACCTTATCCGGGTAGCCTGGCATTCAGCTGGCATCAATCCACTCAACTTAGACCATTTGACAAGCAGGCCTAAGTTGCAAGGCAGATAATTACTGGCTGAAAATCAATGCTAACCAGATAAGGTCACCCTTTATCTGGTTAGTGCTGCTCAGCCCAAATATTCAGCACCTGAATATCCCAGTGGTATTTAAGCACCATGGCTATCCACTGTAACATTTGAATATCAGCCATTTTTAAGACCATCCCAGTAGACCATCCCTGATGATTGGATTAGCAGTGCCAAAAGCACTAGAAATATGTTAAAAATACAGGGCCCAGAACTGAGCCCTGAGAGACACCACAAGGCAAATCATGTTAAGTGGAAAAGGCTGAGACCAAAGGACCTGCCATCCAGGTAGGAATGGAGCCTTGTATATATATTTCCAGTAATATGAAGAAGTATGGAATGATTGACTAGGTCAAATGCAGCACAAAGATCTAGTGAGTAGTAAAACTTATTTACCTTTATCCAAATTAACTCTGATGAAGTCAAGTAATCCACGTAGAGTCTGTTCAGTGCAGTAATAAGAGTAAACGTTTTTTTTGCCTGGGATGTAAGGCATTAATTTATTTTCAAGTAAGATGTTAATTGAATTGTAACAAGTTTCTCTCTAACTTTGGAAATAAAAGAAAGACTGGAGATTGGATCCACATATAACAAAAGATGGAATCAAAGAAAATTTAAATAACTTTTACACTTTAACAAATAGAAGAGGATAACCTGCAAAGGGTGGCAGATGCCACTCCAGCACGCTAGCCTCCTTACTGGGCATACTAGATAGCCCACTTTGGTCTTGATTTCCTGTCATTCATTATGCTATTATGTTACTATGGATGAAAATTAGATGCACAAATAGTCACATTTAGGGTCCTTTAGATGAGGATAAACAATTGCCTGCATCTATTCAGAGGGAAACATACCATTTCTAATGCTAGAAGGCACTATAGGGAGAATTTTAGAAGCATCTCTACATGTAAATAGAAGCATTTACACATGTACATTGGCATACACATGTAAAAGCCATTTTGGAAATGGGCTGTTTTACACATGAGGATGTTCATTATGTGTAGATGTCCAGGGGGCATCTTTAGAATGGGAAGAGGGTTTGGAGGGGGGGTCCTAAAAAATGCATAGACATAGATTCCCCATTTCACCCTGACCTTGATCCTCTCCAATCAACACTTAAATCTCAATCCTACCCCTCCCCCGCATGACTGTTGAAGAAATGATTTCCCCTGCCTAGCCCCTTCCCAACAGCTGACCCCCTTCTGACAGTGGAAGCTCCCTAAAGCACCTGATCCTCCTCACCTCCATTACCCTAGCATAAAAACCCCCTCCCAAACTCCTGAGGCCCTCAAGCAGATTCCCTTTCCCTCAAACTCCTCCCTGGCCCTACTGGTGGTCCCTGTTGTTTAGTGGAGCAGGGGCAATCCCCAGTTGCTCCTGCCCTGCTGGCCACTGGTTGCAAAATAGCACTTGAAGCACCATGATCCCTAGTGATAATCTTGCTAGTACCTTATTTGGCAGCGTGACTTTTAGTGGTAGTAGAGTGTGCCATCTTGAAAGCTGTGGCCAGCTGAGCAGGAATGACTGAGGATCGCTCCTACTCTTCTAGATACCAGGGACCCCCAGTAAGTCTGGGGAAGAGGATCATGGGATGAAGAGTGGGGGGGGGGTCTGTTGAGGGGGGTCTTTTGGAAGCCATTGTTGCTGGAAAGGGGGTCCTGCAGTCAGAGGGATCAAATGTTGGTGAGGAGTCAGGTAGAGATCTCATGTCTTCAACAGTCATCATGATGGATAGCGGTCGGGGAAGGTGAGCAGGGGGAACTGGTCCTGCTGGCTTAGACTATTCATATACAATAGAAACAGCAGTTTTAGAAAGCTGCTGCCACACATATATGAGGAATATTTATAGGGTGCTTTTCTCACATGCAGCTTTCTAAAATCACTGCGTCTGCTGGACATGGAGAGACATTAACATGCAGTTCTTCACCTATTTTACAAGAGGCTGTACATTAATACTATGGAATTCTCCACTGTCCTGACCAAGATGTGTGAATTCCCTTCTCCATACAGTTTCTAAAATCTGTCTTTATGGCATGTAGATATGGCAAGAAAGGATTAAGGAATTGTTTAAGCAGGTGAGCAGGTAGAGGGTCATTAATGGCAGTTGAGGATCTCATCACGATTACAATGTTTGCATTCTCAAAGGAGATTGGTATGTTATAAGAACATAAGAGCATAAGATATGCCATACTGGGTCAGACCAAGGTCCATCAAGCCCAGTATCCTGCTTCCAACAGTGGCCAATCCAGGTCACAAGTACCTAGCAGTTTCCCCAAAAGGCACAGGTTCCTCAATGCTTGTATTGGTTCAAGCAGTGATATCCCGAGTACCTTTTAATAATGGTTTATGGACCTTTCCTCCAGGAATTTGTCCAAACCTTTTTTAAACCCAGCTACACTAACAGCTCTTACTACATCCCCCGGTAACAAATTCCAGAGTTTGATTACATGTTGAGTGAAAAAATATTTTCTCTTATTAGTTTTAAATAGGTTATCCTGTAGCTTCATTGCATGTCCCCTAGTCTTTTTATATTCTGATGATGTAAACAATCGATCTACGCTTACCCGTTCCACTCCATTTATTAATCTATAGACCTCTATCATATCTCCCCTCAGCCGTCTCTTTTCCAGGTTGAAGAGCCCTAACCTTTTTAACCTCTCTTCATAGGAGTAGCCTTCCATCGCCTTTACCATTTTGGTGGCTCTTCTCTCTACCTTTTCTAATAACACTATATCCTTTTTAAGATATGGCGACCAGAATTGCACGCAATATTCAAGGTGCGATCGCACCATGGACGATACAGAGGCATTATACTTTGTTTTATTTTCCATTCCTTTCCTTATGATACCTAGCATTCTATTTGCTCTTTTGGCTGCCGCTTGTGGCAAGGAGGCCTATCCAGAGTATGAGGGAGGACAAAGAGACAGGGAATTCACCCTAGTAAAGGGCCCCCTTTTACCGAGGCAGAATAGGAAAGACACAAACACAGCTAGGAATCAGAAAACTTCCACATGGCCCACATTCCATGCTCCCCCTAGTGGAAGGGAGGGGAGAGGATACAGAGCCCAGAACCTCTTAGGCAGGGAGTGCTTCAAGTATGCAGGTGCACGAAATCAGGCTGTTTGCCATCACCTGGCTAGGGAGGGGTGGAAGAGAGAGCCCTGGAAGTATAAACTGAAGCCAGAGTGTGAGAGCAGGGTCTTCGTCGTGAGGAGTAGCAGCAAGGACGGAGGTAGCAGCAAGAGGAGCAGCAGGGGAGAAGGAGAAGCAGGAAGCCAAACTGCCACGAGCCGAGGCACAGCTGCAAGCTGGCAAAGCTTGACTGGTGCAGAGCAGAGCAGCGCCCTTGAGCTTCCAAGAGAGGAGAGTGCTAAGTGGAAGATAGCACATCTGCCAGAGGGTTTGAAGCCAGGAACAGGAGAGACTCCAGGATTCCCCGGGAGGCTGGTGGCTGAGGACTGTGAGCTGGGAGAGTCTGAACCTATACAGCTGGGAGAGCCTGAGGTAAAGCTAAATGGGGAAGAGATTCCTATGGACTGTTCTGTGTGCAAGGCTTTAAACCTGAGGAGCAGGGAGAAAACAAGCCAATCCTGAGAGAGAGTTTACCAGGGAAGGGAATCCATAGTCCACAATCCGGTGGCCCTGTTTCCCTCATGTTGGTAAAGAGAAAGGTCACAAAGACTAGGGGGTAACCCTGGAAGCTGTGAAAGGCTTGTTAAGCACCTGCTGCAGGAACAAGGACATTGGGGTAAGAAGGTAGCTTTTGTAACAGAGCTTTCTTGTGCCCTGAATTGTATTTGTTGCTTGAAGGTTTATGCAGCTGAAGAGAAGCTATACTATCACGGACAGTGAATGTGATTTTTGTTTGTGCTTTTGGCCAGCAAGGCTACAAAGGAAGGGAATTATCCATTCTGTTAAAAGACTGTGTATCCTGCAATATGGAAAACCTTTAAACGGACATTTTTAGTTTGTGTTTGTTTTTGGGCGAATACTCTGTTTCACAGAGACCTGAACCAATATCCTGTACATGGTGAGAACGAACCATTGTGTAAAATAAATTCTGTCATTTGCCTTAACCGTTGGAGCCTAACTACATCTTTTTGTCTGATGCACACATACAGCCAAGCAAAGACTACCTTTCCCAGAAGGCATTACGGGGAAATAGTTGAAAAGGGCTTAAAAAAGCAGACAGCAAAAAGTTCCTATAAAATAACCATGCCCCTCTTAGCTTGAGGCGAGCGGTGGTGGCGTGACACGCTGCACACTGGGCAAAGCTACTGTAACTAGTAAAGCTAATTAAGAAGGTGGATGAGAAGGGGAGGAATGATAACTGAGGCTCACAAGTACTGGTAGGACGAACAGCATCCAGAAGGGGGAAGGAAACAGGAATATCATTAACCTTCATTTCATTTTATTGTATTTACCTCTCACCTATCAGCCATTTACTAGTTACAATGCACTTACATAAAGATACAATACAACAACAACAGCAATACAGAAACACATACGAAAATCAACAAGAAAAAAGAAAAAAGAAAAGTTTTCAAATATCTACAGAAAGACAAGTAATTAGGTTGCTGTCGGAGAAAGCCAGGGATGGAATTCCAACTAATTGAACCCACAATAGAAAAGGCTGAAGAGCATGTGTGGTTCTTATGTACCCTGCACAAGAGGGAACATGCAAAAGCTCTAATTTACTAGAGCACAATGCACGGATAGAAACATATCAAGATAATAACTCGGACAATTCATTTGAAAAAGCTGAATGTAAAGCTCAGTAAACAGTACAAATAAAATGTGGTCCTTAATCCAAAGCCAGTACAGGTCCTCAAAAAAACTACATACATGATCCATCTATCTGAGACCAAAAACCTCACACACCACTTCATTTTGAACTAATTGCAGAGACTGAAGCAAAAAATCAGGCAAGCCTGCCATGGCCAGGGGCAGGCCGTGGGAAACCCCCTGCACACCTACTACTACTACTACTACTGAGCATTTGTATAGTGCTACCAGTTGTACGCAGCGTTGCACAGCAATGCACACCTCATCTTCTGGACCTGAGTCCTCCATCCTCCACTGTCCAGGGGGACTTATTCCACCTCTGAGGTGGAATAAGTCCCCATACAAATGGCCCAACCCGGACGTACAGGGCCGACTTCGGAATCGGCCCTATACATCTGGGGTCATGGTACCTCCCATAGCCTGCTCTTGCTCCGCCTGTGGCAAGCCCTTTCCTGTCCACAAACAGAGCTCTCCGCACAGCTCAGATCTACAGGGAGCTCTGTTTCCAAGATGCGAACCAGGCGTTTAGCAGGGCTGGATGTCCGGATCTGACACTTAGACCCACTAAACGCAGTTCAGAATGACCCCCAAAGTGTCCATCCTCATACAGACCCATCTCTACTACTACTACTTATCATTTGTATTGTACTACAAGGCTTACACAGTGCTGTACAGAGATATGTAAGAGACAGTCACTGCTCATAAGAGCTTAGGGTCCAATATTCAAAGGGCAGTTACTGGGTTTATGGCACTGTAAACCGTGTAACTGCTGCTGAGAGGGATATTCAATGGCACTAACATGGTTAGTGCAGCTGAATATCCGTGATTATCTCCCCTACACACCCCAATGCTAACCGCTTAGCATGGGGGCATGTTGTTTACATACAACCAATATGCACAATTATTCAGAAATAAAACATCCTCTAATGGGACAGTGTTGACGGCGGAGGATCACATTTCTGTGACAACGGCAACAACACTAAACTTAAACTGTGCGGAGGAAAGGCCCGGCAATCTACTTTTGTATCTTGCCATGAAAACCCAATCGATAGTCACAACAAAACAAATTACACTATAGTGCTGGAAAATGAGACCCCCAGGTCGGAAGGCACTCAACTAGCTACTGGGGAAGAGCTGAAAACTTTTCAGAGTAAAGCCAGCATTTATGATGTGGTTGGATCAAAGCCCTTGGGACGTCTGACTGCTGATGTAGCTGCAGATGAAATGAGAGTCAGAAGCTGTAAAGATGTCTTAAATATTGGAAGATGGAATGTGCGAAGCATGAACCAAGGGAAGTTGGAGGTGGTCAAGAATGAAATGGAGCGTGTACAACTTGATCTATTGTGTGTCAGCGAACTGAAATGGACTGGCATCAGGCACTTTGCATCAGATGATCACATGGTCTACTATGCTGGAAATGAAAGACAAAGAAGAAAAGGTGTTGCATTTATAATAAAGAAGAAACTTGCAAGAACTGTAATGAAATACAATGCAGTCAGTGAACGCTTAATCTCTATACGTCTACGAGGAATGCCTATCAACACAACTATAATTTAAGTATATGCCCCAACTACAGCTGCAGAAGACAATGAAATTGAAGCGTTCAATGAACAAGTTCAAGCTGAAATTGACAGAACATGCAAACAGGATATCATGATGGTCATGGGTGACTGGAACGCAAAAGTTGGCAACAAAGAAGAAGGCAATGTGGTTGGAAAATATGGACTTGGTAACAGAAATGAAGCTGGAGAAAGAAAGATAGAATTCTGCAAGACCAGCGATCTATTCTTTTCAAACACCTTCTTCCAGCAACACAAGCGGTGACTGTACACATGGACTTCACCCAATGGATTGTACAAAAATCAAATTGACTACATCTGTGGAAGTCAACGATGGAAAAGCTCTATAACATCAACAAAGACAGAACCTGGTGCTTACTGTGGTACAGATCATCAACTACTAGTATGCAAACTCAAGCTAAAGTCGAAAAAGAGCAAACCACTCATGAATGCAGCAAAATATGACCTTGAGAATATACCACTGGAATTTAAAGACTGCCTGCAAAACCAGTTTGCTGCTTTAGATGTAAATGACAGAACTCCAGAAGAGTTATGGAATGACATCAAGAAGGTTGTGTTGGAAGAAAGCAAGAAGTCTCTACAAAAGGTGAAAAAGCAAAAACGGCCAAAATGGATGACGGAAGAAACTCTGAAAATTGCCCAGAAATGCAGAGAAGCTAAAGCCAAAGGAGAAAGAAAGACAATTGCAGAACTCAACAGAGATTTGCAACATGCAGCAAGGCAGGACAAAAAAGAAATACTACAATGACACATGCAAGCAAATAGAAGCAGAAACTATTAGAGGAAGAACAAGATCAGTTTTCCTAAAGCTATGAGAGCTAAAGAGAAAATTCCAGCCTCAAATTGGAATGTTACAAGATGCTCAAGGTTCTATTTTGAATGATGCTGAGAAGATCAAGAAAAGGTGGAAAGAATATACAGAGTTTTTATATGATAAAGATCTAGTGGACCAACAGCCATTTCAACCTGTACCTTATGGTCCAGAACCATTGGTGATGAAAGAAGAAGTTGAAGCAGCATTGAAAGCCTTAATCAAAGAACAAAGCACCAGACATTGATGGCATTTCCAAAGAAGTATTACAGCAATCTGATGCAGCTGCTACCATACTTACAAGGCTCTGCCAAGAAATTTGGAAGACAACATCATAGCCAACTGACTGGAAAAGATCTGTGCTTATACCAATACTAAAGAAAGGTGATACAACTGACTGTGGAAAGTATCGCACAATCGCTCTGATCCCACATGCCAGCAAGATTCTACTGAAGATTATTCAACAGAGACTACAACCATACCTGGAACAAGAACTACCTGAAGTGCAAGCAGGGTTCAGGAAAGGGCAAGGAACGAGAGACATTATCGCGGATGTGAGATGGATCGTTGAAAAGACTAAAAAATATCAAAAGGATATCTATTTGTGCTTTATCGACTATAGCAAGGCTTTTGACTGTGTAAACCATGAGAAACTCTGGACCACATTAAGAAGCATGGGTATACCAGAACACCTGATTGTTCTCTTGCACAATCTGTACATTGATCAAGAAGTAACAGTTAGAATGGAACAAGGAGAAACAGAATGGTTTAAAATAAGCAAAGGTGTAAGACAAGGCTGTATACTTTCCCCCTACCTGTTTAATTTATATGCAGAACAAATCATCAGAGAAGCAGGATTGTATGAAGACAACAGAGGAGTGAAGATTGGTGGAAGACTCATCAACAACTTCGCTATGCTGATGATACCACATTACTGGCTGAAAGTGAAGATGATCTGAAACATTTGCTTCTCACAATCAAAGAACATAGTCTCAAAATGGGCCTTCACCTTAACATAAAGAAGACAAAGATCATGACAATTGGAAAAATCAACAAGTTCATCGTTGAAGGAGAAGAAATTGAAATCGTGGTCAACTTTAACCTGCTTGGATCAACTATCAATAAGGAAGCAACAAGCAGTCAAGAAATCTGACAACGCACTGCTCTTGACAGAATGGCTATGAAAGACCTAGACAAGATTCTCAAGAGCAGAGATGTCTCTCTCCATACAAAGATTCAACTTGTTCAAGCCATGGTATTTTCAATAACATCATATGGATGTGAAAGCTGGACAGTGAAAAAGATAGACAAGAAGAAAATGGATTACTTTGAATTATGGTGCTGGCGGCGAATACTGCATATACCATGGGCTGTCCGAAGAACAAACCAGTCAGTACTAGAGGAGATCAAACCTAAGCTTTCTTTAGAAGCTCAGATGACAAAACTTTGACTTTCATACTTTGGACACATCATGCGTAGAGAGAGATCATTAGAGAAAGACATCATGCTTGGCAAGATAGAAGGTCAGCGCAAAAGAGGAAGGCCAGCAATGAGATGGATCGATACAATAACAGCAGCTATGGATACCAGTCTGTCAACAATGAGCTGCCTGACTGAAGACCGAACACAATTTAGGACAACTATCCAGAGGGTTGCCATGAGTCGACACCGACTCAATGGCACTTAACAACAACAATCATATATATCCCTCACTTGGTCTGCAGCTTGTTGTGCTGTGAGGGCTTGTGTGCATCAGTGATGCTGAGAGCTCAGCTATTGGTAGCTTAACTACTGACAGGCTCTCCCAAGATGGACAGGTCTCTGCTGAGGTGCCAGACCAAGACAAACCATCCATTTGGGCACAGGCAGAATGGGCCGGTGTTGATGGCGGAGGATCATATTTCTGTAATAACAGGAATAACACTAGCATTACCTGTGGGGAAGAAAGGCCTGGCAATCTACATCTGTATATTGCCATGAAAACCAATGAATATTCACAACAAAACATATTGGACTATAGTGCTGAAAGATGAGACCCCCAGGTATACTGGGGATGTGCTGAAGACCTTTCAGAGTAAAGTCAGCATTTATGATGTGGTTGCAACAAAGCCCTTGGGATGTCTGACTGCTGATGTAGCTGTGCATGAAATGAGAGTCAGAAGCTGCAAAGATGTCTTACATATTGTGACATGGAATGCACAAAGCATGAACCAAGGGAAGTTGGAGATGGCCAAGAAAGAAATGGAACAAGTACAACTCAATCTGTTGGGTGTCAGTGAACAGAAATGGACTGGCATTGGGCACTTTGCATCTGATGATCACATAGTATACTATGCTGGAAATGAAAGACAAAGAAGAAATGTTGCACTTATAATTATGAAGAAACTTGCAAGAACTGTAATGAAATACAATGCGATCCATGAATGCTTGATTTCTATATGTCTACGAGGAATGCCTATCAACACATCTATTATTCAGGTATATGACCCAACAACAGCTGCAGTAGAGGAAGACGTTGATCAGTTCTATGAACAAGTACAAGTTAAAATTGAAAGAACGTGCAAACAGGATATCCTGATATATAGTCAAGGGTGGCTGGAACACAAAAATTGGCAACAAAGAAGAAGGCAGAATGGTTGGAAAAAAATCAACTTTGGAACAGAAATGAAGCTGGAGAAAGACAGAGAATTCTGCATCTCAAACACCTTCTTCCAGCAATACAAGCAGTGATTATACACATGGGCTTCACCCAATGGATGGTAAAAATTCAAATTGACTATATCTGTGGAAGTCAATGATGGAAAACCTCTATAACTTCAACAAAGACAAAACCTGGGGCTGACTGTAGTACAGATCATCAACTACTAGAATACAAACTCATGCTAAAGCTGAAAAAGAGCAAGCCACCCATGATTGTAGCCGGGACTTAATTTGTAGACAAAAAGGAAGTGGATCTGTGGAGCTGGAAGAGAGGGCAAGTGGGCTAGGGAAGTAGCAAAAGGATAAGAGGAGATGGATTAAGGCAGGGGTCTCCAACTCCAGTCCTGAAGGGCCACAAACCAGTCAGGTTTTCAGGATGTCTCTAATGAATATGCATGAGATATATTTGCATTCACTGTCCCCATTGTATTCAAATTAATTTCATGCATATTCATTAGGGATATCCTGAAAATCTGACTGGTTTGAGGCCCTCCAGGACTGGAGTTTGAGATCTCTAGATAGGGCATAGGGTGACTGTTGCTCTGCTGCAGGTTTATCTCCTCACTTCCTTTTCCCTGCAGGCTTCCTGGAAGGGAAAGGATGAAACAGAGCATCCCACTGCTCTGGAGTCTGAAAAGAAGTGCTAGAACTGTGTTCCAGGCCATTTCCCCAGAAATGAAGCCCTGAATGTAGCAAAATATGACCTTGAGAATATACCACCAGAAGTTAAAGACTGCCCGTGAAATCGATTTGCTGCTTTGGATATATATGACAGAGCACCAGAAGAGTTATGTGATGAAATCAAGAAAGTTGCACTCGAAGAAAGTGAGGTCTTTACAAAAGGTGAAAAAGCGAAAACAGCTAAAATGGATGACCGAAGAAACTCTGAAAATTGCCCAGAAACGCAGAGAAGCTAAAGCCAAAGGAAAAAGAGGCAATCGCAGAACTCAACAGATATTTCCAATATGCAGCAAGATGAGACAAGGAGAAGTACTATAATGATGCATGTAAGGAAATAGAAACAGAAACTATTAGAGGAAGAACAAGATTGGCTTTCCTAAAGCTATGAGAGTTAGAGAAAATTCCAGCCTCGAAATGGAATGCTACATGTTCAATGATGCTGAGAAGATCAAGAAAAGGTGGAAATAATATACAGAGTCATTAGGCCATGAAGATCAAGTGTACTAACAGCAATTTCAACCTGTACCTTATGATCAGGAACCACTGGTGATGAAAGAAGAAGTAGAAGCACTGGGTATTGATGGTATTTCCACTGAAGTATTACAGCAATCAGATACGGCTGTTACCATACTTACAAGGCTCTGCCAAGAAATTTGGAAGGCAATATCATGGCCAACTGACTGGAAAAGATCTGTGTTTATACCAATACTAAAGAAAGGTAATCAGACTGATTGTGGACATTATTGCGCAATTGCTCTGATCCCACATGCCAGCAAGCTTCTACTCAAGATTTTCAGCAGAGACTACAACCATACCTGGAACAAGAACTGCCTGAAGTGCAAGCAAGGTTTAGGAAATAGCAAGGAACGAGAGACATCATTACAGATGTGAGATGGATCAGTGGATATGCAAATGAGGCCCTGCAATGAGCCTCCGTACATGGCCCTGTACCCCCTTGGGCCGCCCCTGTTGGTTAGCACCAGTGTTGGCAGCAGAGGAGGCTAGGGCTGCTGCTGATTGGCTTCTGAGGTTAGTGAGAAATTCAGGACTGGGTGGTGAGGAGTGTTGGCTCAACATAAGAGCTTGTAGCTAACAGCAGGCATGCTAAAAGGACAGAGAGCAAATGAGAGCCATTGGTGTTGTGCTCTGCATTCTCCATCCTCATGCTACTTAGAAAAGCAGAGGATTAAGTGCTTTTGTTTTTCTTCCATGTGCAAATCTTCTCTCGACCTCAAATGAGAATTTTGTGACCATTTGGGGTCATGACCCCAATTTGGGAACCACTGGCCTAACTAAATCTAGGACCAGTGGCCTATGAATGGCAGGGCGATAGCTGTGGCCTGCCCCAGGTGCCGGTTGGTAGGGGATGCCCCCCCCCTGACTGGCGCACGGAGACAACGTGCCAAACTTATGATTAAGCTGGCTTGTCATGTTGTCTCTCTCTCCAGGGGCTGGCTGCTCTTCTCTCCCAGACAAAGTCTCGTGATTCATGAGACTTCAGTCAGGAGAGAAGAGGGACTGGCCCCTGGAGCACAAGGCAATGCGGCAAGCCAGCTTAATATTAAGTTTGCCATGCTACCTCCATGGGGCTGGCCAGAGGGGTGCATCATGGCATGCAGCACCACATGGGTGGAGGCACCTACAGCATAGGGTGAAGCCCCTTGCAGGTGATGGGGAGACTAGGAACACCACTGTCTAGGACAAATTAATTTTAGTCCTTTAAATCAACCCAGTAACTAATTTATGCTTTTTAATGAATTTAAAAGTCCACAATTTCTTTTGTTCCTAGCTTTGAGTCAGAAATTTCCCAGCAGAGTCGTGTTCACCAACTCACAGAGGCTTCATCTGCTCTCAGATTCCCATCAGAAAGTTTAGAAAATTGAATGGAAAGAAGATGTTTAGACTGAAACTTTTTTCTCAGCTTGCCAATTGTTAATGGCATCATTTAAGGAGTGAATGAGTCTGTATGTAAAGCACAAAAAGCATGCGCCCCTAGAAAGGTAATGAAGCCAGTGGGTCCCAGAAGTAACTTAGACCAAGGCTATAATGCTTCCTAATAACTGATAAATCTTTCATGCTCTTCCCTACCAAAATTGAAATCACCCTTTAAGCTATGGCTTCTCTCCTTTTCACGAAATACATTTTTTCACTCTGTAGAACAAAATACTCCATTTTCACTATATGATTTCTATACAATAAACTGTATGATGCGTTGCTTGCTGTAGGGTTCAAAAAGACGCTAGCATAAGCACCCAAAAATGTGTGTGTCCATGTGTGCAAATGAATGAAAATACCAATGTAACACCAATTTTTAAAAAGGGTTCCAGGGGTGATCCGGGAAACTACAGACCGGTGAGCCTGACGTCAGTACCGGGAAAAATGGTAGAAACCATCATAAAGAATAAAATTACTCAGCATGTAGATAGTCACGACCTAATGGGAGACAGCCAACATGGCTTTAGACAAGGAAGATCTTGTCTTACTAATCTGTTATGTTTTTTTGAAGGAGTGAATAAACAGGTGGACAAAGGTGAGTCGGTTGATATAGTGTATCTGGACTTTCAGAAAGCCTTTGACAAGGTCCCTCATCAGAGACTTTTGGCAAAACTAAAGAGTCATGGGATAGGAGGCAGTGTACTATTGTGGATCAAGAACTGGTTAAAAGATAGAAAGCAGAGGGTAGGGCTAAATGGCCAATTTTCCCAATGGAGAAAGGTGAATAGTGGTGTACCCCAGGGATCTGTGCTGGGTCCGCTGCTTTTTGACATATTCATAAATGACCTGGAAAGTGGAATAACGAGTGAGGTTATCAAATTTGCAGATGACACAAAACTATTTAAAGTTGTTAAAACCCAACAGGATTGTGAAAAATTGCAAGAGGATCTTGTTAAATTGGAAGACTGGGCATCAAAATGGCAGATGAAATTTAATGTGGACAAGTGCAAGGTTATGCACCTAGGGAAGAACAACCCAAACTATGGTTACACGATGCAAAGTTCCACATTAGGAACCACCACCCAGGAAAAAGATTTAGGCGTCATTGTGGATAACATGTTAAAACCCTCGGCCCAGTGTGCAGCGGCAGCCAAGAGAGCAAATAGAATGCTAGGTATGATAAGGAAAGGAATGGAAAATAAAACAAAAGATATTATAATGCCTCTATATCGTTCCATGGTGAGACCGCACCTTGAATATTGTGTGCAATTCTGGTCGCCGTATCTTAAAAAGGATATAGCGATTTTAGAAAAGGTTCAGAGAAGAGCCACCAAAATGGTAAAGGGGATAGAAGGATACTCCTATGAGGAAAGGCTAAAAAGGTAAGGGCTCTTTAACCTGGAAAAGAGACGGCTGAGGGGAGATATGATAGAAGTCTATAAATTAATGAACGGAGTGGAACGGGTAAACGTAGATCGATTGTTTACGTTATCAGAATATAGAAAGACTAGGGGACATGCAATGAAGCTACAGGGTAAACTATTTAAGACTAATAAAAGAAAATATTTTTTCACTCAACGTGTAATCAAACTCTGGAATTTGTTACCGGAGGATGTAGTAAAGGCTGTTAGTGTAGCTGGGTTTAAAAAAGGTTTGGACAAGTTCCTGGAGGAAAGGTCCATAAACCATTATTAAGAAGTGACCGAAGATATCAATGCTTGACCCAGTACAAGCATTGTGGAACTTGTGTCTCTTGGGAAAACTGCTAGGTACTGTGGTGAAGAGCGCCCTCCTGTGGCTATGGAGAGTGATGAAAATCCTGAAGTGCAACAGGATTTACGTCAGATTGTCAATCCTGGAAAGAAAGAGAGACTTCGTTCTGCTGAGCTAAGCATGGATACCAGCCCAGGGGAGGAGTCGTGCAGTCCTGATTGGGCACACCCAGTGCTTGGAAGGGGCGTGTCTAGAAGAGAACCTGGTTTTTAACCGGAGTATGGCTTTGCTATGAAGGAGAGGGAGAAGGAGAAGGAGAAGTGAAAGGAGAAGGAGAAGGAGAAGTGGAAGAAGAAGAGAAGGAGCCCAGGGAACGGTCAGAGTACCGTGATCAGTCAGAGGAGCAGCAGTCAGAGAGAGAAGGCTAGCAGCCAAGGACTGAGCCGAAGCAGTAGAAGAAGACCTGCAAGAATCTGTTCAGAGGCAATAAATGGAAGTCCTGAGGAAAGTGGACCTAGCCCTGGAATAGACACCTGGAGGAAGGCAGAGCCCTGGGAGAGGAAGCCTTCACGGCAGGCAAGAGAGAAAAAGAACTCATTCTGGGAATTACCGTTTGGCCCAGAGAGGCACGGGAACTCTCACAACTGGAGGACGTCTGAGCCACCTAGGATAAGAGGGGCTTGGCAACAAGTAAGCGATTTGCCAAAGAGTTTCCAGAGTGAAGGTAAACCCAACTCTCCTATATTTGAAACCTTAACAAAAGAGCCTAAGAGTTACTCTGATTCACTTAACCTGAGAGAGGAAAAGGGAAACAGCCTTAATCAAGAGGGAAGTTTAATAACTGATAACAATTCCTTATCTAGCAGACAACAGGCTGAATGGCTTCTCCAGGATTTTAAAGAGTTTTTAAAGCTAAAAGCAAACAGACAGCCAGTATTGCAGGAAGCTAATAATTCTATACAGTCTGAGGAATTAATGCAGGATAATTCTGAGTTACCTGACTGTGAGAGCATGGACTGTACTATTTGTTGTGTGGAAATACCAAACTGAAGAAAACTGGTTATGCCGTGTATGAGTTGAATACTACGGAGCTGTTTTGCTGCCATGCTAGGAAAGCTTTAATTACCTGCACCTGAAGTGACCCAGCACTGTGAACGTAACAGTGTGTGAAAAGAGGCTGTATTTAAAGTGAATGACCTCTTGGGGCAGAGCTGAGTAAACTGCTTAGAAGTAAAGCTGAATTTCTACTTTAAGTTGACTTTATACCTGAGTTCTTTCTGTTCGTGTTAAAGCACCTGTTTTGTTCATATTTCTGAATTTGTCATGCGATGGAAGAATAACCTTAACCATAATAAAAATACTTGCAAATAAGCCTTACCGTCTCTGGCGCACAACTACACTTTATTTCGGAGTGAAAGGAGCAGAAAAACTACAGTACCCAGCATTCCAGGGGAATAGGTTTTAAACTCCTTCCTCACGAGGCAATAGGCCCCGCTCCTGTCTTTAGTCCTAAGGCGGGGCAGGAGCGCCGCAGTACATATGACCTAGATTGGCCACTGTTGGAAACAGAATACTGGACTTGATGGACCTTGGTCTGACCCAGTATGGCATATCTTATGTTCTTATGTTACTGATCTCACACTAAACATCATGTAATATGAATGACTGCAAACTGTTTGCTATCTACATCTGATGAAGTGGATTCTTGTCCTCAAAGCTCATGGCTCAATAAGATGGTTAGTTCTTAACGTGCCTCCTGTCTCTGTCATCAGGTGTGCTATCAAGAGCTAAAAAGTGTGAACCCACTAAACCAGGGGTCATCGAATTAGGGTCCATGGACTGGGTGCAGCACTTGGAAAAGGTTTTTCTAGACCTCCATGTTTCTCCTCGCGGCAGATTAGATATGGCCCCAGGAGCAAGATTTGTTTGTTTGTTTATTTGTTTGTTTGTTTTTCCATGCAAAAAAAGGGAATGAGATAAAAGAAGGGTAAAGGGAACAGAAAATATATTGATGGGGTCAGTGGAAGAAATGTGTCACATCCACACCCCACTCTACTATCTACCCACCTCCCTCTTCCTCAATGGACAAATACTGGGAAAAATAGAGGAGGGGGAGGTATTTGCCTTCCTGTTGGCAACCATGCCCCCTGCCTCCATCCTTCCCCAATATTTGAAATCATTGAAAAGTCCCGGCATAGTTCCACTTCCCCAACAGTCTATGCTCAGAAAACTTTTCTCTAAGAAAGACTCTACCCCTGTTCAGCCCTCTCCATGGTTTGAACTGTCCTATGTAGCCCTTCACATGAAACGTTTGGGGACTCCTGGACTAAACAGTGCATGTTCTTGAAAGGGCTCAGCTAGATGGACAGGAGATAACATATTTGACCATGCTTCTCTTTTACAAAATGGAATAGAGCTAACACACTTCTCAAGGGAATTCTACACACTTGCACATCTTCACACCACAAATATATCCTCTCAAACAAAACAGGAACTTATCACAGAGATTCTTCAAGTATTGTTCCACACCTCCCACTGCACAAGGCACAAAGGTTTCATATTGGTGTGGGAACAGGTGGAGGCTTATTCCAATGTTTACGTCCAGGGTTACGTCCTGGTCGGAACCGGGTGCACAGTGGTAGACGCGATTCTGAGCCTGCAGGGCATGTCTAGACCCCATGGGATCAGAATCATGTCTAAGCCTGTATGTGCAGGCCAGGACCAGATTCCGGTCAGCCTGCATGTACAGGCTGCTTCCCAGCTAACTCAGTCAGCCTCCTGGAGGATCCCCGGCTGCCACCAACTTTGATCTTTCCCCGCAGCCCGACCCCCGATCTGGCCTCCCAAGGCCAAGGTCGGGTTGTGGGGAATTTCTTGCACCCTCTCCTATCTTTGTTGCTTCCCGGGCCTGCCGTCCCCCAATGTCTACAGGGACTTATTCCACCTCCGGGGTGGAATAAATCCCCCATCTAGTCTGCCATCCCTGGATGTACAGGGACGACATCAGAATCGGCCCTGTACATCCAGGGCCACGGACAGCCCACTGCCCACCCTAATTCCTCCTCTGCACCGCCCCCTTCCCACCCCTGTCTAGCCTCCCCATACAACCTTCTTGTTCGTACAGGGAGGCTTTGAATGGGGATGGCAGGGGTGGTCGAATAGCAGGGATGGATCCCAATGGGGTATCCATCCCCGCTATTCATGTTACAGAATAAACCTCACTGGTATGATTCTCAGGATCATTAATAGCATTACAGTGGTTAGGCTGGCCAATAAGCACCACAGGCCTTCAGGGGCTTCATCCTCATCCTCTGGTTATTCACAAAAACAGGAGGACTTCCATGCATTGGGGTTTCCCCCCAGTGGAAAGTGACTAGACCTTCCCCTAGTCTTTTCCTCCACCCTCTTTAATTGTGAAAAAGGAAGTTTATACAAGGAGGAAAGGAAGAGAATGACAGCTAAAATACACTTGAGTTCTTCAAAAATAAATCTGTCTTTCTTGACACAAGGCAAATGTATTTCCAAGCAATAGGTCACCAGAGGACAAAGATCTTTGCTGCCATTGACACTGTTACTATGGCCATAGAGCATTGTAGGCATTCAGAGTCTGGAGGCTGAAGAGCAGCATTAACTTCAAAGGCTTTTTTCAGCTGAGCAATTCTTTTTGTTTGAGAGGACTCATTTTTGTGGGCTTTGTCTGTGCTGTCTATACAACGGAGGGTTATAAAAGGAAAACAGTACATGCTAATGCTCTTCTGAGTCAGAGTGGCCAGATTTCCTCTGGATCTTCCCATTGCATAGTCCCTTCTATCCCCCATCCTGCTTTCTCTCATCACTCAGATTGTTCTTAACATGCAGCTATGTCAGTTTTCTGCTTTCCACCGACGTCCTCACCTGGAATGCACCAGCTCTCCCATTTCTTCCCTTTCAACTGACAAACAAGCTCTTTGCATCAAGATTAGTTGTCTATACTTTAAAAGCTAACAGGAAAAGTTAAAAAGAAAAGAGAAACAAACAATCTCAGTTTGTGCTCATACACTATTAATATGTCCATGGTAAGTAAGATGCTCAACTGTTTTGTCAATGAAGTTTGGGATTTCTGTACAGGAGAAAAGAGGATCATGCTATTTCTGACATGTTTTTCTTTGAGAATGATGAATCTCTTCTGCATCGCTCACAAAACTATACTGCAGTCAACTCAGAGAGCAGAAGATCAAGGGAATTTCTGGCGACTGTGCTAGATACTGTCTGCATGATAGTGCATTGTCCTGCCACACAGCCACTGGGCAAGCTCCTATTGATACAGTTGTGAATTGTGGTGCTACAACTATTCTGGAGCCATTGTGGGCTTAATATTTAAATGCACTTGTCTGGATACCAGCAGCTACTATCTCAGTAAATACCACTGGCCATGTCTATCCTGTGATTTTCAACAGCACTATCTGGATAGTGTTGCTGAAAATCATTCTGTAATCATTATGACTGTCCCACCGCCCAGCTCTCTGGTTGTAGTGATATTCAGTCCACTATCTGGACAAACTATCACGATAACTTTCCTAAATCTAAATTGCCTTGAGCTACTATTGAAGAGGGTGTGAGCTAAATTCAAAATTTGGGATTCAGTGTTTAGTTTGGTGTCAAAAGAACAAACACTCAGGCTGTACACCTCAGAATTTACTAAGGGGTATGTTTACTAAACCGCGCACACGTGCGCGGCGCACAGTAGCGTACGCTAATGATGCACTTAAGTGCTCTTAAGTGCCCCGCACGCGTGCACGTCACACTAACGGGCCCGCGCACGTGTGCGGGGCGCTGATGTGCGATAGAGGTGGGGAAAGGCGTACGGAGGGCGGAGGAAGGCCCCCGAGGGGCGGAGGGACGGGGTCAATGGGTGGAGAGTGGGAGGGGAGAAGCTCCCTGCACTGGAGCGTGGCTAAATTTCGGCAAAAAAATACCACGAGTGAAAACCTCGGGTTAGAGCCGATTTAAAGGGAAGAGAAACCATTTCCGTCAGCAATGTACAGCAAAACCGGGGAAACATGCAAAACGTGAGCAGTGTGATACATGTGCACAGAACAAAATAGCAAATAGAAATTGCAAATGACCACAACAAATTCCAAATAAATTATAATCCAGCTGGGCAACAGTGATATTAATGGGCAACCATAAAAAACACTCCCAGGAAAGCTCCAAAAAAAGAAATGATTTTTGGAAGGGTCTACGCTCCGTAGACTCATTCAAAAGCACTGCATTTTAATGGAGCTTTCCTGGGAGTGTTTTCCAGGTTGCCCATTGATATCACTGTTGCGCAGCTTGGTTTTGGTTTTCTTCCCCTTTTTTGGAGGGCATTTGTGAGGTTTATTCGCACCTTTGTCCCCATACAAGGTAAACGAGCCCACAGTAAAATTGTGCAGAGCAGGGTGTCTGACTCGTGCAGCCAGGTTTCCTATCTCTAGAGACTGCACTGTCTCTGTGGCCACAGTGTGGTGCAGCAGACACAGCCAGTGCCTGTAGGACCAGAGGGTCACAGGTTCAAACCCAAGCTGGGGCTCCTGCCAACCCAGTCCCCATAGTTTTACCCACCACTAAACAGTGATAGTACAGACACTCCTTTATTGCAGAGAACATAAGCATGGTTCCAACAGCTATATTTTACCCTACACCGCACACAAACCATAACAATGGGCATTACCTACAGCCGAGTCCCCCAAATTCAGTCCTGGAGTGCTACAACTCAATCAGGTCATATGCTTTTCCCAGATAGGGACATGTCTGCATGTTGGCAGAAGGGTACAGGTGGTGGAGGGGGCAGTGGCTGCAAACCACAGCAGACAGTGGCCTAGGCCTGTGCAGGCTGGCACCGTCCACCGAAACAGACAGGCTCTGTCGGATGTACAGTCATGGACTCCCCAGGGAACACAGCATATCTGTGGCAACACGATGGTGCAGTGCACACAGACAGTGTGTGCAGAAACAAGAAGGTCATAGGTTCAAAGCTCAGCTGGGGCTACTGCCAATCCAGTCCACATATTTTTCCTACAACTAAACCATGATAGTACGGACAAACCTTTATTGCTGAGAACATACGCATGGTTCATACGCCTATATTTTACCACACCAAACACAGACACCATAAACAGCCGCATTACCTAGAGCAGAGTCTCCCAAATGCAGTCCTGGAGGTCCCCACACCATTCAGGATCCATGCTGCCTCTAATAAAGATGCCTGTGCTGCATATCTATGCACCACCCCCATGGTATGCTGATGTAGCTCATGCATATCTATGAGGGACAGCATGAAAACCCAAACAGTGGTTGGAACACCAGGACTGGAGTTGGGACACTCTGCCATAAAGCAGCAGCCAACAGGGCCAGACACACCCAGACACACCCCCACAGGCCCCATTGGCCAATGCCTCATGGAGAGGCAGGACATTGGGCCCTGCCTGTATCTCCCAATACTAGCAGTTGCATACCTTAGCACTGCCACCCTACACCTGGGTATATGGTACACAGCTATCAAACGTTGCCCATGATAACTGGCAGATATCAATTCCTACGTTAAGCACATTTTGCTCATTGATCTCCACCATAACAATCATTGTGATGTCTGCGGTGTGCGCTGCAGGTCTGGTCTCTGACAGTGTTTACCACCCTGGGGAGTGACCCCCAACAGTAGTGCGTACCATATCCATGCCTGTACTGTGCCCAGGACTGGTGTGGTGGGTATGGCTGCTGGACTCCTCTATAGTAGCACAATGCTGGCATAGGTGTGAGGGTGGCTGTCTGCCTATCCAGTGTGTGGTGGCTGCAAACACCTTCCACAGCCCACACTGCCAGCAATGTTGCCAGTATTGGGCTGCCAATGTGCATAATGAGGAGCAAGGTACCATGGGTATAGGCCGGACAGGGTGGCCTGGCCAGGGTGCATCTGCACAGGGCATAGGGCACTGACTGGGACATTTTAGTGCCTGGCCACCACCTACACAGACAGGGTGACCTCAGTATGTCCTGCTGAGAGATCACTCTCACCCTGACTGTGCAGTGACCACAGCATGGCTAGGCACCCCCATAGTGCTATATAGTATTTCTCTCATGTGATAGATATGGGTTTCCTTTTGGGGCCCAGTCACTGATTTATCTGCTTGCTGTGTATGCTGAGATCCCAGTTCTGGGTGCATGCATCTCCATTGGGAACATGCACTGTGGACTAACTAGCACACTGTTTGCAGCTGGTATGTGTTGTGATGGAGCAGGGTGCAGTAGCTGATGACTTGCTGCAGGAGAATATCAGATAGTGGTGGGGTGCAGTTCACCGTATCCAGGCCTAATGTCTGTCTGCTATTGTGTTATGGATGTGTATAGAGCTGAATTGACTGCCCTGTGGGGTGTTTGCTCCTCAGCAGGACCGTGGTTGATGGACCCCTCTAGTGCCACCTTTGCAGGAAAGTAGAATGTGGATCTATTGATAGAAGACCCTGTTTGCCACCCTTGGCCCTAGAGAGGGGGGGGGTGGTGGTGCATGGCAAACTGGAGCTCTTTCAGTTATGGAAGGTGTTGTGGACCTGGTCCTGGGTGCCTCATTGCACCCTCAGGGTGAGCACAGTACCCGCACAATGTGACGGTGTGTAGTTACTCAGTGACAGTAAAACACACGGTCAGTACCCCCTACCAGGCCGAGGTGGTGTGTGGGTGCACATGGTCACTTCCCTCTACCGGACCGAGGTGCTGTGGGGGGTGCATTGCCCATCTTGTGTTAATCTGTGGACAGCTGATTTGCATGTGCAGTGCATCATGGGTATGGATGGGCTAACCCTATCCTGGTGACCACAGCAGACTGTCTGTGTGGTGACATGCATGCTCTCTGCAGCCAGCCAGGAACTTGCTAGCAGCTATAGAGCTGTAGCCAAATGGTTACTTCAATGCCTCTGAAGCCAGAAGTCATGGGTTCAAACCCACAGTGGGGTTATTTGATAGGGTTGTCCAACACATTTTTTTTAATGTACATATTTTGATGCCAGCAAAAACACCCTCAGCGTACTGCACCCATAAGGTGCCTCTGAGGGTGCTTTATAGGGCGCCCTATAGGGCACCTTATGGTTCCCATCCATATAAGGTGCACTATACAATATCCTGTGATGCAACCTATAGGGTGCCCTATAGGGGACATTTTAGGGTGCTGTGGTGGACAGTGCAATTTCTAATGTGCCCTATGGAGTGCCTTATAGGGTGCCTTATACGGCACCTTCCATTACGGCACGTGAAGGCGTGTTTGCTGGCAGCAATTAATAACATAAAATTAAAGTTCTGCAGGACAAAATATGTACAATGCAAAGCTGATGCCACAGCCAGCCTTACGTATTAGGCACACTGGGGAGCAAACTCATGACCCCTGTATCAGCAGTCAGTGCCTTAACCATTGTGCTCCACTGCTGCTTCTCCCTGCCTGTCAGCGCACCTACTTATGCTTTTCATTCCTTAAACTGCACAGTGCTGCCATAAAAAACAGTACACTGACCTTGCGGTACCTCATACGGCACCCTCTAAAGCGCCCTATAAGCAACATTCTAGGGTGCCTTGGCTGACAGTGCACTTTAAAATGTGCCTTATAGGGCACCTTATGTTAACACGCTTTGGGAGTGCGTTTGCTAGTAGTGATAATTAAAATATGAATAAAATGCCTCCTAAAGCAATCTTCCCCTTAATATGTTCTGCCTCAGCCAGCCTTGTTCATTGGGCATTTTGGGGGATTGAACCCCTGATCCCTGCACCATTGGTCAGTGTCTTAACCAATGTGCTGTGTCTTAACCAGTGTGCTGTGGCTCTGTTCTTGTGATTGCACATCAGCGCGCCGCCTTATGCCGTCCAGTATTAAAAAGCCTCCTAAAACATTGGCGTACCGCCTTATGCCCATCAGCACGCTGCCTTATACCGCCCATCATTTAAATGCCTCTGCCAGCTGTCTCCATTGGGCACTGTGGGGGATTGAACCCCTGATCCCTGCACCATTGGTAATTGCCTTAACCATTGTGCTGTGGCTCTGCTTTTCTTCCTGCACATCAGCGCGCCACTTATACCGCCCAGTATTATAATGCCTCCATAAACATCAGCATGCCGCCTTATGCTGCCCAGTATTTCTGCGCCTCATAAATTAATGCCTCAGCCAGCTGTCTTCATTGGACACTGTGGGGGATTGAACCCCTGATCCCTGCACTTTTGGTCAGTGTCTTAACCATTGTGCTGTGGCTCTGCTCTTTTTCTTGCATTTCAGCGCGCCACTTATGCCTCCCACGCAGCTATCTCATGCGCTAAGGTGCGGGGCGCACATGGGCGCCGCGCACCTTAGCGCATATGTAAATTCCGGCTTTTCTTTTTCAGGACGGAACGCCCACTCCTTATATGGCACCCGCACACTACGGGGGCCCGCACTTTACCGGGGTTTTAGTAAACATACCCCTAAGAGAGGAACACCGTTTAATACCAGCTTTTCATCTTCAATGAGATCAAGGATCTGCCAACAAACAATACCTCTGTTTTCTTGTGGTTTACGGTAAGTTTATTGACAAAAACCCATTTTCAAATCTCCGCCAGACAGCTATTAATTTTGTGGCAGTCTGCGTCTCTGTCAGATCCCAGCAACATAAAGACCTAAGGGCACCTCTTATTAAGTTGCATTAAATTTTTGCATGTACCACATATTAATGATCAAAATTAACACACAGGTAACTGTTATGGGGTGCCCAGCATCTTTCCAAATATTTGACACAGAGACAATATACTTACCACATGTTAACTGCCTTGCCTCAGAAGGTGGAGCTAACTGCATTCAGATTATCTTCTGTGTTAAAAATTAACACCCTGTACTGCACCAAACTCTTGATCCAGACCCCGCCCCATTACATGTTTGTCAAATAACGTGGGCATTAGTACACTCTAAGGGGTACCGCCAATTAGTAAACATACCCCTAAATGTCAATCCAATGCTTTTCATTCTTAGCACGAGCATGTGCTAATAGCCCACACTAAATCCCACATTAACTATTTAACAGACATTAGTAAAAGGAACCCTAAATGTTATCAGCATAAACATAACATTATTCAAATTTCTTAATAGCCTTGGTGGGGGCCTCAGATACATTTTGAATGATACTGTTAAGGGAACAGAGCCCAGAAGTAATCCAGAAAACAACAATTTAATGGATGAAAATGAATCATCCACCACTACCTGCTGAGGTCTTCTGAATTAGAAAAAACTTAAGTGAAAATATATATGTTGTGAATCAAATACTAAAACCCACTAATGTAGCAGCAAAGCGCAGACAAACCAATGATACCAGGAGTCTGTTCAGAAGTTCCAAATCATTTATTTGTGCACAAGTCTCAAGCAAGTCAATTTCAAAATGGCTGAGCAAAGTTTTCTAGCATTACAACAACTTTTATAGACTTCTGTTCCATTCTAGGTATAGAAAAACATTTCATTGGTCCCGGTACTCTCCCGTACCTCCCGTACCCCTTCCATTGGTCCCGGTACTGATAAGATTATCCAATTATGTTCCTTCAGTGGGCTTGGCACCTGCATACCCCCCTTCTAGTCCCAATTACAATGGTCAGTTCATCAACTTGTTACTTTCATACTCTCAAGGCCATAGAGCCAATTTGTGCATGCAGGGGAGCAGGGCTCTGCAACTCATCTGTCAGCAATCCCAATTATATTCCTTGCAGATGTACTTTTCTTATCAGTAACTTTTAAACATATTTTTCTGTATTTTTCAATCTCTCAGTTTTGCTTACCTAAGTTAGTTTAGTTCTCTTGCAGAGTTCTATCCTACAATAGCAGCATGTTGGGGGATGTGCAATTCCTATGAGCCTCTCCACAGGCTTCATTTACAGGTCAAGCTAGTTAGGCCTGCCTGCTTATGTCAGACACTGTGGATCACAGGCCTGCACCTGCCACATTCCCCCCTTTGATTAATCTCACCCTATTACTTAATAAGGTGTGAGAATAAATCACCTTTAGAAGAATCACATCATGATGGAAGGATTACGACTAGGACTGGCTCTATATAGGGCCATTATTTTAGTGGCGGTCTTCCGCTCTACTGTACTATCAATAGCGTTATGAATAGAACGCATACAGCATGGGATTAAACATGGCAATAAGAAGATAACAACAACAAGAATTAGTACTAAGACAATGAATGTCTTAAATCCTCCCAGCCAGGAGAAAAGGTTAGCAAACCAGTTAGGAAATTTCAATGAGTGCCAAGTTTGCACTGGCACATAAGCATGTCTTTGCATATCTTTAGCAATTTCTTCAACTACTTGACCTTTATCATCTATTCTTAAACAGCAATTAGTTAAATTCAGTTTACCACATACTCCTCCTTCAGCTGCTAACAAATAATCAAGTGCTAAGTGGTTCTGATATATGGCAGTGCGCATCTGAGTACTTTGTCTAGCTAAAAGCGTAAGAGCATGACTAGTTTCATTGGTTATTATTTCAACTACTGCTTGTAAGCGAATAATACGATTAATCATATAAATTGGAGTTCGATAACCATACATACCATCATCATTCCAAGTGGCAGGCCCATAATACTCAATGATTCTTTCTGGTGGCCAATCATCACCCTGCCACTTCTCCCACTTGCCTATCTGTAAGGCTTCTCTTTTCTGTCTTAGTGCTCTTTTGTGTCGGTGGGTAGTGTAAACAGGGTATCCTAATTGTTCTCCATGTTCAGTGTTTAGAAGAAAGAAAGAAGGTCTGATGGTTCCTAAGACACATGCTCCTCCCCATTGTGGCGGGAGTTGTGCATACGCTCGGTTTCCACAGATCCAATATAGGCCAGGTGGGGCTTGCCAGGCATGGACTTTGGCAAGGTTAGTCCATAAAGCAGCGAGTTCAGGAAATCTGGCTAATGGGTTAGGAGGTTCAGGGTGTTTGATTCCTGACCACCATGCCGTTTTTTTGGTCGTGGCATTATAGTACTTCTGGCTAAGACAGACCAGCTGTCCTACCTTTTGGGTGAACTGGGGTCCAGTTCTGGCATAGCAAAGACGTCCAACGATTGAGTGCGCTAACACCCATTCACTAGTAGTCTTGTGTAATTCAGTCTGATTGTATATCAAAGAATAATTCAATTCTTGGGCTTCCCATGGCCACTGGTCTCCCATTTGGGTTCCGCCACAGAAATAGCAATCTGAGATTTTAAGACTAGATACTACTGCTCCGGCTAATTCTAGAAATAAATTCTGAGAAGGATGAGGAATCTCAAACTTATTTACATGCATGGCCTCATAGAAGGTATTATGGATATGATATTTAGATGACTTGTGGGCTTGGGTATTCAATCTAATATACACAATGGTTCCTGGGTCTATTGCCCCTCCAGCAATATGTAAACCAAACTTGTATCCTTGTTTCCATGCATAGGGATTGTGTATGCGTAAGTGTAAGGGGTTACAAGCATCTTTCTGACATTTATCATTTGTGGTTGGCTTGGTTAAGGTAGCCATTCGCTTATCTATCTTCTCGTCAACTATACCATTATTCCAGGTAGCATAAAAAACACATTCCCAATACGGGCAATAGTAATCTGCTGCTGGTGCAGTACTATAGCCTGGTTCCTTTTTACCTGTACACTTCCACCATCCTGTGGCACCCTCTGGACACATGTACTTATGGTCATTTCGATACGCTTTCTCCCAAGTACCACAGGTGGAATAACTATCTCTGTTAATGACATTACATGCATCAAAATTCAAAACAGCAGGTTTAGTAATGTCCTTAAGTGGTGGTGTAGCAGCTATTATAGGTCCATCTGCATCCTTCCATCGTATTTCCAACGTGTAATAGGATGGATTCTGATGCGGATTATAGCATGCTCTAATTTTGCCATAAGTGCAAACATTCAGTTCGGTGGTGTTATAAATACACCGAGTCACTTTTCCCTTGCAAGTATAGTATGAGTGGTAAATCAAAGTCTGAGTTACTTTCAGTCCAGTTCGAGTAGAAGTAATGCAAGCAGTGCATGGAGGTAAAGCATAAGTCAGTTCAAAACCTCCAAAGAAGGCAACCAAGGCAAAGCAAAAGTAAAGATGCATGTTGATGTTGATTGGAGTTCTTCTGAATCCTCAGCTTGCTGATCTTGATCACGACGTTCTTTTATTCTTCGTCCCGTTTGCTAATGAAGCAATTTAACGGGTGCTGAGTGTTGATTGAAGATCCTCAGGTTGTCCAGTACACATTAACCAACTTGTTAGCAATTTCAGTTGGCTTGTGAAGTCTGGCTAGTCAATGTAGTATCAAAGTAGTGTGCAGAATCACGCACAGATTGAGTTCGTTGAAACAAAACTGTTGCTGCATGGAAAACAGCAATCCTCTTCGAAAGACTTGGCTACTGCAAAGCACTGTGATGAAGTGTCTAAGCTGCTGGTTGCCGTCTCAGAGTAACTCGCAAGGGTGCATCAAGATGCTGCTCTGCTGTCCACTGCTCGGGTTCAGGATCAGCGGCGGGCTTGACTCTGCTGTGGTGAATCCAGGCGTCGATCTCGGCTACCTTTACTGCAGTTGGGGTACAGGGCCGGCCCGTCCATTGAGCAAGAATGTTTTTTGCACAGGGCCCCGCGTTTCAGGGGGCCCCGCGCAAAGAACATTCAGCTTTTTTTTTTTTAAATTACATTTAAAAAAAAAACCTGTCTCTGGCTGCTGCCGCTGCCGCGTCCGTCGCAGCAGCGGCAGAATGGAGTGTCCCGCGGGGCCCCCTCTCCTCGTTGAGCCCTCTGCAAGGGCTTTCAGATTCGCGAAGGAAGAGTGCTCCCTCGCGTCTCTGTAAAGCCTGCAGGGGCTAATGGGAAATTTCCCATCAGCCCCTCGCGTCTAAAGGGGCAGATGGGAAATTTCCCATTAGCCCCTGCGGGCTTTACAGAGACGCGAGGGAGCACTCTCCCTTCGCGAATCTGAAAGCCCTTGCAGAGGGCTCAACGAGGAGAGGGGGCCCCGCGGGACACTCCATTCTGCCGCTGCTGCGATGGACGTGGCAGCGGCAGCAGCTAGAGCCAGGTTTTTTTTTTTAATTTGCCGGAAGGGAAGGGGAAGGGGGGGGGTTAAGACTGGTAATGGGCTGGGGGGCTAATGGAGGCTGTCTGGAAATGGGGTGATGGGGGGTTAGGACTGGAAATGTGCTGGGGGGGGGTTATGACTGGAAATGTGCTAGGGGGGGGGGTTAGGACTGCAAATGGGCTGGGGCTGATGGAGGCTGACTGGAAATGTGCTGGGGGGGTTAGGACTGGAAATGTGCTGTGGGGGGGTTAGGACTGCTAATGGGCTGGGGCTGATGGAGGCTGACTGGAAATGTGCTGGGGGGGGGTTAGGACTGGAAATGTGCTGGGGGGGGGGTTAGGACTGCTAATGGGCTGGGGCTGATGGAGGCTGAATGGAAATGGGCTGGGGGGGGGGTTAGGACTGGAAATGTGCTGTGGGGGGGTTAGGACTGGAAATGTACTGGGGGGGGTTAGGACTGGAAATGTGCTGGGGGGGTTAGGACTGGAAATGGGCTGGGGCTGATGGAGGCTGACGGGAAATGTGGTGAGGGGGGGTTAGGACTGGAAATGGGCTAGGGGGGGGTTAGGACTGGAAATGGGCTAGGGGGGGTTAAGACTGCTAATGGGCTGGGGCTGATGGAGGCTGACTGGAAATGTGGAGGGGGGGGTTAGGACTGGAAATGTGCTGGGGGGGGGGTTAGGACTGGAAATGGGCTGGGGGGGTTTGGACTGGAAATGGGCTGGGGCTGATGGAGGCTGACTGGAAATGGGGTGAGCGGGGTTAGGACTGGAAAAGGGCAAGGGGGGTTAGGACTGGAAATGGGCTAGGGGGGGTTAAGACTGCTAATGGGCTGGGGCTGATGGAGGCTGACTGGAAATGTGCTGGGGGGGGGTTAGGACTGGAAATGTGCTGGGGGGGGGGTTAGGACTGGAAATGGGCTGGGGGGGGTTAAGACTGCTAATGGGCTGGGGCTGATGGAGGCTGACTGGAAATGGGCTGGGGGGGGGGGTTAGGACTGGAAATGGGCTAGGGGGGGTTAAGACTGGTAATGGGCTGGGGGTTGATGGAGGCTGACTGGAAATGGGGTGATGGGGGGTTATTTATTTTATTTATTTATTTAGACAGTTTTGTATACCGCCTTATCCTTCAATCAAAGCGGTCACAACACAATTGGGGGATACATTTAACACATGGGGATATGAGACACATACACTAATACTTACAGGGAACATGGGCAATGGAGGGTTAAGTGGCTTGCCCAAGACCACAAGGAGCATCTGTGGGACTAGAAACCCCAGTCCTTCCGGCCCAAGGTTGCTGTCCTCTAGTGGGATTTGAACCCCCGACCTTCCGGCCTGAAGTACCTTGCCCCAACCACTAGGCTACTAATGGGCCTATGGGGGGGTTAGGACTGCTAATGGGCTATGGGGGCGCTAGGACAGGAAATGGGCTGATGGGGAGGGGTTAGGACTTGAGGTGGGCTGATGTGGTTAGGACTGGTAATGGGCTGTGGGCTGATGGGGGGGGTTAGGACTGGCAATGGGCTATGGGGGGCTGACTGGAAATGGGCTGATGGGGTTAAGACTGGAAGTGGGCTGATGGGGGGGTTAGGACTGGTAATGGGTTATAGGGGGGCTTAAACTGAAAATGGGTTGATGGGGGGCTAGGACTGGTAATGGGTTGGGGGATTGCTATGACTGGAAATGGACTGAGTGGACGGGGAGGCTTGAACTGCAAATAGCTGATGGGGAGGGAGCTTGGAATGGAAATGGGCTGTGAGGGAAGGGAGCTAGGACTGAAAATGGGCTGATGGAGCAGCTAGGATAGGACTGGAAATGGGCTGTTGGGGGGGAGCTAAGATTGGAAATGGGCTGTGGTGGGGGCTTGAATTGAAATGGACTCATGGAGGGGCTAGAACTGGAAGTAGGCTCATGGGGGGGCTTGGACTGGAATTGGGCTGAGTGGAGGGGAGCTAGGATTTGACATGGGCTGATGGTGGGGCTAGGAAATGACTAGAAATGGGCTGATGGGGGGCTAGGATTGGAAATGAGCTGATGAAGGGACTCAGACTGAAAATGGATGGGGGAGCTAGGACTGGAAATGGGTTGATGGGGGGCTAGGACTGGAAATGGGCTGATGCAGGGACTAGAAGGGAATGGATGCTGGGTGAGACTGGAACTAGAAGGGAGCTGATGTTGGGGGAGGATTAGAATGGGATGGGGCTGGGAGAATAAAATGGAGAGGGGAAAAATATTTTGTGTGGGAGGGATGAAAAATCTACAATTGGCCGGGTATTGGGAGAGTAAGTGGGGATTGAGGATGGAGGGGTAAAATTTGTGTGGATGAAATAAGAATGAGGAAAGAGCAAAAGGAGAAAGATTAGTATGTTAAAGCAGATGTAGAGAGAGAGGATGGAAAGAAAACTAGAAGAGAGAAGAAAGGACAAATGGACAGCAGACGATGGAGAGTTAGCAGAAAACATGAAGAAACCAGAAGAAAGTGGCTGGAGCAATTGCAACTGAAAAAAAATGCACAAAAGGTAGAAAGATATCTCTTTATTTTGAATTTATTAACTGGAATATGAAAGCTCTGGGAAATGTGCATCATTAACGTCTGCGCTTTGTTTGGTACAAGAGGAAATTGATTTATAGTTTTATTTCTACAGTGTTGTTGTACATTCCAAGTTTGGCTTTTGGGGTTCCCAGTTTAATTATTGCCTTCCTGTTTCTAAATTGCGATTCCTTGTTTGGTGATGGTCTATGTTCTGCATGTGTAACTGAGCTGAGGTATTCTGTTTATGTAATTCCTATTTGACATTGCCACTTGTTCTCTTTCCCCAGTATTCTCTGAAATGTACTGGTTTAATATTTGCAGTGTTTCCTTTTGATAGGTAGGGTCTGGTGCTTTGTGAGTCCTGGTAGTGCTGTTAGGATACGGCGGGTTTGCTATGGGTTCTAAATGGGCAGCGTTTGTAGTAGTTCCTAATGTGCCTGGCGGTTGGCACTGGATTATAGTAATGTAGAAATCTTTTAGTCTTTCTTTATCCATACACTCATTAAGAGACATGTTTACTAAAAGTTAGTGAATGGTAACATTATGCAAATATTTATGCAAATAAGACCACTTATGCAAATGAGGCCCCGCACCGAGTCTCCGCACATGGCCCCGCACCCCCCTTGGGCCGCCCCTGTTGGGGTAGACAGGATGACGGTGTACGGTCCCTTCCAATGGGGTTCCAACGGTGTCTTCTTCCAATCTTTGATCCACACCGAGGTACCAGGCTGATAGCGATGCAAGGGTTCCGTCAAGTTGATAGGCAACTGGTCTTGGATCCACGCATGGAGAGTCTGCAGAACAAAACTAAGAGCTAGGAGTTCTTGTCTGGTTACTTCTGAACCAATTTGGGCTAAACTTCCTTTGATTCCCTGCACTATTGGTGGGGGTTTGCCATACAGAACTTCAAAAGGGGAAAATCCTGTTGACTTTACAGGAGCTGAGCGTATTCTGAGTAAAGCTATCGGGAGCACTTGGGGCCACTTCAAGTGTGTCTCCTGGCAAAGCTTAGACATTTGGGCTTTTAGGGTACGATTCATTTGCTCAACTTTCCCTGAACTCTGGGGTCTGTATGCAGTGTGGAGTTTCCATTGTATCTGCAAAGCTTTTGCTAACTGTTGAGTAACCTGGGAGACAAATGAGGGTCCATTGTCTGACCCTATTACTGCTGGAATTCCGAACCTAGGGACAATCTCTCTCATTAAGACTTTGGTAACTTCTCGGGCTTTCTCAGTTCTAGTTGGGAAGGCTTCTACCCACCCAGAGAAAGTACAAACTAATACTAATAGGTAATGGTATCCATTGGCTCTTGACATTTCGGTAAAATCAACTTGGAGGTTGTGCATGGGGGTTACACCTCCTGACTGAACTCGGGGTGCCGTTATAAGGCCTTGCTTGGCATTATTTTTGGCACAGGTTAGACATTGACGTGCTACTGAAGCTGATATGGTCGTCAATAGAGGGATGTAAAAATGTGGTCTGAGTGCTTTTTCCATAGCACTTTTTCCATAGTGGGTGGCTTCGTGGAAAGCCTTGATAAAAGATGGTCCTAACAGTTCAGGAATTACTATTCGTCCAGGGGGTTGACTGCCCTCTTCTGGTGGCAGCTCAATCCATCCATCTTTCAGTACTCCATCTTCTTTGTTACAGTAGTAATCTAATTCTTTGGTGGTATATCGTGGTGTCCATAAATTCAAAGGTACTGGAAACAATGCTGCTTGCATCGGCATTGCTTGTGGGGTAATCTGTCCTGTCATAGCTGCTTGTCGTGCTGAGGCATCTGCAAATCTATTTCCTCGAGCAACTTCTCCTTTTTCGGCTTGATGTCCTCTGCAATGCATGACAGCTACACGTGTTGGGGCCCAAACTGCATCAAGAAACATCAATATCTCGGGACCATATTTGACTGATTTTCCTCCGGATGTGATGAGCCCTCGTTCTTTATAGAGAGCTCCATGGGCATGCAGAGTGGTGAAGGCATATTTGGAATCTGTATATACATTTAGCACAAGTTTTTCTCCTAACAATAATGCTCTGGTGAGTGCTATCAATTCGGCTTTCTGGGCTGATGTGCCTGAGGCTAAAGCTGATGATTCAACTACTTCGTGTTGAGTGACGACTGCATATCCGGCACAGCGTCGTCCATCGAGGATGAGACTACTCCCATCAACATAATAGATTTGGTCAGGATTGTCTATGGGCACATCTGTCAAGTCGGGTCGACTGGAGAACACAGTCTCCATGACTTCGATACAGTCATGTTCTGGGAGTTCTTCACTGATGGGTATCAAAGTGGCTGGATTTAAGGCATGACTCACTTCTAGTTGTATCTGTGGGTTTTCACATAACATGCTCTGGTATTTCAACATTCGGGAATTGGTGAGCCAATAATTTGCTTTTTGTTCCATAAGGGCAAGGACTGCATGTGGCACAGTGACTCGTATGTTCTGTCCTAGTGTGAGCTTGTCTGCTTCACTCACTAATAATGCTATAGCTGCAACGGCTCTCAGGCAAGGTGGCCATCCTTTGGCCACAGGGTCCAACTGTTTCGATAGGTATGCTACAGGTCGCTCCCAATTTCCCAATTTCTGAGTCAACATGCCTAAGGCATTTCCCTGTGCTTCATGTACAAACAAGTGGAAAGGCTTGTGGACATCTGGTAGTCCAAGTGCTGGTGATGACATCAATTCTTCTTTTAACTTCTGGAAGGCTGTTTCCTGCTCAAGTCCCCACTCCAGTGGTGACTTCTCTTCTCCTTTTGTGGCTTCATACAGTGGCTTGGCAATTTGGGCGAAGTTGGGTATCCAGATTCGGCAATATCCTGCCGCTCCCAGAAAGGCTCTGACTTGCTTCCTGGTTGTTGGAGTTGGAATTCTGCATACTGCTTCTTTTCTTTCTCTGCCTAATCTCCGGCTTCCTTGGGTTATACGAAAGCCCAAGTATTTCACTTCTTTTTGGCATAGCTGTGCTTTTGCTCTGGAAACTTTGTATCCAGCTTCATCTAGTAACTGCAAGAGATCTTTGGTGGCTAGTATACATTCACTTTCTGATATGGCAGCTATCAGCAGATCGTCCACGTATTGGAGAAGCACTCTCTTCCCCGGGGCCACTGGATAGCTTGAAAGGTCTTGATTCAGTGCAGCACTAAAGATGGTAGGCGAATTTTTGGGGTAATCTTGTCCAGGTGAGTTGGCCCCCTCTTCCAGAGATGGGGTCCTGCCATTCGAATGCAAACAATATTTGACTTACAGGGGCTAATCTTATGCAAAAGAATGCATCTTTTAAATCCAGTACAGTGAAATGGGTTGCTTCAGCAGGTGTCAGTCCCAGAAGAGTGTAAGGATTGGGTACAACTGGATGTATAGTTTCAACTGCATCATTTACTCTTCTTAAATCTTGTACTGGGCGGTAATCCTCCGTCCCAGGTTTCTTTACTGGCAAAAGTGGAGTGTTCCATGAGGATTGACATACTTTTAGTAGGCCATACTCGAGCAATCTTTGCAAGTGACGATGAATGCCTTCAATTGCGGCTCTTGGGAGAGGGTACTGTTTGACGTGCACTGGTGTAGCACTAGGCTTGAGGGTTACAATCACTGGAGCTATATGCTTGGCTAGGCCTGGGGGACTGCCTTCTGCCCATACTCCAGGTGGTGCATGAATGTTCTTTAAAGTTTGTTCAAAATAAGTGTCTTGGATAGAGTCATCAATGTAATACCTCCATTCTTCTTCTCGGGGAACTGTCAGCAGCATTATTCCTGCTGGTTTGGCTTGGGGATTTACTGTCATTTGCATTTCTCCTTCTTCAGAGAAAGATATTTGTGCTTGGAGTTTGGCTAGCATATCTCGTCCTAGTAGTGGCACTGGACATTCGGGCATGTAAAGGAATTGATGAGTTATTTGCTGTCCTCCTAGACTGCATATACGATTCTGAAGAAAAGACTTTGTAGCTTTGGCACCAGTTGCTCCTATAATGGTGACTGCTTTTGTAGAAAATGGGGCTATCTTCTTGTCTATTACTGAATGTTGTGCTCCAGTATCAACCATAAAGTCCATAACTTGGTCTCCTATTTGTATTCCGACCATAGGCTCCTGGAGACCTAAAGCAAACTTGGAGCCCGGTCTGTCCTAATCCACGTCATTTTCATCATGGATCGTTGTGGCCAATGCTTGAATGGCTCCTCCTCTTTCACGCTGGAATTGTTCTCGATTGGCTCCTCCGCGGTTTCGGGGATAGCCTCGTCTTTCTTCGCGCCATTGATGATTGCTGTCGTCATCTTGCTGGGCGTCTTCGAGTTGCGGGCACGTATCTCTCCAATGTCCTTCTTCTCTACAGTAGGCGCATTGGTTCATGCCTAGCTTCTGGGTCCGGCCTCCGCCTTGGCCCCGCCCTCTTCCTCTGCTCCGTCGACTAGGGATACCTCCCCTTTTCTGTTCAACTATGGCCGCAGCCAAAAAATCAGCTTTCTTCTTCATCTTTCTATCACATTCTCTCTGTCTTTCATTATCACGATTCACATACACTTTATGAGCGACTTCCAGTAACTGTGTTGCATTCATGCCCGCAAACCCTTCTAATTTCTGTAATTTACGTCTAATGTCTGGTTGAGACTGGTTTACAAAAGCAGAATTCACCATACATAAACTTCCTGGTGCTTCGGGATCATAGGGAGTATACATTCTATATGCTCCAATTAATCTTTCATGAAAATCTGCTGGGCTCTCATCTACACCTTGGATAACTCCTGCAACTTTGGAAAGGTTCATAGCTTTTTGGCCCCCCCTTCTCAGGCCTTGTAAAAAGCCTTGGCGAAAACGGGCTAGGGCTGTGGATCCTTCCTCTGTATTTGGATCCCAATGGGGGTCTTCATTTGGGAATTCTCTCTGGGCCGCTTCCCGATAATCTATTCTGTCCAGCCCCTGTCCCGGAGCTACAGGGTTATCTGCCATCCACTCAATAGCTGCTTTTCTAATTCGTGTTCGCTCTTCTGTCGTGAATAGGGTGGTCAGGAGCTGGCGGCAATCTGGCCAAGTGGGTTGGTGGGTTTCCATAATAGTAGTTACTAATTCTGTCAGCTCCTGGGGCTTATTAGTATAGGAGGCATAATGCGACCTCCAATTTAACAAATCAGTTGTAGAGAAAGGGATATACACATAAGTTAAGGGTCCCGCTACCACCTCCTCATTATCGTTCTTTATAGGTACTCCCGGGACTTGCCGTAAGGGCATCATTTTGGCAGTAGCTGTCTTGTGGGATCTAAGGGTTATTTTTGTAACTGTCTTTCCAGAGGTCACTTTCGCTTTCTCAACAGGTTTCACTTTGGGTGTACATTTTGCTGGCATGCTGGCACTGGCAATCACTTGTACGTTGTCATCCTCGCTTGGGGCATTTTCATTTTCTTCCTCCTCTACTTCTGCATCTGACTCGCTTTTTATAATATCATCTTCTTCAGTTAATTCCTCTCTCTGCCCTCCGGGAGGTGGGTCAGGAGTTGGGTCCCGCTCCGGCTGTCTCTGGGGCTCTGGGGCAGGACGCCGGGCTACTCTTATCGGACCTGGGGTTCGAGGCTGTCGGGGAATTATTTCTGGGGAATCAGGATCTACCAGGATGGGCTTCTTCCTGGACTTCTTATCCTGCTCTTTCATTCTAGGCTGTTGCGCTTTCTGTCTAGAATCTGTTTTAGCTAACATTATTCTGCACTGTTCCTCATAACAGCGCTGCGCCCAGAGGGGCGGATCTTCACAAATACTTAACCAGGAATCTATATAGGGGTACTGATCGGGGTGCGCTATTCGCACTCTACGGTGTACTAACTGAATAATTTCTACATTGAACGTTCCCTCTCGGGGCCAGGTGGGGTCTAGATCGGGCCACTCCCTAGTACACAAAATCTGCAAACGGGCTGCTGTCATTTTAATACCATAATCTCCAGAATATCCCTCTTTAAAATGTGCGATCATACATTCTAATGGAGTGTTTCTAGTAGACCCCGCCCCTCCCATTTCGATGTGTGCGCGCAACAACAGACAAAAGGGAAAAGGAGGGCGGACCGTGGGTAAGGGGTCCTCACGGCCCTGGAAACGTATAAGGAGTACAAATAACAAGACAAGACGACAATCGCTTCCCCCTTTTCGCGACCTGAACGCGGTCGCCCGGTCAGGAAATGCGCTACTCAGGGGTCCGCCTTCACTTGGTCCGTGCTGCCAGATCTCTCATTCACACTTCAGTCACACAATCATGCTAGCAACGTATCCCAGAATGCATTCGTTTCTATCTATTCTGACTAGTCTTACCAATTTCCCAATTACAAAAAGGATGGGGGTTTCACCCGGCGAATTCCCATGCGGGGTTACTCGGCCCTTCCTTGAGAGGTGATCAGGCTCTCTTACCAATTCCCAATATCTCGAGATTACAAATTCCAAGTTCCAATGGCAGTACTGCTCTTTCTATTTCTGTCTAGACACCAAATCAAAACTATACTCACCGGATCCGGTCCTCAAACTTCCCAAGCAGGCGCATGAGTTGGACTTCGGACTCCCCTCACTCGGGTTCGAGGCGTTGGCTCCAGCCGGGCCCGGCACCCGCCGAGGTCCGACCAGCTCCCTCCGATACAAGGGACCGGCGGCGCCAGGGAGCAGCCCTCGTCGGAAGGGCGCGATCCCGACAGGACCAAGCCTATAGAGGCGGAAAGTCGTGGTATATTGCCCTATATACACTTTGATTCCACAACTTCCCGGCCAACGCACCAAGAATATGTAGCAGCAAAGCGCAGACAAACCAATGATACCAGGAGTCTGTTCAGAAGGTCCAAATCATTTATTTGTGCACAAGTCTCAAGCAAGTCAATTTCAAAATGGCTGAGCAAAGTTTTCTAGCATTACAACAACTTTTATAGACTTCTGTTCCATTCTAGGTATAGAAAAACATTTCATTGGTCCCGGTACTCTCCCGTACCTCCCGTACCCCTTCCATTGGTCCCGGTACTGATAAGATTATCCAATTATGTTCCTTCAGTGGGCTTGGCACCTGCATACCCCCTTCTAGTCCCAATTACAATGGTCAGTTCATCAACTTGTTACTTTCATACTCTCAAGGCCATAGAGCCAATTTGTGCATGCAGGGGAGCAGGGCTCTGCAACTCATCTGTCAGCAATCCCAATTATATTCCTTGCAGATGTACTTTTCTTATCAGTAACTTTTAAACATATTTTTCTGTATTTTTCCATCTCTCAGTTTTGCTTACCTAAGTTAGTTTAGTTCTCTTGCAGAGTTCTATCCTACAATAGCAGCATGTTGGGGGATGTGCAATTCCTATGAGCCTCTCCACAGGCTTCATTTACAGGTCAAGCTAGTTAGGCCTGCCTGCTTATGTCAGACACTGTGGATCACAGGCCTGCACCTGCCACACTAACAGACCAAAAATATATATATATACCATATGAAAAAACAATGGTCTGTAATGGAAACATGCTTCTTCAAACAAACTCTGGGGAGGTAATTTTATAAAGGATTTTTCATGCATAAAGGGTTTTATAAAACTGTCCCAGGGGTTCAGTACATAAAAGTACACATGGTGACAAGAAGGTATGTACTTTTATGTGACCCACATGCTGGTATATTCTAGGGCAGAGCGCAGGCAGAGGAAGAATTTAAGTGTGCAGTGTATGTTATAAAATGTGTATGCCCCACAGCAAGCCTTCATGTCTGCAGCATCACTATAGCCACTGTCTCTGCTGGTATTTTATAAAAGACTTAGGTCCCTATGTGTCTTCATAAAATAGGATGGAAATAGATGCCTATGTAGCCTTCATACATGGGAGACCTGATATGAAAGTGCCCTCTCATTGTTGATACATAAAATACATGTACTTGGTTGGAATCCAGTGAAAAGGACATTCCCATTCAGGCCTCTTCTCCAATAGCAAGAGTAAGTAGGACTTAAAGTTTACAGACTAATGATCACATTCCAAAAAAGAAACCATTTACCTTTATATCAGGTCCCACCACCCAGATAAATCTTTACATTTTTCTTTTTCACAATTTTTCAAATGCAACTAAAATGTTCACATGTTGTAAAGTATTGAAAAACGTTTGGGGGGATGTTTACTAAATGGTGGTAGAGGTATGGAATGGTAGTGCGATATCAGAGCTGTAGCCCCTTTGAAATTAAATTAAAAAAGGATAATTCCATTGACTAATAAAATGAAGCAGCTATAGTTCACATCAAAGGGAGATTACATGAATAATTAAGGGAAAAAAATGACCAATTAGAAAATTTAAGAGGTTAAAAAAGCCTATTATATATCAGCCAAAACCTACTTAATTCAACCAAACTAACCACCTATTTTTATTGAGAACCATCTAGGTTCCCTCATCTTCCCTATGAGAAAAAAAATTATTCAAATGAGTAGGATCAACAAAAGCAAATCAATGGTCCTGCAAAGAAAATAAGCACTTGCATGGGAATCGTAAATAAAAAAAGGAGCGAAATGATGAAAACTAGAAACAACATAAGCACTGGCAAGTTAGACACAAGACATTGATAATGCAAGCAAAAAGAGAATTTGAAAAAAAGCTTGCCGTGGAAGCAAAAACATATAATAATTTTTTTTAAAGTACATTCATAGCATAAAAACCTGTGAGAGAGTCATTTGGACCATTAGATAATAGAGGGGTAAGAGGCGCTAAGGTAGGACAAGGCCATAGTGGAGAGACTGAATGAATTCTTTGCTTCGGTTTTTACAGAAGAAGATGTAGGGAAGATACCGATGCCTGAAATGGTATTTAAAGATGATGTATCAGAAGAAATGAAACAAATCTCAATAAACTGGGAAGATGTACTACAACTATTTGATGAATGAAAGAAAGGCAAATCACCTTGACTGGATGGTATACATCCCAGAGTTCTGATTGCAGACCTACTGTTAGTAATCTGTGAACTATCATTAAAATCATCTGTACTACCTGAAGATTGGAGGATGGCCAATGTAACACCAATTTTCAAAAAGGGTTCCAGGGATATCGGGGAAACTACAGACCGGTGAGCCTGACGTCAGTACCTGGTAAAATGAGAGAAACTATTAAAAAGAATAAAACTACTGAATATACAGATAGTCATAGTTTAATGGAAGAAAGCCAGCATGGATTTCACCAAGGAAAGTCTTCTTTTACTAATCTGTTATATTTTTTGAAGGTGTGAATAAACAGGCAGATAAAGGTGAGCTGGTTGATATAATGTATCTGAATTTTCTTGGGATAGACAGACACACACTCCACACACCTATGCCAGCATTGTGCAACTATAGAGGTGTTTGGCAGCCCTGGCCACCACACCAGTCCTGGGCACAGTGCGGGCATGGCTATGGTATGCAATACTGTTGGGGTCACTCTGTCAGACATCAGACCTGAGGCACACTCCACAGACATCAGAAAGGTTGCTATGATGCAGCTCAATGAGCCAATTGTGCTTAACGTAGGAATTGCTATCTGCCAGTTATCATAGCAACCTTTTGATAGCTGTGTACAGTTTTCCCATGTTTAGGGTGGCATTGCTAAGGTATGCAAGTGCTAGTATGGGGAGATGCACGCAGGGACCAACATCCTGCCTCTCCAGGAGGCTTGGGATAATGGAGCCTGTGGGTGCGGGTGTGTCTGCCCCTGTTGGCCGCTGCTCTAGGGCAGAGGTTCCCAACTCCAGTCCTGGAGGGCCAAACACTGTTCGGGTTTTCATGCTGCCCTAATGAATATGCATGAGATACATCTGCATACCATGGGGGCAGTGCATAGCAATGCAGCACAGCCACATTTATTAGAGGCAGCATGGAACCTGAATGGTGTTTGGCCCTCCAGGACTGCATTTGGGAGACTCTGCTCTAGGTAATGCACATGTTTATGGTGTCTGTGCTCTGTAGGGTAAAATGTAGGTGTTTTGGGCATGTTTACGTCATCTGCACTACAGGTTCTGTCTGTATTAGCACGTTGTAGTAGTGGGTAAAATATGGGGGCTGGGTTGGCAGGAACCACAGCTGGGACTTGAACCTGTGACCTTCTGCTCCTGAACACAGTGGCTGGGTGCCCAGCACCACACTGTTGCCACAGAGACTGTGCATTCCCTGGAGATACCATGACTGTTTGTCAGACAGAGCCTGTCTGTTGCAGTGCATGGCACCCACCTACACAGGGCTAGGCCACAGTCTGCTCTGGGCAGCTGCCGCCCCCTCCCCCACCAGTACCCCTCTGCCATCCTGCTGACTTGCCCTTCTGCTGGTGGTGCTGGTGGAGCACAGTCTCAGGCCATCCAGTGTGTCGGTAGGCGGCTGCCTATGGTGCAGGTCCTGGGGTAGGGGTGCCTGCATAGCTGTCCGCACTTCCCCCCAGCACCGCCTGCCAATGTTCTGTGCCCTTGGGGGTACCTGCTGGGTACTATCCCCTGTGACACTGTGGGAAGCACACTCATGCCCATGTTGGGCCCTCATCAGTTGCTGTCTGGCTGCACTACTTTTTCAGCATTCCTATGGGCCACTTAGGCATCACCCTAGTCCGCACTGTGGCCCAGCTGCACCACAGCATGCGCCGCCTGCAGCCCTCTGTGTCCCCTTTTCAAGCATCTGTCCAGTTGCCCATTCCGACATGCCCGCCCTGCTGTTGCGGAACATGTGCATGCCATAGGACACCTGCCCACTGGAGAGGGAAAACCCTGCTCTGCGCACTTTCACTGTGGGCTCATTCACCTTGTATGGGGATGGAGCATAGACCCTTCCAATATTCATATCTTTTTGTTGGAGCTTTCTCGTTTTTTTTTTTATGTTTCCCATTAATATCGCTATTGCCCAGCTTGGTTTTGTTTTTTTTTCAATTTTGTTCCGGTCATTTTCACTGTTTATTTGCCCTTTTGTTCCGTGCACATGTATCACACTTATCACTTTTTTGTAGGTTTCCCTAGTTTAGCTGTACATTGCTGACGTAAATGGTTTCTTTTCCCTTTAAATCAGCTCTAACGCCAGGGTTTCACTGGCGTTAGTTTTGAGCCTCGGATTTCACATCGTTAGTATGCGGGGAGCCTCTGCCCTCCCACTCTCAACCCATTGACCCCTTCTCTCCGCCCCTGGGGAGCCTTCCTCCGCCCTCCGGGAGCCTTTCTCCGCCTTCAGTGCTCGTTTGCGCCACTGCGCACGTTATCGCACGCTAAGGTACCTCTGTGCCCGATAAAGCATCATTATCACGCGATAAGGTACCTTATCGCCCGATAATGTCGCAGAGCGCACATTAAGACGATTTAGTAAACATATCCCATAGTCTTTTTGCTTGAAAATGGACTTCAAAACGGACTGCTTATTCAGAAACAAAAGAAACTAGTCGAGTGGCTCTAGTGAATATGTTATCTAGTGAGTCCTCTAGAAAAGCAGTCAGATTAAACTCAGATTTGTCCATTAGAGCATCAACCTCTTCTTCAGAATCTTAATTAACCCTCATTGTATGCAGCAGTAACATTTTGAAAAAGGGACTAATATCTGCATTAGGCAAGATAATACCTTTCTGAAATATTTCCTCAATAATACCTCAGGTGAACACAAATGATTAATAGAAAAATGTAACATCCCCAAATTCCTGTTCCTAAGAGTATTCTCTAGAGATTCCATTTTACAATGTCTAAGTAAGTTATCCTTAATGGCAGAGGTGCTCACAAATTGCAAAGAGGTATAATGAGAGTCTACTAAAGAAACCTTTTTAGTCAAAACCTCAATCTTCTCATCTAAGTAACCATCTCCTGGGAGAAATGGCAGTCGAGAAATCGTAGATATAGGAATTTTTCAGTTCAAGTACAACCTGCCAAATATCCGTTAATAAAATCTGAGAAGCAGGTTTCTCTTGAAATGACACTACTAATGGATCCCAAGTCACAGTTTGAGGAAATATAGTCCTGAAGAAATACTGGCACTGGGAGAACTCTGATCTGGGGGCAAATCAGAAATAAGAACATAGGCCCTGAAGAAAGTTCTGGTGGAGGTGGCGGAGTGTGTTCAATGGAACTTGACGATACACCTTCTAAAGAGGAAGAAGGAGAAACATCACCTTGCAGTGTCTGGTCTTCCTTTGGTTTCAGGTGTTTATCTACTGAGCCAAGAATCTCATTTCTTTTTCCTTTAGATTCCATCCCAAAAACAAATCTAACAGTCTTCCTATGATCCCCTGCTGCTCTGCCGGTGCTCGGAAGGCGCTCCAAAGGGGCATTACCTGCTCCTTTCAGTATATCCACAGCTATGCGCTGTAGCATAACATGAGTTTTGACAGAGCTTGGTGGTCACATTAGCAGGGTGCTCTGAGCATGACTGCTCCTGAGCAAGATAGACCTTCTGTGGCTCCCATTTCTCCCCCAGACATTCCGTTGTTGTTGTTAACTGCCATCAAGTCGGTGTCGACTCATGGTGACCCTCTGGATAGTTATCCCAAACTGTGTTTGATCTTCAGTCAGGTAGCTCATTGTTGACAGACTGGCACCCATAGCTGCTGTTATTGTATCGATCCATCTCATTGCTCGCCTTCCTCTATTGCGTTGACCTTTCACCTTGCCAAGCATGATGTCCTTCTCTAATGATCTCTCTCTTCGCATGATGTGTCCAAAGTATGAAAGTCAAAGTCTTGTCATCTGAACTTCTAAAGAAAGCTTAGGTTTGATCTCCTCTAGTACTGACTGGTTTGTTCTTCGGGCAGTCCATGGTATACGCAGTATTCATCGCCAGCACCATAATTCAAAGGCATCATTTTTCTTCCTGTCTATCTTTTTCACTGTCCAATTTTCATATCCATATGATGTCACTGAAAATGCTTTGGCTTGAGCAAGTCGAATCTTTGTATGAAGAGAAACCTCTGCTCTTGAGAATCTTGTCTAGGTCCTTCATAGCCATTCTGCCAAGAGCAATGCGTCGTCGGATTTCTTGACTTCTTGTTGCTTCTTTATTGATAGTTGATCCAAGTAGGTTAAAGTTGTCAACTATTTCAATTCCTTCTCCATCAACAATGAACTTATTCATTTTGCCAGTTGTCAGGATCTTTGTCTTCTTAACATTAAGGTGCAGACACATTTTAAGACTATATTCCTTGATCTTGAGAAGCAAATGTTTCAAATTTTCTTCACGTTCAGCCAGTAATGTGGTATCATCAGCATAGCGAAAGTTGTTGATGAGTCTTCCACCAATCTTCACACCTCTGTTGTCTTCAAACAGTCCTGCTTCTCTGTTGATTTGTTCTGCATATAAATTAAATAGGTTGGTGGGAAAGTATGCAGCCTTGTCATGGTGGTTCACAATATGCTCTCCCACAGCTGGTAAACTCAACATGAGTTTAAACAGGGCTAGAAGGTGATATCAGTGCGGTGGCCTGAGCACACTGTTTTTTCCATGACTCCCAATTCTCTTCCATGCACAGCACGGCTGTTCACAACTCACTCTTCCCCTCTCCCCCTCTCCCAAAATTAAAATAGAAACTGAGATTTAGAGCAGTTTGCAGGAGAGAGAAACTTTTCTCATAACTTTCTTTGCTATACAAGCCCATCTAACTTCCAGTTCTCTTGATCATGAGGTTACTGGAATGACAATAGATCCTCCCTTCACTGACCCCTGTTTAGGGAATAATCAATCTTTCCTTGTATCTATCTTATACTTCTCTTTGCCTCTTGGTAGTTAAAAAGCTTAAAAAAAGACTGTGTCCTATAGGGAAAGAATCTTTGGATTTGGCACATGACCATTCACATTTAGCTATAATAGGTGTTTTTCCTATCCTTGGAGGGGGCCCTTTCACTAAAGCCCAGTAAAGTTGTGTACTTAACATGCATTTGTAACGCAAGTCAAGTGTCAAGCCTCCATGTTAGTTGTCAAGGATGTGATCAACATGTTTTTGGCAGTTAACAACTACACCCACATTAAGTGTGCCACACGACACCCACAGAGGTGTCGTTAGGTGCACTCGTGCTAATTGCCACATTGCCATGGAGTATGTGCAAATTGTCATCATACTAGCAGCAATGTGTTCTCCATACCCACATTCCTCCCATTCCCCATCCCATTGCACAATGGCCAATTACCATGCACTTAAACGAGTGGTCCCTGGCATGCCCTCTTGTTAGCGTTTCTGGCTGCCTGGCATTAAAATGCACATAAGCTGGTTACCGGCTTTAGTAAAAGGGCCCCTACATTTGTAGCTGAAACAATGGAGGGCTAAGAAATGTTCCTTAAGATCACAAAGAGCAGTAGTGGAATTTGAATCTGGCTGCCCTGGCTATAAGCTCATTGCTATAGCCATTAGGCTACTATTTGCTCATTTCAAACTTGTTTTAAAAGTAGAGTAGCCAAATTCATTTTTTAGGTTTTATATGCCTGTCTTGACTATCTGTTATATTTTGACCAACAATCTGATCAAAGAGATCATTGTCTTCTTTTCTACTATTACTTACTCATTTCTGTAGTACTACTAGACATGCACAACAATGTACAGGCACTCACTTGTCCCTGTTACATGGAGTTTACAGTCTAGCCTAGGCTCGTAGGCAAGACAAATGAGAGGTTTTAAGAATTTTACTTATTATAGTAAACATAGTTAAAGGTCAAGGCTGTGACAAGGAAGAGACGGCATTTAACATTTCAAAGTAACCTCAAACCAGTAGATGGATTTTTTTAGATAGGACTTGAATATTGTCAGAAAAGAGGCACGACATGCTGTAATCCAGGAAGTTTAGCTGCAGGCGTACAGCAAGCTAGAAACCACAGGGTCTGGGGCTGGCAGTAGAAGAAAAGAGCACAGATAAGAGCATCCTACCTGATGAACAGATGTCATGGGGAGGGGTAGAGGGGGTGAAAAGAGAACAGAAATTCTCCAGAGCTTTGCACTAAAGATCATAAACATTATTGCTTAGCAAACAAGAGCCTAGAAATATGAGATTTCTTATCCAAGGGTGAACAGTTTGAAAGGGAAAAATGAGAAACTGCAATTATGAGGCTGGCAGAATGGAAACTGATATTCACACTAATCACTTAAGTGTCATTTCCTATACAGCACAAGCTATGGCAGAGTTAATTCCAACATGTGATTGCAGAACTCAGTAGCTGAGCATATGGTAATAACATGTTTATCTTGAAAAATATGCAAGGAACAGAAAAATGACATTTACATATGTTCAACAAGAGGGAGATAAAATGTCACAGGCTCCAAATCGCTACAAGACAAAAGCTGTGATTATGATACTGCAAGTCGGGCCCAATTCAAGTCCACATCCAAAACCAGAGCAAAAGACTTTAAAATTTTTCGGGTCCATTTAATACTTTTTCATGTCAGAGAAAGCAGAATGGAAACAGAAGTCAATAAAGTAAGGAGACAATGCTCTAAGCCACAAAAAAATTTGCAGCTTCGTGATGCTTTGGGGAAATTTATCTACTGGATGCAAGAAATTTCTTGTCAGGGCTGAGAACTTTATGCTGTCCCAAGTGTGGCAACATAGAGACATTGTTTTAAATGCCCCTTCTTGTGTGTCAGCACTCGGTATTTAAAGGGGCTGCTGGCTCTGATATTTGAGACCCACAGCAAGATGAATCTCAAACCCATAGTGCCTAGAGGCTGTCACTTTGTCCCATGTGAAAGTACTCCATTCTGGAGATGCTTTCAATCCCTAGTGGTCCAATTGGACACTTGAATCCCTATCCCAGCCTCATTACAAGGCTAAAAGTACAAAAGAAAAATTGTGGCCCCCACCAAACTCACTCCTGCATACCTATTCCTGACCCTTGAAAAATACTATGGTCGTATGATCTTTCTCAATTCTTCCTCCCTCCAAGTTCCAACTCCCCCCAATCAATAACTTCCTGTAGAGGTAGCCACAATCTCTACTAATTTCTACTTTCTCTTGGTGCACAATTATTGCTATGTTTTCCTCCTAAGTGCAAGGCTGGACCTATAGGCAAGAAAAAACAGTAGATCCCAGAGAGTGAGAGATTTGGGGAGGGGGATTAGAGATCTCAAAGACTAAAGAGCCATAAGATGAACAGAGGAAGGCAATAGTGCCACATAACATATAGACTAAAAGTAGGTGAAAGCAACCTTCTCTTTACCCTGAGTATTTGGTGTCTTCAAAATTTGGTACCCTAGGGTATCGCCTATGAATAAATCCAGATGTGCCTATGGCAGTTATTTTAGAAGTCCTATGCATGAAGACCGAACACAATTAGGACAACTATCCAGAGGGTCACCATGAATCGACATCAACTTAATGACACTTGTTACTTCAATGACTGTAGAGGCAGAGGTCATGGGTTTGATCCCACAGTGGTGTTATTTAAGAATTCTGTCTGAGGTTTTTCCTTTTCATTTCAATCAGTGCTGCCAACAGAAACACCCTCACAGTGCTGCAGCCTAAGGTGCCTCATGGGTGCCCTGTAAGGCGCCCTGTAAAGCGCCCTATAAGGCGCCCTATAAAGCGCCCTATAGGGCACATTATAGGGTGCCTTGGCGGACAGGGCACTTTATAATGTGACCTATGGGGGGCACCTTATAGGGCACCTTATGAGGCACCTTAGGTTACGGCACTGTGAGGGTGTTTTTGCTGGCAGCTTTGTGTGGTGCAATTTATAATGAACTTTTCAGTATTTGCATTCTTACACATAGGGGTATGTTTACTAAACTGTCTTAATGTTACCGGTGCTAGTTGCAGCGTTAATGTGAAGAATACCATATAAGGTAGTGGGAGGTCTGGCAGCAAGGAAGCAAGAATCTATATTGCATGATAGAGGGCGCCTTGGCTCATTAATGTGCAGTAACCTTAAGTCCATGCCAGCTGCTCCCCACCACAATCTGACATTCACCAGCAGAGGGCACAGCGAGTCTCCACCCACTGCACCCTGAAAGGTTTTATACACATGCTAACTGCAGACAGTCTGCTAGCTAGTACATAGTGCATGTCCCTGGAGGATCTGTGGGCACCCAAAAGCAGGATGTAAGCACACACACCAAACAGGTATGTCAGTGATTGGGCCCCAGAAAAAAAAAAAACCTCATAAGAACATAAGATATGCCATACTGGGTCAGACCAAGGTCCATCAAGCCCAGTATTCTATTTCCAACAGTGGCCAATCTAGGTCATATGTACCTAGCAGTTTCCCCAAGAGACACAAGTTCCACAAGCTTTGATATCTTCGGTCACTTCTTAATAATGGTTTATGGACCTTTCCTCCAGGAACTTGTCCAAACCTTTTTTAAACCCAGCTACACTAACAGCCTTTACTACATCCTCCGGTAACAAATTCCAGAGTTTGATTACACGTTGAGTGAAAAAATATTTTCTTTTATTAGTCTTAAATAGTTTACCCTGTAGCTTCATTGCATGTCCCCTAGTCTTTCTATATTCTGATAAGGTAAACAATCGATCTACGTTTACCCGTTCCACTCCGTTCATTAATTTATAGACTTCTGTCATATCTCCCCTCAGCCGTCTCTTTTCCAGGTTAAAGAGCCCTAACCTTTTTAGCCTTTCTTCATAGGAGTATCCTTCCATCCCCTTGACCATTTTGGTGGCTCTTCTCTGTACTTTTTCTAAAATCGCTATATCCTTTTTAAGATACGGCGACCAGAATTGCACACAATATTCAAGGTGCGGTCTCACCATGGAACGATATAGAGGCATTATAATATCTTTTGTTTTATTTTCCATTCCTTTCCTTATCATACCTAGCATTCTATTTGCTCTCTTGGCCGCCGCTGCACACTGGGCCGAGGGTTTTAACATGTTATCCACAATGACGCCTAAATCTTTTTCCTGGGTGGTGGTTCCTAATGTGGAACCTTGCATCGTGTAACCATAGTTTGGGTTGTTCTTCCCTAGGTGCATAACCTTGCACTTGTCCACATTAAATTTCATCTGCCATTTTGATGCCCAGTCTTCCAATTTATCAAGATCCTCTTGCAATTTTTCACAATCCTCTTGGGTTTTAACAACTTTAAATAGTTTTGTGTCATCTGCAAATTTGATAACCTCACTCGTTATTCCACTTTCCAGGTCATTTATGAATATGTCAAAAAGCAGCGGACCCAGCACAGATCCCTGGGGTACACCACTATTCACCTTTCTCCATTGGGAAAATTGGCCATTTAGCCCTACCCTCTGCTTTCTCTCTTTTAACCAGTTCCTGATCCACAATAGTACACTGCCTCCTATCCCATGACTCTTTAGTTTTGCCAAAAGTCTCTGATGAGGGACCTTGTCAAAGGCTTTCTGAAAGTCCAGATACACAATATCAACCGACTCACCTTTGTCCACCTGTTTATTCACTCCTTCAAAAAAACATAACAGATTAGTAAGACAAGATCTTCCTTGTCTAAAGCCATGTTGGCTATCTCCCATTAGGTTGTGACTATCTACATGCTGAGTAATTTTATTCTTTATGATGGTTTCTACCATTTTTCCCGGTACTGATGTCAGGCTCACCGGTCTGTAGTTTCCCGGATCACCCCTGGAACCCTTTTTAAAAATTGGTGTTACATTGGCGATCCTCCAATCTTCAGGTATTAGAGATGATTTTAATGATAGTTCACAGATTACTGATAGCAGTTCTGCAATCTCATATTTCAGTTCTTTCAATACCCTTGGATGTATACCATCCGGCCCAGGTGATTTGCTACTCTTCAGTTTATCTAATAGTTGTAAGACATCTTCCCAATGTATCGATATTTCCTTCAATTCTTCCGCACCTTTAAATACCACTTCAGTCATGGGTAACATCCCTACATCTTCCTCAGTAAAGACCGAAGCAAAGAATTCATTCAGTCTCTCCGCTATCGCCTTGTCGCCTCTTAGTGCTCCTTTAACCCCTTTATCATCTAATGGACCAACTGACTCTCTCACAGGTTTTTTGCTACGAATGTACTTGAAAAGGTCTTTATTTCGTGTTTTTGCTTCCGCAGCAAGCTTCTTCTCAAATTCTCTCTTTGCCTGCCTTATCAATGCCTTGCATTTGACTTGCCAGTGCTTGTGCTGTTTCCAGGTTTCGTCATTTGGCTCTTTTTTCCATTTCCTGAAAGATGCTTTTTTGGCAACAACAGCCTCTCTGACCTCACCTTTAAACCATGCTGGCAGTTTTTGGACTTCCTTCCACTTTTCTTAAAGCGTGGAATACAGCAGGTCTGGGCTTCCAAGATAGTATTTTTCAACAACACCCAAGCTTGATGTACGTCTATAACCTTCGCAACTGCTCCTTTTAGTTTTTTCTTAACTGTTTTCCTCATTTTATCATAGTCTCCCTTTCGAAAGTTAAAAGGTAGTACTGTGGATTTCCTTACTATCCCTCCTCCACTAATTAAATCAAAGGCGATCATGCTATGATCACTATTGCCAAGTGGCCCCAACACCCTTATCTCTTGCACTAGATCTGGTGTTCCACTAAGGACTAGGTCTAATATGGCTTCCCCTCTGGTTGGTTCATGAACCAGCTGCTCCAAGAAGCAGTCATTTATTCCATCTAGGAACTTTATCTCCCTAGCATGTTCTGACGTGACACTGACCCAGTCGATACCGGGGTATTTGAAATCACCCATTATTATTACTGCGCTGTAACTTTTGTTAGCTTCCTTGATTTCTTTGAGCATTTCATCATCCATTTGGTCATTCTGGCCAGGTGCTCGATAGTACACCCCCACTGCCATTGCCTTCCCCCTTTTATATGGAATTTCAATCCATATAGATTCTACAGCAGATTTTGTTTCCTGCAAAACTTTAATCCTTTCTGAGTCAATGCCCTCTCTAACATAGAGCGCAACCCCTCCACCAATTTGATCAGCTCTATCATTACGATATAGTTTGTACCCAGGTATCACAGTGTCCCACTGGTTGTCCTCCTTCCACCATGTCTCTGATATTCCAATCATATCTAACCTTTCATTTAGTGCTATATATTCTAACTCTCCCATCTTATTCTTTAGACTTCTAGCATTTGCATACAAGCATTTTAGAGAATGTATTTTATTCATGTTAATTTGGCTATTGTTAGACATGGGTAAATTGGGATCTTTAAGCTCTGTCTGCTCCATACTTGAGGGCATTTGGGATACTTTACTCTTTTGTGGAACCTCTCTGCTTTTGGTAGTATCCTTCAAGGATACATTCTTCCGAACCATCCGCTCTTGGGCGACTGCTGGCTTTCCCCTAATATCTAGTTTAAAAGCTGCTCTATCTCCTTTTTAAAGGTTAATGCCAGCAGGCTGGTTCCATCCCGGTTAAGGTGAAGCCCATCCCTTCGGAAGAGCCCCTCCTTTCCCCAGAATATTCCCCAGTTCCTAACAAATCCAAAACCCTCATCTCTGCACCATTGTCTCATCCACGCATTGAGACTCCGGAGCTCTGCCTGCCTTTTGGGTCCTGCGCGTGGAACATGAAGCATTTCGGAGAACGCTACCCTGGAAGTTCTGGATTTCAACTTCCTACCTAAAAGCCTAAATTTTGCCTCCAGAACCTCCCTACCACATTTTCCTATGTCATTGGTACCGACATGTACCAAGACAGCAGACTCCTCCCCAGCACTATCTAAGACCTTATCTAGGTGGCGCGTGAGGTCCGCTACCTTCACACCAGGCAGGCATGTTACCAGGCGATCCTCACGTCCACCAGCCACCCAGCTATCTACATGCCTAATGATCGAATCACCAACTATAACGGCTGTCCTAACCCTTCCCTCATGGGCACATGGCCCTGGAGAAATTTCCTCGGTGCGAGAGGGTTTTACATCACCTGGAGGACAGGTCCTAGTTACAGGATCACTTCCTGCCACACCAGGGTGATGCTCTCCTTACACGTGACCTCTCTCCTCCATGGCAACAGGGGTGCTGCCAGACTGGAGGTGGGACTTCAGGACTATATCCCTGTAGGTCTCGTCTATGTACCTCTGTCTGTCTTATGCTTTCCAAGTCTGCTACTTTAGCCTCTAGAGAACGGACTTGTTCCCTCAGAGAAAAGAGCTCCTTGCACCTAGTGCACACGTAAGACCTCTCACCAACTGGGAGAAAATCATACATGTGACACTCAATGCAAAAGACTGGAAAGCCCCCAACCCGCTGCTGGACTGCTGTCTGCATCTTAGTTTTAAGTTTGTGTCTAGATCTTTAAGTTCTTACTTACTAGGGGTTGCTATGGGTATTTATACCAATAAAACTGTACCTAATACGTTTAATATACCTTGTTCACCTGAAGCTTAATTAATCTCAGGTCCTTAGTGTATGACTGATTTGGGTAATGAGCTTCACCTGAAAGCACCTCCTGTTTTTTAAGATGTGTAAGTACCTATAAAACTATGATTATCCCAGGGGAGGGTGGGTGTGGGGAAGGAGGGAGGGAAATAACACTTATTAAAAGAGGGCTGCTACACAGTACCCTGTCTTGTGCTGCTGAGGTAAGCTAAATTCTGATTTGATTTAAATTATAGCTCTTAGCTGCTGCTAGGCTCTAACTTCTGAAATTTAAATTACAAGCTCTCTGCTGGGTACTAAATTTAACCAGAAAGCTCTCTTCTGTGTGTTAAATTTAAACTAAAAGTACTTTGCTGTTACTTGGCCCTGAGTGACTATTAAATTTAAACTACAAGCTCTCTGCTGGGTATGAAATGTAACCAGAAAGCTCTCCTCTGTGTTTTAAATTCAAACTTTAATTGCTGCTACTAGGCCCTAACTGATCCAACAAAAAACAGTGGGTTCACAGATTAAGTAGCTTTAATACAAAGAATTCTTTTTAGAAAATTACCAGAAGTATATACTCACAGTTGCAGATTTCTCTCCAGAAGTAACAGTCCCCCTTTCTAGTCCTTCATAGATATCACTTATTTATTTATTTATTTTATTTAACAGTATTTCTAAACCGCCTTATCTTAATAATCAAGGTGGTATCACAGCAAGCAATCAGGTAAAGTGTGTGTGTTGTACATGCAGTGAGGATAAAACTTAGTTGTGTGAGGGATGTGTTGGGTGCTTGATTTGTTTGAGCTATATACAGGGTGGGCTATTTACAGTGGTGCTAGAATCATATTTTATATATATTCAGTTGTTTGGGAGGATTGGAGTGCTGTTATCCATTCTCTTAGGTTATGTGATGTGACCATAGTGCTCTATGAACAGCATGGTTTTCAGTTGTTTTCTGAAGTCTTTGAGGTCTGGAGTTGCCCTTAGATCGTCCGGTAGATTGTTCCATATTGTTGGAGCAGCCATGGAGAGAGCTCTGTCTGTTGTGTCCTTGCGTGTGTGCTTGTACTCATTTGGGGTGCTGACTCGGTTGCGTGTTTGACTTCTTCTGGGACGTGCGCTGGTTTCCGGTTGTATGAGCAGGTGGAGGCTGTTGGCTGATGTGTGTTCTTTTATCTTAAATAGGTTTATGATAGTCTTGTATCTGATGCGAGCAATGATTGGGAGCCAGTGTAAGTCCTTTAGTGTAGGTGTGATGTGCTCCTGCCTTGCGGCTCCGGATATGATTCGAGCTGCAGTGTTTTGTGCCAGCTGTAGTGGTTTGAGAGCTTGTTTTGGTAGTCTGAGGTATATCGGATTGCAGAAGTCCAGTATTGGGGTTATCAGTGCTTGACAGACTGTACGGAAGTGTTCTGGAGCGAGGAGTGGTTTCAGTCTCCTGATGATTCGCATCCTGTAATATGCTTTTTGGATTGTTTTGTCTATGTGTGGTTTGAGGTTGAGTTTACTGTCCAGAGTAACCCCGAGGTATCTCACCTCCGATCTTATCGGTATTGTGGTGCTTTGTATCTTTATGTTTGGTGGGTGTGTGAAGCTTTGGTTTCGAGTGATGATTAAAGCTTCAGTCTTGTTGTAGTTTATAGCTAGATTGTTGTTTTGGCACCACTTCGCCATTTGGGTAAGGCAGTCTGTTATCTTAGAGAAGTCCGGGTTTTCGATTGATATCGGGGAGTATACCATTATATCGTCTGCGTATATTGTGTATTGGATGTTGTTCTCTTTCATAATGTTGCATATTGGTTGGATGTAGATGTTAAAAAGGAGTGCTGAGAGTGCGGATCCTTGTGGTACTCCTTGTTGGACGTTTATGGGCCGGGAGGTGTCCTGTCCCACCTTGACCTGTAGCTGTCTTTCTGTTAGGTACGAGTGGAACCATTTTAGAGTGGTACCGTGTATACCAGTGTTCTTCAGTCTCTCCAGGAGTATATTGTGATCAACTGTGTCGAACGCTGAGGAGATGTCGATGAAGATCATTATAATTCCATTCCTGATGTCGTCAATTATTCTTATGATGCTGTCGAAGAGGTAGATCAGGAGAGTTTCGACTCCATGGTTGGGACGAAATCCGTGTTGGTTGTCGTTGAGAGTTCCGTGTTCGTCAATGTGTTCTTGAAGTTGTAGTTGAACCGTCTTTTCGATTATTTTTGCGAGGAAGGGTATGCTGGAGATTGGTCGGTATGCTGCTGGGTCCTTTTTGTCGAGAGAAGTTTTCTTTGTGATTGGTCTTACTGAGGCAAGCTTTAATTGCTGTGGCATGAGTCCTTGAGTGAGTGAGTTGTGTACCATTTTATGAATGTTTGGTATGAGGCTTGCTTTGGTGGCTTTGACCCATGACACTGGGCAAGGGTCTGTAGGAGCAGTGCTTGTGTTGATTGTGGAGATGATGTCTGATATCTGCTCTTTTGAGGGTGAGTGGAATGTGCCCCAGGTTTTGGGGTGGACGTTCGTTCTGTTGGTTCTACTGGGTGTTGTGCGCTCTGTGGAGTGAAATTTGTCTTTGATGTGGTCGGCGAATATCTGTGGATCCACTTGTATTTCTCTTTCTGCTGCTTGCTCTTTTGTCAGGGTTTTTACTATTTACACTTGGAAAAAACTATTTACACTATTTAAACTATTTACACTTGGAAAAAACTATTTACACTATTTAAACTATTTACACTTGGAAAAAACTCTGTATAGCACTATGGGGGAACCTAGCCATGCCATGGTCACTGCTCAGTCAGGGTGAGACTGACCTCCCAGCATGACATGCTGTGGCCACCCTGTCCGTGCAGGTGGTGATCAGGCACTACAATGTCCCAGCCATTGCCCTATGCCCTGTACAGATGCATCCTGCCCAGACCGCTGTGTCCGGGCCATACCCAGAATACCTTGCTTCTCATTATGCACATTGGCAGGCTAACACTGGAGACAGTGCAAACATTGGGGGTTCAGTAAGGTGTAGGCAGCCACAAAACACTGGGTAGACATACACACACTCCCACACCTATTTCAGCATTGTGCAAAGATAGAGGTGGTTGGCAGCTCTGTCCACCACACCAGTCCTGGGCACAGTGCAGGCATTGCTAAGGTATGCAGGTGCTAGTATTGGTAGCTGCTGCACGCAGTTCCCAACAGCCTGACTCTCCATGAGGCTTTGGATAGTGGAGTCTGTGGGTGTGGGTGTTTGTGCCCCTGTTGGCCGATGCTCTAGGGCAGACGTTCCCAACTCCGGTCCTGGTGGGCCAGGCACTATGCAGGTTTTCAGGCTGTCCCTAATAAATATGCATGAGATACATTTGCATACAATGGGAGCACTGTATACCAATACATCTCATGCATATTTATTAGGGACAGCATGAAATCCTGAAGGGTGTTTGGGACTGCAGTTGGGAACCTCTGCTCTAGGGACTGCACATGTTTATGGTATATGTGCTTTGTAGGGTAAAATATATGGATGTGGTCTGCAGGAGCCATAGCTGGCGCTTGAACCTGTGACCTTCTGCCTCTGAACACCCTGGCTGTGTGCACTGCACCAAATGGTTGCCACAGAAGCAGGTCATTCCCTGGGGATACCATTACTGTTCATCAGACAGCCCTTGTCTGTTGCACTGCACACCACCCACCTGAACAGGGCTTGGCCTTGGTGTGCTGTGGGCAGATGCCACTGCCCCCTCCACCACCAGCACCCCTTCGCCACCATGAGGACATACCCTTATGTCAGTGGTGCTGGTGGTGCGCAGTCCCAGCCATCCAGTGTGCTGGTAGGCGGCTGCCTATGGTGTGGGATCTGGGGTAGAGGTGCCTACATAGACATTCACTCTTCCCCCTGGCACTGCCTGTCACTGTTATGTGCCCTTTGGGGTACCTGCTGGGTGATGTCCCTGGGACACTGTGGGACACACACTCGTGGGCATGTTTGACCTTGGTCAGTTGCTGGCTTGCTGATTTCCAGTTTCTGCATTCCGATGTGCCACCTAGGCATCTGCCTAGTCTACCCTGTGCCCCAGCTGCCCCACTGCATGTCCCGCCTTCAGCCCCCTGTACCCCATTTGCAGCCTCCCCGTCATGCCCTTTCGTACTTGGGCACTATGCTGTTGCTGCACATGTATCACTACTATCACTTTTCTTTGTTTCCCTGCCTTTGCTGTACATTGCTGACTAAAATGGTTTCTCTCTCCTGCAAACATGCCTCTAACGCGAGGTTTTCACTGGCGTTAATTTTCAGACCTTCATTTCACAGCGTTAGTGTGCCTGGAGCCTCTCCCCACCCATTGACCCCTTCTCTCCGCCCTCTGGAGAGACTCCACCCTCTGTGCGCTTTAACGCCGCCGGAGACGTTATCGCGCGATAAGTAACATCATCGTGCGGTTTATCGCGTGATAATGTTACTTATCATGTGATAACATCGCCGCTGTGATGTTAGCGCTGTTTAGTAAACATACCCCTAAGAAAAATTATGAAGGTGTTTAAAGATACAAGTTAGCAGCTTTGCTGAAATTGAATTGCCTGTCAAAGTCAAAGCAAGTTTGATTTAAGGGAATTGTAAAAAAAAAAAAAAAAGCATAAAAAGTGTAAAAAGAGAGAAAAGAAAATTTAAAAAAGAAAGTTAAGAACAACCAATGAATGACTTCCTCTCTATGTCTTCCAGGTGTCTGGATGGCAGAAGAAGAGCTTTTCTGCCGCCTATTTGTACCCTGAAGCAAGAATAGAAATGGACGGTACCGCTAGTGAGTAGGGACATGCTTGCCATTTCTGAAATCAAGAGTGCACATCCAACTTGCCCGGAATGCACGGAATGCCCCCAGTCACACAACCGTCACACCTCTTCACAACTTGGACATTGTCATGCTGGGTATGTCTATAGAACCAGCTTCTAAAATGGCTTTAGGGATGTTTCTGTGATTTGTATGTCCACATGTCCATTCTCAGATATACAAAGCATGAATGTTGTTCACCATGGAGGTATAGCCTACTGGTTAGTACAATGCCATTCTCAGCAGTGTTCATGGGTTCAATTCCTCATTGTTCCTTCCTTTCATGCCTGTCCTACTCAAATAGTTTGCATGCCTGTAACAGTCATATTTTTGCAGATCTGTGCTGCCAGCCCATAATACCCTCTCCACAATTGCCAACATTCCTTCGGTCCGTCAACTGCATCTGTCAGCTGTGTAGAGTCCTGTCTGCCTGTGCAGGCTGCCACCCCATGTCCTGCACTGCTTCCCTTTCCTGCATTGCGCTTCTTCGTGTCGCCTCGCCTGTGCCTGATCTGCATGGCAAAACCACTCCTCTGTCTACCCATCATTGTAACTATCCTGCCACCTCTGCCTCCACTGGGGGACACATATTCCGATCATCTGCCACCCACTGTCTTTCCAGTACTTTACACTGCCAACACCCTGTGCTGTGGTACAGCTGACCCCAACATGTTTGTCAACATTACTAGCAGCCACATGGGATGCCCGCAGATTTGGCAGGTCCAGCAACTCCCAGATCTCCCTCCTTCACTCGCCTGTACATTGCCTTTCCTCAGTGCTCTATCTAGTGTTAGGGCTACATCTGTCTCTGTGCCTCACAGGTCATGCATGTCATCCTGGAGCACCTTGCAGCCTTTAGGGCACACTAACCTAGGGCACCGTCACCTTGTTAGGCCACCTTAACCTATGGTTCCATAGCCCAGGGTGCCTCTACGCTGCCTTGTCCAGGGGTGCCTAATACGGCACTTAGCCTAAGGAGTTCTATAGGGCGCCTTACAAGGTGCCTTATGAGGCACCTTACAAGGCACCTTATAAAGCGCCTTGTAACGTGCCTTAGTCTAAGGCGCTTTGTAATGTGCATTAGCTGATACAGCTTGCTGTAACGATGCACCGTCCACGCCTTTATATGGGCATCTGTACCTTTACCGCGGAACCTAACACGGGTGACATTACCGCAGTTTAGTAAACATACCCCTAAGGCTCTTCAGCTTGAAAAAGAGGTGGTCAAGGCCAGGTATGTGAAAAAGATCTATAGAATCATGAGTAGAATGAAGTGGATAAACGCAAAATGATTGTTTACTCATTCTAAAAGTACAAAGACTAGTGGACACACCATTAAGTTACTAAGTAGTGCATTTAAATAAATAGGAACATTTTTTTTCATTAAAAACATAATTAAGCTTTGGAATGGGTTGCCAGAGGATGTGGGAAAAACAGTTAGCATTGCTGGCCTTAAAAGGTTTTGGACAAGTTCCTGGAGAAAAGTCAATAGACTGTTAAGGTAGACCTGGGGAAAGCCATTACTTATCCTTGGGGTAAGTCGTAGGCATGTGCATTAGTTTTTGTCCAAATAGAAAAAAAAAAATAAACGAAAATCAAGATTTTTGGTTCATCCCAGAACCAACTAACTGACTGTACATGCTCAGAAAACATTTCCAAATCACCATTCATTAACTTTATTTTTGTCAAGCATGCAGGTGCTGCCAAACAGGCAAAAGCCAATCTTAGGGGAGGGTAAAAGTCAAAGAGAGGTCACAAGCAGCCAGCACAAGGCACCTGAGCCAATCATGCTGCAAATCCTTGTCAGGTAGCCAGAGAAATGTATCCTGCCTTATTCATGCAAATCCCATGGGTGATGAGGTCACAGTAGGGCTCAAGCACACAACATAGTCCAAGCCCCAAAGAACCATCTTGTCTTTGGCTTTCAAAGAGTAAGGAATTGGTGCTAGGGCTTAAGATTGGAAAGGAGTTTAAAAAAAGAGTGAAAAAACCCAGCAACTTCAAGCCTGTCTTTAAGGGAGTGGAGAAGTGTTCCTTGGGGCTTAGAGTTTGAAAGCAGGAAAAAATAAGAGTTTGAAGTCTGACTCTGAGCCACTGAGGAATGGTTGCTGGGGCTTGCTAAATCAAAGAACAAAAAAAAACAGCTTGAAGGGAGCAGAATGTTCTTGTCTCCCTTAGTGCTGATGTATCTATCTTCTTTTACAACTAGGAGATTGAAATTGTTGGTCAGCTTCCTCCTATTTGTTCCTGCAGGGAGTTTCTCTCTAGGGTAGGGGAAGAAGATCAGTGAAGGCAGAGAGAGGTTAGGGAGACTTGGCCTTTATAGTTTGCCAGTTGGGAACAGCTTACTTCCTAAGCATTGTTGGAAGGTGTGCACTGTGCACAAACTCTTCCATAGTTGGCAGTGGCAGTACAGAAGGACAGGTTACTGTATCTAATCTATATATTCCATTGCAAAGCCAGATGATACAGTGGCATAATTTTTTTTGTAACAATCTTTTTCACCTATTGTCTGTAACAGCAACTGTGGAGGATGGGAGGGACGAGCACCTTATTGTATTTATCTATTCCATTGCCCATTCATAGAATACAGTTAAAAAGTATCTGAGGTAGTACATTTGGAGGTACTCCAGGGCCACACAGACCTGCCGGAGGGGAAGGACACTGCTCTGAAGAGCTGAGAATCCAGTCCCATAGGCGCATTAGCCGGGCAAACATTCCCCCCTCACTCCAGTCCACTGAAGAGTGTGAGCAGGCAGACAGGATAACTTGGCACTTTAGGGCCTACATCAGGCAGGACAGTCCCTGAGGCTAGTATCTGAGGCAGCACAGTTGCAGTGACTCTTCCATGGCTGCTCAGTCCTTATGGATGGTGCAGGATGCTAAAAGACAAGCAGTCCCTTCTCTGAAGAGCTAGGAATCCAGTCCAAGCATATCATAATGCTTGGGAAGAATATGTTTGGAAAATTAAATGGTTGTAGAAGAAAAGAAGGGAGGGAAGATGAGAGCAGCACTGACACAAGTGTGCAGAAAGAGAAAAGCCATCCTCTGTATGCTTATAGGCTCCTCTAGTCCACTGATGAACCTAAAGATAGATAGCTTTACAAGGAGAGTAGACAGAGCTGCAGCTTCTCATGAAACTGTAAAAAAGCAGGCATCCAGTGTCATCTTCAGAGAGGGGGCAAAGGGAGTTTGATTCCGTGCATGGTAACACACCTAAAGCAGCAGGTGTGGCATCACAGTCTAGCAGCAGGTGCACCATATTCCCTAATGAAAAGTATGTAGAAATGGTCTTTGCAGATACAGAATCTAAGGAATCCACATGGGTGGGATTTATCTCTAAATCATCAGATCCTAAAAGTGTACTGGCTGAAGAGGGTGCTGAAAGGGCCTTGTTAACATGTTGAGGAGGTAGAAAGTGATACCAGCAGTGCCAAGGTCAAAAGCACCACAAAGATAGAGGGGACAATAGTGAGTAGGAAAGATGCTGCTGGCCTTTCATCTTCTCCTTTGTTCCCAGTCACAGGTCCAGTAGCAGCAGCAAAAGCAGCAGCTTCCCCCCCAAGGAAGTAGAGGGCAAGTCTTGTAAAACCTCACATGTGTAGAGCATTTTCAAGTGTTTGAGGACCCATGGTATGCAAAATGTAATTACTGTAGGAAGCTCATCAGTAGAAGGAAGTTGATGAGTCATCTTATGAACAGTAGCACGTTGCATCATTTGGAAAAACACACCCTTTCCAGTTCAGTGGAAAGGAAGGTGCTGATCCTAGGCTGTGGAATCCATCCAGGAGTAGACAGCAGTCGTGGGAAGGTACAGGAAAAAATAAATCCCTTTCTGAAACAGGGCACCTGGCCTCTTTTGCCAGTCAACTGGCATGGCAGCAGGCCCAAGAAGCATCAAAGCAAGCCACCATGAAAGATATGGGGTGGTATTCAATAGCACTGTCAAGGGACAGGAGGCAGGCAGCAAAGAGGGTGGTGACAGGTATGCATTAGGGAAAAGATAGCCTTTCAAACATCCAGTGAAGATGTTTGAGAAGGTAGGGTTTAAGAGACTGCTGCATCTCTTAGCTCCTGATTACCAAGTGCCCTGCAGGACAACCTTTTGTAGGCAAGTGATCCCCAGCCGGTAGAATCAGTTGCATCTCCAACTGCAGACAGAGCTGGAAAAAGCAAAGACCAGTACAAACATACATTCAGCACTGACTTCTGGACTAGTCAGAATGCTGCACCTGCCTATCTCTCCCTGATAGCACACTGGTAGCAGCCAGATGAGGCAGGAACTGGCAATAGGTATAACAGGGAAGAACAGGAGGAGGGTACCAGTAGGCTGTGCTGCATAGCCAGGTAATAAGTGCAATGCTGTAGAGCTGGCATAGAAAGCAACATGCTTCCGGATTTCTTTGCAACAGATTGTGGGAAGAACATTATCAAACCCATGAAAGAAGGGGGCTTTCAGGGGATCAGATGCTTTGTGCACTGGCTGCACCTGGTTGTCAGAAACTCCCTAGGCCAGGGGAAGTGGCAGCCTGTCCTGAAACAACTGATCAAAAAATTCCAAAAAATAGCAGGGTGTTTTCACTGGAGTGTGAAGGGTAGGCATAAGTGTGTGAGAAGAAGGAAGCAACAGAGACAGCTGAGCACCAGCTCAAGCAGGATGTTGCTACCAGGTGGAATTCCACTTATGAAATGCTGGAGAGATGGGTGGAGCGATGGGTGGCCCTGCATCAGATATCAATGAAGACCGGGACTGCCATCAAAAACTCCCTGGAGCACCAGGATTAGGGAAATATCACCAGGTAATAGAAATCCTATAGATCTTTAATGATGCCATGGAGGAATTGAGTTCCACAAGGGTTATCCTGAGCCTTCCGATCTCAATAGTGAATATTTTATAGGCAAAGATAGAGAGTTTTTGGCAGTGACAGTAGAGAGTCTGGTGATGGTAGACTTCTTGCATGGTGCAGTATTTTATTTATTTATTTATTTTTTATACCATGCTCTTTAGAATCAGTGCAGTTTGTATGCTAACAGGTACTTTTTATTCCCTTGTCCCTGAAGGGCTCACAATCTAAGTGTACCTGAGGCAATGGAGGGTTAAGTGGCTTGCCCAAGGTCACAAGGAATGGCCATGGGACTAGAGACCCCAGTCCCTCCAGCCTGAGGTTGCTTATCCCCATGTGGGAATTGAACCCCCAGCCTTCTGGCCTGAGGTAACCTGTCCCAGGCACTGAGCCACTCCTCCCTCCTCCTGCTCATGAACAGTGCTCCCTGCACAACTTGCATCTACGTGCAACCCCTTATAAAGTGGATGCTTATACAGTATGCTAGCTTGTCTCTGTGATCCGCAGATGAAAGGAACTGTGCAGCTCACTGACTTATTAAAAGGAAAAACTGGTGACTGAGGTAGAGGAAAGGGAGCACAAGCGGCAGGGGGGCAGTGATGGTGGTGATGCAGCAGTGTGACTAGTATCCTGCTGGTAAGCAGTACTGGTACCAGAAGCCCTGCCCTATCACCTACAGAAAGAACTGAAAAAGGCTCCCTCTGCTGTTGATGCCAGTATCACTGTCCTGCCATTTCTGTCACAGTCTCACCCTTTGTTGCTGGTCCTGTTCTTGGGATCTGAACTGCAGCCATACTGAAGTAGTCATAAATCCCTTTCCTGCCTGCACAGCTGCTCTGTGGCCTAGTAACTTGTTTCCAGTGGGTCTGTTTAGGCCCATATGGCAAAACTATAAAAAATTTTAAATTAAATAAATTAAATACAAAAATGGAAGACCTTTCTCCTTGACTCCATCTGCCGCTGCTGCCTGCGTCACTCTGTTGGAACTGCTCTCATAGCTTGCCACACAGCTGCCCGTTGCCTCTCACCTGCTGATTTAGGTTGTTCAAGCCATCGTTCCTGCTGCATGGCTCTGTGACCAGTGTGCTTAGGCTTTTTCTGGCCTGCTCCTCATCCTTCTTCTTTTTCACTTTTGTGGCTGCCTTTGGCTTGTCACTGTAATATTTTCACTCTTGTTGGTTTGTTGCCACCCTAACATTGAGTGGCTCTGTGGCCAATGTGCTATGCCTTTTTCTGGCCACTCAGTATCCTTCCCACTGTTTTACACCTTTGTAAGTGCTTTTGGCTTGTATTGTACAGTTTTTGCCCTCTTTTTGATAACATGCAGGTTTGTCACCACTAGTGGCTTAGCTATAATTGAATTTTTGGAGGGGCACAAAGTTAACTTGAGTAAACGCGTGGGGGGTCATTCTGAACTGCATTTAGTGGGTCTGGATGTCCAATCTGGTGTCCAGACCCACTAAATGCCTGAATCGTGCTGGTGGAACAGGGCTCCTCACACGTAGATGTGAGTTGTGCGGGGAACACTGTTCGTGAGCAGGAGAAGGCAGGCTGAGGGAGAAGTGAGGGTGGGCAGTGGGCAGCGTCATGCCTCAGACGTACAGGGCCAATTCCAAGGTTGGCCCTCTACGTCCGGGGTCAACCATGTAAATGGGGTACTTATTCCACCTTGGAGGTGGAATAAGTCCCCCTGGGCAGTGGCAGATGAGGTAGCCTGGGCCAGGAAAAGGAGATAGGTGCAAGGGGATCCCTGCTGCCCGACCCTGGCCATGGAAGGCCTGATCGGAGGTTGGGCTGTGGGCAGGGGCGGCCCAAGGGGGGTGCGGGTCCATGTGTGGAGATTAATTGTCGGGCCTCATTTGCATAGGGAGCCTCATTTGCATAAATACTTGCATAATGTTAACATGCATTTTTAGTAAACATACTTCTTAATGAGTGTCTGGATAAAGAAAGACTAACAGATTTCTATGTTACTATATTCCAGTGCCAACCGCCAGGCCCATTAGGAAGTACTATAAACACTGACCATTTAGAACTCATAGCAAATCCACCATATCATAACAGCTCTGCCAGGATTCACAAAGCACCAAACCCTACCTATCAAAAGGCAACACTGCAAATTTTAAACCAATACATCTCAGAGAATACCAATGCATCTCCTATTGGGGAAAGAGAAGAAGTGACATGGTCAAATAGAAACTACATGAACAGAATACCTCAGCTTGATTAAAATGCAGAACATAGACCGTCACCAAAGAACAAGGGTTCATAATTTAGAAATAGGAAGACAATAATTAAACTGGGAACCCCAAAAGCCAAACTTGGGATGTACAACAACACTGGAGAAATAAAACTATAAATTAATTTTCTCTTGTACTAAACAAAACACAAAAGACGTTAACGATGCATATTTCCCAGAGCTGATATATTCCAGTTAAATAAATTCAAAATAAAAAAGTATTTTTCTACCTTTTGTTGCTTGTGCATTTTCTTTTCAGTTGTAATTGCTCCAGTCATTTTCTTCTGGTTTCTTTGGGGTATGTTTACTAAACTGCGGTAAACGTGAATAACGCTCGTTGTACGATGTTAACGATTGTTAGCGCGCTATAGCACGCGCTGTAGCGCATTAACGATCGTAAACGCGCTACAGCGCGCGTTATCATGCGCTAATGCACGTGATGCTCTGCGGCGCGGTAAAACAACGCAGAAGGCGGAGAGAGGGCGGAGAGAAGGGGTCAATGGGCGGAAAGTGGGCGGGGAGAGGCTCCCATTACACTAACGCGCTGAATTTCAGAGCTGAATTCCAACGCGAATGAAAACCTGCCGTTAAAGGCATATTAAAGGGGTGAGAAACAATTTAAATGTCAGCAATGTACAGCCTAGGCAGGGAAACCAAAAAAAGGTGATAAGTGTGATACATGTGCACAGAACAAAAGGGCACAGAAACACTGAAAATGACCCCAACAAACTGGAAAAAAACAGCAACCAAGCTGGCCAATAGTGGTATCAATGAGAAACATCAACCCCCCCCCCGAGTAAGCCCCATTGAACAGATATTCATGTATTTATTTATGTTAGTTATGTATTTATAAACCGCGGAAGGGTCCATACCCCGTCCCCATACAAGGTGCATGGGCCCACAGTGAAATAGCACTGCTCAGGGACTTCCCCACCATTGGACAGGGTTCCTATGGAGTGCACATGTCCCGCAACATCAGGGCGGGCATGTCGGAATGGGCAACCGTTCAGATGCTGGAGAAGGGGATACAGAGGGTTGCAGGCGGCATATGCTGTGGTGCAGCTGGGCCACAGTGGGGACTAGGGTGATGCCTAGCTGGCCCATAGGAATGCTTAAATAGTAGAGCAGCCAGACAGCAACTGCTGAGGGCCCAACATGGGCAAGAGTGTGCTTCCCACAGTGTCACAGGGAATAGTACCCAGCAGGTACCCCCAATGGCACGGAACATTGGCAGGCGGTGCTGGGGGAAAGCGTGGGCAGCTATGCGGGCACCCCCACCCCAGAACACGCACCATAGGAAGCCGCCTACCTGTACACTGGATGGCTTGAGACCGCACACCACCAGCACCACCAGCAGAAGGGCATGTCAGCATGGTGGCTGAGGGATACTGGTTATGGAGGGGGTAGTGGCAGCTGCCCACAGCAGACCGTGGCCTAGCCATGTGTAGGTGGGTGCCATGCACTGCAACAGACAGGCCCTGTCTGACCAACAGTCATGGTATCACCAGGGAACGCACCATCTCTGTGAGAACATGGTGGTGCAGTGCACAGAACCAGTGTATTCAGAAGCAGAGGGTCACAGGTTCAAGTCCCAGCTGTGGTTTCCGCCAACCCAGTCCTCATATGTTTCCCACTACTATAACGTGCTAATACAGACAGAACCGTTCTTGCAGATGACGTAAACATGCCCCAAACACCCACATTTTACCCTACAGAGCACAGACACCATAAACATGCACATTACCTAGAGCAGAGCCTCCCAAATGCAGTCCTGGAGGGCCAAACACCATCCCGGTTCCATGCTGCCTCTGATAAAGATGCCTGTGCTGCATTTCTATGCTCCACCCCCATGGTATGCAGATATATCTCATGCATATTCATGAGGGACAGCATGAAAACCCGAACAGTGTTTTGCACCGCAGGACTGGAGTTGGGAACCTCTGCCGTAAAGCAGCAGCCAACAGGGGCAGACACACCGCACCCACAAGCCCCATTATCCAAAGCCTCCTGGAGAGGCAGGACTTTGGGCTCTGCGTGCATCTCCCAATACTAGCACATGCATACCGTAGTAATGCCACCCTAAACCTGGGAATATGTTACACATCTATCAGAAGGTTGCTATGAGCACTGGCAGATAGCAATTCCTAGGTTAAGTACAATTTCCTGAGTGAGCTGCATCATAGCAACCTTTCTGATGTCTGTGGAGTGTGCTACAGGTCTTGTGTCCAACAGTGTTTACCAACCTGGGGAGTGACTCCTACAGTATTGCGTACCATAGCCATGCCTGCACTGTGCCCAGGACTGGTGTGGTGGCCTGGGCTGCCCAACACCTCTAGAGTTGCACAGTGCTTGCATAGGTGTGGAGAGTGCGTGTCTGTCTATCCAGTGTGTGGTGGCTTCCAACACCCTCCACAGCACACACTGCTAGCACTGTTGCCAGTACTGGCCTGCTAATGTGCATAATGAGGAGCAAGGTACTGTGGGAATAGCCTGGATAGGGTGGCCTGGCCTGTCCGCATCTGCACAGGGCATAGGGCAATGGCCTGACATTGTAGTGCCCGGTACCACCTGCACGGACAGGGTGGCCATAGCATGTCCTGCTGGGAGGTCACGCTCACCCTGACTGAGCAGTGACCATAGCATGGCTAGGTTCCACCATAGTGCTGTACAGTATTTTTTTTTATGTGATATTTATGGGTTTCCTTTTGGGGCCCAATCACAGACTTATCTGCTTGGTGTGTATACTGATATCCCCGTTCTGGGTACATGCATCTCCTCCAGGACCATGCACTATGGCCTAGCTGGCGGACTGTCTGCAGCTAGTATGTGTCTTGCTGGAACACCGTGCAGGGTGCAGCGGCTGGAGGCTTGCTGCTGGAGAATGTCTGATAATGTGGGGGGGGGGCAGCGGAGCATTTCCAGACCTGCCGTCTGTCTGCTCTTGCTGTATGGGTGTGTACTGCTCTGCATTGCCTGCCCTGTAGGGTGTTTGATCCTGAGTGTGACTGGGGTGATGGTCCCCTCTACTGCCAGCATTGCAGGGTGTTGAAAGTGTATCTGTGGGTGGGAGATCCTGTCCCCCACCCTGAGCCCTAGAGAGTGCGTTGGGTGGTGGTATGTAATCTCCCTGGTAACCACAGCAGAATGTGGGTATGGTGCCGTGCAGTCCTCCTGTAGCCAGCCATGTGTTTATTAGCAGCTCTAGCCCACTGGTTACTTCACTGCCCATGGAGCCAGTGGTCATAGGTTCACAACCCATAGTGGGGTTCATTGATAGGGCTGTCTTAGGCATTGTCTATTTTTACTGTATATTAGTGCTGCCAGCAGAACCACCCTCAGGGTACTGTCACCTTAGGGTAGCTCAAAAGGCACCCTATAGAGCGCCTTATATGGCGCCCTATAGGGCACGCCTTACGCGCCGCCCAATAGGGCGCACATTACACTTCGCCCTATATTATATGTGTTATATGCCATTTGAAAGGAATATTTAGGCGCTCCCTATAGGGCGCGCCTTACACTTCGCCTTATAGGGAGCGCCTAAATATTCCTATCAACTGGTATATAATACATGACCATGTCAGAGAGAACGTCACTATTGGAACATATTGCATAAGACGGGTACAATTTTCCTGACATATGCAAACTGTAACCCGCCTGCAGACTGTGGATTAAAATATTATAGTCGGCTTTCAAAGGGTTACACAGGACACCTCAGCCAGCCTTTTTCATTAGGCACAGTGGGGAATCGAACCCATGACTCTTGTACCATCAGTCTGTGTAGTAACCATTGTGCTACTGCTCTGTTTCTGTCTTTGGGTGTCTGCGTGCTGTCTTAGGCGTGCGTGCAGTGGCACGCGCTGTAGCGATCGTTGCTGCGCGGCGCGTAATAACGCGCGCAACTGCGCGTTATCGTTTACGATGTCCCGCCCATGTCCTTTTTAGGCTTTCCTTTCACTAACGCGGCTCCTAATGCGAATTGCACTAACGCAGTTTAGTAAACATACCCCTTTGTGTCTTCTGCGAGCTATCCATTTTCCTTTCTTCTCTTTTAGATTTTTTTCCAAATTTTTTCTCTATATCTGCTTTAACATACTGATCTTTCCCCTTTTGCTCTTTCCTCCATTTCTTTCCTTATTCCTTTATCATCCACTCAAATTTCACCCTTCCATTCTCAATCTCCACTTACTCTTCCAATACCCGGCCCATCGTAGACTTTTCTTCCCTCCCACACAAAATATCTTTTCCCCTCTCCATTCTCATTCCCCATCCCTTTCTAGTCCTCCCCCAAAATCTGCTCCTTTATAGTTCTAGACCCACCCAGCATCTGCCCCCTTCTAGTCCCAGTCTCCCAAGCTTCCACATCAACCCATTTCCAGTCATAGCATCCCATATGCTGTTTTCCAGTTCCATTCCAGCCCCCCATCAGCCCATTTCCACTCCAAGCTCCCCATCAGCCCATTTCCAGCCCTATTCCAACTCCCATCAGCCCACTTCCAGTCCTATTTCAGCCCTCATCAGCCCATTTCCAGTCCTATTCCAGCCCATCACCCATTTGCAGTCCACGTTTCCCCCATCAGTCCATTTCTAGTCCTATCCTAGCTCCTCATCAGCCCATTTCCAGTCCTAGCCCCCCATATGCTCTTTTCCAGTTTCATTCCAGTCCCCCATCAGCCCATTTCCACTCCACGCTCCCCCATCAGCTAATTTCCAATCCTAGCCCCCTCGTCAGCCCACTTCGCCCTATTCCAGCCCCCATCAGCCCATTTCCAGTCCTAATCCAGCTCTTCATCAGCCCATTTCCAGTCCAAGGTCCCCCCCACCATCACAGCCCATTTTGTCCATTCCCCCTCCACCATCACAGCCCATTTGCAGTCCTATCCCCCCCACCATCACAGCCCATTTGCAGTCGTCTCCCCATCACAGCCCAATTGTAGTCCGTTCCCCCATCACAGCCCATTTCCAGTCGTTCCCCCCCACCATCACAGCCCACTTGCAGTCCTCCCCCCCACAGCCCAATTGCAGTCCATTCCCCCACACACATCACAGCTCATTTCCAGTCTGTTTCCCCCATCAGAGCCCATTTCCAGTCCGTTCCCCCACACCATCACAGCCCAATTGCAGTCCATTTCCCCATCACAGCCCAATTGCAGTCCGTTCCCCCCTATCACAGCCCATTTCCAGTCTGTTTCCCCCATCACAGCCCATTTCCAGTCTGTTTCCCCCCCACCATCTCAGCCCACTTGCAGTCCTCCCCCCACTGCACAATTGCAGTCAATTCCCCCCACATCTCAGCCCATTTCCAGTCTGTTTCCCCCCATCACAGCCCGTTTCCAGTCTGTTCCCCCCACCATCACAGCCCAATTGCAGTCCATTCCACCCCCCCACATCACAGCCCATTTCCAGTCTGTTTCCCCCCCATCACAGCCCAATTGCAGTCCGTTCCCCCCACCATCACAGCCCACTTGCAGTCCTCCCCCCCACAGCCCAATTGCAGTCCATTCCCCCCCACATCACAGCCCATTTCCAGTCTGTTTCCCCCATCACAACCCATTTCCAGTCCGTTCCCCCCCCACCATCACAACCCATTTCCAGTCCGTTTCCCCCATCACAGCCCATTTGCAGTCCATTCCCCCCCTATCACAGCCCACTTGCAGTCCTCCCCCCACAGCCCAATTGCAGTCCATTCCCCCCCACATCACAGCCCATTTCCAGTCTGTTTCCTCCATCACAGCCCGTTTCCAGTCCGTTCCCCCCCCCACCATCACAGCCCAATTGCAGTCCATTCCACCCCCCCCACATCACAGCCCATTTCCAGTCTGTTTCCCCCCCATCACAGCCCAATTGCAGTCCGTTCCCCCCCCCCACCATCACAGCCCACTTGCAGTCCTCCCCCACAGCGCAGTCCATTCCCCTCCACATCTCTGCCCATTTTGAGTCTGTTTCCCCCCATCACAGCCCATTTCCAGTCCGTTCCCCCATCACAGCCCATTTCCAGTCCGTTTCCCCCATCACAGCCCAATTGCAGTCCGTTCCCCCCATCACAGCCCATTTCCAGTCCGTTTCCCCCATCACAGCCCATTTCCAGTCTGTTTCCCCCCCATCACAGCACAATTGCAGTCCATTCCCCCCCCCACATCACAGCCCATTTCCAGTCTGTTTCTCCCCATCACAGCCCATTTCCAGTCCGTTTCCCCCCCATCACAGCCCAATTGCAGTCCATTCCCCCCCCCATCACAGCCCATTTCCAGTCTGTTTCCCCCCATCACAGCCCATTTCCAGTCCGTTTCCCCCCTCCACCATCACAGCCCATTTCCAGTCCATTTCCCCCCATCACAGCCCAATTGCAGTCTGTTCCCCCCTTCCCCATCACAGCCCATTTCCAGTCTATTTCCCCCATCACAGCCCATTTTCAGTCCGTTTCCCCCCCATCACAGCCCATTTCCTGTCTGTTTACCCCCATCACAGCCCATCCAGTCCTAGCCGCCCCCCTCCAAAGAAACCCACGCTGTCTAAGGGGCTGCAGAGGGAGCCGGGGAAGCCCGCGTGAGGCCCCGGCTCCCTCTGCACAGCCCGCCAGCGTGAAGAACCTTTAACATCCCGCTGGCGGCTGTTTCAATGAAGCTGCGAATGCCAGGAAAGGTTAAAGGCAATGCCCATGTATCGAGTACCTCCTTGTCCTGGATTTCAAAAAACCCAGTTACCACACCACTCCATGGTAGTGGAATCAGCTATAAGAAGGATCAAGAGTGCAAAAAGACATGCATCTAATCCGGCAGGATGTGAATGTAGGACTCTTGATGCCTTTGGGCGTCGAACCTTCCAGGCCTCTATGCTTTCTGCCAGGATTAGTTCCTACATTTTATATATGGGAATGTTCCTTAAGGAGGTTACAAGAGATCTAGAGCTTATGAGCCCTCTCCTTCCTGATGATAAGAGGCAAGATTATCTTACACTTGTCAAACATGCCCAAGGTGTTTCCAAGTTTGTTAATCGTGCAGTTTTTGACTGCTTTGAGTGCATAAGCAGAACCTCTGCCATTGCCATAGGTGCTTGTAGGATTGCCTGGCTCCAGGCATCTGACTTAGAACTCTGGGTACAGGACAAACTGGGGAATATCCCTTGCACAGGCGAAAATCTCTTTGGCAAAAATTGGCAAGAGAAAGCTAATGAGCTGGATGCTGATATCACCACTTTGGATAGACTATCCAAGGCTACAGCTGATCCTGCAAGGAGAAAATCCTACAAGAAACCATTCTTCTCTAAAAAAAAGAGGTTTTACCCCTCCTATACCCAGCAGGGGCATTCTAGAGGTCATTCTGCCCGAAAGGGACAGAAGCCACCAAAACAAAGAAAAGCAAAGTCTGCTAAGCCTCAACCGGCCCAGCAGACTCAGCCTCCACAGGGGTTTTGACTCCCATCTAGAGAACTTGGCTTTCCTGGCCCTCAACGGGCCAGAGCCCTCCACCATTCCAGAAAGGTTGTGTCATTTTGCCCCCAGATGGGAGCAGATAACAGCAGAAGAATGTACTCTCTCCATTGTACAGGAGGAGCACAAGCTTCATTTCCTCAACATGCCCCCTCCTACAGTTGTAAAATGGTTCAATTCTCAGTCTGCACTCGAAAATCAGTTGGGTCAAGAGGTCAATTTACTTCTTGCCCACGGGGCAATAGAAGACGTACCCATCTCCCAACAGGGTACAGGGTTTTACTCCCCCTATTTCCTTATTCCAAAGAAAACAGGGGGACACAGACCCATTTTAGACCTCAGAGAATTGAACAAATTCCTGTTCAAGGAGAAGTTCAAGATGATTTCTCTAGGAACTCTTCTGCCATACCTTCAGAGTCAGGATTGGCTTTGTTCTCTAGATCTCAAGGATGCGTACACCCATGTTCTCATCCATCCAACTCACCGAAGATTCCTTCGGTTTCTATTTCAGGGGAAGCACTACCAGTACAGAGTTCTTCCTTTTGGCCTGGCCTCAGCACCAAGGGTGTTTGCGAAATGCATGACTGTAGTGGCAGCATTTCTTCGCACTCTAGGAATATTCGTCTTCCCCTACTTAGATGACTGGCTCATTCGAGCCCCATCAGAGTCAGAGGCCAGAATTTCCCTATCTTGCACAATGCGTATACTTCAGTATTTGGGCCTGGTCATAAACATCCCAAAATCCAACCTAACTCCCACTCAATCTCTAGAGTTTATAGGAGGTATGCTGGATACCAGGAAAGCAAGGGCCTATCTTCCACAGCCCCGCTGCCTTCGCATTGGGCAGTTAGCTTCCCAAGCTGTGTTAAAAACTTATCTCACTGCTCGGGAAATGTTACAATTGCTAGGCCACATGGCATCTACCGTGCATGTGGTTCCCCTATGCTCACCTCCATATGAGAGCAGCCCAATTGACTCTATCCACTCAGTGGACTCAAGCATCAGGCTGCCTATCAGACAAAATAGCAAACTCAAGTCACCTTATTTTGTCCCTACAATGGTGGCAGTCAACCCAAAACCTGTTGGTGGGGTCCCCTTTCCAACAGCCCCCACCCCAGGTCACTCTAACAACAGATGCCTCACAGGTGGGTTGTGGAGTTCACCTGCAAGATCTCTCTACCCAAGGCACCTGGACTCCACAGGAGACCCATCTACACATCAATCTATTGGAGCTCAGAGCAATCTTCCTTGCTCTTCGAGTGTTCCACACCCAGCTGAGCTACAAGACAGTCCTAATTCAGACGGACAATCAAGTAGCTATGTTCTATCTGAACAAGCAGGGAGGAACAGGCTCTCTGTCGCTTTGCAACAAAGCTTTGTGACTATGGGCCCTCGCCAGAGAGCATCAGATTCATCTCCTTGCGGTGTATCTGCCAGGCATTCAAAACTCCTGGGCAGACAGACTCAGTCGAGTTCTCCTTCCGCACGAGTGGTCTCCGTGCAGACCAGGTAGCAAAACGTTTTCAAATTTGGGGAACTCCGGACATAGACCTCTTTGCAAGTCCGTTGAATGCCAAACTTCCCCAATTCTGTTCCAGAATTCTGGCTCAGGATTCTCAGGCCAGGGATGCTTTCCTCCTCCATTGGGGTCAGGACTTCCTGTATGCTTTTCCACCCATTCCCCTAATTCCCAAAACCCTATTCAAGCTTCAGAGAGACAGAGGCCATATGATTCTCATAGCTCCACATTGGCCACGGCAGGTGTGGGTACCCTCTGCTCCTACATCTCTCTCAAGCTCCATCTCTGGAGTTAGGATCTGCTCCAGATCTCCTGTCTCAGGAGGACGGGATGTTGTGGCATCCCGATCCACACTCTCTGCATCTCAGGGCCTGGTTGCTGAGGGCCTAGACCTTCATGGTCTTAACCTGTCTCAACAAGTGAAGGATATCCTTTATGCTTCTAGAAAGCCTTCCACAAGATGCTCTTATGCTTTCAAGTGGAAAAGGTTTTCCATTTGGTGTTCGCAGAAGGGTCTTGACCCCCTGGCGATACCTTTGGAATCATTATTGGAGTATCTCCTTTATTTATCTAATGCAGGGCTTAAGACTAATTCAGTTCGAGTCCATTTAAGTGCTATTTCAGCTTCTTTCAAGCCTTTAAATGGACAACCTATTTCCTCTCATCCTCTCATAGCGAGATTTATGAGGGGCCTCCTTCTAACTAAGCCTCCCATTAGGCCACCATCGGTAGCATGGGACCTAAATCTGGTTCTTGGACAGCTCATGAAGCCGTCTTTTGAACCTCTAGCTACTACCTCCTTGAAATTCCTTTCCTGGAAGGTTGTCTTTCTCATTGCAATCACATCAGCATGTCGCATCCGGAAAAACAAAAGCAGTTTTTATTCTGTCTTTGCTTGTTAAACTTCCACAAAGCAAAACCCAGAACAGACAGCAGTTCAAGAAAAACAAAAGCAGCTTTACTTCTGTCCCAGCTTGTTAAACCTCCACAAGCTGGTTCTCCCAGCTCTTCCTCCAGCCCAAGTTAAAGTTCCTACCTCAGAACTCCTTTGCACGGCTTGCCTTGGAAGGCCTTCTGGCTCCACAGGCCTCTCTCCCTCTTTCAGCCTGCCTGTTTCTTAAACTCTCCCTCTGAGTCACATCCTCCCAGCCCTGAATTCTGGGCTGCAGACTTTCTTAAAGGGGACTGTTGATAATTCCTTTGAAGAGGAACAGGCAACATTACACACCCTCCTCCTCAGCTCAACCATCCCTATTGCATGTCTGCTTCACCTGGGATCCCCACCCAGGAAAGGAAGTCCATGTTCAGGTGAGTCCGACCAGCCCTATGGCAGATCTGGAACTGTTAGGATTGGAGACTCAAATCATCCCATAATACAGCCATTGAACTCCTTATGTCAAGCCAATCACTTGAGGAGTTGATGGTCAGTTATTAGCATAAATGGATGGCTGAGCAGGTAGTATTTGAAGGTTTCAAGCATCCACTTGATAGTCAGGGCCTCCTTCTCGATCACCGTATCATGTTTCTCCCAAGGAATCAGTTTCCTGCTGATGAATGCTATGGGATGTTCTTCACTCCTGACTTCCTGAGCCAAAACAGCTCCTAGGCCCACCTCTGAAGCATCAGTTTGCACAATAAATGGTAGGGAGAAATCAGGGCTAATCAGGATGGTTTCAGAGCACACAGCCTTCCTGAGATGCTGGAAGGACAGGTTCAGGTCCGTTGACCACTGGATCCATTTGGGAGCTCTTTTCTGGTGGAGAATGGTTAACAGCTCCACCACCTATGGAAAATTAGGGATGAACCAGCAGTAATAGCCAATCAATCCAAGGAAGACACAAACTTCTTTCTTCGATTTCAGGGTGGGAACGTGGACAATAGCGTCTACCTTTTATAGTTGAAATTAAATATCCCAAGTACTGAATGTCCCAACCTCCCAGAAAATATTTCTTGGGACTGGCCATCAACCCAGCCTTTTGCAGGCTGGTCAACATGGCTTGTACTTAGGTTAGGTGGGTGGTCCAGTCTCTGCTGTAGATGACGATGTCATCAAGGTAGGCAGCAGCATACTCCTTGTGCGGTCTCAGTAGGGAGTTGACTAGGCATTGAAATGTGGCAGGAGTTCCATGTAATCCAAAGGGAAGCACTGTAAACTGAAACAGACCTTTCGGTGTTGAAAAAGCAGTCTTCTCCTTGGCATCCAGAGTCAAGGGCATCTGCCGGTATCCCTTGGTCAAATCCAAGTGGATGTGCTAATCAAGTGATTCGGTGGAGCATACTTTATATCAACCTTGGATATCAAACAGTTTGGAAAAAGCGGACAGTAACTGGGACACTTGTGAGTAAAAATATCATGGGAAATCTTAATCGTAAATAGAGTACTAAATTACATGAATGGAACAAAATAGCTATGGAGATTGGGCAAAAGGAGGGAAGCCCTAATTATGAGAAAAATATAAGTTGTATTAGAAGAGAAAGTTTATAATGCTTTATTTGTTTGCTTTTCTTACATTGGGTTTTAAAAGGATAAACATTTTCTGGTTGTAAAAGATTTAAACAGCCTGGCTTTAAGTTGTGTGCTGATTTTCTTCTTTAGTGAGTCAGAGCTTATTTCACCAGACTTACAAGTTGATATTTGAGATGTCTATTTTCTTATCACTGTTAGTTGGTATATGTAAAAACTACACAGATTTGTATTGTTTGTTTCACTCTTGGGTCTTATTTCAGTTATACGTTTTAGGTTTCCGATAGGAAGTACACTTTGTTTTAATAGCTTTCCTGATCTCAGTCTAAGTGGAAAAAAATGCAGGGATATATTGTAGTGCTGTGATTTTCATACATGCTGATTTTGTGTTGGTTTTGGTAATCCTTAGTGTAAATCATCATCTCAATATTGTGATTTTCCTTATGTAGCAGATTCAAACTGGTTTCTTTCCAGCTCTGGTACTTTTTCTGAAGTTATGGAAAAATGCTCCCTTACCTGATATTATTAGTATCCAATTTGTTGTACTTATTGCCCTTCCTAAAACCTTAGTTGGACTCTAGATACGCTTGGGGGATACTTCTTCATATTGAGATTGTTATTATAAAATGCTTTGAAGGAATAATTTTCATGTCATAAGGACTTTAGTTATATTGAAAGTTTAATGCTAATTAGGACATATGTAGAGAGTTGTTATTTGGAATGAGCTGAAATAAATTTATATCTTCTTTCTGCAGTTCACTTAAAAGTAGCACTAACGTTTTAATAATTGTTTGAAGTTCTAGAAGCCTTAGGGGTATGTTTACTAAACCATGGTAAAGGAGCAAATGTGCCATTAGCGCACACTAACGGTGCACTTGCACACTTAGGAGTATGTTTACTAAACCATGGTAAAGGAGCAAGTGTGCTATTAGCACACACTAACGGTGCACTTGCACACTTAGGGTTATGCTTACTGAACTGTCTTAATGTTACCGGCACTAGTTGCAGCGATAATGTGAAGAATGCCATATAAGGTAGTAGGCGTTCCGGAGGGAAGGTTGCAAGGAATCGGTATCATGCGATAGTGGGCGCCGTGGCACGTTAACGTGCGTTAACCCTAAGTTCATGCCAGCACAGTGTTAGAAGCTATAAAGATGTAGCCCACTGGTTACTGCAATGACAGTGGAGGCAGAGGTCATGGGTTCAATCCTGCAGTGGTGTAATCTAAAAAGGCTGTCTGAGGCATTTTCTTTTAATTTAAATCAGTGCTGCCAGCAAAAAAACCCACACAGTGCCATAACCTAAGATGCCTCATAAGGCGCCCCATAGGTCACATTATAAATTGTCCTGTCTGCCAAGGCACCCTATAATGTGCCCTATAGGGCGCCTTACAGGGCACCTATGAGGCACCTTAGGCTACAGCACTGTGAGGGTGTTTCTGCTGGCAGCACTGATTGAAATGAAAAGGAAAAGCCTCAGACAGCATTCCTAAATAACACCACTGTGGGATCATGACCTCTGCCTCCACAGTCATTGACATAACCAGTAGGCTACTTCTCTACAGCCAATGACCACACTGCTGGCTGGCTACAGAAAGACTGCAGGTCACCACACAAACTGTCTGCTGTGATCACCAGGATAGGGTAAACCCACCCATACCCATGATGCACTGCACATGCAGATCAGCAGTCTACAGCTGATCACATAATGGGGTATGCACCCCCACAGCACCTAGGCCTGGTAGGGGGAACTGACCGTGTGTGTTACTGGCACAGAGTAGCTACAGACCGTGACATTGTTCGGGACCTGTGCTCACCCTGAGGGTGAGGTGGGGCACCCAGCACCAGGTCCACAGCACCTGGCTTGGCTGAGATAGGCTATACTGCAGGTCCCCCCATCAGTTCCAGGGTGTGATAGGTAGTCCTTGCAGACACACCTAGGATACACCTGTGTCTATCTGTATTTCTCAGTCACGTGTAGTCCTTGTGGACTATGATGCACACAGAGTAGTGCATATCCTGTGTGGGTGCCATGGTCACATGTTATAGGTGAAGGGGAGTGTTTGGACACAAAAGCGGATTATGTAGCACGACCCAACCTTCTCTCTGTGGCTCAGGGTGGTGGGACAGGATCTCCCACCAACAGATCTACATTGTACATCTCAGCAATGGTGGCAATAGAGAGAACCATCAACCCCAGTCCTGCTGGGAAACAGGCAGCCTACAGGGCAGTCAGTGCAGATCTGTATGCATCACATAAGGCAATGTCAGACAGGCAGAATGCTGGAGAAGCTCAGCTGCCCCCCACCACTATCTGACATTCACCAGCAGAGAGCACAGTCAGTCTCTACCCGCTGCATCCTGCAAGGTGTTCTAGCCATACGCATGCTAGCTACAGACAGTCTGCTAGCTAGTGCATGTTCCTGGAAAAACTGTGTGCACCCAAAAATGGGATGTGAACACACACACCAAGCAGGTACATCAGTGACTGGATCCCAGAAAAGAAAACCCATAAACATCACTTGAGAGAAATGCTGCATAGTACTATTGGGGAACCTAGCCATGCCATGGTCACTGCTTAGTCAGGGTGAGAGTGACCTCCCAGCATGACATGCTATGGCCACCATGTCCGTGCAGGTGGTGGTCGGGCACTACAATGTCCCAGCCATTGCCTTATGCCCTGTGCAGATGCATCCTGCCCAGGCCACCCTGTCTGGGCCATACCCACAGTACCTTGCTCCTCATTATGCACCTTGGCAGACTAGAACTGGAAACAGTGCAAGTAGTGTGGGCTCAGTAGGGTGTAAGCAGTCACAACACACTGGATAGACATATACACACTCCCACACCTATGCCAGCATTGTGCAAATATGGAGGTTTGTGGCAGCCTTGGCCACCACACCTGACCTGGGCACAATGTGGGCATTGCTATGGTACACAATGCTTTTGGGGTCACTCCCCGGGGTGGTAAACACTGTCAGAAGCAATAACTGAAACACACTCCACAGATATCAGAAAGGTTGCTATGATGAATCTCTATCAACAAATCGTGTTTAACAGGATTTGTTAGCTGACATTAATCATAGCAACCTTTTGATATATGTGGAACACGTTCCCAAGTTTAGGACGGCATTGCTAAGGTATGCAGGTGCCAGTATTGGGAGATGCTGCTCCACGCAGGGCCCAACAGCCTGACTCTCCATGGATAGTGGAGCCCGTGGGTGTGGGTGTGGGTGTTTGTGCCCCTGTTGGCCGCTGCTCTAGGGCAGAGGTTCCCAACTCCGGTCCTGGTGGGCCAAACACTGTTCAGGTTTTCATGCTATCCCTAATGAATATGCATGAGATACATTTGCATACAATGGGGGCGATGCATACAAATGTAGCACAGGCATATTTATTAGGGACAGCATGAAACCTGAATGGTGTTTGGCCCTCCAGGACTGCAGTTGGGAAACTCTGCTCTAGGGATTGCACATGTTTATGGTGTCTGTGCTCTGTAGGGTAAAATATAGGCATTTCAGGCACGTTTAATTTATCTGCAATAAAGGTTCCGTCTTTATTACCACAGTTTAGTACTGGGTAAAATATGGGGACAAGGTTGGCAGGAGCCACAGCTGGGACTTGAACTTGTGACCTTCTTCCCCTGAACACACTGGCTGTGTGTACTGCACCAAACTGTTGCCACAGGGGCAAATCATTCCCTGGGGATACCATGACTGTTCGTCAGACAGACCTTGTCTGTTGCAGTGCATGGCACCCACCTAAATGGGGCTTGGCCGTGGTCTGCTGTGGGCAGATGCCACTGCCCCCTCCGCCACCAGCACCCCTCTGCCACCATGCTGACATGCCCTTATGCCAGTGGTGCTGGTGGTGCGCACTCCTAGGCCATCCAGTGTGTCGGTAGGCAGCTGCCTATGGTGTGGGTTGTCAGGTAGAGGTGCCTACATGGACATGCGCGCTTCCCCCCTGCACCGCCTGCCAATGTTATGTGCCCTTGGTGATTCCTTTGCTGGGTAATATCCCCTGTGACACTGTGGGACACACACTCGTGCCCATGTTGGTCCCTCATCAGTTGCTGTCTTGCTGCTTTACAGTTTCGGCATTCCTATGTGCCACCTAGGCATCTGCCTAGTGTGCACTGTGCCCCAGCTGGACCACAGCATGTGCCGCCTGCAGCCCCCTTTATCCCATTTACAGCATCAGTACAGTTGCCCTTTCCTACGTGCCCACTCTGTTGTTGCTGCACATGTGCACGCCCTAACAAACCTGCCCAATATAAACAACAAAAACCCTGATCACCGCTATTTCAATGTGGGATCATTCACTTTGTAGGGGGACAGAGCATAGACCCTTCCAAACATGATATCTTCCTTTTTACGCTTTGTCAGTAGTGTTGCTTTATGTTTATCATTAATATCACTATTGGCCATCTTGGTTATTGGGATTTCAGATGTGGTTCTGGTCATTTTATATGTTTATTTGCCTTTTTGGTTCCTGCACAACATGTATCACTACTATCACTTTTCTGGGTTTCCCTGCCTTTGTTTTACATTGCTGACTGAAATGGTTTCTCTCTCCTGCAAATGTGCCTCTAACGCGAGGGTTTCACTGGCGTTAGTGTTCAGACCCGGATTTCACAGCGTTAGTGTGCCTGGAGCCTCTCTCTGCCCACTCTCTGCCCATTGACCCCTATCTCTGCCCTCTGGGAGGCCTTACTCCACCCTTCAGAGCCGGATTTCACAGCATTCGTGTGCCTTAACGCCGCTGCCAACATTATAGCGTGATACTTGACGTTATCACACGATAATGTTACATTATCGTGCGATAACGTTACATATCGCGTGATAACGTCGCTGCTGCTACGTTAATACGGTTTAGTAAACATACCCCTTAGTGTGACCCAAAAGCCACTTTAGCGTGTACTAATGGTACCAGCCACTTTAGCGTGCGCTAACGATACCTGTGGGCAGAGAGAAGGCATGCACTGGGCAGAGAGTGGCAGTCAATGGGCGTGGAGTGGGAGGGAAAAAGGCTTGCTCCCTATAACGCAGGCACCTTAATGCCAGGAACTCTAACACAACTCAAAACTTCACGGAAAGGGTGTTTGTGAGGAGAGAAAGACAATTTTACATCTGCAATGTGATGCACAGACAGGGGAGCCCAAATGAGTGATAGTAGTGCTCCATTAGCAGCAATAGCATAGTGCCCAAGTATGAAAGGGCATAATGTTGATGGTGTAAATGGGGGCAAAGGAGATAGCACATGGGTCATGAAGTGGGGGCTGCTGGTGCACAGGGTGGAAAAGGCAGCTGCCTAGATGGCACATAGGTACATAAGACTACAAAATATGCCAAACTAGGTCAGACCAAGGTCCACCATGCCCAGTATCCAGTGCACAATCTAGGTCACAAGTACATAGCAGTTTCCCCAAAAGACACACAGGATCTCCTATAACTGTAATGGGGCAAGCAGTGCGTAGCCTGGGTCCTCTTTAGCAGTGGTTTATGAACTATTACCCAGAAACCCATTCAAACTTTTATAAACCCAGCTACATCAACAGCTTTTACCACATCCTCTGGTAATGGATTGCAGGGTTTGATTACGCATTGACTGAAAAAATATTTTCATCTATAAGACCCAAATGGGTTACACTGTAGCCGCAATGCAGGGGGTAGCGGCACCCACATGCCACAGACCACAGCCATACCCTGGTCCTGTGCTCCATTAGCATTGCAACATGTGCCAAGATCTGTCTGCTGTGAAGTATGACAGCTCCAGGAAGTGCTGCAACTATATGGCAGCACTGTGGCTCAATGCACACAGTTGTTGGGTGTATGAGGGTCTCAGGTTTGGGTCCTGGCTGTGGATTGTGCATTGCATGTCCCTGTGGCTAAGCTTTAGCACACAGTGCAGGCACAGCACCAACATGTGCAACCCCCAGTGAATCGGCCATCAAGGGTACAAACACCCATTAGCCACACAGACAGGCTCCACTATCCACAGCTGCATGGAGAGTCAGGGTGATAGTACTGAGCGGGCATTAATGTCAGAGGATGCTACTAGCTCTTTCACAAGGTGCACACATTAACAATGCTTGAACTGGTATCGGGACCAAGGTAGAAGGCAGGAATGCCAACCATCTCCCTTTTTGCACAGTGCATTGATATGAGTGTGTGTGTGTGTCTATCCATCATTTTGCGGCTTTCCACACCTCATAGAGCCTTGCAGTGCTTACGCTCTTTCCAGGTTAGTCTGCAAATGTGCATGATGAGAAGCAAAGACTTGTGGATGGCCAGGATGGATTGGCCAGGATGTGACTACATCGGGGGTAGGAGTAATAGCTGAGACATTGTAGTGCCCATCTGCCATGTGCATGGCCTGGGTGGCCATGGCATGTCCTGCTGGTAGGGCACTCTCACCCTGACCGAGCAGTGGCCATGGAATGGGTATCCACATAGTGCTTTATAGTGTCTGGTTCCAGTGATGTGTGTATATTCCTTATCGTGCAATCACTGTGCCAACTGCTGGATGTCCATGCTGTTTATCCCAACCCTGGGTGCACATGCAATGTGTACTGACTAGTAGATTGTCTGCAGTTCATATATGCATGGCTAGAAATTGCAGTGTTGTGCAGTCTGACTATGCTTGCTGTGGGTGAATGTTAGACACAGGTGGTTGGGATGTGAGGTGTTCCAGGCCTACTCACAGTGGTGCTGTACCTAGCATGACCCTAGAAACACCCCCAGGCTGACATAGAAGCTTTTTCCACAACCCTGGGGTAGGTGGTGGCCAAAGCAGCAGCATTGTAACACCACATATTGACATCCACTGTTCTAGGTGGGTCCCTGTTCAACAGGACAGAGCATAGGACCAAATTTGACTGGCTTATACCGCATGCTGCAATTCATCTGAGCACAAAGTGACTAGTATAATCACACTGCAGACCATACCTGCCACACACCAGTGGTGATGGGGATCTACAGTACAGGTGGAAGAGACCATCTTTATCATTATAGGTATAGGGGACAAGGTGCTGGGCGCCCATCGTCACCTCAGGGTGACCGCAGAAACTGCTCAGTGACATGGTTTGTAGCTGCTCTGTGCTTGCATCACACACTGCCAGTGCATCTTATTGAGCTGAGGTGATGGATAGGTGCATTCTGTAGTTGGTGATCAGTTGTAGACTGCTGCTCTGCATGTGCAGTGCATCATGGGTAATGGTGGGGCTACCCTATGCCGGCATGTAAGCAGACATTTTAGGCGGTGACCGTCATCTCTTTGTATCCAGCCATTGTTGTGCAGGCAGGGCCGACCCATCCATTGACAAGAATGTTGTTGGCACAGGGCCCCGCGCTTCAGGGGGCCCCGTGCCAACAACATTCTGCATACTGCTCACCTTCTTTAGCGGCACCCGGCAGTTTTAGACCCCTCCACAGCCCATTTCAAGCCCAAACCCCCCTCCCCGAAGAGCCCTGCGGCACGCTGGGCTCTTTGGGGAGGGGGGCTTGGGCTTGAAATGGGCTTAAAATGGGCTGTAGAGGGGTCTAAAACTGAAATTGGGCTGGGGTGGTTATAATTGGAAATGGGCTGAATGGGGGAGGCTAGGATTGGAATCGGGCTTGGGGGCTATAATTGGAAATGGGCTGAATGGGGGAGGCTAGGATTGGAAATGGGCTGAGGGAGCTATAATTGGAAATGGGCTGAATGGGGAGAGGCTAGGATTGGAATTGGGCTGGGGGCTATAATTGGAAATGGGCTGAATGGGGGAGGCTAGGATTGGAAATGGGCTGGGGGGCTATAATTGGAAATGGGCTGAATGGGGGGGAGGCTAGGATTGGAAATGGACTGAGTGGGAAGGGTGGCTAGGACTGCAAATGAGCTGATGGGGAGGATTAGGACAGCAAATGGACTTTTGGGGGGTAAGATTGGAAATGGACTGATGTAATTCTAGAATAGGATTGGAAATGTCCAATGGAGGGGTGGTACTTTTAGAAATGGCTGATAGGGGCAGCTTGGACTGGAAATGAGTTGATGGGGGGGCTCGAACTGGAAATGAGCTGATGGGGAGGCTCGGACTGGAAATGGACTGAGTATGGGGGAGCTTGGACTAGAAATGGGCTGAAGCTCCTCCACACTCGACCCAATTTCCAGTCCAAGCCCCCCCATCAGCTCACTGGAATAGGATTGGAATTGGTTCATGGGGGGGCTAGAATTGGAAATGGCTGATGGGGGGCCTAGGATTGCAAATGAGCTGATGGGGGGAGCTTGGACTGGAAATGGGCTGATAGGGGGTAGAATAGGACTGGAAATGAGCTGATTGGGGGGGCTAGGACTGGAAATGGGCTGATGCAGGGGGGGGGAGAATGCAATTAGAAGGGAGCGGATGCTGAGTGGGGCTGGAACTAGAAGGGAGCTGATTTTGGGGGAGGACTAGAAGGGGATGGGGCTGGGGGAATGAGGATGTAGGGGGAAAAGATATTTTGTGTGGGAGGGAAGAAAAATCTACAAATTGCTGGATAATGGCAGAGTAAGTGGGGATTGAGCATGGAAGGGTGAAATTTGAGTGGATGATAAAGGAATAAAAAATAAATTGGGGAAAGAGCAAAAGGGGCAAGATCAGTATGTTAAAGCAGATGTAGAAGATAGAATGGAAAAAATCGAGAAGAGAGAAGAAAGGACAAATGGACAGCAGACAATGGAGAATTAGCAGACAACAGAAGAGACCAGAAGAAAGTGACTGGAGCAATTGCAATTGAAAAAGAAAATGCCCAAACAACAAAAGGTAGAAAATACTTTTTTATTTTGAATTTATTAACTGGAATATGTCAGCTCTGGGAAATGTGTATCACTAACGTCTTTGCATTTTTGTTTAGTGCAAAAGGAAATTAATTTATAGTGTTGTACATTCCAAGTTTGGATTTAGGGGTTCCTAATTTATTGTCTTCCGATTTCTAAATTGTGATTCCTTGGTCTTTGTTTGGTGATGGTCTATGTTCTGCATGTGTAACTGAGCTGAGGTATTCTATTCTTGTAGTTTCTGTTTGACAGTGCCACTTGTTCTTTTTCCCTAGTCAGAGATGTATTGATTTAATATTTGCAGTGTTGCGTTTTTAATAGGTAGGATTTGGTACTTTGTGAGTCCTGGTAGAGCTGTTATAATACGGCTGGTTTGCTATGGGTTCTAAATGGTCAGTGTTATAGTACTTCTTAATGTGCCTGGCGGTTGGCACTGGAGTATAATAATGTAGAAATCTGGTAGTCTTTCTTTATCCAGACACTAATTATGAGGTATGTTAACATTATGCTAATATTTATGCAAATGAGACTTCTTATGCAAGTGAGGCCCCGCAATGGGCCTACACACATGGCCCCACACCCCCCTTGGCCTGCCCCTGTGTGCAGGGAGGTATGGCTGTGTAGCCTAACGGTTAGTACACTGTCCCCATACACAGGGGTTCAATTCCTACCTGTTCATTTTGCTTGTGTGCTACTCAGATCATTTTCAAGCCTGTAACAGTCAGGGCTCTGCACATCAGTGCTGCCAGCCCATAACACGATCTCCTCAGCCGCCATCCATCCTTTGGCCCATCTATCTGCCTTTGTCAGCTGTGTACAGTCATGTCTTCTTGTGCAGGCTACTACTCCATGACCTACACTGGTGCTCTTTTCTACATTTCAGTTCTTCACACTTGCCTCTCCTGTGGCTGATCAGTACGTCACTACTCCTACTCTGACCTCCTGTCACCGCAAACATCCTGTCACTTCTGCCTCCGCTGGCAGACAGGTCTTCCCCATCCTATGCCACATACTGTCATTGCAGCACTTAACAGTGGCACCATCCTGTGCATCGGTACAGCTGCCTCCCACATGCACATCTGCTTTACTGGCTGCAACATAGGGTGCCCACTGACATGGCAGGTCCATCAACTCCCACCTGTCCTTTCTTCCATCACCTTTACATTGATATTCCTTGGTGCTCTATCCAGTGTTTGGGTTACAACCATTTTCCTGCCTTAAGGTGCCTGCTTTCCACCTTAGGGCACCTTGTCTGTCCTTAGGACATCTTATCTCCTGTTCAGACACCTTATCTCCTGCTAAGATGCCTTATCTCATGTTCAAACATCTTATCTCCTGTTCAGACACCTTATCTCCTGTTAAGGTTCCTTATCTCAAGTTCAGATGCCTTATCTCCAGTTAAGATGCCTTATCACCTCTTCAAATGCCTTGTCTCTTCTTAGGATGTCTTGTCACCTTACCACATTTGGTCCTGCTAGCTCACACTAAATGGCCCAAGGCACCCTAATGCTGGCATGCCCCCTACCCACCCACTGCCTTATATGATTTCAGGCACCTTAATACTGCCCTTACCGCTGGAAACTTTACCACAGTTTAGTAAACATACCCCTAAGTCTATATATTAGTATGGTATGAAGAAGGTCTATGTATGTATGTAGTTGCTATGATGCAAGTGATTAGAGGGCATGGTGGGAAGTGAGATATGAGATTAATAGTTTAAAAGAGGTATTTTTTATAACGGACAGTAAACTGGTGAAAGTGCTCTAATGATGTGAAGTGATGTGCAAAGGGAGATGAGATTCTTTGACTGATTTGCAGTGAAGGCACAGATAACAGCTTGGTAGGACTGTATGTTTATAGTAACTCTGTAACTAGAGAGGTTGCCTCAGTTGCTCAAGACTTTCTTGCCAGATAACCGCAAGCCTTGTTAGGGAAGTTATTTAAAGAAAAGGGGAGAAAGCAGATCACAGTTTATGTATATGTATATATATATATATATATAAAACAAACAACTTCTGATTCCAATTGGCAGCTGTAATATTGAGATAAAATCTGCATGATTATGAGATTATGGGGTATGTTTACTAAACATCGCTAATGGCGCAGTTGTGATGTTATCGCATGATAAGTGATGTTATCGCGCGATAATGATGCATTACCGTGCGAGAACGTCACGTATCGCGCAATAATGTGACTGGCAGCGTTAAGGTGCGCAGAGGGTGGAGTAAGGCTCCGCAGAGGGCAGAGTAAGGCTCCCCAGGGGTGGAGAGAAGGGGTCAATGGGCAGAGAGTGGGTGGAGAGAGGCTCCATGCACACTAATGCCGTGAAATGAAGGTCTGAAAATTAGCGCCAGTGAAAGCCTAGCGCTAGAGGCACATTTGCAGGAGAGAGAAACCAAGTATGAGAGGGCACAACGGTGAGGCTGCAAATGGGGCACAGGGGGCTGAAGGCGAAACATGCAGTGGGGCACATAACATTGACAGGTGGTGCCGGGGGGGATGTCAATGTAGGCACCCCTACCCCGGACCCTACACCATAGGCAACCGCATGGTGGCAGAGGGGTGCTGGTGGTGGAGGGGGCAGTGCAATTTGCCCACAGCACATCAAGGCCAAGCCCTGTTCAGGTGGGTGGCATGCAGTGCAACAGACAAGGGCTGTCTGATGAACAGTAATGCTATCCCCAGGGAATAACCTCCCTCTGTGGCAACAGTTTGGTGCAGTACACACAGCCAGTATATTCAGGGGCAGAAGGTCACAGGATCAAGCCCCAGCCATGGCTCCTGCAGACCATGTCCCCCCATTTTACCCTTACTAAACCATGGTAATAAAGACAGAATCTTTATTGCCGATAAAAGTAACACACCATAAATGCCTTTATTGTACCCTACAGAGCACATACACCATAAACATGTGCAATCCCTAGAGCAGAGTTTCCCAACTCCAGTCCTGGAGGGCACAAACACCTACACCCACAGGCCCCGCTATGCAGCGGCTTATGGAAAGTCAGGCTGTTGGGCCCTGCGCGCAGCAGGATCTACCAATACTAGCACCTGCATACCTTAGTAATGCCGTCTTAAACGTGGAAACATGTTCCACATATATCAAAAGGTTGCTATGAATAATGTCAGATAACAAATCCTAAGTTGAACACAATTTGTTGACAGGGATTCATCATATCAACCTTTCTGATATCTGTGGAGTGTATTTCAGGTTTTGTTTCTGACAGTGTTTAACTCCCCCGGGGAGTGACCCTAACAGTATTGAGTACCATAGCAATGCCTGCACTGTGCCCAGGACTGGTGTGACGGCCAGGGCTGCCACAAACCTCCATATTTGCACAATGCTGAAATAGGTGTGGTAGTGTGCATATGTCTATCCAGTGTTTTGTGGCTGCCTACACCTTACTGAGCCCACAATGCTTGCACTGTTTCGTTCTAGCCTGCCAATGTGCATAATGAAGAGCAAGGTACTGTGGGTATAGCCCGGACAGGGCAGCCTGGGTAGGTAGAATCTGCACAGGGCATAGGGCAATTGCTGGGACATTGTAGTGCCCAGCCACCACCAGCACGGACTGGGTGGCCACAGCATTTCATGCTGGGAGGTCACCCTCACCCTGACTGAGCAGTGACCACGGTATGGCTAGGTTACCCCATAGTGCTATATAATATTTCTCTCATGTTATATCTCTGGGTTTCTTTTTCTGGGGCCCAAACATTGATGTACCTGCTTGGTGTGTGTGTGCTCACATCCCATTTTTGGCTGCACATGGTTCTTCCAGGAGCATGCACTATGTACTAGCTAGTGGACTGTCTGCAGTTAGCATGTGTATGGCTGGAACAGCGTGCAGTGGGTGGAGAGTGACTGTGCCCTCTGCTGGGGAATGTCAGATAGGGGTGGGGGAGCAGCTGAGCTTTTCCAGGCCTACTGCCCTATGTGATGCATACAGATCTGCATTGACCTCCTTGTAGGGTGCCCATTCCCCTCTACTGCCACCATTGCAGAGATGTACAATGTGGATCTGTTGGTGGGAGATCCTGTCCCCCACCCTGACACACCTGGGCGGGTTGGGTGGTGCTACATAATCCACTTTGGATTCCGACCACCACCCACACAGGATATGCACTATTCTGGGTACATCATAGTCCACAAAGCCTAGATATGACTAGGAAATACAGATGGACACAAGTGCACCCTAAGTGTGTCTTCAGGAACTACCCATCACACACTGGCACTGATGAGAACCTGCAGCACAGATTGTCTCAGTCATGTCATGTGCTGTGGACCTGGTGCTGGGCCCCCCACTTCACCGTCAGGGTGAGCACAGGAAACTCACGATGTCACAGTCTGTAGCTACTCTGTGCCAGTAACACACACGGTCAGTTCCCCCTACCAGGCCGGGATGCTATAGAGGCGCATACTCCATCTTGTGATCAGATGTAGGCTGCTGATTTGCATGTGCAGTGCATCATGGGTATGGGTGGGTTTACCCTATCCTGGTAACCACAGCAGACAGTATGTGTGGTGACCTGCAGTCTTTCTGTAGCCAGCCAGTGGTGTGTTAGAGGCTATAGAGATGTAGCCCACTGGTTACTTCAATGACTATCGTTAATGTAACATGTATATAAGCTGTATATAGTTTCCCCTAGTTCCTTCCAAGTTTTGAATATCCTGTTCTATGTAAACTCAATGTACCATTCCATTTTAGTAAATTTGTTTTCTACTGTAAACCGCACTGATTATAATAGCGCGGTATATAAGAAATATAAATAAATAAATATAGAGGCAGAAGTCATGGGTTTGATCCCACAGTGGTGTTATTTATGAATGCTGTCTGAGGCTTTTCCTTGTCATTTCAATCAGTGCTGCCAGTAGAAACACCCTCACAGTGCTGTAGCCTAAGGTGCCTCATGGGTGCCCTGTAATGCACCCTATAGGGCACATTATAGGGTGCCTTGGCAGACAGGACACTTTATAATGTGACCTACGGGGTGCCTTATAGGGCACCTTAGGTTACGGCACTTTGAGGGTGTTTTTGTTGGCTGCTCTGTGTGGTGCAATTTATAATGAACTTTTCAGTATTTGCATTCTTACACATAAGGGTATGTTTACTAAACTGTCTTAATGTTACCTTAAGATTACGGCTCTGTGAGGGTGGTTTTGCTGGCAGCACCAATGTAAATTAAAAGGAAACACCTCAGAGAGCCTTAATAAAGAACACCACTGTGGGATTGAACCCATGACCTCTGCCTCCACAGTCATTGTACTAACCCAGGGGTGGGCAAATCCAGTCCTGGAGGGCTGTACACCAGTCAGGTTTTCATGATGTCCCTAATGAATATTCATGGACTTATTTCCATACAATGGAAGGCAGTGGATGCAAATAGATCTCATGAATATTCATTAGGGACATCATGAAAACCTGAATGGTCTGCGGCCCTCCAGGACCGGAAATGCCCACTCCTGGTGTATGTGTTCTATAGGGTAAAATATATGGATATTGTCTGCAGGAGCCACAGCTGGGGCTTGAACTTGTGACCTTCTGCCCCTGAACACTCTGGCTGTGTGCACTGCACCAAACTGTTGCCACAGAAGCAGGTTATTCCCTGGGGATACCATTACTGTTCATCAGACAGCCCTTGTCTGTTGCACTGCATGCCAACCACCTGAACAGGGCTTGGCCTTGGTGTGCTGTGGGCAGATGCCACTGCCCCCTCTACCACTGCCACCATGCTGACATGCCCTTATGCCGGTGGTGTTGGTGGTGCACAGTCCCAGGCCATCCAGTGTGCCGGTAGGTGGCTGCCTATGGTGTGGGATCTGGGGTAGGGGTGCCTACATAGACATCCGCTCTTCCCCCTGGCACTACCTGTCACTGTTATGTGCCCTTTGGGGCACCTGCTGGGTGATGTCCCTGGGACACTGTGGGACGCACACTCATGGGCATTGTTTGACCTTAGTCAGTTGCTGGCTTGCTGATTTGCAGTTTCTGCATTCCTATGTGCCACCTAGGAATCTGCCTAGTCCACCCTTTGCCCCAACTGCCGCACTGCATGTCCTGCCTTCAGCCTCCTGTACCCCATTTGCAGCCTCACCGTCTTGCCCTTTCGTACTTGGGCACTATGCTATTGCTGCACATGTATCACTACTATCACTTTTCTTGGTTTCCCTGCCTTTGCTGTACATTGCTGACTGAAATGGTTTCTCTCTCCTGCAAATGTGCCTCTAACGCGAGGTTTTCACTGGTGTTAATTTTCAGACCTTCGTTTCACAGTGTTAGTGTGCCTGGAGCCTCTCCCCACCCACTCTCCGCCCATTGACCCCTTCTCTCTGCCCTCTGGAGAGACTTACTCCACCCTCTGTGCGCCTTAACGCCGCCGGCGATGTTATCGTGCATTAAGTAACATTATTGCACGGTTTATTGTGCGATAACATTACTTATCACATGATAACATCTCCGCTGCGACGTTAGCGCTGTTTAGTAAACATACCCCTAAGAAAAATTATGAAGGTGTTTAAAGATACAAGTTAGCAGCTTTGCTGAAATTGAATTGCCTGTCAAAGTCAAAGCAAGTTTTATTAAAGGGAATTGTAAAAAATAAAAAAAAGCATAAAAAGTAAAAAGGGAAATGAAAATTTAAAAAATAAAGTTAAGAACAACCAATGAATGATGAATAATACAACTTCATTCTAACAAGTGAATTAAGTAATTAAACCAAGGTGTTAAATGTATGTTATAATGTTCTCTTTTTATGTTAGTAATTCACTGAGAATCCTGGTACACATCACATCCATGAAAGTTTGTTATTATGGAAAGACCCTGCCTCCTAACATTACAAGCACCAAGATTGATTTACTAAATTAGTATCATTGATTGAGATAGATTGAAGATGTAAATGTGTTTACCTTGTGCAAGAGATTAATTAATCCGTTACTACTATGCTGTTTTGTGCTGAAAAACAGTGTAACAAAGAGAAATGTTATGCTGTTAAGCAATGGCAATTGAATTTCTAGTTGGTTTATGATTGTATACCTTTTCTTGAGTGTCTTCTTGTTTTGTGTCCTAATCTCTTTATGTCTATAGTTATATTACTGACAATGTTCAAAGTCATGTGAGTTGAACCGTTGCCTAAGATAAGAATGTCTTCTTAAGAATTTTTGGCAAACAATTGAAATGAGTCTAAATTGAAATAGGTTTAATTTATTTGCTATAACTGGAGCACCTTGTTGTGCAGGCTAGATGGGCTATGCTGGTCTTTATCTCCCATCATTTAATGTGTTACTATGTATCTATGGCTCTTTCCCCTGCATGGGTGAAAGTGGAATTAGCAAGACTGCAAACCACCTTGATTGTAGTCAGTCTGCGCAGCATTGCTCAAAATTGGCATTTAGTCTTGATGAGAACTTAGCCATACTTCAGAGTAAGTGAAACCTTTCAGTGAATAACAATGCTCCATTTTGCAAACTTTGAATTTCTGCTTTCGGTCTTTCTGGGGCGTTTGCTACATGCTGTAGTTCATTCGTACTGCTCCTTCTCCTCCATATGAACATATTCCTCATGCAGCTGCCAGAACAATGACAATGTAGTACTAAATAGATTTCACCTCTCCACTCTCTAATTAGAATTCACTGGTGATGCAGCCTCAGTTTGAGTTCTTTGCCACTCATTCATGTTATTTTTTTGCAAGACCTACACAGTGATGAGAATCACTGTTATTTTGGGCTCCTGGTGAAACTGGTAAATCACATCTCTAGAGCTACAGGAAAAGGTGGAGTATGATGTGGGCCCCAAGACTCGGGGAGAAGATTTCTTTAAGACCCTAGATCATAGATCATTAGTTACCCTTACACTGTCTTCTGCCTTTCATCTTGGAGATCACACTCAAAAGGTCACTGGTAATTCCATTAAGCTCTGGTTAAAGATATATTTTACTGGGTGAATCACTGGGCAACCAGTTTATCTATTCTCTTTACAGACAACCAGAAAGAAAAGTGGCAAAACTATGAAAAAACAAGCACTAGGTTCATTTCTCCTGAAGTCTTCCTCCTGATTCACTTTTCTCTCTCTGGTAGAATCCTTGGGTAGGACCTCTTTCAACATTTCCTGTTCCTCTGGGATCTGCAATAACACTTCACTTCTACATGCCTTGTATGTTCCCAAAACCCAGGGAGAATCCTATTTGGCAACCTCCTAAAACTCTCCATCAGAATATGACAAGACTCCTTTGTACTGTTATCATAATGCACATTTCAGTTCACTACTCTACAGTAACCACAGCCAGTTCAACATCCACAAGAGAAAACTGTTTCTTAGGTGCCAACTGTTTATAACAAATAAACAAAAAACAAATTTACTGTACAGGGGTGGCTCTATCATTAGGCGAATTGAGGCAGTTGCCTCATGTGTCAAATATTTTGGGGTAGCAGCAAGTGTCCCCAAAACATCCCATCAGCAGCTGCCTTATTTCACTCCTGGCTACCAGTATCTGCTCTCCAGCCTCCTGACTGTTGCTGCCACTGCTGCAAAAAATTAATTATCCAAAGATTTAAATGCCTCAATGAGTTTTCTGAATCTTGCAGCTTCCATCTGGAATTGATTTTGTACTGAATTAATGCAGTACTAACCACCTTAATGCCTTCCATTTCTTTCCCCAAAGCAAATATTTTCTCCTTCTGATCTTTTAAACTAGTCTCTGTCCTTTGTACTTTCCCTTTTAATGCATGAGAAAAAACTTTTTTCACTTCAGTAGAACAAGAATTTCTAGAAAATTCATTTTGACCAAGACATTACAAACAGCTTCCGACATTACAACTGGTGGTTTAATAAGAGGGAATTGGGGAGGACAGGTGGAGTCTGAATTCCCAGACACACTAAAGGGCATGTTTACTAAGCTGCAGTAAGTGTTTGCACCTGCCATGTGGTATATATGAAAATGCCTGCATGGTATGTGCAAACACTTTGCGGTAAATGCAGGAGGCATACTCTGCATTTAATACATAAGGTAGACACTTAATGCACAGGACTGTGTTTCCTGCCTCAGGTGCTCCAGTGAGGCAGGGAACACAGTTCTGGAGAAAAACGAAAGCAAAGGACTTAGGGGTATGTTTACTAAAGGGCGCTATTTGCTCTGCTGTCATGTTATCGCATGATAAGGTGCCTTATCACATGATAATGGTGCTTTACCGGGCAATAAGGTGCCTTATCGCGCGTTAATGTGCGAAGTGGCGCAAACGAGCGCTGAAGGCAGAGAAAGGCTCCCGGAGGGCGGAGGAAGGCTCCCCAGGGGCGGAGAGAGAGGGTCAATGGGTGGAGAGTGGGAGGGGAGAGGCTCCCTGCACACTAACACTGTGGAAGCCGGGTCTGAAAACTAACGCCAGTGAAACCCTGGCGTTAGGGCAGATCTGAAGGAAAGAGAAACCATTTACGTCAACAATGTACAGCAAAGCCAGGGAAACCAAATAAAGTGATAAGTGTGATAAATGTGCACGGAACAAAAGGGCAAATAAACATTGAAAATGACCTGAACAAACTGGAAAAAACCCATAACCAAGCTGGGCAAAAGTGATATTAATGGGAAACATCAAAAAACACTACCAGGAAAGCTCCAAAAAAAGGATATCAATTTTGGAAGGGGCTATGCTCTGTCCCCATACAAGGTGAATGATCCCACAGTGAAATAGCGCTGATCAAGGTTTTCCCTTTCTATTGGACAGGTTTCCTATGGCGTGCACATGTCCCACAACAGCAGGATGGGCATGTTGGAATGGGCAACTGGACAGATGCTGGAAAAGGGGATACAAAGGGCTGCAGGCGGCATATGCTGTGGTGCAGCTGGGCCACAGTGCGGACTAGGGTGATGCCTAGGTGGCCCATAGGAATGCTGAAACAGTAGAGCCGCCAGACAGCAACTGATGAGGGCCCAACATGGGCATGAGTATGTTTCCCACAGTGTCACAGGGGATAGTACCCAGCAGGTACCCCCAAGGGCACAGAACATTGGCAGGCGGTGCTGGGGGGAAGCGTGGACGTCTATGCAGGCACCCCTACCCCAGAACCCACACCATAGGTAGCCACCTACCGGCACACTGGATGACCTGAGACTGCGCACCACCAGCACCACCAGCAGAGGGGGCAGTGGCAGCTGCCCACAGCAGACCATGGCCTAGCCCTGTTTAGGTGGGTGCCATGCACTGCAACAGACAGGCCCTCTCTGACGAACAGTCATGGTATCCCCAGGGAACAAACAGTGTGGTGCAGAACACACAGCCAGTGTGTTCAGGAGCAGAAGGTCACAGGTTCAAGTCCCAGCTGTGGCTCCCACCAACCCAGTCCCCATATTTTACCCAGTATTAAACCGTGGTAATAAAGAGGGAACCTTTATTGCAGATAACATAAACATGCCTGAAATGCCTATATTTTACCCTACAGAGCACAGACACCATAGACATGTGCAATACCTAGAGCAGAGTTTCCCAAATGCAGTCCTGGAGGGACAAACTCCATTCAGGGGTCATGCTGTCCTTGATAAAGATGCCTGTGCTGCATTTCTATGCGCCGCCCCCATGGTATGCAGATGTATCTCATGCATATTCATTAAGGACAGCATGAAAACCCGAACAGTGTTTGGCCCACTAGGACTTGAGTTGGGAACCTCTGCCCTATAGCAGCGGCCAACAGGGGCAGAACACCCGCACCCACAGGCGCCATTATCCAAAGCCTCCTGGAGAGGCAGGATGTTGAGCCCTGCGTGCAGCACCATCTCCCAATAATAGCACTTGCATACCATAGCACTGCCACCCTAAACCTGTGAATACGGTACACATATATCAAAAGGCTGCTATGATTACTGGAAGATAGCAATCCCTAGGTTAAGCACAATCTGATCATTGAGCTGTATCATAGCAACCTCTCTGATGTCTGTGGAGTGTGTTTCAGGTCTGGTGTCTGACATTGTTTACTCCAACAGTATTGCGTACCATAGCCATGCCTGCACTGTGCCCAGGACTGGTGCGGTGGCCAGGGCTGCTAAAAGCCTCTATAGTTGCACAATGCCGGCATAGGTGTGGGAGTGTGTGTCTGTCTACCCAGTGTGTGGTGGCTGCCAACACCTTCCTCAGCCCGCACTGCTTGCACTGTTGCCAGTGTCAGCCTGCCAATGCACATAATGAGGAGCAAGGTACCATGGGTATAGCCCGGACAGGGTGGCCTGGCCAGGATGCATCTGCACTGGGCATAGGGCAATGGCTCGGACATTGTAGTGCCCAGCCACCACCTGCACCGACAGGGTGGCCACAGCCTGTCCTGCTGGGAGGTCACTCTCACCCTGACTGAGCAGTGACCACAGCATGGTTAGGTTCCCCCATAGTGCTATGTAGCATTTCTCTCATGTGATATTTATGGGTTCTCTTTTGAGGCCCAATCACTGACTTATCTGCTTGGTGTGTTTTTGCTGACATTCTAGTTCTGGGTACATGCATCTTCTCCAGGAACATGCACTATAGACTAGCTAGCAGACTCTCTGCAGCTAGTATGTGTCTGGCTGGAACACCTTGCAGGGTGCAGTGGCTGGAGGCTTGCTGCTGGAGAATGTCAGGTAGTGGTGGGGGGCAACTGAGCATTTCCAGGCCTACTGTCTGCTATTGCTTTATGGACATGAACAGCTCTGCATTAACTGCCCTGTAGGGTAGATGGTTGGGTGGTGGTACATAATAAGCCTATGGGTCCAAACATCCCCCCCTTTCCTACTTCATGTGACCATTGCACCAACACAGGATATGCACTATTCCGGGTGCATCATAGCCCATAAGGGCTAAACACGACTGAGAAACACAGATGTATCCTAGATGTGTCTGCAGGAACTACCTATCACACACACTAGCACTGATAAGGACCTGCAGTATGGCACATTTCAACCATGAAAGGTGCTGTGGACCTGGTGCTGGGCGCCCCACCTCACCCTCAGGGTGAGCACAGTACCCGCACAATGTGACAGTCTGTAGCTACTCTGTGCCAGTAACACACACGGTCAGTACCCCCTACCAGGCTGAGGTGCTGTGGGGGTGCACACGGTCAGTTCCCCCTACCAGGCCGAGGTGCTGTGGGGGTGCATACCCCATCTTGTGTTCATCTGTAGACTGCTGATTTGCATGTGCAGTGCATCATGGGTATGGGTGGGTTAACCCTATCCCAGTAACCACAGCAGACAGTTTGTGTGGTGACCTGCAGTCCTTCTGTAGCCAGCCAGGGGTTTGTTAGCAGCTGTAGCCCACTGTCACTTCACTGTCTGTGGAGCCAGAGGTCATGGGTTTGATCCCACAGTGGGGTTATTTGATAGGGCTGTCTGAGGCACTTTCTTTTTTAATTTAAATTAGCGCTGCCAGCAAAAACACCCTCACAGTGCTATAGCCTTAAGGTGCCTCATAAGGCGCCCTCTAAAGCGCTCTATAAGGCACCCTATAAAGCGCCCTATAAGGCACCTTATAAGGTGCCCTACAGGGAACATTATAAGGTGCCTTGGCGGACAGTGCACTTTATAATGTGCCCTCTGGAGTGCCTTATAGAGCGCCTTATGCGGCACCTTAGGTTACGGAACTGTGAGGGTGTGTTTGCTGGCAGCACTAATTTAAATTAAAAAAGAAAATACCTAAGACAGCACTGATTTAAAGTAAAGAGTAATGCCTCAGACAGCCTTACTCATCAAGCCCACTGGGGAATCAAACTCACGACCCCTGTTTCATCAGTCAATGTATTAACCATGGTGTTACACCTCTGTTGCTGTGTTTGTAGGTCAGCGCACCTAATTAAGGCTAATGCGCATTAACGTGCCACGGCTCCCTCTATCGCATGAAAAGTACCTTATTGCACGATAACCCTAAATCAGTGGTTCTTAACCAGTCCTCCTTGAACCCCTAGGCCAGTCGGGTGTTCAGGATAGCCCTAATGAATATGCATGAGATATATATGCATTAGAGATATCCTGCCAACCTGACTGGTTTGTGGCCCTCTAGGGCTGGATTTGGAGATCCCTGCCTTACACCTCTGTCATTTAAGATTGTGAGTGGGCAAGGTGCAGATGTCCTAGACGTCAAAAGGGTAGATAGAATGTGTCACATGCCTCCTCAATTCTCACCACCACCAAAAAGTTGTCTAATAGACAATATTTTGGTGGTGGTGAGAAGCAAAGAGGCATATGACAAATTCTATCTAACCTTTTTGATGTCTTGGAGATCTGCACCTTGCCCACTCACATTCTTAAATGACAGAGATGTAAGGCAGGTGTCTCCGAATCCAGTCCTAGAGGGGCCACAAACCAGTCAGGTTGGCAGGATATCTCTAATACATATATATCTCATGCATATTCATTAGGGCTATCCTGAACACCTGATTGGCCTAGGGGTTCAAGGAGGACTGGTTAAGAACCACTGCCCTAAATGCTACCTTAAGACTGGAACGCCCACTACCTCATATTTATTTATTTATTTATTTACATTCTCTTATATACCGCGCTATTCTGCATCAGTGCGGTTTACATTGAACAAACTGAAATTACATTGAACAGGGCATTATAACTTGGAGATATCTATTTTACAGGGAACATGGGCTATGGAGGGTTAAGCAGATTGCCCAAGACCACAAGGAGCACCTGTGGGACTAGAAACCCCAGTCCTTCCGGCCCAAGGTTGCTGTCCTCTAGTGGGATTTGTACCCCCGACCTTCTGGCCTGAAGTATATGGCATCCTGCACACTAACACCGGCTGCACATTAAGACTGCTTAGTAAACATACCCCTAAGTGGCTGCAACTGACATGTCCCCCTCCCTGAAGACCCATCCAAGTCCCCGATCAAGCCCCTCCCACTGATCTAGTCCCAATCCTGATCAACGCCCTCACCAATCCAGACCCCCCACCCCCTTCAGAACCACCCTCCCCCAGACAGCAGCTGAATATGGTCTATTTCTCCAAGAACTCCTTCTGGAGAAGCCTAGTTTAATACTAAAAATGAAGTTTAATTTAAAAACAATTCCTGGCCCCATAGAAAAGCATTGAGTGTGCTGGGGGAAGTACAGTGGCTAGGGAAATGCAGGGATCTCTTTAGCGAGCAGTCTTTCAGGAGAGAAACTGCAGAGTCTGATGCAGGGAGGCAGTATTTAAATTTGCTGCTTCAGAGGCTTACAAGAGCAGCACAGAGCCCTAGGACATACTTATAACTGAAGATTGGGGGTGGGGGGGTGGGGGGGTCTCTTTTCCAGAGAAGAGCTGGGGTACTATTTGCAGTTCTAGCAATGGAAGATCACTAAACAGTTGATTTTGGAAGGATTGAAGCGAAACTGAACGAAGCCGTTGAGGGCCAGAAAAGAAGAGGGAAGGAGGTCTGTGTGGGCTTTGAAAGGCTTAAGGTAACTGGAAATTGGGTTAAAAAGGTTTGACTTTGTTTAGTCAATGGTCTGCTTATTGTTTGATATCTGCTTAGAGAGGGAATTGGAAGACAGAGAGATAATAGACTCTGGGTTTTATTAATTGTGCCCTGTGTTTGAAGCACAGATTTGCTGGGTACAAGGTATATTGGAGGGAAATGATTTGCTCAAACAGTTCAGAATATAACTTTCTGACTGAGTTTTCATTTTACAAGTTCTGGTTATGGACAGAACTAAGAGAGAATGTGTAAGGAAAGAACAGAAGGGAGCTTCTTTAAGAATTTTTTTTGAAGTAGTGAAAAGCTTCTGAGCATAAAGAATTGACTCAGCTTTTGTCTGTTGAGAAACACAATCAAAATCCTGAAAAGGATTACTTGGAGCAGGGTTTGAAAAAAAAACAAGGACATTTTTCCTGCTTTATAAATTGGAAAGTTTCTAAGGAATACTGGATTAAGCTCCTTCAAGGAACTAAGGGGTATGTTTACTAAACCACGGTAAAGGAGCAGTCTTTTCTGTGTGTTAATGGCAGATATGAGGGGTTACTGTATGGTAAGTGTGCTGGGTGTAACAGAGGTGTTCCGGTGTTAAGGGGTGCTAGTGGACACTTACCGTATGGTAATAGCTCATTTTGCGTTAAGGGGTGGTAGTGGACACTTACCATATGGTAATAACATATGCTGCAGGAAGGTGCATGCACCTTAATGCAGAAAAGTCACTGAAAAACTGAAAGAGGGGCAGGGAAGCCATTGGAGAAGGTATGGATGCAAGCACAATTGGTAGCTGATGGAGTTGATTTACCTGATGCCTGGCAATGTGGCAGTATGTGTGATGAGCATGTTTGACCGTACAGCAGACCTATGCTGTTGACTAAGCGAGATAGGCGGCTGCCTAGTGATGATGGTCAGTGTGGATGTTGGCTGTGTTGTGGGTGAGTGGTGGCGGCAGCAGAGTCAGTCCTATATGCACCTGAAACCATACATTGTACCATAAGCTACATTATAGGGGTATGTTTACTAAACCGCGGTAATGTTACCCGTGTTAGGTTCTGCGGTAATGGTATGGATGCCCATATAAAGGAGTGGGCGGTGCATCATTACGGCAAGCCATGTCAGTTAAAGAGCATTACAAGGTACCTTAGGCTAACGTGTGTTACAAGGCGCCTTATAAGGCACCTTACAAGGGCACCTTATAAGGCACCTTACAAGAGCACCTTATCAGGCACCTTACAAGGGCACCTTATCAGGCACCTTACAAGGGCACCTTATAAGGCACAAGAGCACCTTATAAGGCACCTTACAAGGGCGCCTTATAAGGCACCTTACAAGGGCACCTTATAAGGCACCTTACAAGGGCACCTTATAAGGCACCCTATAAGTTGCCTTGTAAGGCGCCTTGTCATGTGCCTTATAAAGCACCTCATAGGTCTCCTTAGGCTAGGCGCCGTATTAGGTACCCCTAGACAAGGCACCTTAGAAGGCACCCTGGATTATGGGACCATAGGTTAAGGTGCCCTAACAATGTTACGGTGCCCCAGGTTAGTGTGCCCTAAGGGCTGCAAGGTGCTGCAGGTTGACATGCATGATCTGTGAGGCATAGAAACAGATGTAACCCTAACACTGGACAGAGCATCGAGGAAAGGCAATGAACAGGTGATTGAAGGAGGGAGAGCTGGGAGCTGCTGGACCTGCCACATCTGCGGGCATCCCATGTGGCTGCCAGTAATGTTGACAAACATGTTGGGGGCAGCTGTACCATGGCACAGAGTGAGGCAGTTTAAAGTACTGGAAAGATAGTGGGTGGCAGATGTTGGAAATATGTGTCTCCCAGTGAAGGTAGAGGTGGCAAGATAGTTACAATGATGGGTGGACAGAGGAGTGGTGGTGCCATGCAGATCAGGCACAGGCGAGGCAAACATGAAGAAGCGCAATGCAGGAAAGGCTAGCAGTGCAGGACATGGGGTGGCAGCCTGCACAGGAAGACAGGACTCTACACAGCTGACAGATGCAGATAGATGGACTGAAAGGATTGTTGACAACTGTGGTGAGGGTATTATGGGCTGGCAGCGCAGATCTGCAAAGATATGACTGTTATAGGCATGCAAAATATTTGGGTTGGACAGGCATGAAAGGAGGGCAAAATGAGGAATTGAACCCCTAACATACTGTCTAGAATGTCATTGTACTAACCAGTAGGCTATACCTTTATGTCCTGTTGCACAGCAATGGCTGGGTACAGGACTGCAGGTCACCACACAAACAGTCTGCTCTGTGTGCCAGGATAGGGTACACCCACCGGTAACCATGATGCACTGCACATGCAGATCAGCAGTCAAAATCTGTTCAGCAGATGGGGTATGCACCTCCCCAGCACCTCAGCTTGGTAGGTGGAACTGACACTGTGTGATACTGGCACAGAGTAGCTACAGACATTGTGCGGGTTCTGTGCTCACCCTGAGAGTGAGGTAGGGCGCCCAGCACCAGGTCCACAGTACCCAGGTTGGTTGAGATAGGCTTTGCTGCAGGTCCCCATAATTGCCAGTGTGTGGTTGGTATTCTTTGTACTCATACCTAGGATAATCCTGTGTCCATCTGTATTCCACAGTCATGTTTAGTCCCTATGGTCACTTGTTAGAAGAGCAGTGGGGTGCCTGGACTCACATGCCGATTATGCAGTGCCACCTAACAAACTTCCCTCTGTGGGTCAAGGTGGTATACAGGATCTTCCCCCAACAGACCCACACTCTACATCTTTGCAATGGAGGCAGTGGAGAGACATGCTAAGGGACTGTGGGACCAGCAACCCCAGGGCTGCTGGTGATAGGGGGCTGTCTGGGGCAGTTGATGCAGATCTGTACATTTTACAGGGGCACTGGCAGACAAGCAGCAAGCTTGGAGACACTCAGCTGCCCCCCACCATGATCTGACATTCACCAGCAGAGAGCACAGTTAGTCTGCACCCTGCCAGGTGTTCCAGCCATACACATGCTAACTACAGAGAGTCCATAGTGCAAGCTCCCAGGAGAATTAAGTACACCCAGAAGTAGGATGTGAGCATACAGTTCAGTGATTGAGCCACAGAACAGAAATCACACAAACATCACTAAAAACAGACAGTGTAGAGCACTATGTGGGAACCTAGACATGCCATGGTCACTGTTCAGTCAGGGTGAGCGTGACCTCCCAGCATGACATGATGTGGCCACCCTGTCCATGCAGGTGGTGGTCGGGCACTACAATGTCCCAGTCCTTGCCCTACACCCTGTGCAGATGCATCCTACCCAGTCTGCCCTGTCCGGCCCATACCCACATTACCATGCTCCTCATTATGCACATTGGCAGGCTAACAATGGAAACAGTGTGTGCAATGTGGGCTCAGTGAGGTGCAGTCAGCCAATAAACAGTGGATAGACATACACGCACTCCCACTCCTATTTCAGCATTGTGCAAAGATAGGGGTGGTTGGCAGCCCTGCCCGCCACACTAGTCCTGAGCATAGTGCAAGCATTGTTAAGGTATGCAGATGGTAGTATCATTGCCATGGTGGTAACTGCTGCTCTGTGCCTGACCGAACAGCCTGACTCTCCAAGGGGCTTTGGATAGTGGAGCCTGTGTGTGGGGGTGTTTGTGGCCCTGTTGGCCACTGCTTTGGGAATTGCACATGTTGATGATGTATCTGCATTGTAAGGTAAAATATGGGGATATGTTCTGCCAGATCCACAGCTGGGACTTGAATCTGTGACCCTCTGCTCCTGGACATACTGGCTGTATGTATTGCACCACATTGTTGTCACAGAGGCACAGTAGTCCCTGAAGCTACCTGTACCGTTCCTCAGCCAGACCTTTTCTGTTGCACTGCACACCATGTACTGGTACAGGGCATGGCCTAGGTCCACTGCAGGCAGGTGCCACTGCCCTCTCCATCATGAACACCTCCCCCCTGCCGTGCTGACATGACCATATGCTGCCGTTGCTGGTAGGACGGCCATCCACTGTAGAGGTAGGCGGTTGCCTGGGGAGTGGGGTCTGGGGTTGGGAGGGCATACATGGACAACCTCACATCCCCCCCATCACCGCCTACCAATATTATGTCCCTTCCATATGGGGGAGGGATGGCTGGGGGGATGTCAGTTCCATGCCCTGGCAACGTTTGGCTAGGGTGGACCAGGTAGATGTAGGTGGATTGTGTTTGGTCTTGGTCAGCTGCTGTCTTGCTGATTTCCCCTTTCTATGTTCCTATGTGCCACCTAGGCAACAGCCCAGTCCACCTTGTGCCCCAGCTGCCCCCACTACATGTCCCGCCTGCAGCCCCCTATGCCCCATTTGCACCATCGCCATAGTGGTCTTTCATACTTGGGCACTATGCTGTTGCTACAAATGGATCACTACTATCACGTTTCTTGGGCTCCCTACCTATGTTGTACATTGCCGACGCTAAAATGGTTTCACCCTCCTGCAAATGTGCACCTAACGACAGGTTTTCAGTCCCGGTAATGTTATGCCCTTAATTTCCCTGTGTTAGTGTAGCAGGAGCCTCTCCCCTCCCACTCCCACCCATTGACCCCTTCTCTCCGCCCTCTCTCCACCCTCTGCAGGACTTACCGCGGCCGGTGACGTTAACGCGCGTTATGTAAAGTTAACGTGCGTTAACGTTATGTTACCAGGTGTTAACGTTACTTAACACATGTTAATGTTACTTAACGCACGTTAACTTAGCCGCTGCTACATTACCGCAGTTTAATAAAAATACCCCATAGTGTCTGTGAGTTGTGGACATGTATCCAGATGTACTGTCAGTGTGTGGCATGCCATAGGCCAGGGCAGTATCTGGGTGGAGGCAGCATGTGCCTGATGTGGGCAGCAAAGTGAGAATTGTCCATGAGTGCTCATGTGGAGCAGTCATAAGAGAGGTGTGCATGGTATGGCTAACTGCTGCAAATGACCCCTGATGGCCATGGTGGGGTAGCTTACTGCCAGTAAACTGCCCCACTATGAATCTCCCTGAAGGTCAAATGGTGGGTGCAGGGCTGTGCTATGGATCATTCAAGCAGAGAATTTGCATTGTGTGTAGTGAGTGGATGTATGGGATCATACAGGCCAAAAGCATTTGGTGTGTGTGAACCAAAAGTAGCAGTGCCATGGGCTACATGAAACACCATTTGTGCAGGTGGGACTGGTGCCTCAGCCTGCGCAACTGGAAGACAATACACCCAACAAAGTGGCATGATAGAAAGGGACAAGTTGAGCCCATTTTCCCCATGTGGGACAAGTAATGATTGCAGAACAGTGCAGGGGATGGCTATGCAATGAATGTTAGGTGTCTGAATGTACAAGATATATCCTTTTTACGTAAAGCTGGGAGGTCACAATGATGGCAAAACAGAAAACGCATTCATACCAGTTGACCCAGACATCTGCTGTGTATACATCACTGACCCGCTGCAATGCTCCGCGGCAGGGCCACTAAAGCCAAGCTCACAGATGTCCATGATGAGTAATGCCATGTTGGGCTACCCAATGTGTGACCATAATGCATAAAGATGTAGAAGAATGATTGTCTGCAGGTCACAGCAGAGCCAGGACTGTGAAAATGCACCCAGGTACAAAATGAGCATGTAGGAATCAAACCCTGGACCTTTGATCATGGAGATATTGCACCAACCAGTAGGCTATATCTCGACATGATCCACATGTTGAGGTCTCCAGTGATACCTGTGTGTTCCCAGTTCTGGGACCCAATCACTGAGATACCTGCTTGGTGTCTGTGCTGTATATCCCACTTCTGGATGCACATGGTTCCTCTGTGAGCATGCACTACGGACTGGCTTATGGGATGTCTGCAGTTAGTCTGTGCATGGTTGGAACACCTTGTAGGGTGCTACAGGTGCAGTCTGACTGTGCCGTCTGATGGTGAATGGCCATGGTGTGGGGCAGTTGAGGTTTCCCAGGCCTACCCCCAGCATTACTGCTGGTCTGCTACTGCCCCGGTCACAGGTATGGCTCTGGCCCACCAGCCCTGGACACTGTGCTGGGGATCCTCTTCAATGGTCTCCAGATACCGCATTTTCACAGTAGCAATGGGGGTAGGAAACAGATTTTTGGCAACTCTCGATCTCACAGAGGCTTATTTGCATGTTCCCTGCCATCCAGAACATCTGCACTTTCTCTGTTTTGCGGTGCCAAGGGGCCATTTCCATTTTCGAGCGTTACCCTTCAGTCTGGCGACCACCCCCTGTACCTTCACCAAGGTCATGGTGGTGATGGCGGCAGCTCTCCACAAGAAAGGGGTTCTCGTCCACCCGTACCTAGACGATTGGCTGATCCAGGCGAAGTCCAGGGACGATAGCGAAAAGAGCGACAGTGCGGGTGGGAGAGTTCCTTCAAAGTCTTGGTTGGGGTCAACCTGGCAAAGAGCCAGTTAGGGCTGGCCCAGGAGCTAGAGTATTTGAGAGCATGCTTTGATAACTGTGTGGGCAGGAATTTCCTGCCGGTTCACCAGGCACAGGAGCTACGACAATTGATACGGCAGGTCCTGAAGAGGGCAAGACCATCAGCGTGGCATTATCTGCAGGTTCTGGGGACCATGGCGGCCACTCTTGAGCTAGTCACATGGGCAAGGGCACATATGCAATTGCTGTAGAGGGCTCTGCTCCGTCGATGGTCCCATCAGAGTCAACCCCTATCCCAAGTACTCCCCTGCCCACGGAGCGCCAGGAGAGCCCTCAGTTGATGGCTGCATGTGGAAGGAGTCCCTCGTGTGGGTTCCTCAGATGACTAGCCGGTCAGGTTGGAAAGCCCATTGAGAAGGAAGCTTTGTTCAGGGACAAGAGTTGGCAGGAGGCCCTGTGGTTGATCTACAGGCCCGAGATGCGAGCGGTGACCTTGGCGCTGGAAAGTTTTGAGCCATGGTTGCAGGGGAAGGTAGTCCAAGTCCTTTCAGACAATGTGACCATGGTGGCTTATGTCAACTGGCAAGGAGGCATGGGCAGTGCAGCCCTGGAGGAGGAGGCCAAAGGTCTGTTCGGATGGGCAGCGATTCGTCTCCAGGCATTATTAGCAGCGCACGTAGCAGGAGTTGACAGCGTGATGGCAGACTACCTCAGCTGAGTGTGCATGGACCGCAGAGAGTGGCAGCTCAATCAGTAGGTGTTTGAGCAGGTGGTCCGCCGATGGGGCACACTGGTCATGGACCTAATGGCAATGTTCGAGTCGGCCAAGTCTTTTCAGTAGAAGAAGAGAAGAAGTCCAAGGGCCTGGATGCTCTAATTCAGCAACCTTTTTTTTTTAAACACCATTGCACATTGTCCGAGAACACCTGGACCACTTTCCAGTGAACTAACCGTGCAAATGCTCTGAGGGCCAGGAACACTGCCCACAATTCCAACCTGTTGATGGACCACTGAGCCTCCTGAGGACTCCAGAAACCCTGGGCTTAATGCCCCTCACAATGCGCCCCCCCACCCAGATAAGCTGGCATCCATAGTCACCTGAATCTACTGCAGGGCTTCGAGAGGCATACCCCTCTCCAGATTCCCCAGATGGAACAACCACTGTAGTGACTTCCGGGTGTCTGGGCAATAGGGCAATCGCATCGAGAGAGGCTGTCGCTGGTGGGACCAACGATGCAGTAATGACCGCAAAATCTAAATCTAAATCTAAATCTTTGCTCAACATGGATGGGTAGAGCCTGCAGCTCTCTGAACAAACTGTTTGCTGTCTGTGCCAGTATAGAATGGTCCCTCCACTACCCATGAGGCACTGCACATGCAAAACAGTGGTCTGCAACTAAAGAACCAATGGAGAATGCACTGATACAGCATATCAGCTCAGTAAGACCCACTGGCTGTGTGTACTACATGCACATAACCACTGCAAGCCCTGCTGCAGAGTGGTATCAGATGCCACCCCGAGGGTGAGGAGGGGTGCCCAGCACCTAGTCCACTGACTCTGAACTTAGAGATGTCTTTGCTAGTATGTTATGCTTTTTCTTCTTGTTTGCCTGCCCTTAATAACAGTGCAGGTTAGTGACCACTGTCAATATGCTGCTGCTATGGACAGCCACTGGGGTGGGGGTGTGTAGACTGGTGTGGGGCTACTGTCCTGTCAGGATCCCCATGAGTAGGCCATGAACTACTGCTTTCCCAACTATTGAGGATTGACAGTTGATTACAGTACAGGCCATAAGACTGCCCCTGCTACCCTTCATTGGGCTGGGTCAGCCAAACATAAACCAACTGCAGTTGGGCAGCATGCATATAGTGTGAGCATATGTACTCTGCCTTGCGATACTCAGCATTGACACCCAGCTGTTTGCTCAGTGATTAGCATTTCCAGACAGAGAATGCCTCCACATCTGGAGTCCAACATTGTAATGGCTCTATGTGGATACATAGCTGTGCCATGGTCACTTTTTGGTCATAGTGAGAGTGCCATCTCAGCATGACATACAGTGGCCAAACAGGCAATGCACATGGCAGACAGGCACAATGATGTCTCAGCCAGTGACCCTACCATTGTGGCAGACACATCCAAGCCAATCTGCACTGTTTAAGGCAATACCACAATGCTCTGCTTTGCCTTATTCACATTTTCCAAACAGGCTGGGAAAAACTCAGACAATGTGAGCCAAAGTGCAGTGCAGAAAGCCACAGGACAAAGGGGAGCCATACACACACACATGCATATACTCTCATTGGCGCACTGTGCAAAAGTGGAGATGGTTGGCATTCCTGCTTGACACTCCTGTCTCAATGTCAGCTCAAGGACTGATATGTATGCTCTCTTTGCAGATGCTATTACCGTGCCTTGGCCTCACCACATGTTGTTACCGTGTGCTATTAGCCTCCAACCAGCTGTGGATAGTGGAGCTTGTCAGTGCTGCTGGTGGATGTTTCCACCCTTGCTGGCCATCCCCTTGCGGGTTGCACATGTTGGAGCTGTACTTACACTGTCAGCTAAACCTTGTGCACATGAAGATGCAATACAGAAACCCCAGCAGGGACCTGAACTTGAGACCCTCCACATATATACACACACACACACCAACTGTGTGTGTTGCACCACAGTGCTGCCTTAAAGGAATAACAACTCCTGTTGCTGACATGCTTCCCTTCAGCTGGCCTTTGGCACATGCTACATTGTGCATGGTGCACACAACCAGGACAAGACTTCTGTCTGCAACAGGCTGGTGCCACTTTTCACACCACCACCAACACCCCACCATGCAGACATGCCCTTGCATTGTCAGTGGTGGTGGTCACAGTCCCATCATGTTAAACATGCGGGTTTGGCGGGTGCCATGGGCACAAGGGCCAGATGGGGGGGGGGCAAGGGCACAAATGGACAGCCATGCAGCCCCCCTCCCACCAGCTGCCCATGCAGGGGCCCCATCATCACCTGCCACCAATACATCTTGGGGGGAGGATAGCAGCCACTACTGTGATATTTCCCTGGCACCTGCATTTCCCAGCTACCTGGAGGGCTACAGCATCTGGCACTATCGGCCTCTCCCCCCACAGCTGGGTTCTGCGGCAGCAGGGGGGGGGGAGGGAGGCAGCCTGGATCTCTGCCTGGGGTGCCAGGACTCTTGGACCGCCCCATGTGGCACATTGCCTTTCCACAGCAGTAGCAGGAATGTGTGCTGCCACTGTCACTGTGGGATCATGACAAACATCACAGATGATAATGCGGATGGCAGAATACCCCTTTATGGAGAGGCCCAAAAGGTTGGGGCCTGGTGAAGAGATGGCTGAGGGGGAGATATGATAGAGGTCTATAGATTATTGACTGGAGTGGAACAGGTAAATGTAGGTTGCGTTTTATACCATCAGACTGTGGATAGACTAGGGGACCTGCAATGCGGCTACAGTGTAACCCATTTGGGTCTTCTAGGTAAAAATATTTTTTCAGTCAACGTGTAATCAGTCCCTGCAGTCCATTACCAGAGGATGTGGTAAAAGCTGTCAGTGTAGCTGGGTTTGAAAATGTTTGAATGGGTTCCTGGGTAATGGTCCATAAATCATTACTACAGAGGACCCAAGCTATGCATTGCTTGCCCCATTACAGTTACTGGGGATCCTGTGTGTCTTCTGTGGAAACCTCTAGGTACTTGTGACCTAGATTGTGCAGTGTTGGACACAGGATACCGGGTATGATTGACCTTGGTCTGACACAGTCTGGCATATTATGTAGTCTTATGTTCCTATGTGCCATCTAGGCAGCTGCCTGGTCCACCCTGTGCACCAATAGCTCCCACTGCATGACCCATGTGCCACCTCCTTTGTCCCCATTTGTACCATCAACATTGTGCACTTTCATACATGGGCACTATGCTGTTGCTGCTAATGGAGCACTACTACTATCACTCACTTGGGCTCCCCTGTCTGTGCATCACATTGCAGATGTAAAATGGGTTCTCTCTCCTCAAAAACACTCTTTCCACCAGGTTTTGAAATGCATTCGGGTTCCTGTCATTAAGGTGCCTGAGTTAAGGGAGCAAGTCTTGTTCCCGCCCACTCCACACTCATTGACCCCCACTCTCTGCCCCCATGCATGCCTTCTCTCTACCCACAGGTACTGTTAGTGCATGCTAAAGTGCCTGGTACCGTTAGCGCACACTAAAGTGGCTTTTTGCATGCGCTAAGTGTGCATGTGCATAGTTAGCGTACTCTAACGGCACACTTGCTCCTTTATCGTCGTTTAGTAAACATACCCCTAAATGTTCTGGTTGTTAAGATTATAGCAAAGCTTCTTAGAGGAAAGGAATATTTTAAATCCTGTACAGAGGAGCTGATAGCTCTGCTGGGAGTGGCAATTTGGAGTCCTCTGAGCAAGGGGGAAAGGGGAAACTGCCTTTCTTTGAAACAGCTTAAAAAATTGGAAAGGAAAGCTGTATTGAGCTCCTCTAAGGAACCTACGATTTCTGGAAGCTGAAACTATAGGGAAGCTCTTTGGAAAATATATATGTTTAATCCTGTGAAGGAATCCAGATAGCTCTGCTGAATCTGGGCAGTTTAGAATCCTAAGGGTAGTGACACTGCTGCATGCTATTGGAAGCAATGCAGAGGGAGAGAGAGAGAGAGAGGCACTGGTTTTAGACTTCTGGCAGAAGGACACTGCCTATTTAAGGTTTAAACTGGAAAGTCCTGCGTTCTTAAAGGAATAACTTTATAGGACTGTGAAAGGTGAGACTGGACAGTGTTTGTGTGGGCTTAGATAGCGACATTCAATTATCTTTTATTTTTGGATAGGAGTAGGGACAGTATACTGCATCAAATCCCAGCCAAAATATTAACCCCCAAGTAACTGTGGACGCAGCCTCAATTTAGATTAGCTTTATTTATTGATTTATTAAAGTTAGGGAGTAGGTAAAGTCTGGATCATCGCTGTACCAGAGTAATCCTGAGTTCCTGTGACATCGGATCTCCTGGAAAAGGACACCGCAGGACTTCTGGAGACTAGGCCCCTTAGGAAGAAAGTTTCTGGGAAGAAAGGTCCCCAGTACACAAATACTCTGAGAGATTAAAAGAACTACATTTCTGAGCTCATACTTTACATTACCAATTGAAATACATACAGAGTACTCTGGAAAATAAGAGAACTTATCTGTTAAAAAGTGGAAGTTCCTGTATAAAGAAGTATATTCATAGTAAGAGAGAAACTGTAAAGAGTATCCTAAAGGGAAAAACTGAAACACTTGAGTATTTTGTATTGGAAGACTACTGTGAACAAAAGAGAAACACTGAATATTGATTTATTTCTGAGTTCTAAGGTGCAACCATGTATAAATACTTTACAAGGAAACATAGGGGTCTGTTTACTAAGGGGTGCTAGTGGCTTCCGTGTGAAATCAGAGCCGCAGCCCCGTGACTCTGATTTTGAATGGAACCACTAGCACCACTTGGTAAACAGACCCCATAAAAACATGACAGCAGAAAAAGACCTACTGATATCGTATTGATTTAACTTGTTTAACTAACTGTTAAAATGTTTGAATCCATCTTTAAACTTATTCAACAAGTTCTATAAGCTTAATTAATTTATCTGAAAATTCTGGGTTCCGTTCCTTGCAAAATCTACCCTATCACAATAATTGTAATATCACCTTGGTAGGGGCTTATCCAGATTTGTTTATTTTTCCTCAGCCTTTCTCCACCTAACAGTGGAGCTGGATGAGACGAGGTTAGTGACTTCTGTAAGTCTCTATCGAAGGGGGATGTCAGACTGTGAGGTACTCATTTGGCCCACTGGACTACACTAAGGGGTATGTTTACTAAACCGTCCTAATGTTACCGGCGCTAGTTGAGGCGATAATGTGAAGAATGCTATATGAGGAGTGGGCGTTCCAGTCCTAAGGTAGCAAGAATCTGTATTGCGCGATAGTGGGCGCCGTGGCACGTTAACGCGCGTTAATCCCAAGTACATGCCAGTGCAGTATTAGAAGCTATAACAATATAGCCCACTGATTACTGCAATGATTGTGGAAGCAGAGGTCATGGGTTTGAACCTGCAGTGGTATAATCTAAAAAGACTGTCTGAGGCATTTTCTTTTAATTTAAATCAGTGCTGCCAGCAAAAACACCCTCACAGTGCCGTAACCTAAGGTGCCTCATAAGGCACCTCATAGGTCACATTATAAAGTGCCCTGTCTGCAAAGGCACCCTATAATGTGCCCTATAGGGCGCTTTATAGGGCACCTATGAGGCACCTTAGGCTACAGCACTCTGAGGGAGTTTCTGCTGACAGCACTGATTGAAATGAAAAGGAAAAGCCTCAGACAGCATTCCTAAATAACACCACCCATGATCTCTGCCTCCACAGTCACTGAAGTAACCAGTAGGCTACATCTCTATAGCTACTACCACACTGCTGGCTGGCTACAGAAAGACTGTAGGTCACCACAAAAATTGTCTGCTGTGGCTACCAGGATAGGGTAAACCCACCTGTACCCATGATGCACTGCACATGCAGATCAGCAGTCTACAGCTGATCACATAATGGGGTATGCACCCCCACAGCACCTCGGCCTGGTAGGGGGAACTGACCGTGTGTGTTACTGGCACAGAGTAGCTACAAACCGTGACATTGTGCGGGCCCTGTGTTCACCCTGAGGATGAGGTGGGGCACCCAGCACCTGGTCCGCAGCACCTGGCTTAGCTGAAATAGACTATGTTATTTATTTATTTACATTCTCTTATATACCATGCTATTCTGCATCAGTGTGGTTTACATTGAACAAACTGAAATTACATTGAACAGGGTATTACAACTTGGAGATAACTATTTTACAGGGAACATGGGCTATGGAGGGTTAAGTGGCTTGCCCAAGATCACAAGGAGCATCTGTGGGACTAGAAACCCCAGTCCTTCCGGCCCAAGGTTGCTGTCCTCTAGTGGGATTTGAACCCCCAACCTTCTGGCCTGAAGTACCTTGCCACAACCACTAGGCCACTCCTCCACTCCTGTTGCAGGTCCCCATCAGTGCCAGTGTGTGATAGGTAGTCCTTGCAGATACACCTGTGTCCAACTGTATTTCCCAGTCATGTTTAGCCCTTGTGGACTATGATGCACCCAGAATAGTGCATAGCTTGTGTGGGTGCCATGGTCACATGTTATAGTTAAAGAGGGGTGTATGGACCCAAAAAAGGATTATGTAGCACCACCCAACCCACCCTCTGTGGCTCAGGGTGGGGGGAAAGGATCTACCACCAACAGATCCACATTGTACATCTCTGGCAGGAGAGAGAACCACCAACCCCAGTCCTGCTGGGGAACAGGCACCCGATGCAGATCTGTACACATCACATAAGGCAGACTGCTGGAGAAGCTCAGCTGCCCCCACCACTATCTGACATTCACCAGCAGAGGGCACAGTCAGTCTCTACTCACTGTACCCTGCAAGGTGTTCCAGCCATACATATGCTAACTGCAGACAGTCTGCTAGCTAGTACATGTTCCTGGAGGAACTGTGTGCAACCAAAAATGGGATGTGAGCACACACAGCAAGCAGGTATATCAGTGTTTGGGCCCCAGAAAACAGAACCCACAAATATCACTTAAAAGAAATGATGCATAGCACTATGGGGGAACCTAGCCATGCCGTGGTCACTGCTCAGTCAGGGTGAGAGTGACCTCCCAGCATGACCTGCTGTGACCACCCTATCTGTGCATGTGGTGGTCGGGCACTACAATGTCCCAGCCATTTCCCTATACCCTGTGCAGGTGCATCCTGCCCAGGCCACCCTGTCCGGGCCATACCCACAGTACCTTGCTCCTCATTATGCACATTGGCAGGCTAACACTAGAAACAATGCAAGCAGTGTGGGCTCAGTAAGGTGTAGGCAGCCACAACACACTGGATAGACATACACACACTCCCACATCTATGCCAGCATTGTGCAAATATGGAGGTTTGTGGCAGTCCTGGCTGCCACAACAGCCCTGGGCACAGTGTGGGCATTGCTATGGTACGCAATACTGTTGGGGTCACTCCCCGGGGTGGTAAACACTGTCAGAAGCAATAACTGAAACACACTCCACAGATATCAGAAAGGTTACTATGATGAATCTCTATCAACAAATCGTGTTTATCTTAGGATTTGTTAGCTGACATTAATCATAGCAACCTTTTGATATATGTGGAACGTGTTCCCAAGTTTAGGACGACATTGCTAAGGTATACAGGTGCCAGTATTTGGAGATGCTGCTCCGCGCAGGGCCCAACAGCCTGACTCTCCATGAGGCTTTGGATAGTGGAGCCTGTGGGTGTGGGTGTTTTTGCCCCTGTTGGCCGCTGTTCTAGAGCAGAGGTTCCCAACTCCGGTCCTGGTGGGCCAAACACTGTTCAGGTTTTCATGCTGTCCCTAATGAATATGCATGAGATACATTTGCATACAATGGGGGCGATGCATACAAATGCAGCACGGGCATATATATTATGGACAGCATGAAACCTAAATGGTGTTTGGCCCTCCAGGACTGCAGTTGGGAAACTCTGCTCTAGGGATTGCACATGTTTATGTTGTCTGTGCTCTGTAGGGTAAAATATAGGTGTTTCAGGCATGTTTAATTTTTCCGCAATAAAGGTTCCATCTTTATTACCATGGTTTAGTACTGGGTAAAATATGGGGAGAAGGTTGGCAGGAGCCACAGCTGGGACTTGAACTTGTGACTTTTGGCCCCTGAACACAGTGGCTGCATGCACTGCACCAAACTGTTGCCACAGGGGCAAATCATTCCCTGGGGATACCTTGACTGTTCGTCAGACAGACCTTGTCTGTTGCAGTGCACAGCACCCACCTAAACGGGCCTTGGCCGTGGTCTGCTGTGGGCAGATGCCACTGCCCCCTCCACCACCAGCACCCCTCCGCCCCCATGCTGACATGCCCTTATGCCGGTGGTGCTGGTGGTGCGCAGTCCCAGGCCATCGAGTGTGCCGGTAGGCAGCTGCCTATGGTGTGGGTTGTCGGGTAGGGGTGCCTACATGGACATGCGTGCTTCCCCCTGGCACCGCCTGCCAATGTTATGTGCCCTTGGGAGTACCTGCTGGGTAATATCCCCTGTGACACTGTGGGACACACACTCATGCCCATGTTGGTCCCTCGTCAGTTGCTGTCTTGCTGCTTTACATTTTCGGCATTCCTATGTGCCACCTAGGCATCTGCCTAGTCCGCACTGTGCCCCAGCTGGACCACAGCATGTGCCGCCTGCAGCCCCCTGTATCCCATTTACAGCATCAGCACAGTTGTCCTTTCTACGTGCCCACTCTGCTGTTGCTGCACATGTGCACACCCTAATAAACCTGCCCAATATAAATGACAAAAACCCTGATCACCGCTATTTCAATGTGGGATCATTCACTTTGTAGGGGGACAGAGCATAGACCCTTCCAGACATGATATCTTCCTTTTTACGCTTTGTCAGTAGTGTTACTTTATGTTTATCATTAATATCACTATTGGCGAGCTTAGTTATTGGGATTTCAGACGTGGTTCTGGTCATTTTATATGTTTATTTGCCTTTTTGGTTCCTGCACATCACTACTATCACTTTTCTGGGTTTCCTTGCCTTTGCTGTACATTGCTGACTGAAATTGTTTTTCTCTCCTGCAAATGTACCTCTAACGTGAGGGTTTCACTGGCGTTAGTGTTCAGACCCAGATTTCACAGCGTTAGTGTGCCTGGAGCCTCCCCCCGCCCACTCTCCGCCCATTGACCCCTATCTCCGCCCTCTGGGAGGCCTTACTCCACCCTTCAGAGCCGGATTTCACAGCGTTAGTGTGCTTTAACGCCACTGCCGACGTTATTGCGCGATACGTGACGTTATCACGCGATAATGTTACATATCGTGCGATAACGTCGCCGCTGCTACGTTAAGACGGTTTAGTAAACATACCCCTAATATTGTAAGAGTCTGGCCATGCCTTTCTCCAGGATTGGGGGGGGGGGGGGCTACAAAAAAATGGTCAAAAAGGAAAAAATTGACCATTTATAAACTGGCAAGCAATAAGTCCTGATTTCATTCTAATCGAGAAACTGACATTGAAATCTCACATTGGTGAAAGGAATCCTGGAAACATTCATGAGCTGGAAAATATCACAGTTGAAGAGTGGGAGAAACTCTCAGCAGACAGGTGTACGAAACTTATAGATGGCTACAAGAAACATTTGGAGGCTGTCATCACTGCCAAGGATTGTGCAACCATATATTAGTCCAGGTCATATTTTTTTTTTTTTTCAGAAATTACTATGTCTGTGTTGCACAGTCATCTTTTTATTTGTTGTATACCTTTAAACATACAGTGCTATTACAATATTATGATGACACATGTTTGTAATATTTCCAATTATTTCTCAAGATATTATAAACACCATGCAAGGGTGCCAATAATGATGACCACAACTGTATAGCATGTAGTATCTTGCCACAGTGAAGACCAACTTATGGGCATTCCTCTACTAACCATTAAAATATATTTTAAATGGCATTCGCCCACTAATGTGAAGAGTGGAGGGATTAAGGTTGGAGTGTGGGCCTGGAGAGCATATTATTGTGCGATCAGTACTAATGTGGCAGTTAGCACGGGTGTACCTACTGATACTTCTATGGTATGCTAGCATAGTTGCACATTACCTGCCTGGAACATGCTGGTCACACGCCCAACAGCTAATGCAGAGGCTTTGCACTTAACATGTATTACAAAAGCACATTAAGTGCACAGCCTTACTGGGATTTAGTAAAAGAACTCCTAAGTTCTGGATGTCAAATTGCATGCTTCCTAATTTGGAATCGTTTTTATATTTTTCAAAGCCAGAATAATAATATGAACCCTTGAGAAAAAACAAGAAATATGCAGTTTTAAAAAATAATAATATGATCCCTCCCCCCATTTAAAAGACAACAAGGATGAGTTATGGATTTCAAATATATTTAACCTCAAATTTTTTGGAAGGATTTTATATATATTTTAGAAGTGAAACATTTCTAAATAAGACTAGCTGATGCCTTGACAGAACTGTCAGCTTTCATGATCTCACAGCAAGTCGTTGTTTTCTCTTTAATTTGAAAAGAATGCTTTATTTGAAGTCAGCTCACCACACCTGAACTTTATAGAATCTGATATTTAGCTTCTTTCTGTTTCACATTCTTGACAGTAATTTGTGTCCTGAATGCAAGACAAATTCACCTTGAGGAAAGACAGAGACCAAATGCCTCCTGTGTTACAGATAAGAAAAGATAGAAGGTAAATTTTATTTTCTTCCAACATCCTCTTTATTGAACCTTTTGATCTCACCTTGTGCAGAATACTGATAACACTCAGGCTCCCACAGTGCAATTATACCTGTGGCATTCTGGCTAGTTAGCTTTAACTAGCCCTTGACAAGCCAAAAAGACAAACCTAACACATAATGCTTGAAGAAAAATATAAAAGAATGCATATTCATCTCAGATAAAATAAAATCACAAAACCTTAAAATTAGCATACATTGTGAAGTCGATATTCAGTGGCACGGCTGAAACATAATTTTATATGCATACATTATGGAGGCAATTTTATGCAACTTTATTGCACATAAAAGGCCTCATAAAATTAGATTACACTTGAAAGTACATCCTGTGCAAGTAGGTGCATACTTGGGGAGTAGGATGCACATGGGAAGATTTTGGGCAGAGAAAGGGCAGAGTCATGAATTGCATAGTAACATAGTAAATGATGGCAGATAAAGACCAGTATGGTCCATCTAGTCTGCCCAGTAAGATGGCAGAAGTAGGTGCACCTGCCACTCTGTGCAGGCCACCCCTCCCCATGTCTTTGTTTAGGGATGAACCCACCGCTCCATGTATGACACCCCTATTTGTTGAGAAATTAGATGGTTAAGTTTATTTTGATTTTATCCTGTTGCTGTAAAGTGATCCACTGTGTCTGTCCCAGGCCATTTTGAATTCCGTCACTGTGTTTGCCTCCACCACTTCCATCGGGAGGGCATTCCAAGCATGCACCACTCTTTCAGTGAAAAAGTATTTCCTGACATTGCCTTTCAATTTACCACCTTGCATCTTCATGTTATGCCCTCTAGTTTTACAGCTTCCCCGTCTTTGGAAGAGGTTTGTTTGTTCATTATTTCTCTTTAAGTATTTAAAGGTCTGAATCATATCTCCCCTATCCCTCCTCTCCTCCAAAGTGTACATGTTTAGGTCTTCAAGTCTCTTCTCACAAGGCTTCTGACGCAGGCTCCAAATCATTTTGGTCACCTTCCTCTGAATATTTTCCAGTCTTTTTACATCCTTTGCAAGATATGGTCTCCAAAAGTGAACACAGTATTCCAAGTGAGGCCTCACCAGTGACTTATACAGTGGCATTAGTACCTCTTCCTTTCTGCTAATTCCTCTTTGTATGCAGCCCAACATCCTCCTGGTTTTTGCCACCGCCTTGTCGCATTGTTTTGCCACCTTGAAATCTACAGATACAATCTGAGACGGCTGAGGGGAGATATGATAGAAGTCTATAAATTAATGAACGGAGTGGAACGGGTAAACGTAGATCGATTGTTTACCTTATCAGAATATAGAAAGACTAGGGGACATGCAATGAAGCTACAGGGTAAACTATTTAAGACTAATAAAAGAAAATATTTTTTCACTCAACGTGTAATCAAACTCTGGAATTTGTTACCGGAGGATGTAGTAAAGGCTGTTAGCGTAGCTGGGTTTTAAAAATAGGTTTGGACAAGTTCCTGGAGGAAAGGTCCATAAACCATTATTAAGAAGGGACCCAGGATATCAATGCTTGAACCAATACAAGCATTGTGGAACCTGTGTCCCTTGGGGAAACTGCTAGGTACGTATGACCTAGATTGGCCACTGTTGGAAACAGAATACTGGGCTTGATGGACCTTGGTCTGACCCAGTATGGCATATCTTATGTTCTTATGTAATCACACCAAGGTCTTTCTCCTGATCCGTGCACACAAACCTCTCGCCTCCTATCGCATATATTTCCCTTGGATTTCTGCTATCCAAGTGCATGACATCGCACTTCTTTGCATTAAATCTTAATTGCCAAGCATTAGACCACTCTTCCAGCTTTTGTAGATCTTTCATCATGTTAACCACTCCCTCTGGGGAGTCCACTCTGTTGCAAATTTTCGTGTCATCTGCAAAAAGACAGACTTTTCCCTTCAGTCTTTCAGCAATATCACTCACAAATACATTGAACAGTGCCGGGCCCAGGACCGAACCCTGGGGCACCCCGCTAATCACCTTCCTTTCATCCGAGTGAGCTCCATTTACCATCACCTTCTGTCGTCTGTCAATCAAGCAATTTCTGATCCATTTTACCACCTTGGGACCCATCCCCAAACTACTAAGTTTATTGATAAGCCTCCTATGGGGAACAGTATCAAAGGCTTTGCTGCAATCCAGGTAGATGACATCCATCGCATGCCCCTGATCTAGTTCTCTGGTCACCCAGTCAAAGAACTCAATCAGATTTGTTTGGCATGATCGTCCTTCAGTAAAACCATGTTGCCTCGGATCTTGCAACCTGTTGGCTTTGAGAAAGTCCACTATTCGCTCTTTCAGGAGCGCCTCCATTACTTTTCCCGCCACTGAGGTAAAGCTCACGGGCCTGTAGTTTGTCACTTCTTCCCTGTCACCACTTTTGTGTAGAGGTACCACATCCGCCTTTCTCCAGTCCTGAGGAACTTCTCCTGTTTCCAAGGATCTGTTGAAAACATCCTTTAACGGCCCTGCAAGAACTTCTCTGAGGTCTTTCAGTATCCTGGGATGTATCCCATCCGGTCCCATGGCCTTCTCCACTTTCTCCATCATCTTCTGTGAATGGTGTGGTATCTACTTCATTCCCATTTTTATATTTGGGAGTCACAGGTGGTCCTTTTCCGGGATTTTCTTTAGTAAAAACAGAAGTATTTGTTTAGCAATTTTGCTTTTTCAATGTCACTTTCCACGAGTTCATTCCCAGCACTTCTGAGTCCTGCAATTCCACCTCTGATCTTCTTCCTTTCCCGAATATACCTGAAGAAAGTTTTGTCACCACACTTCACATATTTAGCCATCTTTTCCTCTGCCTTTGATTTTGCTTTCCTTATTTCTCTTTTTGTCTCTTTGAGTTTGATCCTGTATTCATACATATACATATACATATACATGTGTGCGCCTTGCCAGTCTGGGAGTCCCATTGGATGGCTTTTGACTGCTATTTGGCAGACTAAGGGCACAACTTCAGAGAGTCCTTGCAGGCTTAGCTCTCAGGAAATTTAAGGGCTCCTGGATAGGACCAGTATACATTGGGAAGCCTATGGCAACCTGTGATCCATTCACTTCACTTCTCTCACTCTACAATATGGTCTAGGCCAGAAGTTGTGTTCTGAACCAAGGGTTTACTGAAATGCAAAGAGAATCATGAAGAGTAACTAAATAATAGTGATGGCTGAGACAAAAAATATACTACACACAGTTAGTTGGGAAATCTCTCTCTCCTGCACTAGCTTCTTCCAGAATATCTTATAAGATGGACTATGGCGTAGATGCAGTTACAGGTGCAGTACCTTGGTTGTTACTGCCCTCTGTATCTTTTGACTCCTGGGATGTCTTCTGGATCCTCACCTTCTTTCCCGGATCAGTGGCTTCTTCGGTTACACTGGTCAACATTGAAATCGTTACTGACTTTAAAAGGCCCTAATCTGTAGTATCTTGGTGAGCTGAACACGAATATAACATTAAAAAAAAATTATTGGCTCTTGTTTTGAAGATATTGCATGTAGTTCATTTTTGATGTTTCACCTTGTAAATTTATCCAGTAGGACATCAACAGCATCCCAAATAAGCTTTGAATGATGTAATATTGCATCACATTGCATAATACCAGCATGCACACATCATCCAGAGTTGATTGCATCATTTTCTGATGCAATGCAATACTACTGCCAGACAGGGGCGGCCCAAGGGGGGTGCGGGGCCATGTGCGGAGATTAATTGCGGGGCCTCAATTGCATAGGGAGCCTCATTTGCATAAATACTTGCATAATGTTAACATGCATTTTTAGTAAACATGCTTCTTAATGAGTGTCTGGAAAAAGAAAGACTAACAGATTTCTACGTTACTATATTCCAGTGCCAACCGCCAGGCCCATTAGGAAGTACTGTAAACACTGACCATTTAGAACTCATAGCAAATCCACCATATCATAACAGCTCTGCCAGGACTCACAAAGCACCAAACCCTACCTATCAAAAGGCAACACTGCAAATATTAAACCAATACATCTCAGAGAATACCAATGCATCTCCTGCTGGGGAAAGAGAACAAGTGACATGGTCAAATAGAAACTACATGAACAGAATACCTCAGCTTGGTTAAAATGCAGAACATAGACCCTCACCAAAGAACAAGGGATCACAATTTAGAAATAGGAAGGCAATAATTAAACTGGGAACCCCAAAAGCCAAACTTGGGATGTACAACAACACTGGAGAAATAAAACTATAAATTAATTTCCTCTTGTACTAAACAAAACACAAAAGACGTTAACGATGCATATTTCCCAGAGCTGATATATTCCAGTTAATAAATTCAAAATAAAAAAGTATTTTCTACCTTTTGTTGTTTGTGCATTTCTTTTCAGTTGTAATTGCTCCAGTCATTTTCTTCTGGTTTCTTTGTGTCTTCTGCAAGCTATCCATTTTCCTTTCTTCTCTTTTAGATTTTTTTCCAAATTTTTTCTCTATATCTGCTTTAACATACTGATCTTTCCCCTTTTGCTCTTTCCTCCATTTCTTTCCTTATTCCTTTATCATCCACTCAAATTTCACCCTTCCATTCTCAATCTCCACTTACTCTTCCAATACCCGGCCCATCGTAGACTTTTCTTCCCTCCCACACAAAATATCTTTTCCCCTCTCCATTCTCATTCCCCATCCATTTCTAGTCCTCTCCCAAAATCAGCTCCTTTATAGTTCTAGACCCACCCAGCATCTGCCCCCTTCTAGTCCCAGTCTCCCAAATCAGCCCATTTCCAGTCCTAGCCTCCCATATGCTGTTTTCCAGTTCCATTCCAGCCCCGCTTCAGCCCATTTCCACTCCAAGCTCCCCATCAGCCCATTTCCAGCCCTATTCCAACTCCCATCAGCCCACTTCCAGTCCTATTCCAGCCCATCACCCATTTGCAGTCCACGTTCCCCCATCACCCCATTTCTAGTCCTATCCTAGCTCCTCATCAGCCCATTTCCAGTCCTAGCCCCCCATATGCTCTTTTCCAGTTCCATCCCAGTCCCCCATCAGCCCATTTCCACTCTACGCTCCCCCATCAGCTAATTTCCAATCCTAGCCCCCTTGTCAGCCCACTTCACCCTATTCCAGCTCCCCTCAGCCCATTTCCAGTCCTAATCCAGCTCTTCATCAGCCCATTTCCAGTCCAAGTTCCCCCCCACCATCACAGCCCATTTGCAGTCCTATCCCCCCCCACCATCACAGCCCATTTGCAGTCATCCCCCCATCACAGCCCAATTGTAGTCCGTTCCCCCCATCACAGCCCATTTCCAGTCGTTCCCCCCCACCATCACAGCCCACTTGCAGTCCTCCCCCCCACAGCCCAATTGCAGTCCATTCCCTCCCCCCACATCACAGCCCATTTCCAGTCTGTTTCCCCCATCACAGCCCGTTTCCAGTCCATTCCCCCCCCACCATCACAACCCAATTGCAGTCTGTTTCCCCCCCATCACAGCCCTTTTCCAGTCCGTTCCCCCCCCACCATCACATCCCACTTGCAGTCCTCCCCCCCACAGCCCAATTGCAGTCCATTCCCCCCCCACATCACAGCCCATTTCCAGTCTGTTTCTCCCCATCACAGCCCATTTCCAGTCCGTTCCCCCCCACCATAACAGCCCATTTCCAGTCCGTGTTCACCCCCATCACAACCCAATTGCAGTCCATTCCCCACCATCACAGCCCATTTCCAGTCTGTTTCCCCCATCACAGCCCATCCAGTCCTAGCCGCCCCCCCCTCCCGAAGAGCCCCGCGCCATCTAAGGGGCTGCAGACGGAGCCAGGGAAGCCCGCGCGAGGCCCCAGCTCCCTCTGCACAGCCCGCCAGCGTGAAGAACCTTTACCTTCCCGCTGGTGGCTGTTTCACGTAAAGGCTCTTCATGCTGGCGGGCTGTGCAGAGGGAGCTGGGGCTTCGGCGGGCTTCCCCGGCTCCCTCTGCAGCCGTCCATTGAGCGAGAATGTGGTTCACGTGGGGCCCCTTGAAGCGCGGGGCCCTGTGCGAACAACATTCTCGCTCAATGGACGGGCTGGCCCTGCTGCCAGACAGCTGCTGAAGCCATCTGATGTCAGAAGTATACTATACGCAGTCAGAAAGGAAAGTAATCTGGTATTCTGTTCCGATATTGAAAGCCTCATGAATGCCTTAAAAATCACTCATGACCCACAAGAGTGGAGACTATTTATAGACTCTTTGAAACTGAGTCTGAAGGTTGTGCTTTTGAACAAAGGAAACCGTCTTCCATCTATTCCAGTAGCGCATGCCGTCCACATGAAAGAGACATACGATAACTTAAAGCATCTACTGACTTCCACTCCTTTCACACTCAGTTTAAGTTACTTACTCTAGTTCACAGGGCTCTTCACACTAGTACTCCACAATACCTGGCAGACCTTATTACATTCCACACCCCCAGACACACTCCCCGCTCCTTCCACCTTAACCGCCTTAACCTCCCTTCCCCCTCCCTCGCTCACCTTCAATCCATCCGCTCCTCTGCTTTCTTTTTCATCGGCCCTACACTCTGGAATTCACTCCCCACCTCCCTCCGGTTAGAACCCCATCACGCCACCTTCAAGCGAGACCTAAAAACCCACCTCTTTTCCTTGGCCTATGACCTTCCCTCCCCTCTTGTCTGATCCTGTCCCCTACGTATAGTCCTGTATCCTTTCTCTCGTTCTATTATATCAACAATTGTAACTTCCTTTCCTCCTTTCTGGCCCTGTGCCTGTTTCTAATTGTTTGTGAATTGTAAACCGCTCTGATTGATAAAGTAGGGCGGTATATCAAATAAATAAACATAAACATACAGCTGGCACCTTTGTGGTGACTTGAAGAAAGTTGCCCTTTTAATGGGACAGCAGCAGGGATATATAAAATACATGTGTTTCTTATGTGAGTGGGATAGCCGAGCAAGGGATTGGCACTACTTGTGGAAGGAATGGAATCGCAGACAAAATGTAACAGTTGGAGAGAAGAATATCCAGCACCCAGCTCTGGTTGAGGCTCACAAAATCCTGCTATCACCCCTTCACATCAAACTCGGTTTGATGAAAAACTTCGTGAAAGCCCTGGACCGCATTTCGCCAGCTTTCCGATACCTGCATGAAAAATTCCCTCGACTCAGCGAAGCAAAGATTAAAGAGGGAGTTTTTGTGGGTCCTCAGATTTGAGAGCTCTTCAAAGATGACCGGTTCAACAACTTGGTGCAGGGTGATGCCAAACAAGCATAGATTTATTCACCACCTCCAAACCTAGGTGCCCTCCTATAAAATTGCCCTCCACGTACACAATTTGGTAAAAGGTCTCTGGGTTGTCAATGGCACAGTCAAGCCAGGCATTCAAAATTTGCAAGATATTTTCCAAAGGCTCACTGACGATAAAGTATTTTGTAAAATACGTGTAAGATCGCAGAAAATATGCATGTATTTAGTGCCACATACAATGGCAACAGCCATTTTAGAAAAAACATTATTCAAAAATAGCAGCATCACTTGGGGCTTTTTATATACCTGGATCATGAGGTGAAGTGTCAAACTTCACCTCAAATGACCCCATTTCTCTAGGACAGCATTCCAAACTTGCCCAACATACAGGGTCTGCTAAAGCATTTGTTAGACTTGCTCTCCCAGTTTAACACTAACTTTTTGTGCACTGGTTAATTTACATATAGCATCACTGCGCAAAAAGTCAGTATTAAAATTGCACTATGAAATCCTGAACTAGAGCCATAAGCACTGGACTCTAGCACGGGGTTTCTGCATCAGCCTGACTATGATTAACACAAAAAGAATAGTAGACAGTTGCCAAAGTTCATTCACACCTTCTTTTTCTTAGCAACCAAAGCATTTTACTCCAGTCGAGGTCTTCTACCTAGTTCTGCACAGCATTGGAGCTCTAAGCCAGCCCCCACCCTCTGGCAAAGTGAAACACCATCCTTTGTGTCCAGAACCAGTCAGCATTTCTCCAGTAGGGAAAATGTTTAACAAACACTTCACAGTTTGCTCCCTTTCTTAAACAAAGAACTATCTTGAACATACCTTTTTCTTTGGTGTTTTGCTTCTGAGGAAGTAAAACTGAAATAGTCATTCAGATTCTCTCTCTCAGCCACAAGCATAGGCAGGACCAGCCCCTCTACTAAGCGAGCTAGGCAGACGCCTAGGGCGACCGGCAGCAGCAACAGCACACATGGGCAGCCATGTCGTCCCCCATCCAGCTGCCACCAATTCTGTTTGGGGGGGAGCGGGCAGCGGCAGCAGCAGTATTTCCAAAAGTGGTAACTTTTTGCCACTGCGGGCAAGAAAGCAGCGGCAAAAAGCCACCACTTTTGGAAATACTGCCGCTGCCTGCCTCCCTCTCCTGAGATGGAATTGGCGGCAGCTGGGGGAGGGGGGGGGGCAGCTGGTGGGGGGAGGGGAAGGCGAGGCCGGGGTGGCAGAAACTCTCGGGCCGTCCCTGAGCATAGGCAGTGTTAGGTTGCAGAACAGAGACTCCTTAAGTTTCACTGACAGTACAGTATAAATTAAACCAGTCGCAGCATGCCTCAAACCCACTTCCCACTATACCAAAGGGATTTCCTCTCCCTGCTCTCCCAGTCTCTTTCCCCGAGGTTCTGAGTACTAGTTTGAGAAGTGTTCCGTGTGAGTCTTCGCAGTTTCAGTATACAGTAGAACTTTTATCCTTCAACATTTCATCTTCTTTGAGTCATTCAAAACCCCTAGCAAACTTCCCTTTGGACCTTGGGTTTGGAAGAGTACTTGAAGGGGGAACTATGCATTTTTCTCTGGCATTCAAAACCACCATTTGCGATAAGTTTCACTTGCAGATGATGGATTTCTCATTGGTGCCTCACAGACATGCTGATCTACAAAATCCACTACTTATATGTATATGTTGCTAAATTTTTTTGACTAATTTTTGTAGGCTAAAACTATGTTTCTAAGATCAGGGCAGTATAAGCAAAAGATGACAATACTAGAACATGTAAATGAACCATAAAAGCATTCCACTGAGTCTCAATGGGAAAAGGTATGTGGGAGGGGGTGAGACAGTGGGAGAGATGGATGGGTGATCAGAAGGTGACAAAGCAGTAAAAATGTTTGGTTTATAATGTAATAGGAAAGCCAGGTTTTTGTTAAGTCTTTTCTTGTTAGTTTCAAAGTGTCTTATTTTAACTTCAAAGGTTTTATGTTCATGGACTGTTTTAAAATCTCCTCTTAGTATTCTGATCATAAGGTCATTAAGACAGTGGTCTGATCCTGAAAAGTGTCCCCTACAGATGTGTCTCTTTGGTTTGCTTTGTAGTGTCTGATACGCTTGGTATCTTTAACATTTGGCCTGTCTCTCCGAGGTAGCATCCTTCTTCACATCATTTGCAAAGAATAATATATTCTACATTAGAGGAAGAACAGGAGTAGTATCCCCTTATGTTGAATGTTTTCTCCCCATGTAGCATCATGTTCCAAAATGACAATGATAACCCAAGAGGTAATCTCACAGTACTGCACCATTTTGGAACTCACACCATGAAGTGGACTGGAGGAGTAGCCTAGTGGTTAAAGCACTGGCTTGGAAACCAAGAGATTAGGGTTTGATTCTCACTAGCACTCCTTGTGACCTTGGGCAAATCACTTAATTCTTCAGTACCTCAAAAGAAAGCAAGGTTACTTACCTATAACAGGGGTCCTCTGAGGACAACAAGATAAATCAGCCACACCTGGGTGGCAACATCAGATGGTGCCATACATTGAACCACCCTTCACAGCAAGGACCAAGCCATCCTCTGGACACATCTAGAATTAGTCCCTAAGGTGGCATTTGCTTTCCTTGTTAATCAGACCATCTGGCTGCCAATCTTCCTGCTCCTAACCAGCCAATGTGTCCCTGTTACTAGGCAGGTAGGCCAGGTAGAGATGCAGACCCCCTCCAGTGGAGGTAAGTTGGTATGTGTAATTGACTTATCCTGCTGTCCTTGGAGAGAGCCCCTGTTACAGGTAAGTAACCTTGCTTCCTCCAAGGACAAGCAGAATGAGTCAGCCACACCTGGTGCCTCCCCAGCTATATTCCTGTGCCGTAGTGAATGGGGGGAGGCCAATTTGTGCCAGGTAGGAGGATGGGTTGTGGAGCTCTTGGGCAAATGTTTTTAATGGCACAACAGGCAATGGTAAGACAAGTCTGGAACGTGGTACCCACAGCACCTGTATAAGAAACAACCAGAAGACCAAGGTGAGCAGTAAAATTATTCATGCAACAACAACAACTGGCACACTCCATGGTGTTACTTGAGCAGCAGTCGTGTGGTGCCAGTCATACATGGTAAGGCCAACTGTGTGAACATTATAGCAATGGTAAGGTATACCCATTTAATGTGCAACAAAATTGTAATCCAAATATGCAAGAGGCATGTTGGTAATGCCTGCCAGTCCAGCAATACCCTGCATTGAGGGTGTGTGGGTGCACTCCCTGCATGCTTGAGTGTCCTATTGGTCGTCTGCTGCTGGTGTCTCTACCTTGGCCCGGACTAGCTGTATCTCCCCGTGCCTCAAGGTTGAGGCAGTGGTGTACTGGAATGTGTGGATGGAAGACCAGGTGGCAGCCTCACCCCTGACCATCGCTGGTGTGGCGTGCGGATTGGCAATGGTGGTGGCTAGGGCATGGAGCTGGTGTGTGTTTGCTCATTGCATGGCTTGGGCTTCTGCCTGGTCTAAACAGAAGGTGACACAGCTAGTGACAGGATTTCCTTGGTGACTGGGCATTACAGTCTATAAGGGCCATAGGAGATGGAGAGTTGGGTCTCTTGTGGCTGGTATGCTGTACCACGTCAGTAGATGCACTGGGCCCTGGTGCAGTCCAGGATGTGGGGTCTCTGTTCCTCCAAGGAGGTGTGGAGTGCCAGTTGGAAGGTTGGCAGCCAGATGGTCTGAGTGATGAGGAAAGTAAATGCCACCTTTGGGACAAACTCTGGATGTGTCTGGAGGGTGGCTTGGTCCTTGCCAAGCTGTGTGTAGGGTGAGTTTGCCACGGCAGTTGCAGATCCTCATGGTGGATGTGAGTGCTATCAGGGCAAGCAATTTTGGTTGCGCACTTCATTTCTGCTGTTTGCATGAACGGCTCAAATGGCTCATGTGTCCGATGGTTGAGGATGATGTTGAGAGCTCGAAAGGCTTATGTGTCAGCAGGTTGAGGATAATGTTGAAGTCCCCGGGAGGTACTAGGGGCCAGCCTGCATTTGCCAGGTCCCTCATGAGATGTGTAGATGTCCCTGATGAGGCTGCAACCACAGAGCTAAGACGGATGGTGTTTTAGGCCATTGTCAAAGAGAGAGGAAAGAACAAGTAGGAATTGAACCCCTGTCCTCTGCTTAAAGAGATATTGCACTAACCAGTAGGCTATACCTTCACTGGGGTACTAGAGGATTCGTGTCATCCCATTGCTACAACATGCACTGAGTGCTGAAGTGTTACTATTTCAAGTTGAAGGGCCTTCTGTCAATGGGCTCCTGGCATCTGGCACCAGTACCACTTGCTGTACCTCCAAGGGAGGTTGAGGGATGGCAGGGTTATCTTATCAGTGCAAGTGCTGGTAGGTGGGGTGCAGGGTACTCCCCCCCATGCCCTGTGTTTTGAGATCCAGCCATAGAGGGAGGCACACGGGGAAGGCCCCAGTGCCAGGTGACAGAGGTGGTGGAATCACATCTGTCTAGACTAGTGCGATGAGAATGGCCTGCGATTGTCCAGGATGATGCGCTCAGAGTTTTCGATATGAGCGGTGTGGGGGTGGGCATACACTAGTGACCCCTCCCCCGAGAACACATCAAAGGCATCCATGGCGAGATTTCGGGTGGATGGGGGCTTCGAGCAGGGACACTTCATGTTCTCCTCCACCCTTCACTTTCTCCTCCATGGCAAAAGGGTTGACCTGTGGGCATTGCCACTGGAGGGAAAGAGAGGATGCATGGAGTGTCAACCTGTGCAGGTCTAGTTGGCAGCAGCGCTTGCCAGGGACATGCCTGGGGAACACGCGAGGAAGGCAGGACAGGTGGGGCTCATCTACCATCAGTCAGTCACCGCAGGACAGGTGGGGCTAGTCCATCATCAGCCAGTCACTAATTTAAAGGCACCGTGGAGGAGGACTCCTTGCAATGAGTGTCCTCGCAGCTGGTTACCCATATCAGGATCCAACATTGGGGAACTGCGGTTGGCAGGTCCCTGCCAGAGTTTCTCCAGTATTCCTACCATTGGGCGAGGTGGGGCCTGTGAGTTTGAATTACTACAGCAGGGTGTAATGGTTCTGAGGTGAAGGGTGCCAACTATGGGCCCATGTTTCCCTTCCTCTGGTGGAGGACATTAGGACTGTAGCCCAAGATGTGGCTTTCTTTTTTGATCTTGCTGGCAGGGTGATGCTGGGAACCCTCTGGGAGAGGAATGTGTACATTAAGGTTCCCTGATCTTGTGGATGCCCCAGCAGGGGTCAACTATCACCGCAGTGCAGAGTCCCTCTTGTCTGAAGGAGATCACCTGATCAAGTCCGTCCTCCGGTGTTGAGGACCCGAGACTGTGTCAGTATTGTGGAGCTTGAAATTGCATCTCTCGAACCATAGCAGAGCGATTTCACATAGTAAAGGTGGACAGACTACGGATTTGCACTGGCACTGAGAACATGAGCCTCCATGGGAAGGTGGAAGGACTAGAGAAGGGAGCCCATGTAAGGCAATACAAGGCAAGTCCCTTCTTTTTTTGGGGGGGGGGGGGTTGAGCAGCTTTGAGCTGATATTTGCTACTGAATTGGCTGCATCTTCATGTAGCTGCTAAGCCAGCTTGTTGCACCGTGAAGGTCCCATCGGCACAGACTTAGCACCAGGAGGACCGTGGGTGCTCATCTTTCTGCTGTTTTTGGTGGTTGCTGCCCAGGGAGTGGGCTATGGACGGGGGGTTGCACCACGGTGCATCCGACCACTAGCTGCTCTTCCAGCTCTGGCACAAGAGTGCACGCATGGAGCCTGCTTCCTGCTCCCTGCCACCAGAACTCAAACTCATGGCTGCTGCCAACCTCCTGCACCAGGTCCAACAGCAGGCAGAGCCCGGTGGAGCCACCTTGGGGGGTTAACATCAGTGAGAGAGATACCTCAAATGATCCAGCTGCCTAACCCACGTTTCTGGCCTTCAGTCAGGTTTATTTGCGGAAGAGCCACTAGTACTCCAATGCCAACATCACGGTTCACTGCTTTGGCTCAGCAGGAATTTCACGGCATCGACGCAACCCTACTGATGGAGAGGGGGCAGAAGGTGCATCAGGGCCACACCATGCTTTTGCTGAGAGGAAGAGGATGGGTGAAGCACTCCCCTATGTTCCTCCATGCTGGCGAGAAGACCACAATTCGGCATGGTGCTGCTCCCAGTTTTGCTGTTGTCATGGCACCAGGCAATGGTGCCATAGGGGGGTAGTGTTGAATGTGTTGAGCTCACTTTCTGAAACATGGCAGCGTGGATCTCAACATTCAGCACCATCCAGGAAGGCATTTTGGCACTGAGGCCCGAACTTGATGGCACTGTGCAGTGGTCCAGCAGTGGGATGGCGTCCAAGGCGCTCCAGAAGGGGGATGGCATCTGAGGTAGTGCTGTGCCCAGCAGTTCATCTGGCAGTAAGTATGGTGTCCGAGGTGCTCCGGAAGCGGGATGGCATCTGAGGTGGCGCTGTGCCCAGCAGTTCATCCGATGGAGGGGATGACATCCGAGGTGCTCCGGAAGGCAGAGTTCATGCCATAGAGAGCTAGGTTGACCATCGGTAGCCTGTGGCTGGGGATAGAGGGCTTTGAGGCACATCCCGAGTGGCAGCAGCTGCAGTAGCGGCAGTGTCCCTCGACCCCATGTGTTAACAAGTTCCTGGTTGGGGCTGGATGTGCGGCGTCTGTTCCAAAACTCCGGCCAGCGTTCAGATTCCTTGATCAGCGACACCCGCCCCAGCGTTCAGATCCTTGATCAGTGGCGCCTGCCTGGGAGGACATCTGTCGCAGACTGGGAGCACATGGCCTGTAGGCAGAGGGACTCCGAGCCTAGCCCCTTGATCGGAGAAGAGCCAAATGACAATGGAATGATCTGAAAGGAATGGAAATATCAGAGACACAGAATTAGAGACATTTTAAATTCATATAAGTGTAAGTAAGTAGATTTTATTTGGAGAGTAGAAAGGTCTGTTTTGGTGGCAAGGCAGAAGAACTGAAACTGGCTGGCTAGGGGAGGGCCATTGGGTTGGGCCAAGGGGGCCCATGCTTAGAAAGGCTTTGCCAGGTGTGGCTGACTCATCCTGCTTGTCCTTGGAGAATTCTAGTTATCAATGTCCTTGTTTAATGTATATTACTAAGTTTAAGTTACAATGCAAACGGCTTTGACTAAAATGGTAAAGTGGTATAAAAAACCCCCTAATAAATAAAAATAGGAGTGACTGAGGATTGCTCCTACTCTCACTAGACACGAGGGCCGGCAGTGAGGCTGGGGTTAGAGGGCAGACGGGTGAAGGGTCTGCTAGATAGGGCCTTGCAATGGGTCATTGTTGCTGAGGGGGTCAGGTGAGGGAGCTTTGTGCTAGGGGGCTTTATTTATGAGGAGGGATGGGATGGTTTGGGGGGAAATCAGATGTATTAGAGGGATCACCTATCAGAGGGAGTCAGAGAGGGGATTGGTTGGTTGGGAGGTCATCACGGGAGGGATCATAGTCAGGGGAAGATTGGAGGTATCAAGGTCAGCAAGGGGTGACCAGATGGTGGGATTGTGGGGGGGGGGGGGGTTGTCAGACCTCAACATTGATAGCTGCCCCTCCAGCATGCCTTAAGGCAACTGCAAACGCCATCTATAATTTTTTCTGGCGACATGCCCATCCCTTATAAAATGGGGAGCCCATGTCTGTACTGAAGATCCACACAAACCACTCCATCTTCCCACCCTCACCACACCTCCAGGAAATGAAGACTTAGTAAGCATCTGAATGGCATTTACACATGTATGCCAATCTACATGTGTAAATAATGCTATTTAGATATGGAGATGCATCTAAAATAAGCCCCATGTGTGCTCTTTTTTAAGGTGATTGTTGAATTTTTAATTGTTTTATGTCATTGTATTTTAGATAGTCAAAATGTACGAGTATTTTCTTTATTGCAATCCCTTGGAGAAGAGAATATAAATCCTAAACTAAATTCATCAAAACTGCACTGAGTTTGACTGCAGCAGGGAGCAGAAGGTAAGCTCCTCCTGCTCCCCACCAGGAACCACCAATAAGAACAGCTGCCGGGCTTTAAAGACAACAGTGCACCGCAGGGCCCTTTGGTGTGGCCCTTAGGTGTGGACAGAAGCACCTAACAGCAAACCACCCGAAAAGATCCACAGCCAGATTCTGAGACCTGACATTGACACCGTGAGTAATCCTACCAACATTAAAATGACTATCAGCTCAAAAAACACCAAAGACTGGCACCTAGACTCCACTGTATTTCTCTGCACAACACTATGTAATGTTGTATGCTCCCTTACAATATATGCAGCAGCTCCATTACCATCTATATCGTAGGTAGCTGCACCTTTAAAACTACCTTCATTCAGCACATAGCAACTTCGTTACATAAGTGTTTTAACTATACTATGGGGTATGTTTACTAAACATTCCTAACATGCGGGGCCGCGGTAGTGTGCCTGTGCCATATAAGGAGTGGGCGGTTCAGGCCAAAAAAGGAAAAAAAACGACCGTATGTGTGCGCGTCGCGTTAATGTGCGGGGCCCACATTAGCGCGTGGGAAGGCTAAGTGGGGCGCAGCTGGGCACATATAGAAACAGAGCTGTAGCACAATGGTGAAGACAATAACCAATGGTACAGGAGCCATGGGTTCCAATCCCCCAGTGTGCGCAACCCAAAAATGCTGGCTGAGGCACCACCTGGAATGTGGAAAAGTGTGTCAGGAGGCAATGTAATTTTGTACGGCATAAGGCGGCGCACTGTTCATTTTGGGCGGCATAAGGCAGCACACTGTTCATTTTTGGTGGCATAAGGCGGCGCACTGTTCATTTCTGGCAGCATAAGGCGGCGCACTGTTCATTTTGGGCGGCATAAGGCTGCGCACTGTTAATTGTGGGCAGCAGGATGCGGCATGCTGATGGGCACAAGGCGGCACGCTGATGCTAAAGCAAAGGAACACAGCCACAGCACAATGGTTAAGACACTGACCAATGGTGCAGGGACCAGGGGTTCAATCCCTCACAATGCCTAGTGAAAAAGGCTAGCTGAGGCAGTATGTTTTATGTTGTGGAGTGCTGTAGGAGGCATTTTAATTTTATTTTGTGATAACTACTAGCAAACGCACTCTCACAGCATGTTAACATAAGGCGGCCCATAAGGCACATGTTACAGTGCACCGTCCGCCAAGGCACCCTAGAATGTCCCCTATAGGGCAGCATGTATGTTGCGACACAGGATAATGTATAGTGCACCCTATATGGATGCCAACCATAAAGTGCCCTATAGGGCGCCCCATAAAGCACCCTCAGAGGCACCTTATGGGTACAGTACGCTGAGGGTGTTATTGCAGGCATCAACATATATACAGTAAATTAAAATAATGCTTTGGACAACCCTATCACAGAACCCCACTGTGGGTTTGAACCCATGACCTCTGGCTGTACAGGCAGTGACGTAACCATTGGGCTACAGCTCTATAGCTGTAAGCAAGCCCTTGCCTGGCTGCAGATAGCCTGCATGTCACAGCACAGACAGTCTGCTGGTGTAAACAGGATAGGGTTAAGCCACCCATACCCATGATGCACTGCACATGCAAATCAGCTGTCCACAGATGCACACAAGATGGGAACTGCACCCCTAAAGCTCCCTGGCCTGGTAGGGGGAGGTGTCCGTGTGCACCCACACAGCACCTCGGCCTGGTAGGGTGTCCTGAGTGGGTGGACAAACGGCAAAGAGTAGCTAAACACCATCACATTGTGCGGTTACTGTGCTCACCCTGAGTTTCTGATGTTGCACCCAGGACCAGGTCCACAACACCCCGCATGGCTGAATGCGGCCATGCCAGAGCTCCACAGCAGCAATAACCTGTGAAATAGGTAGGTGTTGCATAAACATCCTGGAGATCTCTGTCTGCCTGAGTGGACCATCAACCCCAGCCCTGCTGGGGAACAGACACCCCACAGGGTAGTCCAAGCAGCTCCACACACATCCATAACACAATAACAGACAGACATTAGGCCTGGATAGTCACAGATACACCCCACCACTATCTGATATTCCCCTGCAGCAAGCCATCAGCCACTGCACCCTGCAAGGCACTCCATCAAGACACATACCATCTGTGCACAGTCTACTGGTTAGTCCTGATGGAAATGCATGCACCCACAACTGGGGTGGCAGCACACACAAGCAGACAAGTCAGTGAAGAGGCCCCAACAGGAAACCCATATACATCACATGAGAGAAACACAATACAGCACTATGGGTGTGCCTAGCCATGCTGCCATCACTGCACACTCAGGGTGAGAGTGATCCCCCAGCAGCACATACAGAGGTCACCCTGTCTGTGTAGGTGGTGGCCGGGCACTACCATGTCCCTGTCAGTGCCCTATGCCCTGTGCAGCTGCATCCTGGTCAGTCCACCCTGTCTGAGATGTACCCATGGTCCCTTGCTACTCATTATGCACATTGGCAGGCCAATACTGGCAACAGTGCTGGCAGTGTGGGCAGTGGAAGGGGCTTGCAGCCAACACCCCCTGTATAGACAGACACACACTTCCACATCTATGCCATCATGGTGCTACTATTGAGGCGGTAATTAGCCTTGCCCACCAAACCGGTCCTGGGCACGGCAAGGCATGGATATGGTACGCAGTACTGCTGGGGGTCACTCCCCAGGGTGGGAAACACCGTCAGAGGCCAGGCCTGGAGCACGCACCGCAAACACCTAACTGATCGCTCTGATGGGGCCAACTAGCAGTATGTGCATAACATATGGATATCTATCTGCCAGTACTCCTAGCAAACGTCTCAGAGCTGTGTACCGTATACCTCAGGTATAGGGTGACATTGCTAAGGTATGCAGGTGCTAGTATTGGGAGATGCATGCAGGGTCCAATGTTCTGCCTCTCCAGGAGACATTGGCCAATGGGGCCAGTGGGTGTGGGTGTGGGTGTGTCTGGCCCTATTGGCTGCTGCTTTACGGCAGAGATTCCCAACTCCAGTCCAGGTTTGCATCACACTGTTCGGGTTTTCCTGCTGTCCCTCATGAATATGCATGAGCTACATCTACATGCCATGGTGGTGGTGCATAGATATACAGCACAGGCATTTGTATGAGTGGCAGCATGGAACCTGACTGGTGTGTGGCCCACCAGGACTGCATTTGGGAGCTTCTGCTCTAGGTACTGCCCCTGTTCATGGTGTCTGTGCTCAGTGGGGTAAAAGATAGACGTAGTGGGCAGGATTGGCGGTAGCCCCAGCTGGGCTTTGAACTGGAGACCTTATGGTCTTGCATGTACTGTCTGTGTGCACTGCACCACTGTGTAGCCACAGATTGCCTGGATTCCCTGGAATGTCCATGACTGTGGATCCGGCAGGGCCTGTCTGTTGCAGTGGACTGTGCCAGCATGCACATGGCTAGGCCTCTGTCTTCTGTGGCTTGCAGCCACTGCCCCCTGCACCACATGTACTCGTCCGCCAACATGATGGCATGAGCTTCTCACATAAAAAGCAGATGACCTGATTGCAATGTGGCAGTACGGGACTGCATTTGGGGGAATTGGCTGTAGGTACTGCCCATTGTTGTGGTTTGTTTGCAGTGTTGTGTAAAATATGGGTGTTTTACCCATGCTTATGTTCCCTGCAATACAGGGGTGTCTGTGCTATCTTTGTTTAGTGGTGGGTAAGATATAGGGACTGGGCTGGCAAGTGCCCCAGCTGGGATTTGAACCTCTGACCCTCTGGTCCTAGAGGTACTGGCTGTGTCTGCTGCACCACACTATAGCCACAAAGACAATGCAGCCCCTGGAGGTAGTAAACCTGGCAGGATGGAGTCACAAACCCTGCTCTACGCATTTTTACTGTGGGCACATGCACCCTGTCTGGTGACAAACATGCACATAAACCTCGGAAATGACCACAGAAACTGTGGGACAATATATCACCACGCTGGGCAACAGTGATATTAATGGTCAACCATAGCAAACACTCCCAGGAAAGCTCCAAAAAGGAAATTTGTTTTGGATGAGTCTCCGCTCCGTAGACCCTTCCAATATTCATCTGTTCTTTCTGGAGCTTTCCTGGGTGTGTTTTCTATATTTGCCCATTACTATAACTGTTCCCCAGCTGAATTACTATTTGTGATATTTTTCTTGTGGTCACTTTCTATTTTTATTTTCACTTTTGTGCTGTGCACATGTATCACACTGCTCACGTTTTGCAGGTTTCCCCGATTTTGCTGTACATTGCTGACGGAAATGGTTTCTCTTCGGCCCCGATAATGTGCGGGGAGCCTCTCCCCTCCCCTTCCCCGCCCATTAGGCCCGTCTCTCCGCCCCTCAGGAACCTTCCTCCGCCCTCCGTTAGCTGTTCCACGCCTCTATCGGACATTTGCGGGCCCGTACTTGTGCGGGGCCCGTTATTGTGCCGCGCACCTGTGCGGGGGTGACATGCACGATTGCGGGGCGTTTAAGCGCTCTTAAGTACCGCTTTTAGTGCGCTATTTTGCGGCACGCAAATTAGCGGTTTTTAGTAAACATGCCCCTATGTTTAACTATCACTGTACGACTAACTGTATTTCATATACCTATGTTAGCTGACCAACGATACTACAGATCTGTTTAATAACTGAATCTACATTGTGCTCCAACCACAATACTATACAATCCCACCAGCAATTTTAGTCCCTTCTATCACAACTGCATAATGTCGTGCCCCCTGCTGGCTAGGCGGGTGCCTATAGGCAGTGGGAGTACCTCCTATTGTCCTTTGGTAGTGTGGGTTCCCAGAGCACAGGCTTCTGGGGATTGTAGTTGTGAAAAAAATGAGTAGCCAAGGGTGGAAGGCAAATACAGGAAAAATTTATTCTTTTCTTCTTTTGCCCTTTCAAACATACAGCAACAAAAGTAGGATACTTCTCCAAATAAAGAAAAAGGAACTTTCACAGTAACACCGGTAACAACTGCTTCACTCAGCTTGTTATACCAGTAGTATATCTTTCCCAGAGTTCAAAAATACAGCTTAAGGGTTCCTTGCTCAGTTCAGCCCAAATAACTGCTCTTCCAAACTGAGCACTATGCAAAGCACAACCCACTTTACTTCTGGCTGTTTATACGTTTAGGTAGTGACTTCTTAAGCATTCAAATCAGCACTTCTGAACCTTCTCTGCCAGCTTTAGTCAACTTCAAGATACAGCAGTGTATAAGGTTCTGTTGGAAGATCCTACACTAGAGTTACAATTGATGATCAAAGAGCTCAGTTTGCAAGCTTTACATTCGCATCTATTGGAATGAAAAGAGTACCGTTATTTGAATGGCAGTTCCCTTAGGGTGGCCCAGTTTTATACAGTGCCAAAAATTCACAAAACTTTATATGCTCCTCCAGGGCACCCAATACTATTAACCAGGGGATCGTTATTGGAACCAATATCCACATTTTTGGATTCTTACCTACGTCCACTGTTGCCTACAATCCCGTCATACGTGAAAGATACGACTCATTTTTTGACCATATTGATGGCGTTATCTGCTTGGGTGCAACAAAAAGATACATTTTTGGTGACCCTTGATGTGGTATCGTTATATACCAATATACCACAGATGGCGGCTTATCATGTAATTGATCATTCACTACATCAGCGGGGTTATTTGGAGGACGGTGTCATCACTTTTTTGTTGCAACTGGCACGGTTGGTCGTTTTCCGCAGCTTTTTTCAGTTCCAGCAAGTCGTGTATCAACAAGTTGCGGGAGTGGCGATGGGTGCCACATGCGCACCCTCCATTGCAAATTTGTATATGGGGCTTTTTAAGAGCAAATGGTTAACTACATTGCCTTATCAAGCCAACCTGGTTACCTGGCATCGCTACATCGATGATATCTTCCTGTTGTGGCATGGGACGGAGGAAACTTTATTATCTTTCTTTAATTGGTTGAACGAGAGAGATCCTAATATTACTTTTACCTCTACCTACCACAGAGATGTTATCACTTATTTGGATTTGGAAATTCGCAGAGGGTTTGCCACTTGGGAAACTACGTTATATAGTAAACCTACTGACCGTAATACTTTCTTACATTTTGATAGTGGCCATCCACGTCAACTAAAGGAAGGATTGCCTTTTTCCCAATTTTTAAGATATAAGAGAAATTGTTCAGATCCATTAGATTTTCGAAGGAAGTCTAAACAGTTACGAAAAAATTTTCTGGCCAGGGGGTATCCCAGACCCGTGGTGGTTCGAGCGTATACAAGAGCTAAATACAATAATTGTTGCCTTTTATTGTCATCTCATAGTTCAGCGATGCGACGCATTTCACCATTGGATTCGGATAAAGTTAATCTTATTACTAGGTTTACCCCATTGAGTAAAAATATTCAGCGGATTATTCAACAACACAGTAAGATTCTGGGCACTATTCCAGGCCTTCGTGACAAAACCATAAGATGTGTATGGAGTAGAAGTGCCAATTTGAAGGAACAGCTGTGTCCAGCAGCTTTAGTTCCCCTGGGTTCCCCGGATGATTTGGCGAGCCCATTGGGACATAGGAAGTGCGGTACTTGCACAATCTGCATCATTACGTTGGACATTGCACAATTTACACATGAAGGAGTTACATATTTTTTACGAAAAGGAACTACATGTCAATCTACATTCGTAGTGTATGCGATCAGGTGTCCGTGCACATTGTTATACATTGGAAAAACTATTCGATCGTTGAAGATCCGTATACAATCCGTATACAATCCGTATGTGTGAGCATCGCAGCAGATTGAATAATAGAGTCATGGAGGCCCCGCTGGTACATCATTGTATCAGTATGGGTCATACGTTTGAGCAACTACGTTGTTTTGCCATAGATCGGATTGACTTCCCTAAGGGGGGTAGATCTAAAGAACAGACTTTACTTCGAGAGGAACAACGTTGGATTTTTCAATTGAATATAGTGAAACCTCATGGTTTGAATGCCTCGATTGAATGGACATTGTGTATGTAGTTAATTGGAAACGATTACATCAGAAGGGGAGGAGCTTCATAGAGGAAAGCATATAAGAATATCAGCATGGGTTTAGACCGCATGCGTGGCGTTTTTTGGATCGTAGCCGCGGTGGGATGAACAGTGATAAGAAGTTCTTCTGCTCGTAATGAACTAGCAGTTGGTAAACTAGAGATAGGAGTATTCTCCTTATATATTTTTCTGGCACGGAAAGTTTTTGTCAATGTTGGAATGAAACAGAGGAACCATAACAGAACAGTTTTTTTGTTTAAGTTGTTCTTTTCTTCTTTTTTTCAATTAGAAGTCTATCTCCTGATGAAATGCTTTTTGTGAAATGCGTGGGCGCCTAAGATACACGGCGTTGGGAGTTTATATAGAATCTCTACATTACAGGACAACTGCCTGGGAGAAATGCGTGATTTTCAAAGCTAAGTACAGGCTCCATGTCATTTTTGAGCATGATTGTTTGGATTTCTATAACAGGCTTGAGCCGTGCCTAGCAGTTTTAACTATAACATAAAATCTTATGAACAAAAAAACTTGGTTTGTGTACCTACAGACAAGGTCATTGATGTAAAAAACAGCATATGGTCAGGGTGTTTAAGACAAATCCTGTACAAATTGCTGAGTTTTTGACTGAGACCTTGGTACACTTTGAAAGTGTGAACTATACCAAGTGTTTTTCGTTTCATGTAGTTAAGTTTTGAGCAAATAATATTTTATATCAGCTTTAAAATGTTAGCAACTTCATTCGAAACATTTCTAGCAGAACAGGCAAGTACAAACAGGGGCGGCCCAAGGGGGGTGCGAGGCCATGTGCGGAGACTCGGTGCGGGGCCTCATTTTCATAAATATTTGCATAATGTTACCATACACTAACTTTTAGTAAACATGCCTCTTAATGAGTGTATGGATAAAGAAAGACTAAAAGATTTCTACATTACTATAATCCAGTGCCAACTGCCAGGCACATTAGGAACTACTACAAACACTGCCCATTTAGAACCCATAGCAAACCTGCCGTATCATAACAGCACTACCAGGACTCACAAAGCACCATACCCTACCTATCAAAAGGCAACACTGCAAATATGAAACCAATACATTTCAGAGAATAACAATACATGACCTACTGGGGAAAGAGAACAAGTGACAATGTCAAATAGGAATTACATAAACAGAATACCTCAGCTCAGTTACACGTGCAGAACATAGACCGTCACCAAACAAGAAATCACAATGTAGAAACAGGAAGACAATAATTAAACTGGGAACCCCAAAAGCCCAACAACACTGTAGAAATAAAACTATAAATTAATTTCATCTTGTACAAAACAAAGCGCAGACGTTAATGATGCCCATTTCCCAGAGATGGCATATTTCAGTTAATAAAATCAATAAAGAGATATTTTTCTACCTTTTGTGCATTTTTTTTTCAGTTGCAATTGCTCCAGCCACTTTCTTCTGGTTTCTTCGCGTCCTCTGCTAACTCTCCATCATCTGCTGTCCATTTGTCCTTTCTTCACTCTTCTAGTTTTTTTCCATTCTCTCTCTACATCTGCTTTAACATACTAATCTCTCTCCTTTTGCTCTTTCCTCATTCCTATTTCATCCACTCAAATTTTACCCCGCCATCCTCAATCCCCACTTACTCTCCCAATATCCGGCCAATTGTAGATTTGTCTTCCTTCCCACACAAAATATTTTTTACCTCTCCATTTCACTCTCCCAACTCTATCCCATTCTAATCCTCCCCCAACATCAGCTCCCTTCTAGTTCCAGCCCCACCCAGCATCCGCTCCCTTCTAGTCCCCGCATCAGCCCATTTCCAGTCCTATCCTAGCCCCACCATCAGCCCATTTCCAGTCCTAGCTCCCCCATCCGAGTCCCTCCATCAGCTCATTTCCAATCCCAGCCCCCCCAACAGCCCATTTCCAGTCCTATCCTAGCCCTCCATCAGCCCATTTCCTGTCCTAGCCCCCCCTCACTCAGCCCATTTCCAATCCTAGCTCCCTCCCCTCACAGCCCATTTCCATTCCAAGCCCCCCTCCCCATCAGCTATTTGTAGTTCAAGCCCTTCTTTCACACAGCCCATTTCCATTCCAAGCCCCCGTCCCCATCAGCTATTTGCAGTTCAAGCCCTCCTTCCACTCAGCCCATTTCCAGTCCTAGCCACCTCCCAGCCCATTACCAGTCCTAGCCCCCCCATAGCCCATTACCAGTCCTAAGCCCTCATCAGCCCACTTCCAGTCCTAAGGCCCCCCCATCACCCCATTTTCAGTCTTAGCCCCCCCATAGCCCATTACCTGTCCTAACCCCCATTGGCCCATTTCCAGTCCTAGCCCCCCATAGCCCATTTCCAGTCCTAGCCCCCCCCCATAGCCCATTACTAGCCCTAACCCCCCATCAGCCCATTTCCACTCTTAGCACCCCCATAGCCCATTACCAGTCCTAACCCCCCCATCAGCACATTTCCAGTTCTAGCCCCCCTATAGCCCATTTCCAGTCCTAGCCCCCATCAGCCCATTTCCAGTCTTATCCCCCCCATAGCCCATTACATTATAACCCCCCTCCATCAGCCCATTTCCAGTCTTAGCCCCCCATAGCCCATTACATCTTAACCCATCAGCCCATTTCCAGTCCTAACCCCCCATCAGCCCACTTCCAGTCTTAGCCCCCCCATAGCCCATTACCAGTCCTAACCCCCCTGCCCCCATCAACCCACTTCCAGTCTTAGCCCCCCCATAGCCCATTACCAGTCCTAACCCCCCCATAGCCCATTACCAGTCCTAACCCCCCTCCCCCATCAACCCACTTCCAGTATTAGCCCCCCCCATAACCCATTACCAGTCCTAATCCCCCTCCCCCCATCATCCCTGATAGATTAAAAAAAACCGGCTGCTGCTGCTGCTGCTGCCGTGGCAGCGGCAGAATCAAATGTCCCGCCGCGGGGCCCCGCCTGCCCAGCAGAGCCTCCCTGAGCTCCCGAGTCCCTCCCAATGCGCGGGCTTTCAGAGCCGCGAGAGTTTCCCTTTCTTCTCGTGGCTCTGTTAATCTCGCCGGGGCTGATGGGATTTCCCATCAGCCCCGGCAGGATTAACAGAGCCGCGAGAGGTCAGAGAAGCTCTCACGGCTCTGAAAGCCGCGCATTGGGAGGGACTCAGCAGCAGCATTGGGAGGCATTCGGCAGCAGCATTGGGAGGGACTTGGCAGCACCATTGGGAGCGCATTGGGAGGGATTCGGCAGGCGGGGTGCATTGGGAGGGACTCGGCAGCAGCATTGGAAGCGCATTGGGAGAGATTCGGCAGGTGGGGCCCCGCGGCGGGACATTTGATTCTGCCGCTGCCACGGTGGCAGCGGCAGCAGCAGCCGGGTTTTTTTTAATGTGCTTGTTCTAATGTAGAATGTTTTTTGCGTGGGGCCCCCTGAAACGCGGGGCCCTGTGCAAAAAACATTCTTGCTCAATGGACGGGCCGGCCCTGAGTACAAAGCTTCTGGGTTTTCTCAGTTTTAAACCTTACAGCTTCTTCACCTTTGCTTTACACACAAAGAACAGTCCATTTGAGAGTCGGCAGAACTATTATCAGAATCATAGTAACCTACCTGCATGCTCTCATACTCGGGGTCAGTTAGCATCTGGCTGGAATCAGCTTGTGGGATTTCAGGTTTTATTTCTTCTAATAACTTTAAAACCTTCTCCCAATGAGACCTCTTTCTATGTTGAGGAATGTTGGAAGGGCTGAGGGAGTTCTTATCCTTCAATAAACTATGCAAGGTTTCAAATGGGCTCACCTTACTTCTAGTAACAGAACTCTTTACAGACCTTCCTCGAGGTGAAGCTCTTCCCTCAGGTTCTGGCAGGACCACGCCCGTGCCCTGCTCAAAGACAACACTTTCCTCAGGATAAACCCTCCTGTCTTCAGGGCCTGCTGTAATGCTCCTACAACATGGGCTTCCTTCAGAGCTGTAGTTTCCTGTGTGCTGGCTGCAACGAGAACCTTTCCTGAGGCTGCTTCTAGAACACCTCCCTCTCTCAGCTTCCTTGCAAGAACCTTCCCCTTCTCCTCCTGGTTCCTCGGTTGTCCCTTCTCTTCCTGGTTCCCCGGTTGTCTCCTCTCTTCCTGTTTCCTCAGGCTTAAATGACTGGGGCTGCCCTATGGCTTCAAACTCCGCCCCCGGGTGTTCCCCATTACCTACCCTGGTTGCCTTGGAGCTAGGGCGTGGCTTGCACTCAGCAACTCTATGTGTGTGTGTTTTTTTCCTTGGCTGGAGATTCAAAGTCAAAACTCCCTGAACTATTCTTCTGCTTAGGGGTAAATGTCTGTTTTCTATCCATTTCCCTGGGCTCCACTACAGTCTCGCCACCACACATCCCCCCCCTTAAGATATTACGGGCTGGCGCACTAACCCCCGCACAGCCCGTAATTCTTGCTAGGGTATTATGGTCTATTTGACAGCTATTTGGATTATCCTCTTTTGCCACCAACCGAGGCAATGCCACTCGCTCGTGCCAGGGTCGCAAAACATTAATGTGATAAATCTGCTGTTGTCCTCTTCTATTCTCCACCGAATAGGATACCCGACCGACCTGCCTTATTACCCTATAGGGCCCTTTCCACTTACTCTCGAATTTGGGGCTTGGTCCGGCCACTGTTACAATAACCTTTTCGCCTACCTCCAACTGGCGAGGCTTTGCGCGCCGGTCATAGTGGGCTTTCTGTCGGGTTTGGCTAGCTGTTATATTCCCTTCCGCCACTTGGGACATATGCTGTAGGCGTCCTTTCAAATCTTTTAAGAATTGGGGTATCCCGATTTCTTCTATGGCTGGTTTCACCCACTAGTCGCGTAATATGTCGAGTACACCCCTTGGAGCTTGCCCGTACATCAACTCGTATGGAGAAATACCCAAGGATGTCTGCTTCCGCTCTTGGCACTCATATAATACGAAGGGAAGCATCATATCCCAGTCAGTCATGTCCCCCTCGAGACTTCTCCTTAGCATTCTCTTTAGGGTTTGGTTCTGCCTCTCAACTAGGCCATTTGATTGTGGGTGATATGTGGCCGTTCTGACATGTCGGATGCCAAAGGCGTCCCACACTTGGGCCATATACCGGGACATAAAATTACTACCCCTCTCAGTTAAAACCTCCCGGGGAAATCCCACCTTGCAGAATAACTTTACTATTTCAGCAGATATAGTTCTGGCGGATATGTTGCGTAGGGGAATCGCCCAAGGGAATCGGGTAGCTTGGTCTACGATGACCAGGATATATTGGAACCCTCGGGGTGTTCTCCCTAGGGGACCCACTATATCCATAGCTAATCTATGTATAGGTTCTGATATGACCGGTATGGGTACCAGAGGTACCTTTGGCGGGTAGATTGCAGTAACTCGCTGACAGGAAGGACATGACTCACAGAATTTAGAGGTCTCCTTGAAAACCCCAGGCCAATTGAAGCGGGCTAGAATTTGGTCTAAGGTGCCATGCACCCTTTTATGACCTCCTATAGGGTGGTCATGCGCTAACCTTAAAACCAGTGTTTTAAATGTAGTAGGGACTACTAATTGTTTCTGGATATTCCCTGACCTAGGGTCTAAACTTTCACGGTATAATAGATCACTGTCTAAGAAAAATCTGGGTAAGGTTTCTGACCTTCTGTGGGCATACTCAAAAGCCCAAATGAGTGTGGGGTCTGCCCGCTGTTCTTTGGGGAATGAGGGAAATTTCTCAACTAACTCCGTGTGGACCCAAGGTAGGTCCTGGCTGGCTACTAGTTCAGCCCTATTCTGCGACCTAGTCTGCCTCCCCCGGCGTTTTTCTGTTTTCCCCTTTTTGCCATTAGCTTCAAGGGGAGTTATTAAATCATCATGAGAGGGCAACCCGTGTGCCGGGTCATCCGGTGGGTCTTGTTCCCCTGTCTTGGCTTTGGAGCGGGCACTGGTGGATACCATGCCTGCCTTGGGTAGTAAGCCCTCAACTAACCCTTGCCTAAATTGAGGCCAATCTCTCCCCAAGACTAAGGCGTGTGGGAGCCTAGGGACAACTGCTACAGATATGTTCCGCTTTAATCCCAAACCTTTTACCCTTACAGTGTGGACTGGGTAAGATGACGCTGCACCATGGACGCACCTTATCTTAATGCTGCCCTCAGATGGTTCTGGGAGCTGGCTACCCTGGGATTGCATTTCTTTCCAGAGCCTCTGCGAGATCATGGACTGATCCACCCCGGAATCCAGCAAGGCGTCTACAGGGATACCTTCTACTTCTACAGCCAACAAAAATCCCTCCCCACTCTCCTTGGACTGGGTGGTTATTAGGGCTGTCCTTGCTTTACAATCTTTCTTCAGGTGCCCTTCCTCTCCACATGAAAAACATTTTCTTTGGGCATAACCAGGTTTTCCCATGTGCATAAACTTTGTCATTTCTCCCCACATTGACCTTCCCCTCCTTTCTGAAACCCCTGCGACTGCCGGGTTTGAAACACCAGCCTTCACTTGGCTTACCAATCTGGCCTCTAGGAAGCGCTCCGCCAGTGAGGTAGCCTCATTGGTGTTGTGGCAGTTCTGAAGGATCAGAAAGGACTGCAGATCTTTTGGGACAGCCTCCATAAACTGTTCTAATACAATGCAGTCTAACAGGGAATCTATTGTTTTACTCTCGGGTGTTAGCCACTTACATGCCAACCCTTTAATCTGCTGGCATAGAGCTCGCGGTGTTTCTCCTTGTTTTAACTTGCAACTCCTCAAGCGGCGGCAATAGACCATAGGGGTTAGGCCCATATGGTCTCTTATTGCCTTCTTGAGCTCCTCATAACTGGAGGCTAGGGCAGCAGGCATGGCCCTGTAAGCCGCTAGCGCTTCCCCTGTAAGGGAGGCTGCCAGGCGCACTGCCCACTGATCTTTCGGCCATCCACTTAGGAGAGCTACTCTCTCGAACGCTTCCAGGTAATCGTCAATATCATCTTCCTTGGTCAACTGACCAAAGGAAAATGTCCCATTACCCGGTAAACTCAGTCCTTGTAAGGCTCCCAAAGAACCTGACGCTGTCCTTATGGATTCCGCTGTTTGCTTCTGCGCTCCTAACCATGAGCCCATAATTTCCAGGAGCGGCTTCTGTTGAGTTTGCATCATGGCAGCTGTATGTTCCTGGGTCCTGGCAGACATCTCCTGCTGCTTTTGGAACTGTTCCGCCATCCAGTTCAGAAGTTTGCCACGCTCCATCTCTAGTTGATGCTGAAACAACAGAAAAGAGAAAGAACACACCAAGTGCGGCTCCAAGTACCAGCCCTCTTTCTCTCGAACCCCCTTTTGAGCAATGCTGTAGCCCCCTGCACCAGTATCCACTTTAACCTCTCCTATACACGGGTTACCTGATGCAGGTGTAGACTCGAGTTTGTCAGCAAACAGGTCCCGGCTGGGAAATCAGCTCCGGTTCCGTCCTTCTGCTGCCACTCCAGTCTTTACTCCTCAGCAGGCTCTCTCTGTCGTCAGAGGCTTCCAACAGAAGTTTTTCTCCTCCTTTATGGTAGTAAATATCCTTTCTTATGCGTGGGTAAAGGCAAAAACGAAGGATCCTTAAAACTACGCCACCTGTCACGCCCCCTGCTGGCTAGGCGGGTGCCTATAGGCAGTGTGCGTACCTCCTATTGTCCTTTGGTAGTGTGGGTTCCCAGAGCACAGGCTTCTGGGGATTGTAGTTGTGAAAAAAATGAGTAGCCAAGGGTGGAAGGCAAATACAGGAAAAATTTATTCTTTTCTTCTTTTGCCCTTTCAAACATACAACAACAAAAGTAGGATACTTCTCCAAATAAAGAAAAAGGAACTTTCACAGTATCACCGGTAGCAACTGCTTCACTCAACTTGTTATACCAGTAGTATATCTTTCCCAGAGTTCAAAAATACAGCTTAAGGGTTCCTTGCTCAGTTCAGCCCAAATAATTGCTCTTCCAAACTGAGCACTATGCAAAGCACAACCCACTTTACTTCTGGCTGTTTATACGTTTAGGTAGTGACTTCTTAAGCATTCAGATCAGCACTTCTGAACCTTCTCTGCCAGCTTTAAAATGTTCAACATAAACAAAACAAAACCCAAATATATGTCCCCAATTTGAAAACACTATTTTTGTCAGAAAAGGCTGGAGGCGACTGAAATGAAAACCCAGTCACACCAGACAGCCCTTTCCCTTTTAATTATTTAGACTAAAACGCTGTACTAAAACGTACGTCATGGACCTGCTACCTGACCGCTTTGTGGTGGAAAAGTTCTTTTGATATGCGTGAAATTTTGAAACTTCACTGAAACAGTTCATAAGCTAAGTACAGCGTTTTAGTCTAAATAATTAAAAGGGAAAGGGCTGTCTGGTGTGACTGGGTTTTCATTTCAGTCGCCTCCAGCCTTTTCCGACAAAAATAGTGTTTTCAAATTGGGGACATATATTTGGGTTTGGTTTTGTTTATGTTGGACTTTAATATATTAACCGGACCAAGGATTGGGAATTTTAGCTTTAAAATGTTAGCAATTTCATTCGAAACATTTCTAGCAGAACAGGCAAGTACAAAGCTTCTGGGTTTTCTCAGTTTTAAACCTTACAGCTTCTTCACCTTTGCTTTACACACAAAGAACAGTCCATTTGAGAGTCAGCAGAACTATTATCAGAATCATAGTTATCTACCGGCATGCTCTCATACTCGGGGTCAGTTAGCATCTGGCTGGAATCAGCTTGTGGGATTTCAGGTTTTATTTCTTCTAATAACTTTAAAACCTTCTCCCAATGAGACCTCTTTCTATGTTGAGGAATGTTGGAAGGGCTGAGGGAGTTCTTATCCTTCAATAAACTATGCAAGTTTTCAAATGGGCTCACCTTACTTCTAGTAACAGAGCTCTTTACAGACCTTCCTCGAGGTGAAGCTCTTCCCTCAGGTTCTGGCAGGACCACGCCCATGCCCTGATCAAAGACAGCACTTTCCTCAGGATAAACCCTCCTTCAGGGCCTGCTGTAATGCTCCTACAACATGGGCTTCCTTCAGAGCTGTAGTTTCCTGTGTGCTGGCTGCAACGAGAACCTTTCCTGAGGCTGCTTCTAGAACACCTCCCTCTCTCAGCTTCCTTGCAAGAACCTTCCCCTTCTCCTCCTGGTTCCTCGGTTGTCTCCTCTCTTCCTGGTTCCCCGGTTGTCTCCTCTCTTCCTGTTTCCTCAGGCTTAAATGACTGGGGCTGCCCTATGGCTTCAAACTCTGCCCCCGGGTGTTCCCCATTACCTACCCTGGTTGCCTTGGAGCTAGGGCGTGGCTTGCACTCAGCAACTCTATGTGTGTGTTTTTTTTTCCTTGGCTGGAATTTCAAAGTCAAAACTCCCTGAACTATTCTTCTGCTTAGGGGTAAATGTCTGTTTTCTATCCATTTCCCTGGGCTCCACTACAGTCTCGCCACCACAATAATAACCGCCCCTATCAAACCATCCCTACTCACACCATGGAAATCAAACACACCCTTCTCTACATGATCCTCAGCTTGCTACTATTAACAATAACAGCTAATGCTCTACACAGAAACCAAGATCATTTTACACCCCACATCATCCCAATAATACAGGGACACCACAGAGATTATTTGCCACTCCACAACAGACACCTACACACTAAAGACCACCATGCTCACAGTAACAAACCACACCATAGGTTGATCTACATCAATCCAATCCACTATAACCAGAACCAGAGATATACAGATCACATAACACTTCTAAAACTCATACTAATAAACACACGTTCTGTAGGAAACAAAATCCCAATAATCTGAGATATCTTAATAGATGAATCAGCAGATGTGCTCTGCATTACAGAAACATGGAGTCTGACACCATCTTCGTGAATCAACTTCCCACAGGCAACTATAAACTATACAACTGTCCAAGAGACTCCAAAAGAGGTGGTGGAGTCCTCATACTATCCAAAGTTAAACTAAGCCCCACTGCATGCACTAGCAGTGCTGAAATGGATATACTTAAAGTCAAAAACAATAAACTAGCAGTATGCCTACTCTACAGACCCCCCAGCAACAACCACCCCAACCTTGCAGCCATTCTAGAATCCACCTGCACATCCCCAACAAGGAAACCCCATATCATTCTAGGGGACTTCAACCTTTCATCCCTCCCCATACACCAATCCACATCATTCCTCGAGTTCATGGAAGAGATGAGCTTCCATCAAATCGTAAACACTCCCACCCACACGAAGGGAAACACCCTTGACCTAATCTTCATCCCTGAGCACCTTACAGAGCACCCCAGCTATTCCCCCCTATAGCTTCACAAGTCCCATGGTCTGACCAATCCATACTGTGCCTGAACCTCCCTGTATCCCTGCCCACGCATCCTACATCCCATGGAAATCATCAAAATACAACATTCAAGAGGTTCAATAAAAACTCCTTCCTTGAAGAGATAATCCCCCAACTTGATCCTACACCAAATGACCTAAACAACACAACATACTCCTGGAAGTCTATAGTCAGCAAAGCAGCTATAAGGACCCACAATCAAGCAAAAGCGAAGCCTAGACACACTGAAAGATGGTATACCCATGATCTACATACACTAAAAAAAAGAATGCAAACTGAACAAAAGTGGAGAGCTAAAAAAACCACTGAATTGAAAAACCACTATACAGCCACCCTGAATGCCTATAAAGAAGCCATAAACACTGCAAAAAAAGAACCACCACACAAATATCCTAAACAAAGCCATCAACCACCAAAGGGAGCTCTTTGAAATCGTCAAATCCATCATTAAATCTCCACAAAATGATAGGAACACAAGTAATATCAATCTACAAACTTTGGCCAACCATTTTGCAACTAAACTAAAATCCAATAACCACTCACCCTTCCCCCCCTCTGATAATCAAACCAACATCAATAAATGGCAATCCTTTTACCTCATCAAGAAAAACAACTCCTAGAAACAATTACGAGGATCAACACCAGAACCTCCCACCTAGACCCATGCCCTGTGGCATGGATAAAAGCAACAAAAACAGAACTAGCACCTTACCTATGGAATATAATCAACCAATCCCTCTCATTTGGGAATATACCTAGTGAACTTAAACGTTCAGCCATCCGGCTCATACTGAAAAACAAGACATGAAACACAGAAGACCCTACCTCGTACAGGCCAATTGCCAGTATAGCTTTTCTAGCTAAAATCATAGAAAAAACTGTCCAATTACAGCTCCAAAGTCTCATTGACCTAAATGCTCCACTAGACGAGCATCAATATGGTTTCCGCTCCTTTTATTGTGTGGACACACTGCTGCTTGTACTGTTTGATACCCTCATACAAGGCATGGATAACGCAAACACAGCCTTTGTACTCATATTCATAGACATAATGGTCGCCTTCGACAATGTAGATCATAACATACTCCTATCAAGGCTTGCACACCTAGGGCTAGCAGGAACAGTCCTCCAATGGTTCAGATCATACCTAACCAATCGTACCCAGTATGTAAAGTCTGATTCCGAATCCTCATCACCATTCCCCCAGGAGCAAGGTATCCCACAGACACTTTCTGTCCTCCTGTTCAACCTCTATATTCAACCTCTTTGCACAAGATTTAAAAAGCACAAAATTGGGTATCATCTCTATGCAGATGACATCATACTCTATTCCCAGATCGATGTAAATAACCCCACATATCTCAATATAACTGAATGCGTACAGGAAACAGAAAAATGGCTAAATATAAACAACTTCAAAATTAACCTTAAAAAAACAGAAGTACTTGTCACCACTAAGAACCACAGTTTCACCCCCCCCCCCCACGACAAACAATCCACATATTCAATACCTCTTTCCCAGTAAAGCAAGAGGTCAAATACTTGGGCATCATCCTAGACAAAACCCTTAATATGGAACCACATATAAAACAAACTGCAGGAACCATATTTTTTCAAGTTAAGAACCGTGCAACACCTTAGACCCCTCCTTGCACCCCATGACTTCAGAACAGTAGTCCAAGCATTAATCACACCCCACTTGGACTACTGTAACAGCTTATTACAGGGGCTATCCAAAAAAAACATAAACCATCTCCAGTTCATCCAGAATGTCACTGCCAGAATCATAACCAAGGCACACCTAACGGACCATATCACACCCATTTTAGATAATCTCCATTGGCTCCCTATTGCAAGTCACACAAAATGCAAAATGATAATGACAACATTCAAGCTGCTCAATAACATTGCACCCTCATATCTGACATTCCTTATAGCTGTTCAACCTGACACCAGAAACAGAAGGAAAAGTAAGCTGAACCTCCTCAATATTCCTACCTCTATCCGCAAAACCAAACAAATAACAAGCAACAGAGCATTCACCTACACATCCCCAGTACTTTGTAACTCGCTACCAGACTCACTACGATCACTCAAAGACCTACAAACATTCAGGAAGGAATTAAAGACCCTTCTCTTCATTGAACACTACAGCAACCAAAATACCACCAGCACCCAATCACCCTACTACCCCCCCCCCCACCCCACACCAGGCATAATCTAAACAGAGGCACAACTGCAAATATCACAACCTCCCCAAAAGCATAATCAGCACCTGTCGTCTCCTGCAGGAATCGTTATAACACTCACTAAAGAAACTGCAACAGTGTTGCATTATGTTACATTGTATATACTTAACAAGATTCAATGTACATAGTTCACCTCCTCCTGTGTGAAATTACCTTTTACCTCCTCTTTTTCACTCCCTTTCCTCTCAGTCACGTGTGTTACATGTCTCGAGTGCTTTCCTGTCGCATTGTAATCTCCTTTCCTTTTCCGACCTATTGGCCTCCTTTTTGTATTTTACTTTTGTAAAACGCTATGTTATAATTTGAATGGCAGTATATCAGAACTAATAAACATAAACACATAAATATAAACATCTGTGTTACAATGTATATAGTTAAATTTGGTTCTATGTAACTTGTGTTCCATGTAAACCACCCCTGATCTCTGGAAGGGGCGGTATAGAAAACTGTCCAAATAAATAAATAAAATAAAATAAATATTAAAATGAGCAACATTTTTCTTTCTTTAGGGTACAGCGTCCATGAAGGGCAATTTTAATAGCAGACTGCCTATGTGTGAAGATCAAGTAGGGACCTACTTTGCGGCTATATGATACAAACACAAAGGCACCCGTGTGTCCTCAGGAAATACCAGGGGAACAAAATTGCATGAAGATTGAAGCTGGGGACATTTATGCCTGCTCAGGAACAGATGTACTTGTTTGAATGAACAATGTTTTATATGAACAAAGTATGTAAATTGTGACCGCCTGCTGCTGAACACACCCACACACGGGTTGCATCAAAGTATGTGCCTTCTTGCCATTTTATGTATTTTTATGGGAATAACACCCAAGCTAATTTTACAGTAGCCCTTTTACCCACATAAAAAGGCCATTAGATGTGAAACAAATCCTTTATACATTTATCCCTTTAGAGGGTCATTTTAGAAGCTCAAGACATTTGCACATCTAAAAATGCCCATTTACACATCCACGCCTCAAGAACCCTTTTAAAAAGACCCGAATTTACATGTGTGTGGTGCAATCATGTACATACTGTATCACATGAGGGCATGGTGGAGGCATATCTGGGGCAGTAACAAAAAGAACCGCGTGTATCTCCAATTTCCCATGGCTCGATACGTTGAAACCTGTCAGCAGGCACACCCATATGTAGACCTATTCCTCGGCAGGAGAGATTGCACTCCCTCTTGTTGCCAGGATCACGTTCTCCCCTTCATAGAAGGACAGCAGGTGGATATCAAGGCCTCTTTGTACGCTGCCGCAGTGCTGCACATCTCCATTTGCAGTCTCAGATGGATATGTAGTGACACAACCATGGGCAAAGTTTGAAATGCTGGCACAGACATGTCTATGCTGCCAGTTTTGCCAGCGTCCATATTTCACACATTCACATTTGTAAAATCACCTATTTCCCTGCACATGTTTGGGACTTTATTCTGCACGTCCCCGTTGCCTTGTATGTTAACAGACACTTATCTTTTGGGGCAGAGACAGGTCGATTTTAGAACGCATTTGCACATGTCCACCTTCTCTGCAGCCCCTCCCATGGAATTTCAGGTATTTTGACTTGTACATCCCGGGGGCACCTAAACAGCATTTCTACAATGTGCCTTCACGTGTCTTATAAGCCAAGAGGTCCAGATTCAAGAACTGTGCATCGCACTAAGCCCAGCAATCCCTCGATTTAAAAAATGAAACGTGGTCTCAGGTGCATGAAGAAGACATCTCCATGAGTAATGAGGCTGCACATCCTTTTCTGCAATCTAAATTTAATATTTTTCTTTACAGGCAGCATATGCTGGCTTTTTGCTTTAAACCAATATGTCACATGGAGGAATAGAAATCAAATCGTAGATAAGCTAGTAAATTATGAAGGATTCAGGTAATCTGCTCAACATGCACTCTGTAAGGTAGGACATAAGAAGAGGCAGAGAGAAAAGAGAAGGCAAACCCAAAACATCTCCAATGGAATGAGAAAAATTCCTGTAGTGAAAGGGGCATTAATCATTTACCGTTCAAAGAGACAAAAAGCACAAGATAATAACAAGGTCAAAGAAACACAAAGAAAGTAGGCAAATAGGCAGTAGGACCTTGAAAATGGGCTGTCAAGATAATGATGTCTTCTTCAGGCATCATAGAAGACTACATGTAGTCTACAGGAATACAGAATCAGCATAGATTTTTTCTGACTAATATTGTTTTCCAAATATAAACAGATACAGATTTATCTTTATATATATATTTTTTTATTATTATATCTTTATATTTTCTCTTCTTAAGTGCCTTCGAGTCATTTCTTTATATTTTAGAGGACAATAATGAACCTCCTTGTGGAGTTTACTGTCCCATAGGTACGGTATGGCCAAAAAGACAAGAGCTGAGGTGACCTTCAAGGGCACTGGCATGACCTGATCCTCTGTGTGGCTGGCTGCAGTTGAGGATCTAGCTGCTGACAGAGGCTTAGTTGGTTTATTTTAATGATTTGATATACTGCTTTTCATTTTATATATCAAAGTGGTCTCCTAGTTGAATCCAAAGCTGCTTATTCAAACTTCTTCAAAAAGATCCAAGAACTGGGTGCTGGGCCTGAAAAACTTCCTCCTCTGGGTCCTTTGGCCTCTGCCTTCTATGGGGTATGTTTACTAAACTGCGTTAGTGTGATTCGCGTTAGGAGCCGCGTTAGTGGAAGAAATGCCAAAAAAGGACATGGGCGGTACATCGTAACCGATAACGCGCAGGTGCGCGCGTTAGTACGTGCCACGCAGCAACGATCGCTACAGCGCACGCGCTACTGCGCGCAAGCTTAAGACAGCGCGCAGACACCCAAACACAGAAACAGAGCTGTAGCACAATGGTTACTACACAGACTGATGATACAAGAGTCATGGGTTCAATTCCCCAGTGTGTCTAATGAATAAAGCTGGCTGAGGCATCCTTTGAAAGCCGACTATAGTATTTTAATCCACAGTCTGCAGCCGGGTTAAAGTTTGCATATGTCAGGAAAATTGTACCCGTCTTATGCAATATGTTCCAATAATGACGTTCCCTTTGACATGGTCATGTATTATATACCATTTGATAGGAATATTTAGGCACTCCTTATAGGGCGACTTGTAAGGCACGCCCTATAGGGCAACTTGTAAGGCACGCCCTATAGGGCGAAGTGTAAGGCGCGCCCTATAGGGCGACGTATAAGGTGCCCTATAGGGCGACTTGTAAGGCACGCCCTATAGGGCAACGTATAAGGCGCCCTATAGGGTGCCTTATGAGCCACCCTAAGGTGACAGTACCCTGAGGGTGGTTCTGCTGGCAGCACTAATATACAATAAAAATAGACAATGCCTAAGACAGCCCTATCGATGAACCCCACTGTAGGTTGTGAACCTATGACCTCTGGCTCCATGGGCAGTGAAGTAACTAGTGGGCTAGAGCTATTAATAAACACCTGGCTGGCTACAGGAGGACTGCACGGCACCACACCAACATTCTGCTGTGGTTACCAGGGAGATTACATACCACCACCCAACGCACCCTCTAGGGCTCAGGGTGGGGGACAGGATCTCCCGCCCAAAGATCCACTTTCAACCCCCTGCAATGGTGGCAGTAGAGGGAACCATCACCCCAGTCCTACTAGGGACCAAACACCCTACAGGGCAGGCAATGCAAAGCAGTACACATCCATAACGCAATAGCAGACAGGTCTGGAAATGCTCAGCTGCCCCCCACCATTATCTGACATTCTCCAGCAGCAAGCCTCCAGCCGCTGCACCCTGCACGGTGTTCCAGCAAGACACATACTAGCTGCAGACAGTCCACCAGCTAGTCCATAGTGCATGGTCCTGGAGGAGATGCATGTACCCAGAATGGGGATATCAGCATACGCACCAAGCAGATAAGTCAGGGATTGGGCCCCAAAAGGAAACCCATAAACATCACATAAGAAAAATGCTATATAACACTATGGGGGAACCTAGCCATGCCATGCTCACTGCTCAGTCAGGGTGAGAGTGACCTCACAGCAGGACATGCTATGGCCACCCTGTCCGTGCAGGTGGTACCGGGCACTACAATATCTGGCCATTGCCCTATGCCCTGTGCAGATGCGGACAGGCCAGGCCACCCTATCCAGGCTATTCCCACAGTACCTTGCTCCTCATTATGCACATTGGCAGGCCAATACTGGCAACAGTGCTAGCAGTGTGGGCTGTGGAGGGTGTTGGCAGCCAACACACACTGGATAGACAGACACACACTCCCCACACCTATGCCAGCATTGTGCAACTATAGAGGTGTTGGGCAGCCCAGGCCACCACACCAGTCCTGGGCACAGTGCAGGCATGGCTATGGTACGCAATACTGTAGGAGTCACTCCCCAGATTGGTAAACACTGTCAGACACAAGACCAGTAGCACACTCCACAGACATCAGAAAGGTTGCTATGATGCAGCTCACTCCGAAAATTGTACTTAACCTAGGAATTGCTATCTGCCAGTACTCATAGCAACCTTTTGATAGCTGTGTACCATATTCCCAGGTTTAGGGTGGCATTACTAAGGTATGCAAGTGCTAGTATTGGGAGATGCACGCAGAGCCCAAAGTCCTGCCTCTCCAGGAGGCTTTGGATAATGGGGCCTGTGGGTGCGGGTGTGTCTGCCCCTGTTGGCTGCTGCTTTACAGCAGAGGTTCCCAACTCCAGTACTGCAGTGCAAAACACTGTTCGGGTTTTCATGCTGTCCCTCATGAATATGCATGAGATACATCTGCATACCATGGGGGTGGCGCATAGAAATGCAGCACAGGCATCTTTATCAGAGGCAGCATGGAACCTGAATGGTGTTTGGCCCTCCAGGACTGCATTTGGGAGGCTCTGCTCTAGGTAATGTGCATGTTTATGGTGTCTGTGCTCTGTAGGGTAAAATGTAGGTGTTTTGGGCATGTTCACGTCATCTGCAAGAAAGGTTCTGTCTGTATTAGCACGTTATAGTAGTGGGTAAAATATGAGGACTGGGTTGGCGGAAACCACAGCTGGGACTTGAACCTGTGACCTTCTGCTTCTGAATACACTGGTTTTGTGCACTGCACCACCATTTTATCACAGAGATGGTGCATTCCCTGGTGATACCATGACTGTTGGTCAGACAGGGCCTGTCTGTTGCAGTGCATGGCACCCACCTACACAGGGCTAGGTCACGGTCTGCTCTGGGCAGCTGCCACTGTCCCCTCCACCACCAGTATCCCTCAGCCACCATGCTGACATGCCCTTCTGCTGGTGGAGCTGGTGGTGCGCAGTCTCAGGCCATCCAGTGTGCAGGTACGCGGCTGCCTATGGTGTGGGTTCTGGGGTAGGGGTGCCTGCATAGACGTCCACGCTCCCCCCAGCCCTTCCTGCAAATGTTCCGTGCCCTTGGGGGTAGCTGTTGGGTACTATCCCCTGTGACACTTTGGGAAACCCACTCGTGCACATGTTGGGCCTTCAGCAGTTTCTGTCTGGCTGCTCTGCTGTTTCATCATTTGTATGGGCCACCTAGGCATCACCTTAGTCCGCACTGTGGCCCAGCTCCACCACAGCATGTGCCGCCTGCAGCCCTCTGTATCCCCTTCTCCGGCATCTGTCCAGTTTCCATTCTAACATGCCCGCCCTGCTGTTGCGGGACATGTGCATGCCATAGGAACCCTGTCTGATGGAGGAGGAAACCCTGAGCAGCGCTATTTCACTGTGGGCCCATTCACTTTGTATGGGGACGGAGTATAGACCCTTCCACGATTTATATCTGTTCTATGGTGCTTACTCGGGGGGGGGGGGGGAGGAGTGGTTGATGTTTCTCATTGATACCACTATTGGCCAGCTTGGTTATAGTTTTTTTCCAGTTTGTTGGGGTCATTTTCAGTGTTTCTGTGCCCTTTTGTTCTGTGCACATGTATCACACTTATCACTTTGTTTTGGTTTCCCTGCCTGGGCTTTACATTGCTGACTTTTAAATGGTTTCTCTCCCCTTTAATATGCCTTTAACGGCAGGTTTTCATTCGCGTTGGAATTCAGCTCTGAAAATCAGCACGTTAGTGTGAATGGAGCCTCTCCCTGCCCACTCTCTGCCCATTGACCCCTTCTCTCCGCCCTCTCTCCACCTTCTGCGGTGTTTTAATGGGCCATGGGGCATTACCATCGTTAGCGCATCATAGCGCGCGTTATGATGCGCTAACGATCGTTAACGTTACATAACGCGCTTTATTCACGATTACCGCAGTTTAGTAAACATACCCCTATGAGTCAATGCCATTCATGCTGTCCTGATGACCCACCACCAGTAGCACAGAAAGACACTCAGAAAATCACAGAGCAGGATCGAGCAGAGAAAAAGAGGAAGAGTGAGTGAGAAACATAGAAATATTATGGCAGAAAAAGACGATATGGCCTATCTAGTCTGCCCTTCCATATCAACTACTATAGTCCCTTTTATTCCTTTAGAGATTTTCTGAATTTGTCCCATGCTTTCTTGAATTCAGATACTGTCAATGGGAGACTTTTCCACCCATCTGCCATTCTTTCTGTAAAGATATATTTCCCCAGATTATTCCTGAGTCTATTCCCTTTCACCCTTATCCTATGTCCACTCATTGGAGAGCTTACCTTCAATTGAAAGCCATTTATGCCATGTTGTTGTTGTTGTTGTTAAGTGCCGTCGAGTCGGAGTCGACTCATGGCGGCCCTCTGGATAGCTATCCTAAATTGTGTTCGGTCTTCAGTCAGGTGGCTCATTGTTGACAGACTGGTACCCGTAGCTGCTGTTATTGTATCGATCCATCTCATAGCTGGCCTTCCTCTTTTGCGTTGACCTTCTATCTTGCCAAGCATGATGTCTTTCTCTAATGATCTCTCTCTCCGCATGATGTGTCCAAAGTATGAAAGTCGAAGTCTTGTCATCTGAGCTTCTAAAGAAAGCTTAGGTTTGATCTCCTCTAGTACAGACTGGTTTGTTCTTCGGGCAGTCCATGGTATACACAGTATTCGCCGCCAGCACCATAATTCAAAGGCATTAATTTTCTTCCTGTCTATCTTTTTCACTGTCCAGCTTTCACATCCATATGATGTTATTGAAAATACCATGGCTTGAACAAGTCGAATCTTTGTATGGAGAGAGACATCTCTGCTCTTGAGAATCTTATCTGGGTCTTTCATAGCCATTCTGCCAAGAGCAATGTGTCATCTGATTTCTTGACTGCTTGTTGCTTCTTTATTGATAGTTGATCCAAGTAGGTTAAAGTTATTCACGATTTCAATTTCTTCTCCTTCGACGATGAACCTGTTGATTATGCCAGTTGTCATGATCTTTGTCTTCTTTACATTAAGGTGCCTGCCCATTTTGAGACTATGGGGTATGTTTACTAAACTGCGGTAATCGTGAATAATGCGCGTAACGTACAGTTAACGATCGTTCGCACGTCATAACATGTGTTCTGATGTGTGAACGATCGTAAACCGTACGTTACGCGCGTTAACCACAGTTAACGATCGCAAACCCCCGCGGCGCATTAAAACAGCGCAGAAGGTGGAGAGTGGGCGGAGAGAAGGGGTCAATGGGCGGAGAGTGGGTGGGGAGAGGCTCCCCTCACACTAACGCGCTGAATTTCAGAGCTCAATTCCAACGCAAATGAAAACCTGTCGTTAAAGGCATATTAAAGGGAAGAGAAACCATTTACGTCAGCAATGTAGAGCAAAACCGGGGAAACCTACAAAACGTGAGCAGTGTGATACATGTGCACTGAACAAAATAGCAAAAAAAATGGAAAAAGACCACAACAACATCCTAAAAAACTATAATCCAGCTGGTCAGCAGTGATATTAATGGGCAACCATACAAAACACTCCCAGGAAGGCTCCAAAAAAAATAAATGAGTTTTGGAAGGGTCCACGGAGCGTAGACCCTTCCAAAAATCATTCCCTAATTTTAATTATGAGCGTTCCTGGGAGTGTTTTCTATGGTTGCCCATTAATATCACTATTGGCCAGCTTGGGTATCTTTCTATCCCCTTATTCCGAGGTCATATTCGGGGTTTATGTGCACTTATGTCTCCATACAAGGTGAATGAGCCCACAGTAAAAATGTGCAGAGCAGGGTTTCTGACTCTTTCGGCCAGGTGTCCTATCTCCAGGGACTGCACTGTCTCTGTGGCCACAGTGTGGTGCAGCGGACACAGCCAGGACCAGAGGGTCACAGGTTCAAAGCCCAGCTGGGGCTACATCCAATCCAGTCCACATATTTTTCCCGCAACTGTACCATGATTGTAATGACAAACCTTTATTGCTGAGAACATACGCATGGTTAATACGCCTATATTTTACCCCACCGAGCACATACACCATAAACAGGTGCATTACCTAGAGCAGAGTCTCCCAAATGGAGTCCTGGAGGACCACACACCATTCAGGTTCCATGCTGCCGCGAATAAAGATGCCTGTGCTGCATATCTATGCACCACCCCCATGGTATGCAGATGTAGCTCATACGTATTACTCAGAGACAGCATGAAAACCCGAACAGTGTTTGGCACACCAGGACTGGAGTTGGGAACCTCTGCCGTAAAGCAGTAGCCAACAGGGCCAGACACACCCACACCCACACCCACAGGCCCCATTGGCTCATGCCTCCTGGAGAGGCAGGACATTGGGCCCTGTGTGCATCCCCCAATGCTACCACATGCATACCCTAGCAATGCCACCCTACACCTGGGTATACGGTACACACCTATCAAACGTTTCCTATGAGTACTGGCAGATAGCAAGTCCTACGTTAAGCACAGTTTGCTCATTGAGCTCCATCATAACAATCTTTCTGATGTCAGCGGTGTGTGCTACAGGTCAGGTCTCTGACAGTGTTTACCACCCTGGGGAGTGACGCCCAACAGTATTGCGGACCATATCCATGCCTGGACTGTGCCCAGGACTGGTGTGGTGGGCAGGGCTGCTGAACTCCTCTACAGTAGCACAATGCTGGCATAGGTGTCGGAGTGTGTGTCTGTCTCTACAGTGTGTGGTGGCTGCAAACATCTTCCACTGCCCACACTGCCAGCACTGTTGCCAGTATTGGCCTGCTAATGTGCATAATGAGGAGCAAGGTACCATGGGTATAGCCCAGACAGGGTGGCCTGGGCAGGCTGCATCTGCACAGTGCATAGGGCACTGACTGCGGCATATTAGTGCCCGGCCACCACCTACACAGGCAGGGTGACCGCTGTATGTCCTGCAGGGAGATCAATCTCACCCTGACTGTGCAGTGACCACAGCATGGCTAGGCATCCCCATAGTGCTATATGGTATTTCTCTTATGTGATAGATATGGGTTTCCTTTTGGGGCCCAGTCACTGATTTATCTGCTTGCTGTGTATGCTGACATCCCAGTTCTGGGTGCATGCATCTTCACTGGGCACATGCACTATGGACTAACTAGCAGACTGTTTGCAGCTGGTATGTGTCTTGATGGAGTGGCTTGCAGGGTGCAGCGGCTGATGGCTTGCAGCAGGAGACTATCAGATAGTGGTGGGGTGCAGCTTACCATATCCAGGCTTAATGTCTGTCTGCTATTGTGTTATGGATGTGTATAGAGCTGCATTGACTGTGCTGTGGGGTGTCTGTTCCTCAGCAGGACTGGGGTTGATGTTCCCTTCTACTGCCACCTTTGCAGGGAGGTAGAATGTGGATCTATTGATAGGAGACCCTGTTTACCACCCTCAGCCCTGGGGGAGGGGGGTGGTGGTACATGGTCCATGGGGGGCTACACCTGACTGAAGCAGACAGAGATATCCAAGGTGTTTCTGCAGAAACTACCTATCTCACACATTAATGCTGCTTTGGACCTCCGCCATGGCCTCTTTCAGCAATGGCCGGTGCTGTGGACCTGGTGCTGGGTGCCTCACTGCACCCTCAGGGTGAGCACAGTACCCGCACAATGTGACGGTGTGTAGCTACTCTGTGCCAGTACAACACACGGTCAGTACCCCCTACCAGACCGAGGTGCTGTGGGGATGCACATGGTCACTTCCCCCTACCAGGCCGAGGTGCTGTGGGGGTGCATTCCCCATGGTGTGTATCTGTGGACAGCTGATTTGCATGTGCAGTGCATCATGGGTGTGACTGGCACAATCCAACCCTGTGAAAAGCCAGCACCTGCTCACAGGCTCTGATAAACCATAGGCCATCACACTTACACCTGCTAGCATAATTCATGGGTGCAAGACACCCTAAAGAGTCTGTAATATAAAGTGCCCATGCTGGTAAAAACACACGTACCCACGCATGATTTTACGCACGCACCAACGCACGTGGCTACGCCCGTACCAACGCACGTAGCCACGCACGTGGCTACGCACACTGTGAGGGTGTGTTTCTGACAACACTACTGAATGTAAAGAAAAACATGCCTCCTCATTCCCTATGTAATGTACAGGGTGATGCCTGGGCCAGCCTTCTGTGTTAGGCACACTTGGGACTCGAACCCATGGTGCCTGTAACAGTGGTCAGTGCAGTAACCATTGTGCTACAGCTCTGTTTCAGTGATTTGTGTCTGTACTCCTTCTTGCGATTAACGCGCGGTAACGCGCCACAGCGCCCTGTAACGCTCGTTGGTTTTTGGAACGCGCGTTAGTGGTAACGATGTACAGCCCATGTCCTTATTTGGGGTTTCTGTCTCTACCGCGGCTCCTAACGCGAATTGCACTAACGCACTTTAGTAAACATACCCCTATGTCAGGGGTCTCAAACTCAAATTGCTTTGAGGGCCAAATGAGGACTTGTAGAGTAACCCGGGGGCCGCACAAGGCGTGGGCCTCATTTGCATAAGGGGCATTATTTGCATAAATATTTGCATAATGTTACCATACACTAACTTTTAGTAAACATGCCTCTTAATGAGTGTATGGATAAAGACTAAAAGATTTCTACATTACTATAAACCAGTACCAACCGCCAAGCACATTAGGAACTACTACAAACACTACCCATTTAGAACCCATAGCAAACCTGCCATATCCTAACAGCACTACCAGGACTCACAAAGCACCATACCCTAACTATCAAAAGGCAACACTGCAAATATTAAATCAATACATTTCAGAGAATAACAATACATGACGTACTGGGGAAAGAGAACAAGTGGCAATGTCAAATAGGAATTACATAAACAGAATACCTCAGCTCAGTTACACATGCAGAATACACCATCACCAAACAAGGAATCAAAATTTAGAAACAAGACAATTAAACTGGGACCCCCAAAAGCCAAACTTGGAATGTACAACACTGTAGAAATAAAACTATAAATTAATTTCCTCTTGTACTAAACAAAGCGCAGACGTTATTGATGCACATTTCCCAGAACTGACATATTCCAGTTAATAAATTCAAAATAAAGATATTTTTCTACCTTTTGTGCATTTTTTTTCAGTTCCAGCCACTTTCTTCTGGTTTCTTCGTGCCTTCTGCTAACTCTCCATCGTCTGCTGTCCATTTGTCCTTCTCTCTTCTAGCTTTTTCCATTCTCCCTCTACATCTGCTTTAACATATTAATCTTTCTCCTTTTGCTCTTTCCTCATTCCTATTTTCATCCACTCAAATTTTACCCCTCCATCCTCAATCCCCACTTACCTGGCCAATTGTAGATTTGTCTTCCCTCCCACACAAAATATTTTCCCCTCTCCATTTCACTCTCCCAGCTCCATCCCATTCTAATCCTCCCCCAACATCAGCTCCCTTCTAGTTCCAGTCCCACACAGCACCCCCTCCCTTCTAGTCACTGCATCAGCCCATTTTCAGTCCTAGCCCCCCATCAGCCCATTTCCAATCGTAGCTCCCCCCCATCAGCCCATTTCCAGTGCTAGCTCCCTCCCCTCACAGCCCATTTCCATTCCAAGCCCCCCTCCCCATCAGCCATTTGCAGGTCAAGCCCCCCTTCCACTCAGCCCATTTCCAGTCCTAGCAGACCCCCCAGCCCATTATCAGTCCTAGCCCCCCCATAGCCGATTACCAGTCCTAACCCCCCATAGCCCACTTCCAGTCTTACCCCTCATAGCCCATTACCAGTCCTAACCCCCCCATCACCTCATTTTCAGTGTTACCCCCATCACCCCATTTTCAGTTACCCCACTCATAGGCCATTACCAGTCCTAGCCCCCCCCCATAGCCCATTACCAGTCCTAACCCCCCTCCCACCATCAGCCAAATTAGATTTAAAAAAATGTATATTTGCTGCTGCTGCAGTATTAAGCGTCCCGCGGGCCCCTCTGCCTGGTCCTCTCCTCCCTGCAGCATTCAGCTTCAAAAGCGGCGGCTTTCAGAGCCGCGAAGAGAAAGAGAGTTTCTCTCGCGCGGTTCTGAAGACTCTCGCGCTGCTCTTCAGAACCGCGCGAGAGAAACTCTCTCTCTTCGCGGCTCTGAAAGCCGCCGCTTTTGGAGCTGATACTGCAGGGAGGAGAGGACCAGGCAGAGGGGCCCGTGGGACGCTTAATACTGCGGCGGCAAGTTTGGAATTTTTTTTTTTTTACTCGCCGGTGCTTCGCGGGCCGCACAAGATGCTCTCGCGGGCCGCATGCGGCCCGCGGGCCGCGTGTTTGAGACCCCTGCCCTATGTTCTTGTGAGAAGCAAATGTTTCAGATCATATTTAAATTTCTATTGTATCTCCTCTATCCCGCCTTTCCTCTAAAGTATACATATTGAGATTTTTAAACCTGCCCCCATATGGTTTATAACAAAGACTACTAACCATTTTGGTAGTCACCCTCTGCACCGACTCCATCCTGTTTATATCCTTTTGAAGGTGTGGTCTCCAAAATTGTACACACTACTCCAAATGAGGTCTCACCAAAGACTTATACAGAGGCACTATCACTTCCTTCTTCCTGCTGGCCATGCCTCTCCCTATGCATCAATATGCCCCCTATCTCATAATGTAAAGTACATACATATCTCCAGGACTGGCCCAACCATTAGGCAAACTAGGTGGCTGCCTAGAATGGCAACTAAAGGAGGGTGTGTGACACAGAGCAGCACATTCAAAGCTAAACAATAGATTTTGACAGCCATGGCAGGGGGCGGGGGTTGTAAAGTTTAAGGTTTACCTAGGCTGGCATACCTTGAACCAACACTGGGGCCATCCCTTTGTATCTCACTTTATAAAATAGGCCCCAAAAACGCACATTTCAATGTATGTAAAATGCATGAGGGTTTTTAAAATTACTCTCTTAGAATGTCATTTTATGACCAGATGCCTAGTTTTAGGCACCCAGAATGCAAATATCTTAAGCTTATTTTATAAAATACGGGCTTAGGTGTCCAAAGGTGCATGCTAAATCTAGGCACAAACACGTATACCAGAATTATACACAATACTCCAAATGAGGTCTCACCAGAGACTTATACAGAGGCTCTATCGCCTCCTTTTTGTGCTGGCCATTCCTATCCCTGTGCACTCAAGCATCCTTTTCTACCTGTTTAGCTACTTTAAGATCATCAGACACAATCATGCCCAGGTCCTGCTCTTCTTTCATAGACAGAAGTACTTCACCCCTTATACTGTATCGCTCCCTTAGATTTTTGCAGCCCAAATACATGACCCTGAATTTTTTTGCATTAAAACTCAGCTGCCAAATTCTTGATCATTCTTTAAGCTTAGCTAGATCCCCCCTCATGTTATCTACTCCTTCCTGGGTGTCTTTTCTATTGCAGATTTTGGTATCATCTGCAAGGCAAAGTTTACTCGACAGCCCTTCCACAATATCACTAACAAAAATGTTAAAAAGAATCAGCCTAAGGAGAGATCCCTGCAGTACACCACTGGTAACATCCTTCTCCCAAAATGAGCTCTATTTACCTGTACCCTTTATTGCTTCCCACTAACCAAGTCAGTCACTTTAGGTTCCATCCCTAGGGTGCTCAATTTATTTATAAGTCGCCTGTGTGGAATTGTGTCAAAGGCTTTAGTGAAATCTAAGTACACCACATCTAGGGCTCTCCCTCATTCCTGCAGTCAAAGAAATCAAAGGAATGCACACTTATTCTCAATCCCTTCTCCCCTGTGTAACATTATCGTAACATCAGTATGTAATCTGTACATAGTTTTCCCTGTTCTCTCTCCACGTTGTTCTCCCTGTTCGATGTAAACTCGAGAATACCTTGTGGTCCTCGATTCGTTTTGTTAATTGTAAACCGCGCTGATGATAAAGAGCGCGGTATAAAAGAAATGTTTAATAAATAAATAAATAAATAAATAAATCAGATTTGTCTAACAAGACCTGCCTCTAGTAAACCCATGCTGCCTTGGGTCCTGCAATCCATTAGACTCCAGAAACCTCACTATCCTCTGTTTCAGCAACCTTTCCATTAGATTACTCACTACAGAGGTCAGACTAACTTGTGTAAAGGGACCACATGTGCCTTTCTCCAGTCCTCTGGCAGCGCTTCTGACTCTAAAAAAGAATTGAAAAGGTCAGATGGTGGAGCTGCTAGAACTTCCCCAAGTTTCTTCAATACTCTCAGATGTATCCCTTCCTGTCTACTTTTAGTTTAGCTAGTTCCTCACGAACAGTCTTCTGAAAATCATTCAATATCCCCTTCATTTCTGTTCCTGTTTATGAGTGTTTTTTGAGGTCCTGGCTCTTGCCCTTCATCTGTGAACACAGAACAAAAATATTTGTTAGTAATTCCGCTTTATCCTCATCAGTTTCTACTATTCACCCTTAAGTCTAAAAATACCACTTTTGTACTTCCTCCTCTCTCTAACATATCTGAAAAATATGTTTCCCCATTTTATTGCTTGACTATTTCTTCTTCTTTTTTTATCTTAGTTTTCCTGACTACTTTCCTAGCTTCTCCAAGTTTTTCAAAATATTGATGCTTGTCTTCTTCTTTCTGTAATCTCTCATATTTTATGAAGACCACACTCTTTTTCTTCACCTTTTCAGCTATTTCTTTTGAGAACCATATTGGCCTCCTTTTCTTTTTACATTTATTTACCTTTCTAACTGAAAGGTTTGTTGCCCTTAAAATATCCCCTTTCGGTTTTGCCCATTGCTTTTCTACATCCCCCAGCTGTTCCCATCCTGCTAATGACTTCTTGAGCTTTTGTCCCATCTTGGCAAAGTTAGTTTTCCTAAAGTCTAAGACCCTCACTTTTAAAAGGACTTTGTCAGCCCTTGTCCTAATACTGAACCACATCAGCTGGTGATCACTGGATGTCAGATGATCTCCCACTATAACATCAGAAACACTTTCCCCATTGGTAAGCACTAGGTCCAGTATGGCCCCTTCACGTGTGGGTTCTGTTACCAGTTGCTGGAATAAACATAGAAACATGATAGCAGAAAAAGACCACAGCCTATCTTGTCTGCCCTTTCATATCCACTACAATAGTCCCCTTTTTTCCTTTAGAGATCCTCTGTGTTTGTCCCATGCTTTCTTGAATTCAGATACTGTCCTCATCTCTACTCCCTCCACTGGGAGACTATCCCATGCATCTACCACTTTTTCCATAAATAAATATTTCTGCATAGTTCTGCCTGTAGAGAATCCAGGATCTCCTTACTTCTAGATGACATCACTGCAGGGATGTCCCAATCAACATCCAGCATATTGAAATAACCTACCAGTAGCACTTCTTCTCTCATGGGAATACTGTGTATGCCTTCTATTAAATCTCTATCCACTTTTTCTCCCTGTGAAGGAGATCTATATATCACACCAATGCAAATGGATTTCCTGCTCGATCTTTATAATTTAACCCACAGTGCCTCCTCGCTCCCTTTTAAGCCGAGTAATTCTACAGCTTTAATATTACTTTTTACATATAGTGCCACGTCTCTTCTCCTTTTTTTCTACCCTGTTTTTCCTGAATAAAGTATAGTCCAGTATAATTACAGGTGTGGTCAACATTTGGCACCCTTGCATTTTATGTATGTTGTATATAATACCTTTGAACATATTTTAATAGTATGTTCAAAGGTATACAACAAAAAAAGATGTCTGTGCAATGTAGACTAGTAATTTCTGAGTAAAAAACAAAATATGACCTGAACACGATTAATGGCACCCTTCACTAATATTTGGTTGCACAAACCTTGGCAGTGATGACAGCCTCCAAACATTTCTTGTAGCTATCTATAAGTTTTGTACATCTGTCGCCGGATAGTTTCTCTCACTCTACAACTGCAATTTGTTCCAGATCATGAATATTTCCATGATTCCTTTTACCAATGGCAGATTTCAGCTCTTTTAAAGGTTCTCGATTGGATTGAGATAAAGACTTATTGCTGGCCAGTTTAAAACAGTCCATTTGTTCCTTTTAACCATTCTTTTATACCTGGATGTATGTTTTGAGTCATTGTCCTGCTGGAGGACCTATGACCTTCAACCCAGGCCTAAATTTCTAATACTAGGTAAGCACAATTCACTCCAAAATACCTTGATAGTCCTCTGACTTCATTATTTCTTTAATACATTCCAGGTCTCCAGTTCCTGAGACAGGAAAACAACCCTACAACAGATCAGACATGCCTTTTATTTTATTTATTCATTTATTTAGCAAATTTTCTATACCATTGTATCTACAAGTCATATTATGTCTGTCTTTGAGCAGTGGGGTCCTCCTTGGCCTTCACCCATGAAGTCCTTCTTTGTTTAGTGTGTGGCGTATGGTGCGGATTAAAACCACCTCTCCAGATTGCTCCAAGTCAGCGTTAAGCTCTTTGGATGTTGTACGTGGTGTTTTTCCAACAGTTCGCACTAACATTTGAAGAATTCTTGGATTATTTTTCCTCTTCCCACCATGTCCTGTGAGGTTCTTGACAGTTCCATGAGCAGAAAATGTCAAAATAACATTGCGAACTGTAGACACAGGAATCCCAAGGTCTTTGGGGATGTCTTTATACCCCTTTGAAGTTTGATGTTTGGTGATAATGGAAGGATCGGCCCAACTGGAGGGCGAAGACACATGACCCAGCCACAAGTGGGGGGAGGGCCCAAGGAAGGAGGCATGTAAGTAAGAGGGGGTTGGACAGGGGGGGGGGGGGTCGGGATCAATCAAAGGAAGAGGTGAAAGAGGTCTCTTCCTTTTTCCTCCAGCTGAATACGTGAGCAGAGACCCCGTTCGGCATCAGCAAGGAGCAGAGACGCTGTGTACAGAAAAGGCTCTTTTCAAACACACAACGCTAAAAAAAAAAAAAAGAGAGTCTGCTTTCAGAGCCACAGCTACCAACAAAAGGAGGGGAGTAGTGGCCTAGTGGTTGGGGCAAGGTACTTCAGGCCGGAAGGTCAGGGGTTCAAATCCCACTAGAGGACAGCAACCTTGGGCCGGAAGGACTGGGGTTTCTAGTTCCACAGGTGCTCCTTCTGGTCTTGGGCAAGCCACTTAACCCTCCATTGTCCATGTTCCCTGTAAAATAGTTATCTCCAAGTTATAATGTCCTGTTCAATGTAATTTCAGTTTGTTCAATGTAAACCACACTGATGCAGAATAGCATGGTATATAAGAGAATATAAATAAATAAAAGGCTCTTTTCACATCCACATCAACAGGCAAAGGCTCTTTTCAGAGCTGCAATCAGCGCCAAATGCGTGAGGAAGCTGGGGACAGAGAAGAAAAGGCTCTTTTCAAATCCGCGATCTGAAGGAGACACAGGACGGAGCTGCAGGCAGCGGAAGGAGGCACTTTCCCAGTGAAGAGCAGCCCCCAGTAAGAGCAGGCAGTGGCAGGAGTTTACCGTGGTGGAAGGAAGCAGCAGGAACCAGATAGGATGCCTCTGGGCAAGCTGGCAGCAGCAAGGAGTAGAGCCAGTGTTCCGAGGCAGTAGAGGAGAGAACGACTGGCCACATGTTTTGGAGCTGCTTTGAATTGTGCAAGAGCTCCCACTGGTGGTGATTGGGTATAACTGCAGCACAAATTTAATAAAAAAAGAGGGATTTTTCCCAGGACCCCAAAAAAAAGGTGTTAAGGGGCTCTGTCACCTTGGTGAGGGCATGCACGCAGGTCAGCAGGGAACCAAGAAGCAGCGGGAGACACGACATGGCAAAGCCGCAACAATCCAGCGGAGGGAGCATTTTAGTCAAAGCCGTTTACATTGTAGCTTAAACTTGTGGTCACTGATTCTGCAACTTTGGGGTGCTTGAGCTCTGGTTCTTCCCTTTCCTGGGATGCATTCATTTCCTCCACTTCCAGGGCTGCATATTGGTTCTTCAATTTGAGGACTGGGAGAGTTGAATTGTCGATTCTTCAAGCTCTGGTGACTTGTATCCAACTCTCTTCGTTCTGCAGCATATCATATTCACCTCTGTCAGAGAGCTTGGACTCTTCAAGAAGCATCTCATCAGTGTATTTCTTGCTGTCTCAAATTCTTCTCAGCCTCACCTCCTCTTCTCTGAGCTCCTCCACTTGTTCCATGAGGGCTGCAACTTGCACATGGAACCGGTCCCTTGACTGGCATTGGGCTGTCTGTCTGGACAGAGGCAGAAGCTGTAACGGGGGCAACGGGTTTGACAATATGATTTTTCCCAGTCATCGTTCATTTGGTAGAGCTTTGGTACCTGTTGAAGTAAATGAGAGAGACAGGATGGATGCGCAGATGAGTCTTCCAGTCCTCTGCTTCTGCGAAGAGTGCAAGATCTGTGGAAGCTCTTGCCTGGTTGACTCGTGGTGACCTCTGGAGTCTTCTGCTGCGACTGCTGGAACAGATATGTAGGTGAATTTCCGAGAGAAAGAAAGAGAGATAGCAGAGAAAGGGTCAAAAGGACTGTAATGATCAAAGTAGATTAATGGAGAAATGGGATGAAAATTTATAGAAACTGACAATCACGGGACACAAAACAACAAGCACCATTCCAAGTACATTTATTTATTTGTTTGCTTGATGATCTGAAAAACATTTCTAATTCAGCAATCTGGGTGACAAAACCTACCTTCAGCAGAGCACAAATTATACTGAAACATCAGCCTATCAAAGACAAGTTCATGAGGGTTTGTAGTGTTTCATAGCAAATGCAACTGAAAGCTTTGAATTGATTAAACATGCATGAGTATGGCCCTTGCAAAATACATAATCCACATGTATTCGAAAGGAGTCAATATGCTTGCATGTTTATATATTATGTATTGATGAATATATATTATTTGTACCGCCCTGTTTTGATTCGTGCAGGCATTAAGGGCCCGGTTTTCTTTTAGGCAGGCTATGCACCCTATCAGCGCATAGCCTGCCCACCGACCCCCCTTAACCTGGATTTTCACTTCCGTGGTATTGGAAGTGAATATCTGAGTTTGGGTGGATGCACCAGCAGCCGCCAAGGCTAAGCAGGTAACCTGAAAGACAGGAAAAACCTTGCCTATCTTTAAGGCGCAAAGGGCTAAACAGGTAGCATCAAAAATTGCTGCTACCCGCTTAGCCCTTTCCTCTGCCCCCGCTCTGTCCCGGAAAGCTCCAACATACCGCGATGATAACCACATAGCATCTGGGCATATTAGAGACTTATCCGGGATTTTCCAAAGACACTACCCATGTAGGTGCCTTTGGAAAAAGGGCAGTTACCCATGTAAATGCCTTTGAAAATGCCGCCTTGAGTTTAAGCATATTAATGTACTATGGCCTGCCACTGAAAGGGGTTGATGCAGTTAGCAGACCTGCTAACCACATTAAAATGCTTAGCCGGGATATTCAGTGGCAATAATAGAGTTAGCTGGCACATCGTGGCATTCCCGGACGGCACCTAGTGATAACAATATTGAGCCGCTGTCCGGTTATTGCAATGCTGCGAAAGTCAGGCACAGTAAAGGTTGGCCTAACTTTTGCCACTGAAGCTCACTACCTGGTTAGCTTCATGGCAATCCAGGCAACCTGAATATTCAATAGTGGGGCCCGGATATGGCTAGCCACTGTAACTGAATATCGGGCCCTATCTATTTATAGGCCTGATATTTAGCAGTGGCAACTAGCACGATTACAGCAGCTAGCCGCTGCCACTGAACATCAGCCACCGGCATTGAATATCTGGGTTTGCCATGAAGCAGGAAGCTAATTGGACAGCAGCGATATTTAGCCACTGCCCTGTTAGCTTCGGCAGTGAATGTTAGGACAGTCTTTCCTGTGCCTAATTTTCGCTGCAGAGGAATAACCGGGCAATAGCTGAATATCGCTGCTGACTGTGCCACCCCCAGATTGCCCCCAGAATGCCCCGATGCTAACCGTTTAGCATCGGGACGTGTAGCTATGTGGCATCGGGACGTGTAGCTATGTGGCATCGGGACATGTCAATGCCTTTGAATATCGGGCCTGTAATTTTTAAGGCAACATTTTTACCCCTGATGCAGATGTTATGTCAAAACATGTTCATCTTTGGTTTTATAGATTATGAGGCATGTTTGCTAAAACCCATGCCAGTAACACACATGTAGCTTGTGTTACCAGCATAAGGGGCTCCACTACCTTCAGGGGTGTGTGCATTGTCCCCCTGCAGTTAGTGCATGGCAAAGATACAGCATTGTGCTAGCCACCATGCAGGTGCACTTAACACCATCCATTGAGGTGATGTTAAGTGCAGCTGTGCTAAGGACTAATGCCTGTGCTAGCCATGATGCCCCATCAGTGCCTCCATTTTGCCCTTGACCTGCCCGGTCCCTGCTCCATTGCAGATTGAAGGGGAGAGAGATGACTGAGACCAGCAAGAAGGAGGTTGCAGTAGTCGAGATGGGAAGTAATTAGAGTGGACAAATGTTTAGTAGTATGTTCAGAAAGGAAGGAGTGAATTTTGTTAATGTTAAAGAGAAAGAAATAGCAGGTTTTAGCTATCTGTTGGATATATGAAGAGAAGGAAAAGGAGGAGTCAAAGATGACTCCAAGGTTATGGGCTGAGGAAACAGGAAATAGAAGAGTGTTATCCACAGATATAGAGAAAGGAGGAAGGAAGGTTTAGGGGGACAAATAAGAAGTTTGATTTTGGCCATGTTTAATTTCAAACAGCAGTGAGACATCCAGGCAGCGATGTCAGATAGGCAGACAGAGATGTGGGCCTGGAGTGTCCAAAAGATATCAGGTGTAGAAAGATAGATCTGAGTATCGATGACATAAAAATGATATTGAAATCCATGAGAGGAGATAAGAGCACCAAGGGACTGGGTGTAGAGAGATAAAAGGAGAAGGCCCAGATCAGAACATTTGGGTACATCAACTGAGAGTGGAGATAGCAGTAGTTGAGGAACCACCAGAAGAAACACTGAAAGAGTGATGGGAGAGAAAAGAAGAGAACCAGGACAGCGCAAAGTCCCTAAAACAAAGTGAGGACCAATGTGTCAAGGAGAAAGTGAAAGTGAGAGTTTGTGTGTGTGTGTGTGTGTGTGTGTGTGGTTTGAGGGTTGCATGGGAGAATCTGGTATGCTTATTATTATTATTACTATTTAACACTTATAAAGCGTGATTAGGCATATACAGCGCTGTACAAACATAGAAATAGACAGTCCCTGCTTGAAAAGCTTACAATCTAGCAAATAGAAAAACAATACAGCACAAGCAACAGCTAGAGGAAAGGGAAGGGTCAGGAGGTAAGACATAAGCATAGATTTGAATAGGGAGAGAGAAGATGCTCGACACAAGGGTAAAGGAAGTTTGTTCCAGGCATAAGGAGCAGCAAGGTGAAACTAGTGAAGTCTGGAGTTAGCAGAAGAGGAAAAAAGTAAAGCGAGAAGGAGATCAGAGGGGGAGCAGTTCATGAGGGGAGATGTAAGGAAAGAGGAGAGGAGAGAGGCAATGGGGGGCTGAAGAATTAATGCATTTGTAGTCTAAAAGAAGAAGTTTATAAAGGATATGGAAGTGGAAGGGGAGCCATTGAAGTGACTTCAAAAGAGGGGTGATATGAGAGTAGCGGGGTTGACAGAGGATTAAATGTGCAGCAGAGTTTCGAATAGATTGAAGAAGAGAAAGATGGCACTGAGGGGGGACATGAATGCCTGGGCAGTACCTGGAACATAGGGATGACCGCAGCATCACCAGTGTGATACTACAGAATAAATCACAAATAGTCCTCTATAGCTAAATGTCAAAATATATCCCTTTCAATAATAAGAGACCCTCAAAATAAGAGCATTCAACAGTGCAAACCACTAAAACATGCCCACAAACACCATGTTTTGTGAGGTTGGTACGTGTCCATACTTAGCAATGCAAAGGCTGTATTTAGAGATGCCAAATTGTAAAAATGAAATACTCTTAATTTTCTTCAGAAAGTATAACCAAATGACTTGCTTGCTTTATCTCAAACATTTTTACCATACAGTGTACCTGATTGTTCAACAGTGGTAGTGGCAATGAGAGGTCTCAGAACTTGCGGGCCGCCAATGGTTGGTTTAAAACACCTATTGGACAAACGCCGTATGTACATCAACGACCTCAAAAAATGCTATCCACCACTGATTTTTTGTAAACTTTTTGTAAAATTCATTCAAACAATTATTTGGAAAAATTGTAAATTATGTTGTGCAGTCAAAAATGAACAAAGGCTGGTGACTTCCAAAAAGGAACATAACCGCTGTTACTTAGCTTTTTTTGAACAGCTCACAAATCAGTCCAACGGAAGTCCCGCTAAATCACAATGTCGATGAATGTCATGATCCCGATGCTATCTAGCGTGCTATTCGTGAGCGTTTCACCTAAAGGTTTCTTCAGGGGAAACTCATTCGTAGACGCACTTCAAGTGGTATGCAGAGAAAAAGATTTAGAAGCTCACAGGTTTCAACTGCTGCTGTTAGTGACCAGTTGAAACCTGTGAGCTTCTAAATCTTTTTCTCTGCATACCACTTGAAGTGCGTCTACGAATGAGTTTCCCCTGAAGAAACCTTTAGGTGAAACGCTCACGAATAGCGCGCTAGATAGCGTCGGGATCATGACATTCATCGACATTGTGATTTGGCGGGACTTCCATTGGACTGATTTGTGAGCTGTTCAAAAAAAGCTAAGTAACAGCGGTTATGTTCCTTTTTGGAAGTCACCAGCCTTTGTTCATTTTTGACTGCACAACATAATTTACAATTTTTCCAAATAATTGTTTGAATGAATTTTACAAAAAGTTTACAAAAAATCAGTGGTGGATAGCATTTTTTGAGGTCGTTGATGTACATAGGGCGTTTGTCCAATAGGTGTTTTAAACCAACCATTGGCGGCCCGCAAGTTCTGAGACCTCTCATTGCCACTACCACTGTTGAACAATCAGGTACACCGTATGGTAAAAATGTTTGAGATAAAGTAAGCAAGTCATTTGGTTATACTTTCTGAAGTAAATTGAGAGTATTTCATTTTTACAATTTGGTATTCATTCTACTCTCGCAAACAACAGACCGCTATTTGTTTGTATTTAGAGATGACCAACGAAAGAATAACTGTGGCTTTCTTCTACTGACATGTATGTTTTGATGCAAGATAGGTCATGACAAATATATCACTTTCTACTTGCTGTTAAATCTTTGAGTGCACTGAGATCACCCTACATTGTTTTGGGCATGCAACAGACTAGTTTATCTAGCCTAGTTTGTATCAACATTTATGTATCATCAGTATTCATGTGTAGTTGGCATCAATACAACACTGTCAGTGAGAGGAGCAGCTTAGGAGATGCAGGCTTTAACAGAGGAGGCGTGGCCATCAGAAACATCCACAGATATATGGCAGAGACGGACAGGATTAGAAACGTCCATCTTTTCAGTATATGGGGAGTGTGGGGACATCCAGACCATTTGCTGCGTATACCTGTGTCTCGTTGTAACAGCGGAGCCTGTGTTTCTCCTTAGTGGTTTGCTCGTGCCGCACTGTAAATGCCTTTGACCTTGATTCCGGAACTGCGGGCACATCTATACCCATGCCTGTGGAATTAGGATAAAATCGGGCCAATTTTTGATTTGGATGTGTCTGCAGGCCAGACATGCACGTTATGAAAATTGGCCTACATGTGGTTTTTGGTATTGCTCCTTTTATGGCAAAATTTGCAGACATCTTCATCTTGTGAATTTAACATTCTCAATGGTTGATAAACTGTCAATGAAAACTTAAGTTCTCATGTAATAGCCAATTGACTGTCCATAAACATCAGCCATATTGCCTTGAAACTCTCTGTTATTTGACATTTTCTTTACTGTATGCCGTTTTTTATTTTTTGGGAAAAGATCATTCACAAAAGTTGTTCTTATGAAAAACAACACAGCTGGACTGACCCTTTGTTAAAGAGAGAGGGAAATTGTTGTATGTGAGTAGTCAAGCAGTGAGGGCCTAGACAGAATTGTCTCCCCCCACCCCCACCATCAAGACACCCATCTTTTTTACTACCATAACCCCTGTGGCGTAGACAAAACACCCCACTCTTGGGCATGAGGGCCTCTTCTTAGTCCACTTAAGGCTACCACCATCTTCCTGGAATTATCCTCTTTTCCCTATAGTCCTTTAAGTTTCCCTTTTTTGCAATCACAGTCCTTCCATTCCCCATTCTTTTTCTCTTCTGATAACTCCAAACTTCGCCATTATGTGTTTCTTTTCTATGCACAAGGCCCTGTCAGCCTTTACTTGGCTGATAAATCTGATTAACTTCTTTGATTGGGTGACCAGAGTGTCGTATCGAGGAAGAGTGCTAGATATGGTGTACTTAGATTTCAATAAAGCTTTTGATGCTGTTCTGCACAGGCGGCTGGGTTTGTAATATTGTAGAACAGCTAATGAGTAAGGTTTACCTCTTTGCAGATGATACCAAAATTTGCAATGGTTGTACAAAAGAACATAAGATATGCCATAGTGGATTAGACCAAGGATCCATCCAGCCCAGTATCCCATTTCCAACAATTCCCAAATCAGGTCACAAGTACCTGTCAGGTTCTCAAAAAGTATACAGATTCCACGCTGCTTATCTCAGAGGTAAGCAATTCATTTCCACGGCCCTCATTAATAATGATTTATGGACTTGTCCTCCAGAAACTCGTCCAAACCTCTTTTAAATCCAGCTACACTAACAGCTTTTACTACATTCTCTGGTAATGAATTTCAGAGTTTGATTATGCATTGAGTGAAAAAATATTTTCTACGATTAGTCTTAAATGTCCTACATTGTAGCTCAGTTGCATGACCCCCAGCTCTTTCTACTTTTCGAAGGAGTTAAAAAACATCTACATTAATGAAGTCCACTCTTTTCATTAATTTAATGGACCTCTATCATATCTCCCCTCAGCCACCTCTTTTCCAAGTTGAAAAACCCTAACCTTTTAAGCCTTTCCTCATAGGGAATCCTTCCATCCCTTTACCACTTTGGTTACTCTTCTCTGTACCTTCTCTAATTCTGTTATATCATTTTTAAAATATGGTGACCGGAATTGCACACAATATTCAAGGTGCAGTTGCACCATGGAGCGATACAGAGGCATTACAATATCCTTGGCTTTATTCTCCATTCCTTTACTTATAATTCCTAGCATTCTATTTGCTCTCTTGGCCGTGGCTGCATATTGGGCAGAGAGTTTCAACGCATTGTCCACGATGATGCCAAGATTCTTTTCCTGTGTGATGATTCCTAATGTGGAACCCTGCATTATGTAGCCATAGTTTAGGTTGTTCTTCCCTAAGGTTCCAATTCTGTCCCGCACGTAGATCCCCTCTGTGCATCCGGTCTGAATCAGACGCACAGAGGGGATCGCGATTCTGATCCCACAGGGCACGTCTAGCCCCGCAGGATCAGAATCGCGAACAGTCCTGCATGTGCAGGCCAGGACTGCGATTCAGTCTGACATGCATGTGCAGGACTCATCCCGGCTAACTCAGCCAAGGCTCCTCAATGGAGCCGTGGCGCCTTGGTGTCATGGTGCCATGGCACCGTGGCTCCATTGAAGAGCCACGTTGCTGGCCACCTGAAAAAGGGGTTTATTCCCCACAGCCTGACCCCCAAACTGGCCTCCTAAGGTCAGGGTCAAGCTGAGGGAATGTCCCCTCCCCCCCCCCCCGCTCAATCCATGAGCTGGCATTGAAATTAAGACACATCCAGGGAAGTTATTCCACCTCGCACATATTGCTGGCTCTGCACATTCAGGGCTGATATTAGAATCTACCCTGTATGACCACTGCCCGCTCAGACTCTGCTCCCAGGCCGCCCATTCCCCATCCCCATCTAACTTCTCTGCACAACTGACGGGGAAGTTAGTCAGGGGTAGGAGCCAGCATGAATAGCAGGGATGGATGTCCCACTGGGCCATCCATCCCCGCTATTCGTATAACAGAACAACCCCCTAAGTGCATAACTTTGCACTTGTCCATATTAAATTTAATCTGCCATTTGGATGCCCAGTCTCCCAATTTTTCAAGACTCTCTTGCAATTTTTCACAATCCTCTTGTGTTTTAACAACTTTGACTAATTTTGTGTCATCTGAAAATTTTATCACCTCACTCGTTATTCCCATTTCCAGGTCATTTATGTTGTTGTTCTTAAGTGCCATTGAGACAGGGTTGACTCACGGTGATCATCTGTTGTTGATGACAGCACCAATCTTCACATCTCAGTTGTCTTCATACAGTCCTGTTCTCTGATGATTTGTTCTGCATATAAATTAAACAGGTAAGAAGAAAGTATGCAGCCTTGTCATACACCTTTGCTGATTTTAAACTGTTCTGTTTCTCCTTGTTCCATTCAAACTGTTGCCTCTTCAATGTAAGGGTTTATTTATTTAATTGGTTTTAATATGCCATTTTTTTACCAGTCAAAATGGTTTACATTGAATGATGGGTCATGCAAGGTTTCATGCAAGATTGTGCAAGGAAACTCATCGGCATTCTGGTATACCCATGTTTCTCATGGTTTACACAGTCAAAAGCCTTGCTGTAGTCAATAAAACATATATAGATATCCTTTTGGTATTCTTTTGCCTTTTCAAGGATCCATCTCACCATCTGCGATGATGACTCTCGTTCCTCGCCCTTTCCTCAATTTGCTTGCACTTTAGGCAGTTCTCGTTCCAGGTATGGTTGTATTCTCTGTTTGATGATCTTGAGTAGAATCTTGCTCGAATGTGGGATCAGAGTGATTGTGTGATAATTTCCACAGTCAGTCAGATCACCTTTTTTCAGTATTGGTTTAAACACAGATCTTTTCCAGTCAATTGGCCATGATGTTGTCTTCCAAATTTCCTGGCAGAGCCTTGTAAGTATGGTAACAGCCACATCCAAGTGCTGTAATATTTCAATGGGAATGCCATCAATACCCAATGTTTTGTTTTTTGATAATGTTTTCAGTGCTGCTTCAACTTTTTCTTTCATCATAAGGTACAGGTTGAAAAGGCTGTTGGTCCACTTGATCTTTATGGTATAATGACCCTGTGCATTCTTTCCACCTTTTCTTGATCTTCTCAGCATCATTCAACATGGATTCTTGAGCATCTTGAAGCATTCCAGTTCATGGCTGGAATTTTCCCTTTAACTCTCGTAGCTTTAGGAAAGCAATCTTGTTCTTCCTCTAATAGATTCTGATTCTATTTCTTTGCATGCGTCATTGTAGTATTTCTCCTTGTCTTGTCTTCCTGCACACTGGAAAACAGCGTTGAGTTCTGTGATTGCCTCTCTTTCTCCTCTGGCTTTAGCTTCTCTGCATTTCTGGGCAATTTTCAGATTTTTTTTTTGTCATCAATTTTGGCTGTTTTTGCTTTTACTCTTTTTTTGTAGCAACTTCTCACTTTCTTTAAGCACAACTTTCTTGATGTCATCACATAACTCTTCTGATGCTCAGTCATTTGTATCCAAAGAAGTACATCGATTTTGCAGGCAGTCTTTAAATTACATTGGTATATTCTCAAGGTCACATTTTGCCACTTTAATGAATGGCTTGCTCTTTTTCATCTTTAGTTTGAGTTTGCATACCAGTAGTTGGTGATCTGTACCACACTCTGCTCCAGGTTCTGTTTTTGTTGATGTTATTGAGCTTTTCAAACATTGACTTCCACAGATGTAGTCAATTTGATTTTTGTACAATCCAGTGGGTTAAATCCATGTGTACAGTCACCACTTGTATTGCTGGAAGAAGGTGTTTGAGATGAATAGATCATTGTTCTTGCAGAATTCTATTAGTCTTTCTCCAGCTTCATATCTGTTGCTACATCCATATTTTCCAATCACTTTGCCTTCTTCTTTGTTGCCATACTTTGCATTCCATGTTAAAAAGTAGCGGACACAGCATAGATCCCTGGTGTACTCCATTATTCACTTTCTCCATTGAGAAAATGGGCATTTATTCCTGCTCTTTGTTTTCTATCTTTTAACCAGTTCCTAATCCACAATAGCACATTGCCTCCTATCCCATGAATTTTTAATGTCTCCAAGAGTCTCTTATGAGGACCTTGTCAAAGGCTTTCTGAAAATCCAGATACACTATTTGAACTGGCTCACCTTTATCTGCCTGTTTATTCACACCTACAAAAAAATAAAAGAGATTTGTGAGACAAGACTTTCCTTGATTAAATCCATGGTGGCTTTCTGCCATTAAACCATGACTATGGGGTATCTTTACTAAACCGTCTTAATGTTACCAGCACTAGTTGCAGCGTTAATGTGAAGAATGCCATATAAGGTAGCGGGCGGTCCGGAGGAAAGGTTGCAAGGAATCGGTATCGTGCGATAGTGGGCGCTGTGGCACGTTAACGCGTGTTAACCCTAAGTTCATGCCAGCGCAGTGTTAGAAGCTATAAAGATGTAGCCCACTGGTTACTGCAATGACTGTGGAGGCAGAGGTCATGGGTTTGATCCTGCAGTGGTGTTAGGTGAGAAGGCTGTCTGAAGCATTTAATTCTATTTAAATCAGTGTTGCCAACAAAAACACCCTCACAGTGCCGTAACCTAAGGCACCCTATAAGGAACTCCATAGGGCACATTATAAAGTGCCCGGTCTGCCAAGACACCTTATAATGTGCCCTATAGGGTGCCTTAAGAGGCATCTTAGGCTACGGCACTGTGAAGGTGTTTCTGCTAGCAGCACTAATTTAAATAAAAGGAAAAGCCCCAGACAGCCTTATTAAACAACACCACTGTGGGATCAAACCCATGACCTCTGTATTCACAGTCATTGAAGTAACCAGTGGGCTACATCTCTATAGCATCCAACACACCTCTGGCTGGCTACAGAAAGACTGCAGGTCACCACACAAACTGTCTGCTGTGGTTACCAGGATAAGGTAAACCCACCCGTACCCATGATGCATTGCACATGCAGATCAGCTGCCTACATCTGCTCACAAGATGGGGTATGTGCCTCTATAGCACCCCGGACTGGTAGGGGGAACTGACCGTGTGTGTTACTGGTACAGAGTAGCTACAGACTGTGACAGTGTGCGGTTCCTGTGCTCACCCTGAGGGTGAGGTGGGGCGTCCAGCACCAGGTCCACAGCACCTGGCTTAGCTAAGGTAGTCTATGCTGCAGGTCCCCATCAGTCTAATCCTTGTGGATTATGATGCACCCAGAATAGTATATAACTTGGGTGGTTGCTATCGTTGCATGTTGTAAGAGAAGTGTGGTGTTTGGACCCAAAAGCAAATTATGCAGCACCACCTAACCTCTTCTCTGTGGGATAGTATCTCCCAGCAAAAGATCCCCATTTTACATCTCTGCAATAGTGGCAGTAGAGAGGGACCATCAACCCCAATCCTGCTGGGGAATAGGCACCCTATAGGGCAGATAATGCAGATATGTACACATCACAAAGGGTAATGGCAGACAGGCAGTAGTCCTGGAAAAGCTCAGCTGTCCCCCACCACTATCTGACATTCACCAGCAGAGGGCACAGTCAGTCTCCAACTGCTGTACCCTGCAAGGTGTTCCAGCCATACACATGCTAACTGCAGACAGCCTGCTAGCTAGTACATAGGGCACATTCCTGGAGAAAGTGTGTGTACCAAAAAATGGGATGTGAGCACACACACCAAGCAGGTATGTCAGTGATTGGGCCCTAAAAAAAGGGAACTCATAGATATCACTTGAGAAAAATACTTTATAGCACTATGGGGGAACCTAGCCATGCCATGGTCACTGCTCAGTCAGGGTGAGAGTGACCCCCAGCATGACATGCTGTGGCCATCCTGTCCGTGCAGGTGGTGGTTGGGCACTACAATGTCCCAGCCATTGCCCTATGCCTGTGCAGATGCATTCTGCCCAGGCCACCCTGTCTGGGCCATACCCACAGTACCTTGCTCTGCATTATGCACATTGGCAGGCTAACACTGGAAACAGTGTAAGCATTATGGGCTTAGTAAGGTGGAGGCAGCCACAAAACACCGGATAGACATACACACACTCCCACACCTATTTCAGCATTGTGTAAATATAGAGGTGGTTGGCAGCCCTGGCCGCCACACCTGTCCTGAGCACAGTGCAGGCATTGCTATGGTACTCAGTACTGTTAGGATCACTCCCCGGGGTGGCAAATACTGTCAGAAACAAAAACTGAAACACACTCCACAGATATCAGAGAGGTTGCTATGATGAATCTCTGTCAACAAATTGTGTTTAACTAGGATTTGTTATCTGACATTAATCATAGCAACCTTTTGATATATGTGGAACGTGTTTCCAAGTTTAAGATGTCATAGCTAAGGTATGCAGGTGCTAGTATTGGTAGATGCTGCTCCATGCAGTGCCCAGCAGTCTGACTTTCCATGAGCTGTTGGATAGTGGAGCCTGAGGGTGTGGGTGTTTGTGCCCTTGTTGGTCGCTGCTCTAGGGCAAAGGTTCCCAACTCCAGTCCTAGTGGGCCAAACACGGTTCAGGTTTTCATGCTGTCCCTAATGAATATGCATGATACATTTGCATACAATGGGGGCGGTGCATACAAATCACAGGCATATTTATTAGGGACAGCATGAAACCTGAATGGTGTTTGGCCCTCCAGGACTGCAGTTGGGAAACTCTGCTCTAGGGATTGCACATGTTTATGGTGTCTGTGCTCTGTAGGGTAAAATATAGGTGTTTATGGCATGTTTATTTTATCTGCAATACCATAGTTTAGTACTGGTTAAAATATAGGGACATGGCTGCAGGAGCCACAGATGGGACTTGAACCTGTGACTTTCTGCCCCTGAATATACTGGCTGTGTATACTGTATGAAACTGTTGTCACAGAAGCAGATCATTCCCTGGGGATACCATGACTGTTTGTCAGACAGACTTTGTCTGTTGCAGTGCACAGCACCCACCTAAACAGGGCTTGGCCTTGGTCTGCTGTGGGCAGATGCCACTGCCCCCTCCACCACCAGCACCCCTCCACCACCATGCTGACATGCCCTTGTGCTGGTGGTGCTGGTGGTGCGCAGTCCCAGGCCATCCAGTGTGCTGGTAGGCGTCTGCCTATGGTGCGTGATATGGTGTAGGGGTGCCTGCATAGACATCCACGCTTCCCCCCGGCACCGCCTACCAATGTTATGTGCCCTTTGGAGTACTTGCTGGGTACTATCCCCTGGGACACTATGGGACACACACTCGTGGACATGTTTGCCGTTGGTCAGGTGTTGTCTTGCTGTTTTTCCGTTTCTACATACCTATGTGTCACCTAGGCATCTGCTTAGTCCACCCTGTGCCCCAGCAGCCCCACTGTATGTCCCGCCTGCAGTCCCCTGTACCCCATTTGCAGCCTTACCATAGTGCCCTTTCTTACTTGGGCACTATGCTGTTGCTGCACATGTATCACTACTATCACTTTTCTTGGTCTCCCTGCCTTTGCTGTACATTGCTGACTGAAATGGTTTCTCGTGCCTCTAATGCAAGGTTTTCACTAGCGTTAATTTTCAGACCGTCATTTCACAGCGTTAGTGTGCCTGGAGCCTCTCCCTGCCCACTCTCTGCCCATTGACCCCTTCTCTCCGCCCTCTGGAATGACTTACTCCACCCTCTGTGCACTTTAACGCTATCGGAGATGTTATCACACGATACGTGACTTTATCGCTCGGTAATGTTACATTATCGCGCGATAATGTCACTTATCACAAGATAATGACGCCGCTGCGATGTTAGTGCTCTTTAGTAAACATACCCCTATATGTTCAGTAATTTTATTCTTTATAATGGTCTTTATAATGGTCTTAGTTTCCCAGATCACCCCTTGAAACTTTTCTAAAAATTGGCTTTACATTTGTCACTCTTCTTCAGGTACTACAGATGATTTTAAGGATAGATCACAGATTACTAAAAGTAGGTCTGCAATCTCATATTTCAGTTCTTTCAGCACCCCGGGTTGTATGCCATTTGATCCAGGTGATTTGCTTCTCTTTAGTTTATCAAATAACTATATTACATCTTCCCAATTTATTGAAATTTGTTTCAATTCCTGTGGCACATTACTTTTAAATATCATTTCTGGCATGAGCAAGTTTCTTACATCTTTTTCAGTAAAGACTGAAGCAAAAAATTAATTCAGTCTTTTCACTATGACCTTGTCCTCTCTTAGTGCCCCTTTTACCCCCTATCATGTTATCTACAACTTCTTGGGTAGACACCCAGGAAGGTATAGATAACATGTGAAGGGGTCTAGTGAAGCTTGAAGAATGATCAAGAATTTGGAATCTGAGATTCAGTGCTAGAAAATACAGGGTCATGCATTTGGACTGCAAAAATCCAAGGGAGCGTTACAGTATAGGAGATAAAGTTGTCCATTAAAGCAGAGCAGGACCTGAGGGTGATAGATTTTGATGATCTTAACACTAGAAGTCCCAAAGTGCGTCAATTGACGCAAATGCATCTTCGAAGTTATATACCAGCGCCACTGCTAGAACCATATCAGTCATGTTCCAAGGTCAAGATGTTCAAATATGTGCATTGAAAATTAATGACAGATGCACCACCTAGCGGGAAAATGAATTTATACCTAGAAGCCCCAAAGTACGTCAATTGATGCACTCAATTGTCTTGGATGCGTCAATTGACGTACTTTGGGGCTTCTAGGTATAAATTCATGTTCCCACTAGGTGGCACATCTCAATCACTGTTTACAGTTTTACTCCGACATTACAAACAATAAACACACGATGATGTCATGTAATGATGTCACATACTGCACATATTTAACAAATAAGTAACTTCACATTAATTCACATCTGCATTTCATGCTAAATGCAGTCGTCATGATAATGCTCCAATTGACACATTTTGGGGTTTCTAGGTAAAATCCTTTTGGAGCTTCTAGTGTTAAGGTGGCTGAACAGGTAGAGAAGGTGACAGCAAAAGGCAGAAGGACACTTAGGTACATAGGGAGAGGAATGTTGATAGTGTCTCTGTATAATTCATTGGAGACTCATTTGGAGTATTGTGTGCAATTCTGGAGACCACATCTATCAAAAGGATATAAACAAAATGGAGTTGTTGCAGAGGGTAGCTACCAAAATGATCAGTAGTTTTCATCATAAGACATATGGGGACAGACTTAAAGATCTCAATATGTATACTTTGAAAGAAAGGCAGGAGAAGGCAGACATAATTATTGTTGTGGCATAAATGCACAGGAGGAGAGCCTCTTTCAATTGATAGAAAACTCTGTAACAAGGGGGCATAGGATGAAGGTGAAAGGGAATAGACTCAAGAGTAATTTAAAGAAACATTTCTTTACAGAAAAGTGGTACATGCAAATAGAGCATTTGGTCCTGTCATGCTAGATGATGCCACTGACGCTGAGTACAGTCAATTAGATACCTCCTGCTTAGATGTAAGAGAACGTAATATTTGTCAGTATTATACTCTGTGAGGTGGGCTCTCCTACCATATCTTGTTTTCTAGTAAGCCTTGCAGTCTATCAATGTACATTGTGCCCCCTCTCTATGTGAAAGCCTCTAACACAGAGCTTCCAGGGTGTAGCCTGCCCCTCCATAGTATCAGCCTTGTAGTAGCCTGAGGCTGCGGAATTAAGATCTCTCTCTAACACTTGACTGTAAGGGTTCTACAATATGGAAAAACTACTATTCCATTCAATAGACGGGTATGACTGCTAAAGACCCAGGCCTGAGGACTTGGGAGCACAACCTGACTTGAGGCCTCATGATCCATTATGTAAACAGAATTTCTTAGTGGGCTCATAACAAACCAGTGTTGTGCTCAAATCCTGGCTTTTTGCATAGACAATTCTGCAGGTGTTCCACCCATATACTGACTATGCTACTGTGTGTTTCCTAACTGCAGGTGAAGAGAAGGCCATGCCAAAAGAGGTGCCATGCTTGTATGGCCAAGATGTGGGGGTGAAAGATAAACAGAGTGGCATACAGAAAGAGGAAGAACCAGACAAAATTGAGGAGATGTGCTCAGGAGTTTCTGGGGGTCCATTACAAGCTATGACATTGGTGAGGTAGGAGTTGGAAAAGGAGCAGAAAGTGCTGAAGGAAGATCTCAAAATGATGCATGAGGCTTCATTAAGTGTTGACGATGTCCAAAGGATTAGCTATGTATCAACTACAGGTATATCACCACCAGAACTGGAAGGGCCTTTATATGATGAGATAATGGGCTGTCAGAGAGGTCCTGGCAAACATAGATCAAGAAAATCCAATAGTTAGATAACAGGATGTAGCTGAGCTTCTAGCTGGTGGCATGGTCTTATAAACCTGGCTATGCTACATTACACCTTGGACTCATCTAGGAACTGAGTCCGAGGAGTAATGGGCCTATACATCCTCTGTTGCCTATTTTTCCTCCACATCAAAGCACAGAGGAACTATTTATGCGCATCACTCATGGAAAAAAGATTACCTTTTACCTTTGCCTCTAAACCCATCACCAGTGATGCAAGCATAGAGAGACATACTCACAGACATGCCCAGAGAGACAGAGAGGGCCAGGCATACAGAGAGAGAGAACCAGCAAGCAGACAAAGAGATATACAGACAAAGATCAAGTAGTCAGGCAAATAAAGACGGAAGAGAAAGAGGGAGACAAAGAGCAGCAGAAGAGAGGGTAAAAATAGAAAAGTTGAGAAAAAAGGAGGATAAGTGAAGGCAGAGGACAAAGACGTATAAAAGGTATCACAGATGAACCACTAATTCTCAAGCAAATCTCCAGCACCATCCACTAATCCAACCAATAGGTCCAAAAGATAAGTTACTCCAATGTTAGAAATTACTTATGGCAGGTGTAAAGGCAGGCACCCATCGTTAATGATATAGGCACATACTTACAGTAAATATATGTAACTCACCTTGGTGGTTTTGGGTTCTGCTCTTTCCTTCCTGCCATTTTCAACCTCTCCTTCTACCTCAATCTCACTCCTTCTACAGGGTGACCCAAAAAAAGTGAGAACATCTCGTAAATTAAAAGCTTAAATAGTTTACTTATTTACCTTTTTCAGCTATATAACGTCTTTATTTTGACAATTTCCTTTCGCCATCTTTGTTTTATTAATTTGTCAATCGTTTACATCTGTCTTTTTGAATTTTTAAATAACTTATATGCTACCTTTTTTTGGGCCACCCTGTACTCCTGTGAAGTCCATTTCAGCCGCCTTTTTAGTCCCTTACCTCTCCGGATAGCTGCTATTTATAGACCCCCTGACAAGTCTACCTCTACTTTTCTCACTGACTTTGACTCTTGGCTTTCCTTATTTCTGGATTCACCTTCCCCCTCCCTTATTCTTGGTGACTTTAATATTCATGTTGATAACTCTTCTGACCCCTATGCTTCTAAGCTCCTTTCCCTTTTCTCCTCATTCAACCTCCAGCTTTGTTCTACTTCCCCCACTCATCAGTATAGTCACTGCCTTGACCTTGTTTTCTTCTCTAATTGTTTACCTTCTAATCTCAGTTCTTCCCTTATCTGATCAGCACCTGCTAAGCTTCACTCTTCATCATTCCCTACCTCAATCTCTCCAGCCTTCCGCTGCTCTTCTACCGGCTTGCTTCTCTCTTTGTCCTTTTCTTCCACTGCCAACTCTAGACTTCGATCCTTTCACCTTGCTGCTCCTTATGCCTGGAACAAACTTCCTGGGTCTGTACGTCAGGCTTCATCTCTCTCCCTTTTCAAATCCATACTAAAGGCTCACCTCTTTGAGGCTGTCTTTGGATCCTCTCCCAGCCGGACCTATCGAACCTATTGGCGAACCAGTTGCCTTTCAACCTATGTGGTATGTCTGATCCTCTGTCTGTGCAACCTGTACTATGTGGGACGTACCTCTCGACCTTTCAAGGTCCGGCTGGGAGAGCATGCCTCGCGGCTACGCACAAAAACGACATCAGCCCCGATGGTGGATCACTGTTTAATTAAATCTCATGGTTTTGAAGATCTTCATTGGTAGGTTGTTGATCATGTGCCGCCGGATCCCTGAGGAGGTGATCGTCTTCAAGCTTTACAATATTTGGAACAGAAATGGATTTTCCGTCTGGACACGGTGCATCCACGGGGTTTAAACCAACAGGTGGACTGGTATATGATCATTTAATGTTTTTACTGCCATTGGACTTTTTTCAGGGGGGGTTTCTGCTTGGTGGTTCTTCCCCCTTTCAGCTCTGATTGGCTCCTTGGACTTTTAGTCATGATTGAGATCAGCTGTGCTTACGTTGCTGCCACCATAGCATAAAAACCGTTCTTTTCAGAAACTAGTTTTGAAGCTGATTTGGCTGCCGAGCAGTGATTTGACCTGACGCAGGGGTAGTACAGTAAACACCCCGAAACATGCCACGTCGTTTGCTACATTGCTGACTGGAAGGAAGCAACCTTCGTTCTTCTACTAATTCAGCTAAGTGAATGCTGTTCTGTTTGAATTTAATGATTAAAAGGGAAAGGCCACAGCGGTGTGAGTGATTCTTCCTCTGCACTGGGCTGGCTATTCAGACAAAAAAAGGTTTTTCTGTTTTGATGGTGTTTCATTGAACCGGGCTGGAGTTGTGGATGTAGGTGTCCTGTTATGCAATTTGCCCTTTCAGGACCCTCCCTTTCATTTAGTGGTTAGAGAAGTGGTCTGGTAACCAGAGAGACAAGGTTTGAAACCCACAGACATTTCTTCTGGTCTTGGATAAGTTACTTAACCTTCCATAGCTTGAGGTACAAACTCAGATTGTAGGCCCTCTAGGGGGAACAAGGAAATACCTATTGCACCTGAATGTAACTCACCTTAAGAACATAAGAAATACCATACTGGGTCAGACCAAGGTCCTTCAAGCCCAGCATCCTGTTTCCAATAGTAGCTAATCCAGGTTACAAGTACCTGGCAGGTTCCGAAAAAGACACACAAATTCCATGTTGCTTATCCCAGAGGTAAGCAGTGGATTTCCCTGGTCCTCTTTAATAATCATTCAAGAACTTTGCCTTGAGGAACTTGCCCAAACCTTTTTTAAACCCAGCTACACTAACAGCTTTTACTACATTGTCCGGTAATGAATTCCAGATTTTGATTATGCAATAAGGGAAAAAACATTTTCGCCTATTAATCTTAAATGGGCTACATTGTAGCTTCACTGCATGTCCCCTAGTCTTTCTGCTTTTTGAAGGAGTAAATAACCCATCTATGTTTACCCATTCCACTCCACTCATCATTTCATAAACCTCTATCATATCTCATCTCAGCTATCTTTTTCAAAGTTGAAGAGTCCTAACCTTTTAAACACAGCAATAAACACCCTAATAATTCCGAAGGCTTTAACAAAATGCACCCTGACAACGGCAAACAGGGCATTCAGATTTTGCGCCCCAAGATGCTGGAATGCTCTACCATCGAACATTCACGCTATCACTGACCTAGCCCAGTTCAGGAAGGCACTCAAATATCACCTGTTCCTCAAGTACTACCCAGTCAGCAATACGCCTAGCTAATGCCACTAATGAAAGTAACTACACCTTCCTTACTAGATAGCTTCATCAACTTTCTCGGTCTGATATCCGAGATCATTGAGCTTTGTCATAACGCCTGTATGTAGATAGTACATGTAAATAGTTCCCCTATGTTATCCACGTTTGTACACCTGTTCTCTGTAAAAACAGAACAGCTTGTTGTTCTGGTCATTTTGTTTCATGTAAACCGCGCTGATGTCGAATAGTGCGGTATATAAGAGATTGTAATAATAAATAAATAAATAAACCTTTCCTCATAGGATTATCTTCCATTCCCTTCACTATTTTGATGGCTCTTCTCTGTACCTTTCCTAATTCTGCTATCCTTTTTAAGATATAGCAACCAGAATTGCGCACAATATTCAAGGTGTAGTCTCACCATGGAACAATACAGAGGCATTATAATGTCCTTGGTTTTATTCTGCATTCCTTTCCTTATGATTCCTAGCATTCTATTTGCTTTCTTGGCTGTGACTGCACACTGGACAGAGGGTTTCACGATGATGCCTAAATCCTTTTTCTGTGTGGTAGTTCCTAATGTGGAACCTTGCATCGTGTAACCATAGTTTGAGTTGTTCTTCTCTGAGTGCATAACTTTGCACTTGTCCATATTAAATTTCACCTGCTATTTGGACATTCAGTCATCCAATTTTCAAGGTCCTCTTGCAAGTTTTCACAATCCTCTTGTGTTTTAACAACTTTGACTAATTTTGTGTCATCTGCAAATTTGAAAACCTCACTTGTTATTCCCATTTCCAGGTCATTTATGAATATGTTAAAAAGCAGCAGGTGTAGCACAGATCCCTGGGGTACGTCACTATTCACCTTTCTCCATTCCGAAAATTGGTCATTTAGCCCTACCCTCTGTTTTCTATCTTTTAACAGTTCCTGATCCACAGTAATACACTGCCTCCTATCCCATGACTTTTTAATTTCCTCAAGAGTCTGTCATGAGGGATCTTGTTAAGGGCTTTCTGAAAATCCAGATACACTATATCAACTGGCTCACCTTTGTCTACCTGTTTATTCACACCTTCGAAAAAATATAACTGATTATTTATTTATTTATTTAATTTATTATTTATTATATACCGCTTTATCATTTCAATCAAAGCGGTTTACATTGTAACTTAAACTTGGTAATGTACATTAAACAGGGATATTGATAACTTGGATATTGATTAGTAAGACAAGTCCTTCCTTGGCTAAAGCCATGTTGGCTGTCTCACATTAACATAGAAACATAGAAACATGATGACAGAAAAAGACCACAAGGCCCATCTAGTCTGTCCTTCCATAACAACAACTACAACAGTCCACTTTTTACCTTTAGAGATCCTCTGTGTTGGTCCCATGCTTTTTTGAATTCAGTTACTGTCCTCATCTCTACCACCTCCACTGGGAGACTATTCCACGGATCCACTACTCTTTCCGTAAAGAAATATTTCCGCATATCACTCCTGAATCTATCTCCCTTCACCCTCATCCCATGTCCCCTCGTCGCAGAACTTGCTTTCAATTGAAAGAGGCTCTCTCCCTGAACATTTATGCCACGGAGGTATTTAAACATCTCAATCATATCACCTCTATCCCGCCTTTCCTCTAAGGTGTACATATTAAGATCCTTAAGTCTGTCCTCATATGCTTTATAATGAAGACTACTAATCATCTTAGTAGCAACCCTCTGCACCGACTCCATCCTGTTCACATCCTTTTGAAGGTGCGGTCTCCAGAATTGCACACCATACTCCAAATGAGGTCGCACCAAAGACTTATACAGAGGCATTATCACCTCCTTTTTTCTGCTAGCCATTCCTCTCCGTATGCACCCAAGCATCCTTCTAGCTTTTGCCGTCGCCTTTTCTACCTGTTTAGCTACTTTAAGATCATCGGACACAACTACGCCTAGGTCCCGCTCTTCTTTAGTGGACAAAAGTACTTCACCTCCTATGCTGTATTGCTCCCTTGGATTGCTGCAGCCCAAATGCATGACCTTACATTTTTTAACATTAAATCCCAGCTGCCAAATTCTAGACCATTCTTCAAGCTTAGCTAGATCCCTCCTCATGTTATCTACACCTTCCTGGGTGTCTACTTTATTGCAGATTTTGGTATCATCCGCAAAGAGGCAAACCTTACCAGACAGCCCTTCCGCTATATCACTAACAAAGATGTTAAAAAGAATCGGACCAAGGACAGATCCCTGGGGCACACCACTGGTAACATCCTTCTCCTCAGAGTGAGCTCCATTTACTTGTACTCTTTGTCGCCTCCCACCCAACCAATTTCTAACCCAAGCAGTAACTTTAGGGTCCATCCTTAGGGTGCTCAGTTTGTTTATAAGTCGCCTGTGAGGAACAGTGTCAAAGGCTTTACTGAAATCTAAATACACCACATCTAGAGCTCTCCCTCGGTCCAACTCCCTGGTCACCCAGTCAAAGAAATCAATCAGATTTGTCTGACAAGACCTGCCTCTGGTGAATCCATGCTGCCTCGGATCCTGTAATCCGCTGGACTCCAGAAACCTCACTATTTTCTCTTTCAACAGCGTTTCCATTAATTTACTCACCACCGAAGTTAAACTAACCGGCCTGTAGTTTTCAACCACATCCTTACTTCCGCTTTTGTGTAAAGGCACCACATGAGCCTCTCTCCAGTCCTTTGGCACCACTCCCGACTCCAACGAGGCATTGAAAAGGTCAGTCAGTGGAGTTGCTAGAACGTCCCCAAGTTCCCTCAGTATTCTAGGGTGTATCCCATCCGGTCCCATCGCTTTGTCTACTTTAAGTTGAGCTAGTTTCTCTCGAACACAGTCTTCTGAAAATTGTTCAAGATGTCCCTCGCTTCTGTTCTTATTTGTGGGTGTTTTCTGAGGTCCTGCTCCTGGTTCTTCATCTGTGAACACAGAACAAAAATATTTGTTAAGCAATTCCGCTTTATCCTTATCAGCTTCTACATATTCCCCCCCTGTACCCTTGAGTCTGACAATACCACTTTTGCCCTTCCTCTTCTCACTAATATATCTGAAAAATGTCTTATCTCCCCATTTTATTGCATTGGCTATTTCCTCCTCCTTTTGAATCTTTGCCTTCTTGACTACTTTGCTAGCTTCTCTAAGTTGTTCCAAATACAGATGCCTGTCTTCCTTTCTCTGTGATCTCTTGTATTTCATGAAGGCCTCCCTCTTTTTCTTCACTTTTTCAGCTACTTCCTTCGAAAACCATAGCGGTCTCCTGTTCCTTTTGCCTTTATTTACCATTTTAACAAAAAGGTTGGTTGCTTTTAAAATACCCCCTTTCAGTTTTGCCCACTGTTGTTCTACATCCCCCAGCTGTTCCCATCCCACTAACGACTCCCTGAGGTATTGGCCCATCTTCGCAAAGTTAGTCTTCCTAAAGTCTAAGATCTTCACCTTGGAATGGATTCTAACAGCCCTAGTCCTAATACTGAACCACACCATCTGGTGATCACTGGATGCAAAATGATCTCCCACTACAACATCAGAAACACTTTCACCATTGGTAAGCACCAAGTCCAGTATGGCCCCTTCACGTGTGGGGTCTGTTACCAATTGCCTGAATAGTTCTCCCTGTAGAGAATCCAGGATCTCCTTACTCCTAGATGATACTGCAGCAGGAAAGTGCCAATCAACATCTGGCATATTGAAATCTCCTAGCAGTAGCACTTCCCCTTTCCTAGCAATGCTGCGTATGTCTTCAATTAACTCTCTGTCCACCTCTTCCTCTTGTGAGGGAGGTCTGTATATCACACCAATGCAAATAGATTTCTCTTTCCCTCTTTCTAGTTTAACCCACAATGCCTCCTCTCTCCCTTTTAAGCTCTGTAATTCCAAAGCTTTAATAGTAGTTTTTACATATAGTGCTACTCCTCCTCCCCTTCTTCCTACCCTGTCCTTTCTGAATAAAGTATAGCCAGGTATAGTTACATCCCAGTCATGGTTTTCTGTGAACCATGTTTCTGTAACTGCCACTAAATCTAAGTCAGCCACTCCCACCAAAGCTTCAACTTCAGAGATCTTATTTCCCATGCTACGGGCATTAATACACACTGCTTTCCATATGTTACCCCTGTTACCCATTTCCATAAAGGTATTTAATGTATCACTTACCTGGGGGCTTTCACTTACCTGGGGGCTTTCTTCACCCATCCCCAACGAATCTAGTTTAAAGCCCTCTTCAGTAGATTAGCCAGTCTACTACCAAAGATGTGTTGACCTTTCTTGGACAGATGGATGCCATCTCTGCTCTGCAACCCTTGGAACAGCATCCCATGGTCTAGGAAACCAAAACGCTCTCGAAGACACCATCCACGCAGCCATGCATTAATCTCCAGGATGCGAGCCTCTCTGCCTTGGCCTTTACCCTCAACAGGGAGGATTGAAGAGAACACCACCTGTGCACCTACCTGCTTCACCCTCTGTCCCAGAGCCATGAAGTCACTTTTGATACGTTCCGAGGTATACCTGGCAGTATCATTTGTTCCAACATGGATTAGCAACATTGGGTAATAGTCAGTGGGCTTGATGAGTCTCGGCAAAATCTCCGTAACATTTTGGATCTTGGCACCAGGCAGACAGCATACCTCTCTGGACATCAAGTCTGGTCGGCAGATGGACGCCTCAGTACCCCTCAGAAGAGAGTCTCCAACCACCACTACCCTTCGTTTCCTTCTGGTCACTGATTCTGCAACTATGGGGTACTTGAACTCTGGTTCTTCCCTTTCCAGGGATGCTTTCATGACTATCTACATGTTCAGTAATTTTATTCTTTATAATGGTTTATACTTTTTTTCCCAGTACTGACGTCAGGCTCACTGGTCTGTAGTTTCCCGGATCACCCCTGGAACCCTTTTTTAAAATTGATGTTACAATGGCCATCCTCCAATCTTCAGATACTGCAGATGATTTCCATGATAGTTCGCGGATTCACTATTACTGGTACGATATGAGCTAAATATAAATATGTACTTCTGTTTCTCAATAAAACATCTTCATATGTAGGACACAAGTTTCCATATTTAATCCAACATCCACAGACATGGTTCAGTCATCTGTCTTCAAAACCTGAAGATTATGAAATTAAGCCACCTTTAGTAGTTTTGAGTTTGCCAAGAACTGTAAAATAACAGATTAAAGGAGGCAGTTACAAAGCTGCTGTAAAATCTGACATTTTGCTGCAGTTAGTTTACTGGTAACTCAGTAGCACAGGTTAGTGACTCTCGCAGTAAAGGAATAATGCAGCTTGCAGTAATCGCCACAAACAGTGTTATTCCAAGAGAAAAATATGACCAGATCAAAGCTGGTGTTAGTTTTCCTGGATGGGGGCATCAGGCCAGTAACATGAGGCCCAGTGCTCCAGGCACAGTCTTAAAAGGGCTGAGCATTTAAAATTCACTGGTGGCCTAGGGGTCCCCATTCCCAGCACCACCAAGGAGTCAAGGCACCTCCCAAATATATCCTCCCTCCTCACATATTTCACAGACCTCCCTCCTAGCCCCCTAAGTGCCCAATCAAAGTCGCATACCCTAAGGCTCCCCACCCCCTTGGACCACGACCCACCCCCATCCCCCAATGCCTCCCCCAGGCCTATCTTACAACAAACCTGGTGGTCTAGTGGCACCCAGATGGGAGCAATCCCCACTTGCTCTTATCTAGGCCACTGCAGGATTCAAAACAGCACCTGTGATCCCCCAGAGGTAGTTTTGCAAGACTACCGCTTGGGCATTGTGGGCACCACTTTGAATCTGGCACAGCGATGGGCAAGAGTGACTGAGGGTCGCTCCTGCCCAAGGACCTCTGACCACCAATACCATCTAGAGGGAGGCCTGGAGAACCTTTAGGACAGGTGAGGGGCTCCTGCTGAGGCGGGAGAATCATGAAGGGGAGAGGGTGGTATTATGCTCAAGTTTGGAGGGGTGGAGGATATCTATGGGAAATGTTGTAGGGGTTGGGGGGTTTTCACATGGAAGGGGGTGTGCTGCCACATAGGTACTGGCTTTTTAAGGATGCAGTTGGGAGCATCAGGCCATGTGTTAGAGGTCCAATTATCCCAGCTAGAAAAAATAATGCCATCTTTGGGCTAGCTTCACTTCCATTTGAATAATACCATAAGCTGCGTCATTCCTTTACCATGAGCGTCACTAACCTGCAGTACTAGGTTACCACAGGTTAGTGAATCCCTCAGTAAACTACGAGGGGGTACCCCAAAAAAACAGGAATAACATTGCCGTGGGCGGAGCTTGTGTAGTACGCACTTCTGCCGCTAGGTGTGTATAGTGCAACTCATTGTCAGTTCAGTGCCGCCTGTGTTGTCGACCTGGCTTGTTCTGTTCATCTGCAGTGATTGTTTTTGCTAGCGCTGTTTTGTTCTTGTTTCTTTTTTTATGATGACAAGTTTAAGTGAACAACGTGCAGCTGTGAAATTTTGTTTTCTACTGGGTAAAAATGCTGCTGAAACTGTTTTAATGTTGAAAACAGCTTATCAAGATGACGCTATGGGAAAAAGTCAAGTGTACCAGTGATCTGCTCGGTTTAAAAATGGCGACATGTCGATTGATGACAAACCTCGTTCTGGGCGTCCATCAACTGCCCGAATCGAAGAAAATATTGAAAAAATTAGAGAACTTGTGCTCACAGACTATCGAGAGACAATTGATCAACTGTCAGAGATTAGTGGGTTATCTTGGAGCTCGGTTCAGCGAATTTTAACGGAAGATTTGGGAATGAAAAGGGTTGCTGCCAAGTTTGTTCCTCGAGTTCTGACTGACAATCAAAAGGAACATCGAGTTGAAACATGTCGTGTTTTGAAACAACAGCTTGAAACTGATCCAGATTTTCTGTCAAAGGTCATTACAGGTGATGAGTCATAGTGCTATGGTTACGACCCAGAAACAAAGCAACAGTCAAGCCAATGGAAGACGTCATCGTCACCCCGTCCAAAAAAATGTTGTCAAGTCAAATCAAACATCAAAACAATGCTGATTTGCTTTTTTGATGCCAAGGGGGTAGTTCATTCAGAGTTTGTTCCCCCAGGTCAGACCGTCAATCAGACCTTTTATTTGGAAGTTTTAAGAAGATTGCGCAACAGTGTTCGTCAAAAAAGACCCGATTTGTGGCAGACAGGAGACTGGTTCTTCCACCACGACAACGCACCTGCACACACAGCCATCTCTGTTAGACAGTTTTTGGCTAAAAATGGCATGGTTCCGCTGCCCCACGCACCTTACTCGCCTGACCTGGCTCCGTGCAACTTTTTCTTATTTCCACGCATGAAAAGGGGCATGAAAGGACACCGATTTGACAACATTGAAGAAGTCAAGAAAAAAAGAGGGAGGAGCTGTCAGCCATTTCTAAAGATGACTACAAAAAATGTTTCGAACAGTGGAAGCACCGGTGGGACAAATGTATCAGTTGTAATGGAGAGTATTTTGAAGGGGATAAGGTTGTTTTGTAAAGAATTTGAAATAAATAGCTTTTAAAAAATAATAACTGGTTTTTTTGGGTACTCCCTTGTAAGTTGCAGCAAAATCCATGATTTTACTGCCACTTAGTAACTACTCTCTAAATGCATCATTTTACACTTTTTCGCACTGAAGCTCATTTTCCAAACTCTTCTCCATTCTTCCTCTTCTTGTCAAATCCATTTCATTTCCCCCCCCCCAAATTTTCTGTTCTGTTAGAGATTTTTCTATCATCTGCAAACGAGTATATTTTCCCCTCAAGTTCCTCACTAATGGCACCATAAAAATATTGAAAAGAATCAATACACAGTGCCAAGCCATTGGTATCCATATGGTCATTTCTGCAGCTTAACCAGGTCTTCAACTAGTTTACAACTTTCCAGACCTTTCTCATACTGTCCATCTTGCTTAGCAATCCTATATTTGGAACAGTGTCAAAAGTTGTACTAGAATCCAAATAAAGACTACTCCATCATTTTGTCACTTCATTAAAAAAAAACAATCAAATTTCCCTTTGTGAGATCTTCTGGTGGGCTGTAATTTACTTATTTCACAGTGTTAATCGGCCTGTATAGTGCATTTTTCCTAGCAGAAAAGGTACCAGTGCTCACATGCAAAGCTCTTTCGTTAATACGAGGACTAGGAATCAATTTTAGTAGTACCATCGACTATCCTCTCAAAAAAACCTCTTTGGGGTATGTTTACTAAACGGTGCTAACGTCACAGCTGCAAAGTTATCACGTGAAACGTGATGTTATCGTGTGATAATGGTGCATTACCAGGCGAGAACATTACGTATCGCGCGATAACATTTCAGGTGGTGTTAAGGTGCGCAGAGGGCGGAGTAAGGCTCCCCAGGGGCGGAGATAAGGGGTCAATGGGCGGAGAGTGGGCAGGGAGAGGCTCCATGCACACTAACACCATGAAATGAAGGTCTGAAAAGTAGCACCAGTGAAAACATCGCACTAGAGGCACATTTGCGAGGAGAGAGACAATTTCAATCAGCAATGGGCAGCAAAGGCAGGGAAACCAAGAAAAGTGGTAGTAGTGATACATGTGCAGCAACATCATAGTGCCCAAATACGAGAGGGCACTACTGTGAGGCTGCAAATGGGGTACAGGGGGCTGCATGCGGGACATGCAGTGGGGTAGCTGGGGCAAAGGGTGGACTACGCAGATGCCTAGGTGACACATAGGAATGTAGAAGCAGAAAACCAGCAAGACAGCAACTGACCAAGGGCAAACATGGCCACGAGTGTGTGTCCCACAGTGTCCCAGGGGACAGTACCCAGCAAGTACCCCAAAGGGCACATAACATTGGCAGGCGGTGCCGGGGGGAAGCGTGAATGTCTATGCAGGCACCCCTAACCCATATCACGCACCATAGGCAGCCGCCTACCGGCACACTGGATAGCCTGGGACTGCGCACCACCAGCACCACTGGCACAAGGGCATGTCAGCATGGTGGTGGAGGGGTGCTGGTGGTAGAGACCACGGCCAAGCCACGTTTAGGTGGGTGCCGTGCACTGCAACAGACAAGGTCTGTCTGACGAACAGTCATGGTATCCGCAGGGAATGGTCTGCCTGTGTGGCAACAGTTTGGTGCAGTACACTCAGCCAGTGTGTTCAGGGGCAGAAGATCATAGGTTCAAGCCCCAGCTCTGGCTCCTGCAATCCATGTCCCTACATTTTACCCAGTACTAAACCATAGTAATAAAGACAGAACCTTTATTGCAGATTAAATAAAATTACCATAAACGCCTATATTTTATTCTACATAGCACAGACACCATAAACATGTGCAATCCCTAGAGCAGTGTTTCCAAACTGCAGTCCTGGAGGGCCAAACACCATTCAGGTTTTATGCTGTCTCTAATAAATATGCTTGTGCTGCATTTGTATGCACCAGCCCATTGTATGCAAATGTATCTCATGCATATTTCATTAGGGACAGCATGAAAACCTGAATTGTGTTTGGCCCACCAGGACCAGAGTTGTGAACCTCTGCCTTAGAGCAGTGGCCAACAGGGGCACAAACACCCACACCCACAGGCTCTACTTACTATCCAAAGCCTCATGGAGAGTCAGGTTGTTGAGCCCTGCACAGAGCAGCATCTCACAATACTAGCACCTGCATACTTTAGCAATGTCATCCTAAACTTGGGAACATATTACACATATATCAAAAGGTTGCTATGATTTGGTAGATAACAAATCCTAAGTTAAACACAATTTGTTTACAGAGATGCATCATAGCAACCTTTCTGATATCTGCGGAGTGTGTTTCAGTTTTGTTTTCTGACAGTGTTTACCACACCTGGGAGTGGCCCCAACAGTATTGCGTACCATAGAAATGCCTGCACTGTGCCCAGGACTGGTGTGATGGCTAGGGCTGCCAAAACCCTCTATATTTGCACAATGCTAGTATAGGTGTGGGAGTGTGTGTATGTCTATCCAGTGTTTTGTGGCTGCCTACACTTTACTGAGCCCACACTGCTTGCACTGTTTCCAGTGTTAGCCTGCCAATGTGCATAATCAGGAGCAAGGTACTGTGGGTATGGCCTGGATAGGGCGGCCTGAGCAGGATGTATCTGCACAGGGCATAGGGCAATGGCAATGGCTGGGACATTGTAGTGCCCAACCATCACCTGCACGGACAGGGTAGCCACAGTATGTCATGCTGGGAGGTCATTCTCACCCTGACTGATCAGTGACCATGGCATGGTTAGGTTTCCCCATAGTGTTATACAGTGTTTCTCTCAAGTGATGTATATGAGTTCCCTTTTCTGGGGCCCCATCACTGACATACTTGTTTGGTGTGTATGCTCACATCTCATTTGTGGGTGCACTATGTACTAGCTAGCAAACTGTCTGCAGTTAGCATGCGTATGACTGGAACACCTTGCAGGGTGCAGTGGGTGGAGACTGACTGCGCCCTCTGCTGGGGAATGTCAGCTGATGCTGGTGGGGGGCAGCTGAGCTTTTCCATGTCTACTGTCTGTCTGCCAGCCAGCCAGTGCTCTCTGTGATCCGTACAGATCAGCATTGACTGCTCTGTAGGGTGCCTTTTCCCCAGCAGGAGTGGGGTTGATGGTCCCCTTTACTGCCACCATTGCAGAGATTATAGAATGTGGATCTGTTGGTGGGAGATTCTGTCCCCCACCCCTGACCCACAGGGGGGGGGGGAAGGTTGGGTGGTGCTACATAATCTGCTTTTGGGTCCAACCACCACCCTTCTCTACTAACATGTGACTATGGTAACCACACAGGATATCTACTATTCTGGGTGCATCATAGTCTACAAGGACTAGGTGTAATTGGGAAATACAGATGGACACAGATGTATCCTAGAAGTGTCTGCAAGGACTAGCTATCACACACTAGCACTGATGGGGACCTGCAGCACAACCTATCTCAGCCAAGCCAGGTGCTGTGGACCTGGTGCTGGGCGCCCCACCTCACCCTCAGGGTGAGCACAGGAACCGCACAATGTCACGGTCTGTAGCTACTCTGTGCCTGTAACACACACGGTCATTTCCCTCTACCATGCCGGGGTGCTATAGAGTGCATACCCCATCTTTTGAGCAGCTGTAGGCTGCTGATCTGCATGTGCAGTGCAGCATGGGTACGGGTAGGTTTACCCTATCCTGGTAACCACAGCAGATAGTTTGTTTGGTGAACCTGCAGTCTTCTGTAGCCAGCCAGCAGTGTGTTAGATGCTATAGAGATGTAGTCCACTGGTTATTTCAATGATTGCAAAGGCAGAGGTCATGGGCAGTGTTATTTAATAAGGCTGTCTGAGGCTTTTCCTTTTAATTTTAATCAGTGCTGCCAGCAAAAACACCCTCACAGTGCTGTAGCCTAAGGTGCCTTGGTGGACAGTGCACTTTATAATGTGCCCTATGGAATGCCTTATAGGGCGCCTTATGCTGCACCTTAGGTTACGGCACTGTGAGGGTGTTTTTGCTGGCAGCACTGATTTAAATTAAAAAAGGAAATGCCTCTGACAGCACTGATTTAAATTAAAAAATGGAAATGCCTCAGACAGCCTTCTTACATAACACCACTGTGGGATCAAACCCATGACTTCTGCCTCCACATTCATTGCAGTAGCGAGTGGGCTACATCTTTACAGCTTCTAACATTGCACTGGCATGAACTTAGGGATAAAGCGCGTTAACATGCCACATCGCCCACTATCACACGATACCGTTTCTTTGCCACCTTACCTCTGGACCGCCCACTACCTTATATGGCATTCTTCACAAAACGCTGCAACTAGCGCCGGTAACATTAAGACGGTTTAGTAAACATACCCCTTTGTCAGTACTTACCCATGTCCTTCTTATCTCAACTATTGAGTAGAGGGACTGCTTCTAATTTCCTCCAGTCCCTTCAAACGTCCACTGATTTCAAAGATAAGTTAAACAGAGTAGCAGAAGGTTTAGTCAGCACATTCCTGAGTTCTTTAGGACCTGAAGCCCTATCCAATTTCATTTGCATAAGTATCCTTTATAATTCGGTTTGTAATCATTTAATATTTATCATTACCATTTCTCAACCATATGATTGCTTTTCACCACTTTTAGTATTGAACAAGAGAACTTAAAGGGGTTATTTTATAGTTTATTGTACTTTTCATACGGCTTTTTGTGGTTAGGCAAAGCGGTTTACAAAGAAAAAGCCTTATTCACAATTTCCATGTATAAATCCTGCCATTTATACTATGGGGTATGTTTACTAAACCGTCATAACGTGCGCCCGGCGATAGTGTGCAGGATGCCATAAAAGGAGTGGGCGTTTCAGTCTTAAGTAGCAAAACTGGATTATCATGCGATAACACGCGCTGCTGCGCACATTATCGGGCAAAACGCTGCTAAGCGCACTAACGCGCGGTAATCTTAAGTAGGCGCCCAGACATACAAGCATAGAAACAAAGGTGTAGCACAATGGTTAATACACTGACTGATAATACAGGGGTCATGAGTTCAATCCCCCAGTGTGCCTAATGCATAAGGCTGGCTGAGGCATCAGCTGTGACATGTAAGTATTGTTTCTTGAGGCATTTTATTTGTATTTTAATTATTGCTGCCAGCAACCTAAGGTGCCGCATAAGGCACCCTATAAAGCACTCCATAGGGCACATTATAAAGTGCACTGTCCGCCACGGCACCCTATAATGTCCCCTATAGGGTACCCTATAGGCGCTCCATAGGACACCTTATAAGGCACCTTATATGGACTGTAACCATAAGGTGCCTCAGAAGGTGCTTTATAGGGCGCCCTATAGAGCGCCTTCTGAGGCACCGTATGGTTACAGTACTCTGAGGGTGTTTTTGCTGGCAGCACTAATGTACATTAAAAATAGACAATGCTTTGGACAACCCTATCCATTTGAACCCATGACCTCTGGCTCCACAGGCAGTGAAGTAACCAGTGGGCTACAGCTCTATAGCTGCTAACAAACCCCTGGCTGGCTGCAGAAGGACTGCACGTCAGCACACAAACAGTCTGCTGTGATCACCAGGATAGGGTTAACCCACCCGTACCCATGATGCACTGCACATGCAAATCAGCAGTCTACAGATGATCGCAAGATGGGGTATGTACCCCCACAGCACCTCGGCCTGGTAGGGGGAACTGACCGTGTGTCTTACTGGCACAGAGTAGCTACACAACATCACATTGTGCAGGTACTGCGCTCACCCTGAGGGTGAGGTGGGGCGCCCAGCACCAGGTCCACAGCACCTTCCATGGCAGAAATAGGACATGCTGCAGGTCCCCGTCAGTGCTAGTATGTGAGATAGATAGTTCCTGCAGACACACCTTGGATACATCTGTATTTCTCAGTCAGGTTTAGACCTTATGGACCCATAGGCAAATTATGTACCACCACCCAACCCACCCTCCCCTCTGGGGCTGAGGGTGGGAAACAGGGTCTCCCACCAACAGATCCACATTCTACCTCCCTGCAATGGTGGCAGTAGAGGGGACTATCAACCACACTCCAGCTGGGGAACAGACACCCTACAGGTCAGTCAATGCAGCTCTGTACACATCCATAAAGCAATAGCAGACAGACATTAGGCCTGGAAATGCTTAGCTGCACCCCACCACTATCTGATATTCACCTGCAGAAAGCCTCCAGCCACTGCACCCTGCAAGGTGTTCCAACAAGACACATACTAACTGCAGACAGTCTGCTAGCTAGTCCATAGTGCATGTTCCTGGAAGAGATGCATGTACCCAGAACTTGAATGTCAGCATACACACCAAGCAGATAAGTCAGTGATCAGGCCCCAAAAGAGAACCCATAAATATCACATGAGAGAAATGCTATACAGCATTATGAGGGAACCTAGCCATGCCGGGGTCACTGCTTAGTCAGGGTGAGAGTGATCTCCCAGCAGGACATGCTGTGACCACCCTGTCTGTGCAGGTGGTGGCTGGGCACTACAATGTCCCAGCCATTGCCCTATGCCCTGTGCAGATGCATCCTGGCCAGGCCACCCTGTCTGGGCTATACCCATGGTACCTTGCTCCCATTATGCACATTGGCAGGCCAATACTGGCAACAGTGCTGGCAGTGTGGGCTGTGGAGGGTGTTTACAGCCACCACACACTGGATAGACAGACACACACTCCCACACCAATGCCAGCATTGTACAACTATAGATGTGTTTGGCAGCCCTGGCCACCGCTCCAGTCCTGGACACAGTGCAGGCATGGCTATGGTACGCAATACTGTTGGGGTCACTCCCCAGGGTGGTAAACACTGACAGACACAAGACCTGTAGCACACTCCACAGACATCAGAAAGGTTGCCATGATGCAGCTCAATCAGAAAATTGTACTTAACTTCGGAATTGCTATCTGCCAGTAATCATAGTAACCTTTTGATAGCTGTGTACCGTATTCCCAGGTTTAGGGTGGCATTGCTAAGGTATGCAAGTGCTAGTATTGGGAAATGTACGCAGGGCCCAATGTCCTGCCTCTCCAGGAGGCATTGGATAATGGAGCCTGTGGGTGCGGGTGTGTCTGCCCCTGTTGGCTGCTGCTTTACGGCAGAGGTTCCCAACGCCAGTCCTGGTGTGCCAAACACTGTTCGGGTTTTCATGCTGTCCCTCATGAATATGCATGAGATACATCTGCATACCATGGGGGCGGCGCATAGAAATGCAGCACAGGCATCTTTATTAGAGGCAGCATGAAATCTGAATGGTGTTTGGCCCTCCAGGACTGCATTTGGGAGACTCTGCTCTAGGTAATGCGCCTGTTTATGGTGTCTGTGCTCTGTAGGGTAAAATTTAGGTGTTTTGGGCATGTTTATGTCATCTGCAATAAAGGTTCTGTCTGTATTAGCACGTTTTAGTAGTGGGTAAAATATGGGGACTGGGTTGGTTGGAACCACAGCTGGGACTTGAACCTGTGACCTTCTGCCTCTGAACACACTGGTTGTGTGCACTGCACCACTGTGTTGTCACAGAGACAGGGCATTCCCTGGTGCAGTGCATGGCACCCCCCTACACATGGCTAGGCCATGGTCTGCTGTGGGAAGCTGCCACTGTCCCCCTCCACCACCAGTACCCCTCTGCCACCATGCTGACATGCCCTTCTGCTGGTGGTGCTGGTGGTGCGCAGTCTCAGGCCATCCAGTGTGCAGTTAGGCAGCTGCCTATGGTGCATGTTCTGGGGTAGGGGTGCCGGCATAGACTTCCACGCTTCCCCCCAACACCGCCTGTCAATGTTCTGTGCCCTTGAAGGTACCTGCTGGGTACTATCCCCTGTGACACTGTGATAAACACACTTGTGCCCATGTTGGGCCCTCATCAGTTGCTGTCTGGCTGCTGTACAGTTTCAGCATTCCTAAGTGCCACCTAGGCATCTGCCTAGTCCGCACTGTGCCCCAGCTGCACCACAGCATGTGCCGCCTGCAGCCCTCTGTATCCCATTTTCAAGCATCAGTCCAGTTGGCCATTCCGACATGCCCGCCCTGCTGTTGCCGCACATGTGCACGCCATAGGAAACCTGTCCGATGGAGAGGAAAACCCTGCACAGCGCAATTTCACTGTGGGCTCATTCACCTTGTATGGGGACGGAGCATGGACCCTTCCAGAATTCATATCCTTTTTTTGGTGCTTTCTTGGGAGTGTTTTTTGATGTTTCCCATTGAGATCACTATTGCCCAGCTTGGTTATTTTATTTTTCCATTTTCTTCTGTTCATTTTCACTGTTTATTTGCCCTTTTGTTCCGTGCACATGTATCACACTTATCACTTTTTTGTAGGTTTCCCTCGTTTTGCTGTACATTGCTGACAGAAATGGTTTCTTTTCCCTTTAAATAAGCTCTAACGCGAGGTTTTCACTTGCGTCAGTTTTGGCCTCGGATTTCACATCGTTAGTGTGCGGGGAGCTTCTCCCCTCCCACTCTCCACCCATTGACCCCTTCTCTCCGCCCCTGGGGAGCCTTCCTCCGCCCTCCGGGAGCCTTTCTCCGCCTTCAGCGCTCGTTTGCGCTGCTGCATGCGTTATTGCGCGCTAAGGTACCTCTGTGCCCGATAAAGCGCCATTATCGCGTGATAAGGTACCTTAGCGCGCGATAACTTCACAGAGCGCACATTAAGACGGTTTAGTAAACATACCCCTATATGTGGAAATAACATCCATGTGTTAATGGTGATTTTAGAAAGAGCTAAACCTAAAGATGAATGTCTGTACTATCTAGAAATTTCAAGAGGGCGTGTTGGAGACATGGTCAGGGCGTGACCTGAGTGGGTCAAACATCTACAGTGTATTCCTCAATTTGTATGGGGAATCCACGTGTAGGACCAAAATTGTCCCTGTCGGGATTTACAGCTGCCCCCTGGCACGTATAAGTTTTGAAAAAGTGCTCATTTCAGCCAGCCCTCTAGCCCTCCTTAATCTCTTGCTTCTTTCCCCCTCAGAATTGGAATTAATTATAGCAGCATCTGTAGTTACTTGGCAGCATTTATTTATGTAGGTTTGCGAAATGTCTATCTTACATGTTGGAGCTGTCAAATACCAACTTTCACATGTATGTGCCGATATTTACATGTTTAAGTGTACATTTGTAAAATGGTTCCTCCAGCTCCACTGATCAGCGAATACATGTGCACTCTGGCATTATTTTAGAAAAGGCACATTTTACAGAGCCTCTTCCAAAATACCGCCTGAATGTGTACATCACAATTCAACCTCGGTTCCGATCTCCACATACTATTTCAAATTTGACTTCATGTGTGGTAACTCCCTTGACAGACTGTATGATATCGAAGTTCCAAAGACTATGGGAATGAAGACCTCTTCTTATATTCTTTCTGGTAGGCCCTAATGGGTAGGGAGGTCCATATTTCTGTGCATGCTCCCAATGTCACTCTTCGCTCTCACAGATTCCAGTCAGCACAACAGAGCCCAAAGTGCACTACAGTAGGCTATGCGTAAAATATAATTAGGGCTTCTGATTTTAGATATTAACCGATAAATACTGATAAAACCCCCCCAATGTCGGTCCCCAGAATTGCTGAGTTGTTGATATAATTCTTGGAACATCTGTCTTTTATCGTGGTAGGCGATGAGTTTTGCTCTTTACCACAGGTTACAGCTACTTTCCCTCTGAGGTAATGGAGCTGTTTTTGCATAAATATCAAGGCTGTGCTCTCTTCTCCTATGCTGCTGCTCTGAGCCTGCTGCTCACACTGAAAGGTACGAGGAGTTACGTGCCAAGGACACCTGCCCAAAGGACAGACACCCTTGCTCCCTTCTGGTGCAGTGCCTATGTGAAAATGATAACTGCCCATTAAAGTAGATGCCTTACTCCCTCCTCATAGTGTAGAGACTTTTATGTATGAACTTGAATTCCCCCCTCCTCCCCCGCAGAGGAGTCTCCTCCCAGCACGATGTGACTGGCATCAAGTAAATCCCCTGTTGTGGAACATGCTGAACCTTTTTCCAACCTATTATATTGCAGTAATTTAGTGGGACATTGAATGGTGTTGCTACTGACACAGTAACATCCATGCGGTATCTAGAGCCACATCCATCTTTTAAATGTGAATAGTGCTTTTAAACTAACTCCCTTTCTGTATTTATTAATAAATTGCATTTGGCATATGTCCTGATAACATTATGCAGTTCACTCAAAGGGCAGCTCCGCTCTGAAGTAGTCTATTTTAATTTACTATGACCTAAGCTCTGCACAAATCAAAAAGATATAAAATCAATAACATCTTTCCCACATTTATAATCTTTTGACACACATTCATAGATCCAGTAGCTCCTACAATTAATGCATAAAAGGTGCCTAAAACTGTTGACAAAAATGTTTCACTCACAAGCCATTCTTTGGAATGAATCAAAAAATCAGGTCCAAATGAAATTCATCACATACACATACAAGTTAAAGCAAAGGGGAGCAAGAACCTCAGATCATCAACAAAGGCTTTTAATCGCATTTTAATGCACTTTTAGCCAATTGCTGTAGACAGCACATCAATAGTCCTCAAACTCCACCACAAAAATATCACCAACACAAAAATATCTCCAGTAGAAAATCCTTCATAAGAACATAAGATATGCCATACTGGGTCAGACCAAGGTCCATCAAGCCCAGTATCCTGTTTCCAACAGTGGCCAATCTAGGTCAGACATACCTAGCAGTTTACCCAAAAGACACAGGTTCTGCAATGCTTGTACTAGGTCAAGCATTGATATCCTGGGTCATTCTTAATAATGGTTTATGGACCTTTCCTCCAGGAACTTGTCCAAAACGTTTTTAAACCCAGCTACACTAACAGCCTTTACTACATCCTCCGGTAACAAATTCCAGTGTTTGATTACACGTTGAGTGAAAAAATATTTTCTTTTATTAGTCTTAAATAGTTTACCCTGTATAACATCTACTTCAAAAAATGTATTTCAACATGTGCCTTCGATCCCACAAGTCATGTAGCAGTGATACTCTGCATTATATATATTATCTTCATATGGAATTGGTCTTACCCATTTCACTTTACGGAATGTATGATATTTGATAAAAAAATGCAAATCACACTTATTTCAGAGAGTCTCAATTGCTCCAACGCCGTGTGTTTTAACCCAAGTTTGACATGGCTTAAAAAAAATAATACAATCTTCCTTAGACTACTCGATTCCACTGATATATATTTACATTGCTTAAAAATTGGACAATGTGGGCCCAATATTTGAAAGACATTTACACGATTTACAGCCTGGTAAACTGTGTAAATGCCTTAACCAGGGATATTCAACAGCATCTACCCAGTTAGTGTGGAGGAGTGGCTCAGTGGTTGGGACATGTTACCTCAGGCCTGAAGGCCAGGGGTTCAATTCCTGCATGTGGACAGGCACCTTCAGGCCAGAGGGAGTGGGGTCTCTAGTCCCATGGCTACTCCTTGTGGCCTTGGACAAGCCACTTAACCTTCCATTGCCTCAGGTGCACTTAGATTTTGGGGACAAGGGAATAAAAAGTACCTGTTAGTATACATGTAAACCACACTGATTCTAAAGTGCATAGTATAAAAACTAAATAATAATAGTGCTGTTGAATATCCGCACATACTGTAACTCCCCTGCATGCCCCTATGATATCCAGTTAGCATCAGGGTGTTCTGGGGTGGAGAAGAGGTGGCAGCAAGCACTAACTGGGCAGCAATAGTGCATGCTGCCTGGTTAGCAACCTGTGCCTTAAAGATAGACAAGGGAAAAACCCTTGCCTATCTTTAAGGCACAGGAGCTAACCAGGTAGCATGCAATATCGCTACTGCATGGATAGTTTTGGCAGCTTCCAGCGTGTGCGCCAGTGCCTGGATAATCAATGCCATCGCCACAACATTGAATATCTGGGTTAGAGGGCGGAAGGGAGGGCTATGTGTCGATAAGGCTCATAGTCCTTCAAAGATGCGCCCATCTCAATATCGAGCCCTATGTCTTCATTTATAACCTCTCCCCAGAAAACATCATAAATACAACCTCTGTGAATAGCACACATGTGAATATAGTTATGACCCCTGAGTTATCAATTACATGTTGTATATAGTTTACTATTTTACCTATTGTTTTAATGAACATTCACCTATTGTTCACTGTAAACCACCTTGACTTGGTGAAAGGCGGTATATGAATACAGCTTAATAAATAAATATATTTCTCTGAGTTCAGTAGTATTGAATTATTATTACTGTGAGCTCTCTACTGTATGTTACTCTACTTATTCAGGAATAATTTCATAGCAGGGAGCTTATGTGAAAAGTCTGCTTTATAAAGGCAATGTAAGTGCCTATGTGCCTTCGTAAAATCAGCTTGTACAATGACCCTGAAGTGGTGCACCGTTCTCTTGCGCACATTCACGCCTGCTCTAAGAGAGGTGTAAATGTGTGCATTTGCTCTATGCGCGTACTGATGTATTTCGTACATTACAACCTGTCCTTGCTCCCCCCCAGCCTATGTCCAAGAACACTACATACAGTGCATTAATAAGATACACTTGGGTTGTGCACAGGCAAGAAAAATGTGATTCGTTTTCATTTTTTCCAATAATTTCTCTTGATTTTTTTTTGGAGGGGGGGGTTGGTTTGTTTCATGCATTTGCTTTAATAGGGAATTTTTAGTGTGCACTTAATTAATGTAACATGCACTAAGACACACTAACAAACCAGATGCACACCTCTAACACATACCCTCGTGTCAGCATGCATAATTACACATATGCATTTGGCCAGCAATTTCATATAAGCTATTTTCCATGCATAAAACATACTTTCCAAGTGGGAAGCGGTTTATAACAGTGCCCCCTTATTATATAATATACAGCATTCATCACGGCAATCAAAATAAGGCTGTAATTATCACTGAGGGTTCTCTGTGAGGCTAAGAACTGAGTGAGTTGAAATGCCAGAAAATGAGAGGTGACAAATATAGCGTTAATTAGGTATCACTTGGCCATCATTCATTTTGTACACTACACTACTATGGAAATTATAGTCTGATACTTTGACAAATTCAAAAGCTAGATGAACTGAATAATATCACTGCTTTCCAAACTTTTGAGGAGCATTTCACTGGAGCAGTAGCAGCTGTTATTGAGGATATGTCTATATATCTCTTCATATGCATCTATTACTGTAGAGGAAAACTGCACTCCATTGAAGTTATGACAGCGTGCCTCAAGGGTCCTTAGGGAGATAAGAATATTTCTTTGCAGACCCCAATACTTACTCTTCAAGGACTTCCTTTTTGTTGATAAGGAGCCATAGACACTAGGCAGGCATAAAGCTTACATGCTACCAAATGAAAGAATGATTCCAAAACAGAACCAGAGAAACTGCATACCACTAACTTGTCTTTTGTTTTGGGAAATAACTTGAAAATAATCTATATTGTGTGTATACTGTATGTTTTTGTGGAATTTGCAAGAATCTTCTATGTGCAGTTTGAGCATAGCATTAACTTGTCGGAGGGGGGTATACTGTCACCATATTGTAGCACATGGTCAGTGCTTCTCGGCCATTTGCCGCAGCAAACTTCCTGCTGTGATGATGTTGCAGGTGCACCAGCTCAGTGCTCTTCTCCCTCATGCAGTCCATTGTCTTTTTTCCATGGCACAATCCTCCATATCCCCCAGGATGGGAAGCGCTGTCCTGAGGTGGTGAGTGGATGCCATCCTGCCAGCCAGCAAAGTAGGCAAAACTGGCCGTGAAATTAGCACAGTCAGTCATCCCTCACAGTAACAACTGGCAGGAATGTACTGCGTAATATATTTGCTGGTTTCATTCACTGTTCAATGTTCCTTGCATGAGGTGGCCTTGAGAGTGAGGGAAGCTCTTGCTACTGTGGGGTCTGGGCAACAAACTTGTTACTGCTGCAGGCCCTAGCATTATAGGAGATTTCATCAATGCTACAGGCCAGCTGAAGAGGTGATGAGGTTAGAAAAGAGGGAAAGGATGGGCTGACTGCTTCAAGACAAGTGAGCTAGGTGACTTGCAGACTGGAGAGATGGGTACTGATGTAAACAAATGGTGGAGAGGAATTATAATGTCTTGTTTAACCCTAGGATAGGATGGGGCCTGCATTGATTCAGGCCAAGTAGCACACCTGAGATTGAAAAGCAGAGGTAAGGAGGGCATTCCTGGTGCCTTTTTAGTCCAGCACAGGGGCTGCTGCAGCTTCTCTCCAACCAGTGCTTCCAAAAAATGGGAAGTAATGGAGACATCGGAGGCAGGGCTACTGCAGCAGGGTGAAGTATCCAATGCTCCTATTGCAGCTCCCTTCCCCAAAATGGCCCTTTGTAAAGCTGGTGATAGGGTTGCCAGCTGGTCAGTTTTCAGCCAGCCTGACAGTTTTTTATATAGTCAGGCCAGCTGCTGGCAGACCCTTCAAACCGGCACTGGAAAAGCTGTTTTTTTCTGCAGCCATCAACCAACCTCTCTCTCCTTGCACCCCAGCAACTATCAGCTAATGCTCTCACTTTATGCCCACAGCTCCCACCACCATTACTTGGATGTTTTTCTCTCTGTAATCTCATTCCCGCCCCCTGCAACCAGCATTCAGTGTCTTGTTAGCTTTCTTTTGTGATGGACAGAAAGCTACACATTGTGTAGGACTTTGAAAAAGCACTTAATTAGCCAGTCAGCCCCCCTTCAAAAAGTATTAGCCGAGCTAGACAGTCAGCCTAATGGGGGGCAGGTCCCCCCAACCCCCACAAGTCCTTACCTTCAAATCCCTGGTAATCTGGTTGACACAGGGGCAGGAACAGTCCTCACCACTTCTACCCTTGCCATCATCACTTTTCAAAATGGTGCCTTTATCACAGTGCTGACCCCTCACGAAAAAGGTGCCATTTTTGTTAGTTCAAATGCAGAATATAGGAGCAGTGAGGGTTTTTTTTTAATGTAGATGGGGGGGGGGGGGAGTGAGGCCGTCTGGCTAGCCAGGATTTTCTTGTGTACATCGGGGATGCACCTATCCCCCCAGACAGTTCCCATATGCATTGGAAGCTGTCTGGTGGGTTGGTGCTGAAAGGGGGGTGGGCATCCACCATTCTGATATTGTCAGTACCATAGATCTGTACAATCATGGCACCGGCCATGGTGTAAGGTCGGGGGGAACTGATTGGGGCTTTGGGGGGGATTGGCATTCAAGAGATGGCCATTGCCGACCGGCAGCAGCTGCTATGTGGCCAGGTTACAAGTAATGCCGCCTCATGACATGACATTATCTGCAGCAGCGATCAAGCCAGTTTTGGCAGCCATCACACAACAAGTTTTCATAGAGTGGCTGCCAAAGATTGACATGCCTACTCCTTGCACCTTTCCCACCTCCCCACAACTATAATGCATAAAATGCAGATTTTGCAGAAAAGTGCCTGCAATGTCTGTATTTTGACCATGTTAGCTCTACGGCTGGGTAGTATTTCCACATTAGTTTCACAGTGGCAGCTAGCGAGGTTTAGTAGACAGACCATTATGTCTGTTCCCATATGCTTTATAATGAAGACTATTGACCATTTTAGTTGCTGCCTTCTGCACTGATTCCATTATTTTTGAATGTGCAGTCCCCAGAATTGCACACAGAATTCCAAATGAGATCTCACCAGAGACATACACTAAGGAATTATAACCACAAAAGAACATAAGAACTGCCATACTGGATCATATCAAAGGTCCATCAAGTCCAATATCCTGTTTCCAATAGTGGCCAATCCAGGCCACAAATACCTGGCATATTCCAGAAGGAGCCAGTTCCATGTTACTTATCCCCAGGTATAAGCAGCAGTCGTCTCTCAGTCTACCTTAATAATGGTATGGACTTTTCCTCCAGGAATGTGTCCAAACCATTTTGAGGACAATCAAGGATGTCTAGCTCTAGCACAAACATAAGAACATAAGATATGCCATACTGGGTCAGACCAAGGTCCATCAAGCCCAGTATCCTGTTTCCAACAGTGGCCAATCTAGGTCATACGTACCTAGCAGTATCCCCAAAAGACACAGGTTACACAATGCTTGTATTGGGTCAAACATTGATATCCTGGGTCCCTTTTTAATAATGGTTTATGGACTTTTCCTCCAGGAACTTGTCCAAACCTTTTTTAAACCCAGCTACACTAACAGCCTTTACTACATCCTCCGGTAACAAATTCCAGAGTTTGATTACACATTCAGTGAAAAAATCTTTTCTCTTATTTGTCTTAAATAGTTTACCCTGTAGCTTCATTGCATGTCCCCTAGTCTTTCTATATTCTGATAACGTAAACAATCAATCTACCTTTACCCATTCCACTCATTTCATTAATTTATAGACCTCTATCATATTTCCCCTCAGCTGTCTCTTTTCCAGGTTGAAGAGCCCTAACCTTTTTAGCCTTTCTTCATAGAAGTAGCCTTCCATCCTCTTTACCATTTTGGTGGCTCTTCTCTGTACCTTTTCTAATAACACTATATTCTTTTTAAGTTACGGCGACCAAGACTGCACACAATATTCAAGGTGCGGTCTCACCATAGAACAATATAGAGGCATTATAATATCCTTTGTTTTATTTTCCATTCCTTTCCTTATGATACCTAGCATTCTATTTGCTCTCTTGGCCGCTACTGCACACTGGGCTGAGGGTTTTAACATGTTATCCACAATGACGCCTAAATCTTTTTCCTGGGTGGTGGTTCCTAATGTGGAAACTTGTATTGTGTAACCATAGTTTGGGTTGTTCTTCCCTAGATGCATAACTTTGCACTTGTCCACATTAAGGGGCTTGTTTAGAAAGCTGCGGTAGCAGTTTCCGATCGTTATCGGAGCCGCGGCCCCATTGAAATCAATGGGACCGCGGCTCCGATAATGATCGGAGACCGCTACTGTGGCTTTGTAAACAAGCCCCTAAATTTCATCTGCCATTTTGATGCCCAGTCTTCCAATTTATCAAGATCCTCTTGGAATTTGCCATAATCCTCTTGAGTTTTAACAACTTTAAATAGTTTTGTGTCATCTGCATATTTGATAACCTCACTCGTTATTCCCTTTTCCAGGTCATTTATGAATATGTCAAAAAGCAGCGGACCCAGCACAGATCCCTGGGGTACTCCCCTATTCACCTTTTTCCACTGGGAAAATTGGCCATTTAGCCCAACCCTCTGCTTTCTATCTTTTAACCAGTTCCTGATCCACAATAGCACACTGCCTCCTATCCCATGACTTTTTAGTTTTGCCAAAAGTCTGAAACAGAACAGATTAAGCCCAGGGGCCTGCAGAAGCAAGAACACCTTGATCTGCATTACTGTGCAACAGAGGACATGGTAGCAAACGTTTTCACTAAGCCACTACCAGCTAAAGGACACCTCAGCTGAGAGCATAGATCTCATATAATCAGCCTTCACTATTGAGAAGGGGCTTTGAAAAGTAGCCAGTCTGCTGCAGAAGACACTTAGCTCTTCTTTGATAAGTCTAAACCATCCCTTCTCAGCAGCCCTGGGAAACTCATCCCATAATCCAGGTAGCTGAAACGCTATTGATGACACCATGCATGCAGCCATATATTCATCTCCAGGATATGAGTTTCTCTTACTTGGCCTTTACCCTTCACAGAGAGGATTGAGGAGGACACCACTTGAGCAATGATCTGCTTCATCCTTTTTCTCAGACCCATGAAGTCACTCTTGATACATTCAGAGAGATGCCTAGCAGTATCATTTGTACCAATAAGGATGAACAGCATCAGATAATAGTCAGCAAGCTTGATAAATCTTGGCACTCTCCTTAACATCTCAAATTTTGGCATATGGTAGACAGCACATCTCCCAGGATATAGTGTCTAGTGATCAGATGGGCACCTCTTTACCCCTCAGCAAGGAGTCATCGACCGCTATTACTCTTCACTTTCTAGTAGTCACTGATCTGGAAACTTTAGGGATTTTTGGCTTTCATTCCTCCTGTTTGTGGGATATTTTCACCTCCTCCACTTCCAGGGCTGCATACCATTCTTCTTCTAATTATTGGATGTCCATATATTTCCAAATCTTAGCTCACTAAAGCTAGTTTGAAATATATTAAATTGGTGTAATGAAAACATATTATCTTATTTATTTATTTATTTTATTTATTTATTTAAAGTCTCTTTTATACCGCGCTATTCAGCATCAGCGCGGTTTACAATAAACAGTGAACATACACATTTCCAATAGTACTTTGTGTTTACATATGAACAGGATATTCAACTTGGCTAACAGGGTAACTATGTACAACCACAATATATACAATATATACAATTTGTAGGCTGATCATGTGTTTGTATGGTTTTAGACAGTGGTGATTTGGGTGGTTTCGGCAAATGGTGCTGAGTTTCTATTGGTTTCAGGGTAATGTATGAGGAAGAGGTAGTGTTTCACGGCCTTCCTGAATTGGAATATGTCCGGGATTGATCTGATGTTGTGAGGGAGGTTATTCCAGATCACTGGTGCATAAAGTTTGAAAGTCCTGCTGGATGTTGACTTGGTGCATTGAGTTATAGATCTTGGGACTATCAAGGTGTTTTGAGCTACTGACCTTCTGTCTCTGTTGTGGGGTGTCATCTGGATTAGCTCAGTTAGTGAAGTTGACGAGAGACCTTTGGTGGCTTTGAAGGTGAGCAGCAAGGTCTTGAATGTAATTCTACCTTGAATCGGGAGCCAATGGAGTTGTTTCATTATAGGTGTGACATGGTCTTTCCTGGATGCTCTGTGCAGTACTCTTGCTGCGGTGTTCATTGCCATTTGCAGTGGGTTTAGGGTGGTTTGGGGGAGACCTTGAAGTATTGCATTTGCATAATCGAAATGCGGGATAATTAGTGCCTGATAGATAGTCCTGAAATCATCTGGCTCCAGCAGAGATCTTAGGTATCTAAGGGATCTAATTTTATGATATACTGCCCTTACAGTGTTACTTATATGAGCCTGCATATTTAGGTTCTGGTCTAGTGTGATGCCGAGGTATCTGATCGCTGATTTGGTCTGGAGGTCTGCTTCCTTCACTTTCAGTACTGTCGGGGCAGTGAAGTTACGGTTCCTTGTAATGAACATCACCTCCGTCTTCTTGTGTTGAATCCGGAGGTTTTGGGACAAATTCAAAACTGGTGTGGTACTATCCAGACAATGGGGACAAATTCAAAACTGGTGTGGTACTATCCAGACAATGCCACTGCATATCGCCACAGACCACAGAAGAGACGCCTGGTTAAAACTGGGGTGGTATGTAGGTGGATTGGGGGTAGTCCCGGTCGCTAACCAGCCAGCAATGATACTCAGCAGCTAGCCGGAAAGCTAAACCAGTTAACATTAGGACAGAATAATGACTATCCTACCTTTATCATTTTTTGATATCCAGTTGGTGGTTGAAATGCGCCATTGACTGGATAGCGACTGCCCTGTCTGGCAAAACCAGAGATTCAGCACCGGATGCCAGATAGGCTCCAGTGCTGACTATCTGGTATAGTCAAAGTGGCAGTGGCCAGACACTTTCAACACACTTGGCCTCTGCGGCTGCTGAATATTGGCCCCTATTTTTTGGTTTATCAATCTTTATTTCTGCCCTTTCAAATAGGCAAGCATGGCAATCACACTACTTTATCCAAATCTAAAATGCACATTTCTAAAAAATTAGGCCATGAAACCTTGTTATCACTTGAATTTATCTCACTCTGTGCCTTTTAAAAATATATTTCCAAGTTCTCCAAAACAAAGTAGCTCTTTATTAAGCCTAAATGAAAAGTTTGATATATTTTGATTTAGGGGTTGATTAGCAAAGGCCTTTTTTCCAGAGATAACGAATAGAAGAAAAGCCTGAGGAATCAAGCCCTTAATGTGCCTCAATTAACTTCGGGTTGAAGCAGGCTTTGTGAAATTAGCATATGGTAATATAGGAGGCAGCCTAATCTACTGTATGTAGAATGGCTTTTAAAATAAAATGGCAATTTGTCTGAGGAGTTTCTTCTGGATAAACTATTTTAATGAAATCATTTATTCATTCACCTTATGATACCCAAAAACTGCTGTACATTCAGGGTCAGCAATTTTCTTATGCAGTTAATTAAAGAGAGTGCAAAGTATGCAGGAGAAAATGATTTTTCTCTAACCGAGAAGGGCCTTTAAAACGCAAATATATATGGGGGGATATTCTGCGGCAGCAGCTAGCCCTAGAAAAGCAGCTAGCCATCGCCACTGAACGTAACACCTCGATATTCAATGCCCTGGACCATATCTCGCCACTGAATATCGCTGTTGCCTGCTTAGCAACGAAGCTAAGCAGGCAACAGCGATATTCAGCCACTGCTCACTTAGCTGCTTCAGTAAAAGTCTGTACAGCCTTTAGGGTGCCTAATTTTCATTGCTGAGGGATAACCGAGCAGCAGCTGAGTATCTCCACTGCCTGGTTATCCCCGGGTACCGACTACCCCCGGAATGCCAGCTAGCATCAGGGTACTTAGCAGGGGCATCCAGGGATACTGAGTGGCACTAATCGTGTTAGTGCTGCTGACTATCCCAGACGCCATGATTAATGCAGTTAGCAGGTCTGCTAACAGTGTTAATATGAATATCGAGCCCATTGTATCCCATTAGCTTCTTGAAATGGTTGTTTATTTAGTGGAAATCTGTACAGCCCATGAGCTGTGTGAGCGAGGTAAGTGAATCTAGCATAGAGCATTTTTGCTAGTACCACAAAACGAGCACCGACACTCCTTGTGGCCTTGAGCAAGTCACTCAATCCTCCATTGCCTCAGATACAAACATAGGGACATATTTACTAAAGCACGCTAGCAGGATAGCGTAGGGTTAATGGTAGTATCAGCGCCATGCTAAAACCCTGTGCTACCTTTGCAACACACATCAGGGCAGAGACTTGGTTGGATGGGGCATCCCCACCATGACATAGGTAATGCAGACATCTGAAGCCTGTGCTACCTGTGCCCAGTGGAAGTACCACAGATGCACCTCAATGGGTGGCGTTAGTTGCTCCCATGTCCCATGGTTGTTTTACCATGGTGTAGCAGGAGGTCAGATATACCCACCCCCTGCATGTAGCATTAAGTCCTGTGCTAGTAACGTGGCCCCATTCCCGCATTATAAGTGCAGGGCTTAGTAAACATGCCCCTTGGATTGCAAACCCTCTGGGGACAGGGAAATGCTTACTGTACCTGAATGTAATTCACCTTGAACTACTCTGTAAAGGTATAAGCTAAAATGCATTTTAAAAAAAGCCTTCTCTTTTATCAAGTGATGCCTACTCTGCACTGGTGTACTGCCTATGCGTACAGACTAAAGTTGGCCTCTGGAGACAACATTTGCCTAATAAAAATCAGTCCTTTGTTCTACTTATGTGAAGCCTGTGTCCACCATACCTATTGGGAACACCTTCTGAAGTGGACAGGACTCTACACTGTCAGATGCTGCGGTTCATGTCCTCTCCAAGCCACAGGATCTGGAATCAGGATTCTGGGACTGGGACCAAAAATTGCTGGAAGCCATTCAGCCTAGGAATTCTCTCATGCCCTGTTCGCATTCCAAAAATAGTCCACAATCTAATCATTTGTTCTTGTGGTAGCATGGCGTGCAGTGGGATAGAGTTTAGTTAAAACACAGAACACTTGCTGACACAGAACTGGTTTCTCTCTCTTGCAAATGTGTGCTAACACCAGGTTTTCAGTTGCATTAGGATTCAGCCCTTCATTTCCCCGCGTTAGTGTGGAAGGGGCCTATCCCCGCCCACTCCCCTCCCATTGACCCCGTCTCTCCGCCCTCTTTCCACCCTCTGCGCACCTTACCACGGCCGGGAACGTTGGCGCGCCTTAGGGGTATGTTTACTAAACCTTCTTAACGTGCGCGCTGTGTAATTATCACGCACTAAGGTACCTTAGCACGTGAAAATGGCGCTTTATGGGGCACAAATGTGCCTTAGCATGCGCTAACACACGCAGCGGCGCAAATGAGCGCTGAAGGCGGGGAAAGGCTCCCGGAGGGCGGAGGAAGGCTCCCCAGGGACGGAGAGAAGGGGTCAATGGGAGGAGAGTGGGAGGGGAGAGGTTCCCCACACACTAACGATGTGAAATCCGTGGCCAAAACTAACGCAAGTGAAAACCTCGCATTAGAGCTGATTTAAAAGGAAAAGAAACCATTTCTGTCAGCAATGTACAGCAAAACCAGGGAAACCTACAAAAAAGTGATAAGTGTGATACATGTGCACGGAACAAAAGTACAAATAAACATTGAAAAGGACCCCAACAAAATATACAAAAAACATAACCAAGCTGGGCAATAGTGATAGTAATGGGAAACATCAAAAAACACTCCCAAGAAAGCCCCCCAAAAAAGATATGAATTTTGGAAGGGTCTACGCTCCGTCCCCATACAAGGTGAATGATCCCACAGTGAAATAGCACTGATCAGGGTTTCCCTCTCCATTGGACAGGTTTCCTATGGCATGCACATGTTCCACAACAGCAGGGCGGGCATGTCGGAATGGGCAACTGGACAGATGCTGGGAAAGGGGATACAGAGGTCTGCAGGCGGCACATGCTGTGGTGCAGCTGGGGCACAGTGCGGACTAGGGTGATACCTAGGTTACCTAGGTGGCCCATAGGAATGCTGAAACAGTAGTGCAGCCAGACAGCAACTGATAAGGGCCCAACATGGGCACGAGAGTGTTTATCACAGTGTCACAGGGGATAGTACCCAGCAGGTACCTCCAAGGGCACAGAACCTTGGCAGGCGGTGTTGGGGGGAAGCATGGACAGCTATGCAGGCACTCCTACCCCAGAACCCGCACCATAGGCAGCCGCCTACCCACACACTGGATGGCCTGAGACTGCGCACCACCAGCACCACCAGCAGAAGGGCATGTCAGCATGGTGGCAGAGGGGGCAGTGGTGGAGGGGGCAGTGGCAGCTGCCCACAGCAGGGAAACAACGGAGCAGGAGAGGAGAGCAGGTTTGGAAAAACTGCTTTATTGGAGATAGTCCCTACGCGTTTCGGCTTGCGCCTTCTTCGGGGGACATACAGCTACCATAGGGTTAAACAAATAATGTTAAAACAATAAAACAATAAATATACAACATTAAAAACTAATAAATAAAATGACATATAAATGATGACAACAGCATATAAAGATGATAAATTAAACACATATGTATAAGCAATGATATATGTATGGATTAAAAAGACAAACCAGAGGACAATAAATCTATAAAAGCATAGAAATATATTAAGATTGAGATTACCATTAAGAAGAAATAGCAAAACAAGGGCCGAGACAAGCAAATAAAATAAAATATTAATTAATAATGAGCAAATTGGTTCCAAATTGATTAAACAAGTAAAAATGATCCTATACAAATAAATAAGAGATAATGTAAAAATGTTAAAATAAATAAATAAATTATATAAAAAGTGAAATAATAAATTGATGAGAAAGTAAGATGATAACATACCAATATTGTATAAGATGGAATGTCTCATAAAGACAATTGGGTAAAAACACTATATGTTGATAGCGCCGTATCTGATGAACTGGTCTCTGAGAGACAATTAGGACGTGGCACTATATAAATAGCTATGAGAGAAGAGAACAATATAATCGCATATAGGAGCAAACAATTGGTTAAAATACAAACACCATTATAAAAAATAGTATAATAAATAAAAATAAATAATAAATAGATAATGAATGATAAAAGAATAAACATAGAGTTGAACCCATGGAGATAAATTATGGTAATGTGAATGTACAGGACCAAATAGATGCCCAAATAATCAAGCAATTGAAAAAACAAAATTCAAAATTAAAAAATTAAAAAATTAAAAAATTAATTAATTAATTAAAAATTAAGTATTAACCTATAAGCAGAACATCCATATATTAATTGGGCTATAAAAGAAACATAGAGCTTATTATAATGAGGAGCTGGTGTGCAGTCATTAAAACTTAATAATAACCGATGAAGAAAGAGAACTTAAAAGTGTTAGTGCATATATGAGCGTGAAGGGTAAAAAATCAAAAAGTAAAGGTTATGGGATTGCAAGTATAATACATGTAGGACGTGCTAATAAAATTTTAGTTAAAAACAGCGAATTAGATAAATTGTAGATCTATAGTATCACATGGACGACATACATTGTGTTGGATAGAAGCAATAAAATAGAACGTGCAAAAGCGTATCACATGTTCTCTGGAAAACGGTGAAAACCAATGACGAGGGTCAATGTGTAAACATAAGCCGTGCTGGCTGATTGTGCTGTTGAATAAAACCAAAATGATGTGCAAAACGAATAAACACAACATGCTTTTTCTTGTGCGCATACTGAAATGTTGGAAAAGGAAAGCCAAGTAACAGACATTTTTTATAAAAAATAAATAAATTTGCGCGCCCTTTTTGAAGAAGACGTGGTGAACAAAAAGCGGTCTACGTGTTCTAAAAGAAAACAATGAGCCTTCCTGGAGATAGATGTATAAATGTAAGAGCATACTTACTGATTGTACTGGCAAATAAAAAAATGATGTATAAATCCGAATTCACACGGCATGCTCTCCTCTCTTGCTCCGTTGTTTCCCTGTGTTCCTGCAAGAGTTACGCTCCTCTCTTGTTCCAGCTGCCCACAGCAGACCATGGCCTAGCCCTGTGTAGGTGGGTGCCATGCACTGCAACAGACAGGCCCTGTCTGACGAACAGTCATGGAATCCCCAGGGAATGCGCCATTTCTGTGGCAACACGGTGGTGCAGTGCACACAGCCAGTGTGCTCAAGAGCAGAAGGTCACAGGTTGAAGTCCCAGCTATGGTGCCTGCCAACCCAGTCCCCATATTTTACCCACTACTACAACGTGCTAATACAGACAGAACCTTTATTGCAGATGACGTAAACATGCCCAAAACACCTACATTTTACCCTACAGAGCAAAGACACCATAAACAGGCGCATTACCTAGAGCAGAGTCTCCCAAATGCAGTCCTGGAGGGCCAAACACCATTCAGGTTCCATGCTGCCACTAATAAAGATGCCTGTGCTGCATATCTATGCGCCACCCCCATGGTATGCAGATGTATCTCATGCATATTCATGAGGGACAGCATGAAAACCCGAACAGTGTTTGGCACACCAGGAATGGAGTTGGGAACCTCGACCGTAAAGCAGCAGCCAACAGGGGCAGACACACCCACACCCACACCCACAGGCTCCATTAGCCAATGCCTCCTGGAGAGGCAGGACATTGGGCCCTGCGTGCATCTCCCAATACTAGCACTTGCATACCTTAGCTATGCCACCCTACCCCTGGGTATACAGTACACAGCTATCAAACGTTTGCTATGATTACTGGCAGATAGCAATTCCTACATTAAGCACAGTTTGCTGATTGAGCTCCATCATAGCAACCTTTCTGATGTCTGTGGAGTGTGCTTCAGGTCTGGTCTCTGACAATGTTTACCACCCTGGGGAGTGACCCCCAACAGTATTGCATACCATATCCATGCCTGCACTGTGCCCAGGACTGGTGTGGTGGCCAGGGCTGTTAAACACCTCTATAGTAGCACAATGCTGGCATAGGTTTGGGAGTGTGTGTCTGTCTATCCAGTGTGTGGTGGCTGCAAACACCCTCCACAGCCCACACTGCCAGCACTGTTGCCAGTATTGGCCTGCCAATGTGCATAATGAGGAGCAAAGTACCATGGTTATAGCCCGGACAGGGTGGCCTGGCCAGGATGCATCTGCACAGGGCATAGGGCACTGGCTGGGATATTGTAGTGCCCGGCCACCACCTGCACAGACAGGGTGGCCACAGCATGTTCTGCTGGGAGATCATTCTCACCTTGACTGAGCAGTGACCATGGCATGGCTAGGCTCCTCCATAGTGCTATATAGTATTTTTCTCATGTGATATTTATGGGTTCCCTTTTGGGGCCCAGTTGCTGATTTATTTGCTTGGCGTGTATGCTGATATCCCAGTTCTGGGTGCATGCATTTCCACCAGGAACATGCACTATGGACTAGCTAGCAGACTGTTTGCAGCTGGAATGTGTCTTGATGGAATGCCTTGCAGGGTGCAACGGCTGAAGACTTGCTGCAGGAGAATATCAGATAGTGGTGGGGTGCAGCTTAGCATATCCGGGCCTAATGTCTGTCTGCTATTGCGTTATGGATGTGTACAGAGCTGCATTGACTGCCCTGTAGGGTGTCTGTTTCCCAGCAGAACTGGGGTTGATGGTCCTCTCTACTGCCACCATTGCAGGGAGGTAGAATGTGGATCTGTTGGTGGGAGACCCTGTTTACCACCCTAAGCCCTGGAGGAAGAGGGTGGTGGTGGTACATAATCCTCCTAGGGGTCCATAGGATCTAAACCTGACTGAGACATACAGATATATCCAAGGTGTGTCTGCAGAAACTACCTATCTCACACATTAGCACTGCTGGGGACCTGCAGCATGGCCTATCTCTGCTGTGGACCTGGTGCTGGGCGCCCCACCTCACCCTCAGGGTGAGTGCAGTACCTGCACAATGTGACGGTGTGTAGCTACTCTGTGCCAGTACCACACACGGTCAGTTCCCCCTACCAGACCGAGGTGCTGTGGGGGTGCATACCCCATCTTGTGATCATCTGTAGACTGCTGATTTGCATGTGCAGTGCATCATGGGTATGGGTGGGTTGACCCTATCCTGGTGACCACAGCAGACTGTTTGTGTGGTGACGTGCAGTCCTCCTGCAGGTCACCACAGGGGTTTGCTAGCAGCTATGGAACTGTAGCCCACTGGTTGCTTCACTACTTGTGGAGCCAGAGGTCATGGGTTCAAACCCACAGTAGGGGTTATTTGATAGGGCTGTCCAAAGCATTGTCTTTTTTTTAATGTACATTAGTGCTGCCAGCAAAACACCCTCATGGTACTGTAACCATAAGGTGCCTCAGAAGGTGCCCTATAAGGTGCCTTATAGGGCACCCTATAAAGCGCCTTCTGAGGCACCTTATGGTTACAGTCCGTATAAGGTGCCTTATAAGGTGTCCTATGGAGCGCCTTATAGGGTGCCGTGGCGGACAGTGCACTTTATAATGTGCCCTATGGGGTGTCTTATAGGGTGGCTTATGCGGCACCTTAGGTTACGGCACGTGAGGGTGTGTTTGCTGGCAGCAATAATTAAAATACCTCAGGAAACAATACTTACTTGTCAAAGCTGATGCCTCAGCTAGCCTTATGCACACTGGGGAATCAAACTCATGACCCCTGTATCATCAGTCAGTGTATTAACCATTGCGCTACACTTCTGTTTCTATGTTTGGATGTCTGTGCGCCTACTTAAGATTACCGCGCGGTAATGCGTTTAGCAGCGCTTTGCCCGATAATGTGCGCAGCAGCGCACGTTATCGTGCGCTAATCCAGTTCTGCTACTTTAAACTGAAACGCCCACTCCTTATATGGCATCCTGCACACTAACGCTGGGCGCACATTAAGAAGGTTTAGTAAACATACCCCTTAATGTTACAGCACATTATGTTAACGCGCCTTAATGTTACGTTCCGTGACGTTAAGGCGCGTTAACATTACATAACGTGCCTTAATGTAGCCACTGCTACGTTAACGCAGTTTAGTAAACATGGCCCTTAGTAACCTCATAGCTCCTCCCTTTGCAATTCCCAGTGGGAGGAGCCAACTAGAAGAACCACTCTCCTTCCATTGGGCATTGCACTTTAGATATGGAGGCAATGGCTAATAAGGTCTTTCATCCTCAACAAAGCACTGCATTATAGGGCTCTTTAATGACTGGGTACCAACATTTAGGATTTTCAGATATTTTTCTTTCTGATTAGGTCAATGTCTCAATTTTTTATTATTAACCAGGTTGTCTGGAACCATTTGAAGAAAGATGGAGTTGCTCTTCTTCATGCTCTAATGACTGCAAACCTGTCTGCTACTAGAAGATGATTGACTACATTCAGTCTATCAGTCTGTCTCATCTATCATTCTCCCCCAGATTTATCACACCAGCTTGATCTGAAATAAGGATATTAGTAATATCCATATTGCAGTTCTGCATTATTTGCCAGAAAAGTTGAATTACTGGGCACATATCTAGAATATAAAGCAAAGTGCCTCTCTCTTTACAGCCTCTCTAGCATTTGTGCAACTACCTGTGTGCAATCTTTTACAGCCAATAGTGCATCTGTATTTTTATTTTGTACTGTTTTGAGCTGGGAATCATTGAAGCCTGGGTTCAAATCCCACTGATGCTCCTTGTGGCTTTGGGCAAGTCACTTAACCCTGCCTATTTTCTTCCTAAGCCAATATCACACTTTCAGTGTAGTTGCAACAAAATGGTTGCAGGTAAACCTTTAGAGGGATTACGAGACTACTGCAATATAATCTGTAGTGAACAAGGTTGTCACACCAACATACAAAATGCCTTAGCAGGGCTGCAAATGTAACAAAGATAGAAATCTGGTTGTGCACAGTCCTTCTCTTGGCAAAGTTAAGATTAATACAAGGCCGTCTTTTATTACATTTAAAGTAATCCACAATCGTATTCAATTTTATTATGCAGAACGATATAGATATTATTAGATTTGATATCATATGTTGTTTTTACCGCTGTGCACCATTATGAAGAGGTAATTTTATGAAGTCATTAACATGGAAATGTGGCAGTTTAAGCATGTTAATGGCCTTTTATAAAATTGGCATACGCTTTGGAAAGAAGGCATGTACTTTGCCAATAGGCACAGCTAAAGGTGTGGTCTGGATAGAATGTGGGCAACGTTTACAAGTCCAACCGTTAATTATAAAATACATTAATTTAGATGTGTACTTGCAACCATTACACATGTTCATTGTACACCTGCTATAGAGGAGGTGTAAATGTCCACACTAGTGTTTTATACAGACAAGTAGGCACCTACTTCTCTTTATAAAATAGGGCTAAAATTGGTGCATTTTTGGCTGTCTTAACCTAAGTGACCTGTTACAAAATTACTCTCCATATGCTTAAAGTGGCTTGGAGGAACAAAGATGGTTTTTGGATGTGGTATGTGTGTTTTTGAGTATTCTGCTGGAAGATTAAAATCTAGTCTGCCCAGTAAGGTGGCCAGAGTTGTTCTTGCCCCTCCAATGAAGTTTCTTCCCTCTATGCCTTTGTTTAGGATTGTAACTGCCACTCCATGCAGGTTAATCCTATATTTTTTATAGTGTAAAAGTTATTAAAGTTTGTTTTGATTCCATCCTCTTGCTAGATAGGAACCCTCTCTGTTTGTCATATGCCTTTTTGAATTCTGTCACTGGTTTTGCCCCCTCCACTTCCATCGGGTCTATGTTCTTCATGAAATTAAGGTGAGGTATTTTGTTAGTGTATAATTTTTGAGCAAGAATCTATTCAAGTCTGGCTTATTCTATTTTCCTAAAAATGAGGCACGTTCTTCTAAGAACTAATGTAATATTTGCAGCACTGCCCTCTCATAGGCTCTGTGGCAGGTTGTAGGGTGTGGGAATTGCGAGGCACTGTACAGACTCCCCTTCCAAAGACAACCTTGTACACTGAATGTTAGTACCAGCACTTGTATCTTCTAGAAATAAAAGCCCTGAGTACATAGAACTACCTAAACGTTTACTGATAACATAGATATATGGACAGTAATGTTATAAGGAACTGTGTAAATGTATGTACCAAATAGAGTAAATGGTGGTATTTTAGTCATTTATACATATGAATGAGCACTTCCCTCCATAAATTAGGTGGTTGTAGTTTTGGAAGTACATGCACTTTCACTATGGGGTACGTTTACTAAACAGCGCTAACGTCGCAGCGGTGACATTATCACGCGATAAGTGACGTTATCGCGTGATAATGGTGCATTACCGTGTGATAACATCACATATCATGCGATAACATCTCCAGCGGCGTTAAGGTGCGGACAGAGTGGAGTAAGGCTCCCCAGAGGGCGGAGATAAGGGGTCAATGGGCAGAGAGTGGGCGGGGAGAGGCCCCAGGTACACTAACGCTGTGAAATCAGGGTCTGAAAATTAACACCACTGAAAACCTTGCGTTAGAGGCAGATTTGCAGCAGAGAGAAACCAGTTCATTCAGCAATGTACAGCAAAGTCAGGGAGACCCAGATAAGTGATAGTAGTGATACATGTGAAGTAACAAAACATGCAAAAACCAGAGAGATAATGATCAGAACCAAAACAGAAATACAAAACACCGAGCTGGTCAATAGAAAAAACAGTCATAAACGGTAATCAACACTACCCATAAAGAATAAAATGGAAGAAATCACTTTTGGAAGGGTCAATTCTGATTCCCCCCACAAAGTGAATGTTCCAACATTGATAGTGTTGATGAGGGTTTGCTGTGGTGCATAATGGGCAGCTTGTTTATGTGGCTTTCACATGTGCAGCAACAGCAGAGTGGCCACGTAGGAAAGGGCACTATGGTGATGGTGTAAATGGGGTACAGGGGGTACAGGTGGCTGCAGGCAGCACATACAGTGGGCCAGTTGGGGCACAGGGTGGGCTAGGCAGATGCCTAGGTGACAGAAAAAAACAGATGGACAGAGATGTATCCTAGGTGTGTCTGCAAGGACTACCTATCACACACTGACACTGATAGAGACCTGCAGCACAGCCTATCTCAGCCATGCCATGTGCTGCGGACCTGGTGCAGGGCGCCCCACCTCACCCTCAGGGTGAGCACAGGAACTGCACAATGTCATGGTCTGTAGCTAATCTGTGCCAGTAACACACATGGTCAGTTCCCCCTACCACTAGCCAGCGCAATGCTACCACTATCTGACATTCACGAGCAGAGAGCACAGTCAGTCTTCACCCGCTGCAGCCTGCAAGGTGTGCCAGCCATACACATGCTAACTGCAGACTGTCTGCTAGTTAGTACATAGTACATGTTCCTGGGAGAACTGTGTGCACCTAAAAATGGCATGTGAGCACACACACACCAAGCAAGTATGTCAGTGATTGGGCCCCAGAAAAAGAAACTCATAGATATCTCTTGAGAAAAATGCTGTATAGCACTATGGGGAACCTAGCCATGCCATGATCACTGCTCAGTCAGGGTGAGAGTGACCTCCCAGCATGACATGCTATGGCCACCCTGTCTGTGCAGGTGGTGATCGGGCACTACAATGTCCCAGCCATTACCCTATGCCCTGTGCAGATGCATCCTGCCCAGGCCGGCCTGTCCAGGCCATACCCACAGTACCGTGCTCCTCAATATGCACATTGGCAGGCTAACACTGGAAACAGTGCAAGCATTGTGGGCTCAGTAAGGTGTAGGCAGCCAGAAAACACTGGGTAAACATACACACACTTCCACACCTATGTCAGCATTGTGCAAAGAGAGAGGTGGTTGGCAGCCCTGGCCGCCACACCAGTCCTGGGCACAGTGCAGGCATTGCTATGGTACTCAATACTGTTAGAGTCACTCTCTGGGGTGGTAAACACTGTCAGTAACAAAATATGAAACACACTCCACATATATCAAAAGGTTGCTATGATGAATCTCTGTTAACAAATTGTGTTTAATGTAGGATCTGTTATCTGATATTGATCATAGCAAGCTTTTGATATATGTGGAACGTGTTTCCATGTTTATGATCCAAAAATTCCGATTTTCCAAAAAACACCCTATGTTAGAAAATTATTTTTGTCGGAGACCATCTTCCCAGTGCTGTGTATGGTAACAAAGCACCGCCGTGATGTCTCCTTACACAGCACTGGGAAGATGGTCTCCGACAAAAATAATTTTCTAACATATGGTGTTTTTTGGAAAATCGGAATTTTTGGATTTTTATATATAGTTAAATTCCGGTTGGGTCTAATTTTTTACCTTCCATGTTTATGATGGCATTGCTAAGGTATGCAGGTGCTAGTATTGGTAGATGCTGCTCTGCGCAGGGCCCAACAGCCTGACTCTCCATGAGGCTTTGGTTAGTGGAGCCTGTGGGTGTGGGTGTTTGTGCCCCTGTTGGCCTATGCTCTAGGGCAGAGGTTCCTAACTCAAGTCCTGGTGGGCCAACACGATTCAGGTTTTCATGCTGTCCCTAATGAATATGCATGAGATACATTTGCATACAATGGGGGCGGTGCATACAAATGCATCTCAAGCATATTTATTAGGGACAGCATGAAACCTGAATGGTGTTTGGCCCTCCAGGACTGCAGTTGGGAACCTCTGCGCTAGGGACTGCACATGTCTATGGTGTATGTGCTCTGTAGGCTAAAATATAGGTGTTTATGGCATGTTTATTTTATCTGCAGTAAAGGTTCCTTCTTTATTACCACGGTTTAGTACTGAGTAAAATATAGGGACATGGTCTGCAGGAGCCAAAACTGGGACTTGAACCTGTGATCTTTTGCCCCTGAACACATTGGCTGTGAGTACTCCACCAAGCTGCTTCTACAGAAGCAGGTCATTCCCTGGGGATACCATTACTGTTCGTCAGACAAACCTTGTCTTTTGCAGTGCATGGCATCCACCTAAACAGGGCTTGGCCTTGGTCTGCTGTGGGCAGATGCCATTGCCCCCTCCACCACCAGCACCCCTCCGCCACCATGCTGACATGCCCTTATGCCGGTGGTGCTGGTGGTGTGCAGTCCCAGGCCATCCAGTATGCCGGTAAGCGGCTGCCTATGGTGCGTGATATGGGGTAGGGGTGTCTGCATAGACATCCACGCTTCCCCCCGGCACTGCCTGCCCATATTATGTGCCTTTTGGGGTACTTGGTGGGAAATGTCCATTGTGGCACTGTGGGACACACACCCGTGGACATATTTGCCCTTGGTCAGTTACTGTCTTGCTGGTTTTCTGTTTCTACATTCCTATATGTCACCTAGGCATCTGCCTAGTCCACCCTGTGCCTCAGCTGCCCCACTGCATGTCCCGCTTGCAGCCTCCTGTACCCCATTTGCAGCCTCACCATAGTGCCCTTTCTTACTTGGGCACTATGCTGTTGCTGCACATGTATCACTAGTATCATGTTCTTGGTCTCCCTGCCTTTGCTGTACATTGCTGACTGAAATGGTTTCTCTCTCCTGCAAATGTGCCTCTAATGTGAGGTTTTCACTGGCGTTAATTTTCAGACCCTGATTTCACAGCGTTAGTGTGCCTGGATCCTCTTCCCGCCCACTCTCCGCCCATTGACCCTTTATCTCCACCCTCTGAGAAGCCTTACTCCACCCTCTGTGTGCCTTAATGCCACCGGAGATGTTATCGTGCAATAAGTGACATTATTAGGCAGTAATATCATGCGATAATGTCACTTATCGTGCGATAACATCGCTGCTGTGACGTTAGCGCTGTTTAGTAAACATACCCCATAGTAACTAAACAGCAGCTTATGTATACCAAATATGATAATATGCCAAAATAATATTAAATAAGAAGATACCACCAGTAGATCAGTTAAAACAATATCCAGAGGAATAAGGAAACAATAAAATATCAAACATTAAAACATAAGCAAGCCAAATAACATTAACCAGAATAAATACATCTTATGAACTTATAAAATACTGGATACTCATTCAATCCCAGGCAATCTATAAAGTAAAACAAAACAAACAAAAGGAACTTCTGTTGTACAAATCAACAAACTCTCAGAAATCTAGCTATGACTGTAAATGGTCACACCTAAATTTAACATGTGTTTTCGCCAACTTACACCTCTATTTTATAAAGTATAAAATAGGTATGAAATACATGCAGGATAAAGCACTCTATAACTTTTTGTTTCAAGTTCTGTGGTTACCAGAAGTCTATTATTTGGGGACCAAAATATTTTTTTCTGTAATTCATCCTTTGGTAGTCATTCTAGTGGAATTTTTAAGATTTTCTTAAAGTTTCCAATTCTGACTTCTGTGTTATTATAAGTGATATCAGCTACATGGTTCTTCTTTTGTACTATAGCAAGTGTTCCTTAGGTGTTTTGAATGTGGGTGTAATTTTCTTGTGGTGTTGATTCCTGTTCTTTGTGGGATATTACTGTCCCTCAACTTATTCTGTTTTTTTCTCATTGAGTTTTCTGTCCTCTTCCCTTCTCCAGGAAATCCAGGAAGGAGAAACCTGACTGGACTCAGGTGAAAGTAGAGGGCTCATACTCACCACCCCTGAACACTCATAGGGGTATGTTTACTAAACTGCAGTAACGTAGCAGCGGCTACGTTAACGAGTGTTAATGTTACTTAATGTGCGTTAATGTCATCGGTCGTGGTAAGTCCCGCAGAGGGTGGAGAGAAGGCGGAGAGAAGGGGTCAATGGCCGGGGAGTGGGCAGGGAGAGGCTCCTTTTACACTAATATGGGGAAATGAAGGGCCAAACATTACTGGGACATTTGCAAGAGGGTGAAACCATTTCAGCGTCAGCAATGTACAACTTAGGCAGGGAGCCCAAGAAAAGTGATAGTAGTGCTCCATTTGTAGCAACAGCATAGTGCCCAAGTATGAAAGGCTACTATGGCGATGGTGCAAATGGGGCATAGGGGGCTGCAGGCGGGACATGTAGTGGGGGCAGCTGGGGCATAGGGTGGACTAGGTAGTTGCCTAGGTGGCACACAGGAACATAGAAACCAGACATCAGCAAGACAGCAGCTGACAAAGGCAAAACCACAATCCACCTACATCTACCTGGTCCACCCTAGCTAACAGTTGCTAGTGAACTGACCTGACATCCCCCCAGCCAACCCTCCCCCAAGCGAAAGGGACATAACATTGGTAGGCGGTGATAGGGGGGATGTGAGGATGCCCATGTATGCCGTCCCACCCCAGACCCTGCTCCCTAGACGACCACCTACCCACACAGTGGATGGCCTGGGACTGCACACAACCAGCACCGACAGCATATGGTCATGTCAGTATGGCAGGGGGGGGTGTGCCCATGCTGGAGAGGGCAGTGGCTCCTTGCAGTGGACCTAGGCCATGCCCTCTACCAGTATGTGGTGTGCAGTGTAACATAAAAGATCTGGCTCTGGAAAAATACAGGTAGCTCCAGAAACTGCTGTGCATCTGTGGTAACAGTGTGGTGCAGTACACACAGCCAGTGTATCCAAAAGCATAGGATCACAAGTTCATGTCCCAGCTGTGAAGCCTGCAGAGCATGTACCTGTATTTTACCCTACAATGTAGATACAACAGCAACATGTGCAAAGCCCAAAGCAGTGGCGAACAGGGGTACAAACACCCACTGTCACAGGCTCCACAATCCAAAGCTGCATTGGAAGTCAGGCTCTTGGCCCCAGCACAGAGCTGCAGCTATCACCAGAGCACTACTAAATAAATACTACTACCTCCTGCACAGTTTAGCAATGTCAGCACTGTGATCAGGACCAGTGTGGCGGGCAGGGTTGCCAACCACCCCTATCTTTGCACAATGCTGCAATAGGAGTGTGTGTGTGTGTGTGTGTATGTCTATCCATTGTTTTGTGACTGCCCACACCTCACTGGGCCGACAATGTCCCACTGTTACCAGTGTTAGCCTGAATATGTGCATAATGAGGAGCAAAGTATTGTGGGTATGGCCCAGACAGGGCAGATTGGCCAGGATGCATCTTCACAGGGTGTGGGGCAATGGCTGGGACACTGTAGTGCCTGACCACTGCCTGCATGGACAGGGTGGCCACAGCATGTCATGCTGGGATGACACTCTCACCCTGACCAAGCAGTGACCATGGCATGTCTAGGTTCCCACATAGCACTCTATTCTACCTGCTTCTAGTGATACTTGTGTGTTCTTACTGCTGTGGCTTGGTCACTGAGCTACCTGCCTGGTGCGTATAGATTTTCTGTGAACATGTGCTTTTTACTGGCTAATGGACTGTCTGCAGTTAGTCTTTGCATGGTTGGAACACCGTATGGGTGCTTCAGGTGCAGTCTGACTGTGCTACTTGCTGGTGACTGGTAGAGTATGGTGTGAGGCAGTTGAGGTTTTCCAGATCTAACTCCAGCGTTACTGCTGGTCTACCACTGCCCCAGTCACAGGTAGGGCTCTGGCCCACCAAACATGGAGGTTGCTTCACTGGGGCTCAGGGTCCCTTACCTACAAAAAGTGTGATTGTGGGCCCTTTGGGGTATCTAGTGTGTACCACTTTGACATGTAGAGGCACTGCTACACAAACCTCATGCAAGTCTAGAAACCCCCTCTGCCCTGATAACAGGTGCCCATCTCAACCAGACCCTAACACTAGGTACGCACTAATCTGGGTAGTGTTTGGTCCAAGAGGGCCACATGTGACTGCAGAATACAGATGGACACCAAATTACTCTCAGATGTACTGCAAGGAACACCTGTCATACACTGGTAGTGATGGGGGATATACAGCAGGACCTATCTCTAGCATCACATGTACTGCGGACCTAGTGCTGGGCGCCCATCCTATCCTTCAGGGTGAACACAGAACCTGCACAATGGCATGGTCTGTAGCTACTCTGTGCCAGTATCACACACTGTCAGTTTATCTTTACAAGCTGAGGTTCTGGAGAGGTGCAGACCCCATTTGGTGATCAGCTGTAGACAGATATTCAGCATGTGCATTGCATCATGGGTACTGGTGGGGTTACCCTATCCTGGCACTCAGAGCAGATAGTTTGTGCGGTGACCTGCAGTCTTTCTGTACCCAGCCATTACTGTAAGATACACCACGGAGGTATAGCCTAATGGTTAGTGCAATGCTGTTCTCTGCAGTACATGGGTTTAATTCCTCATTGTTCCCTCCTAAAATGCCTGTCCTATTCAAATAGTTTGCATGCCTGTAACAGTCATATTTTTGCAGAGCTGTGCTGCCAGCCCATAATACCCTCACCACAGTTGCCAACATTCCTTCGGTCCGTCTATCTGCGTCTGTCAGCTGTGTAGAGTCCTGTCCTTCACTGCTACCCTTTCCTGCATTGTGCCTCTTCATGCTTCCATCGCCTGTGCCTGTTCTGCATGGCACTACCACTCCTCTGTACACCCATCATTGTAACTATACTGCCACCTCCGCGTCCACTGGGGGACACGTATTCCTATCATCTGCCACCCACTGTCTTTCCAGTACTTTATATTGCCAACACACTGTGCTGTGGTACAGTTGCCCCCAACATGTTTGTCAACAGTACTGGTAGTCACATGGGATGCCCACAGATATGGCAGGTCCAACAGCTCCCAGCTCTCCCTCCTTCACTCACCTGTTCATTGCCTTTCCTCGGTGCTCTATCTAGTGTTAGGGCTACATCTGTCTCTATGCCTCACAGGTCATGCATGTCATCTTGCAGCACCTTGCAGCCCTTAGGGCACACTGACCAAGGCACCATAAACTTGTTTGGTTACCTTAACCTATGATTCCGTAACCCAGGGTGCCTTCTAAGGTGCCTTGTCTAGGGGTGCCTAATATGGCACTTAGCCTAAGGAGCCCTATAGGCGCCTTACAAAGTGCCTTATGAGGCATCTAGCAGGGCACCTTATAAGGCACCTAACAAGGCACCTTATAAGACACCTAACAAGGCACCTTACAAGGCTCCTAACAAGGCACCTTATAAGGCTCCTTACTTATAAGGCACCTTACTTATAAGTCGCTTTGTAAGGTGCCTTGTAAGGCGCCTTGTAAGGTGTCTTATAAGGCACCTTGTAACACACATTAGTCTAAGGCGCCTTGTAATGCGTGTTAGCTGATATGGCTTGCCGTAACAATGCACCACCCATGCCTTTATATAGGCATCTGTACCATTACCGCGGAACCTAACGCGGGTAACACTGCAGTTTAGTAAACATACCCCATAGAGTGCATTCTCCTGAAATACAGCCTCAAATTTGAGAAAGTCTTCAGCAATCACTTGTGATAAGGAAGCTTATCATAGCTCAGGAAGGGGCTATAGAAAAGGTGAAGTGTCTCTGAACAAGCAACCTGTCAGTGCTGGTAGAAATGAGAAAACAGAATTTTGCCATAAAAGACTACCAGTCCCAGAATGCACCAGGTTTCCAACAGCCATGAGAGGAGCTGAAGTGAGAAAACGTGTGTTCAATCAAAAGGGCTATGAGGTAATCCCCAAGCACTCATTGCAAAGGGCAGGGCTTGATTCAGCACAGCTGCGCTGTGCTAGGATGGAACACTCATCTCAAAGGGCAAGGCCTGATTCAGCACAGCTGCGCTGTGCTAAGGTGGAGCACTCATCAAGGCAGAATAAAGATAGAGTCTATTCTACAGAGAATCATCCAGAGCTGGGATGTCATGATCATTGGTATCTTGATCATCCACGGGATCCTGATCTTCATTCTCATCAGAAGCAGAGGTCAGAACGGACGGACAGAGAGAGCAAGAAGCCCTTTAAAAGAAGGAAGAGAAAAGCCTCTGGGAAGTCTACAGGAGTCCAGCACAGTACGTATACTGGGAGACAGACAAGAGGCCAGCATACACCATTGGACTGGGAGAGACCAGAGGAGTGGTATTGCAGAGGCAGGAATCTCCAGATGGCACCTGTGAGGGAAACAGCTGCACGTGGAAGGGACCCTAAGACCCATGCCAGAAGGTATGTGAAGAGAGATCCAGTGTCCAGGGATCTAGATTGGAAGGCTGGACACAGAAACTGGACTACATATTGGCCAGGCTATTTAAAGGGGAACTCTAACAGCAATGGAAGCTCAGGTATGAACACTGATCTATGCCCTAGCTATTGCTTTGAAAGGAAGCAGGGAAATGATTATTCTCCTGGTAGTGCTCCATTGAGAAATTCCTTTGTGCCAAGCCAAGATATTGAACCTATGATTATTGAAGAAAGGGGAGAGGTCTTAGAACCAGAATGTGAATATATGGACTGCTCTCTGTCCAAACTCAAATGGTAGTTTTCTGTTACAAAGTGCAACAACCATCACAAAGAAATACCAACTTGTTCTTTAATCTACTCAGAAAACCTTCTGAGTAAGATTTTGAGCTACACAGTGAAAGCAAGCCAGCTAAGGGGTTTCAGCTGGGTGATTGCTAGCAATTGAGCTTACCTAATTGCTTGTGTGCTCTGAAGGGAATCACTTCTGAATTTATATGTAAAGATATAAGAAGTTAACCTGAAGAAAAGAAAAGTTTTCCTACTTTGTGGGTTTATTTGGTTGCTTACTGCATTGCTAAGACATTATTTGCTAAAGCCTACAAGAAAGACCAGTTTGTTGCCAACCAGGTCTTTAATCCTTTGCTTTAATTACCTGACCAGTTCAGATGTTGTTTTTTTTCCTGATTTTTGTTTTCCTAACTTTAAAACTGCAAGCAAGTATCCTGAGTTCTGTGCTACCAAGCATTATCTGTGTTGGGAGAAAACCTCATAAATAAAAACCTTATTTGCTTTACCCTTGAGCAAGTATAATTAATTATTATTCATGGCTGTGTCTGGAATGAATGGACTACATTACCCACAAATCCTTGCAAATCATATAGAGATATGCTTTTGCCAAGACTGTGAACATTCTCACCCAGGCGGCCGTCTGACACACTGCAAGGGATCATTTGTCACCAATAAGGTTTCTGGACTGTTAATTTCCCTTACATGGTAGATTTCCTTGGGCGACTTTACTGACTTTGCATCTTTCATAGCAAACATTTCGGCCATGTCTATTATCTTATGCCTTTGACTTAGAAGAAAGCTGTCATCATCTTCTTCTTCTCTTTCAGTCTGGATGCCTAAGTAATATCTTATGTTCTGAAGGTCTTTTGTCTCAAAATCCTTTCTCAGGGCTTGTAGTATCCTATTTTCATCCCCTTCTTGCTCGAAGCAGACTAACAGGTCATCCACATAGACAAGCACAAACATCCATCTATTAGCCTCTTTGGGGTATGTTTACTAAACCTTCTTAATGTTACCGGCGTTAGCTGCAGTCTTACTGTGATGAATGCCATATAAGGTAGTGGGTGTTCTGGTCCTAAGGTAGCATTTCAGGTTATCACGCGATAAAGTCCATTATCGCGTGATAGAGGGAGCCGTGGCATGTTAACGCGCATTAGCCTTAATTAGGAACGCTGACCTAAAAACAAAGCAACAGAGGTGTAGCACAATGGTTAATATGTTGACTGATGAAACAGGGGTCATGAGTTTGATTCCCCCAGTGGGCTTAATGAGTAAGGCTGTTTGAGTCATTGCCCTTTACTTTAAATCAGTGCTGTCTGAGGCATTTTCTTTCTTAATTTAAATTAGTGCTGCCAGCAAACACACCCTCACAGTGCCGTAACCTAAGGTGCCGCATAAGGCGCCCTATAAGGCACTCCAGAGGACACATTATAAAGTGCACTGTCCGCCAAGGCACCTTATAATGTTCCCTATAGGGCACCTTATAAGGCGCCTTATAGGGCTCTTTATAGGGCACCTTATAGGGCGCTTTATAGGGCGCCTTATAAGGCACCTTAAGGATACAGCACTGTGAGGGTGTTTTTGCTGGCAGCACTAATTTAAATTAAAAAGGAAATGCCTCAGACAGCTCTATCAAATAACATCACTGTGGGATCAAACCCATGACCTCTGCCTCCACAATCAGTGAAGTAACCAGTAGGTTACATCTCTATAGCTACTAACAAGCCCCTGGCTGGCTCAGTGCGCTGCTGCTCTCTCAGCCGACTTCTCCGGTAATCTCGGGAGCTGAATGAACATAGAGGGAGATAGGAGGGGAGTCGCGGCTCGCTGTCAGCCTAGCGAGGTTATCTTCCTTATTGCCATACAGAACACGGAAAAGTATAATCGATAATGCCTGCTGTTTTCTCCCCCTGAGGAAGGCGTTGCCGAAACGCGTTGGGGTGTCCTGTGCATAATAAAGACCCTTTTCTCCAACATCTCCTGCTCTTTGTGTCTGCATCCATATTTCCCAGTCATGTCTAGCCCTTGTGGACTATGATGTACCCAGAATAGTGCATATCCTGTGTGGGTGCTATGGTCATATGATTTAAGCGAAGTGGGGTGTTTGGACATATACGCGGATTATGTAGCACCACTCAACCCACCCTCTGTGGCTCAGGGTGGGGGAACAGGATCTTCCCACCAACAGATCCACATTCTACATCCCTGCAATGGTAGCAGTAGAGGGAACAGGCACCCTACAGGGCAGTCAACGCAGAGCTGTACACATCCATAAGGCAATGACAGACAGACAGACAGTAGGCCTGGAAATACTCAGCTGCCCCCACCCACCACCACTATTTGACATTCTCCAGCAGCAAGCACAGTGAGTCTCCAGCCGCTGCATCCTGCAAGGTGTTCCAGCCATACACATACTAACTGCAGACAGTCTGCTAGCTAGTCCATAGTGCATGTTCCTGGAGGAGATGCACGTGCACACACCAAGCAGATAAATCAGTGATTGGGCCCCAGAAAACAGAACCCATTAATATCATTTCAAAAAAATATCATACAGCACTATGGGGGAACCTAGCTATGCCGTGGTCACTGCTCAGTCAGGGTGAGAGTAACCTCCCAGCAGGACATGCTGTGGCCACCCTGTCCGTGCAGGTGGTGGCCGGGCGCTACAATGTCCCAGCCATTGCCCTATGCCCTGTGCAGATTTATCCTGCCCAGACCACCCTGTCCGGGCCATACCCACAGTACCTTGCTCCTCATTATGCAGATTGGTAGGCTAACACTGAAAACAGTGCAAGCAGTGTGGGCTCAGTAAGGTGTAGGCAGCCACAACACACTGGATAGACAGACACACACTCCCACACCTATGCCAGCATTGTGCAAATATAGAGGTTTTTGGCAGCCCTGGCCACCACACCAGTCCTGGGCACAGTGCAAGCATGGCTATGGTACGCAATACTATTGGGGTCACTCCCCGGGGTGGTAAACACTGTCAGAAACCAAAACTGAAACACACTCCACAGATATCAGAAAGGTTGCTATGATGCAGCTCTATCAGCAAATTGTGCTTATCTTAGGAATTGCTATCTGCCATTAATCAAAGCAACCTTTTGATACATGTGTAACATATTCCCAAGTTTAGGGCGGCATTGCTAAGGTATGCAAGTGCTAGTACTGGGAGATGCTGCTGCGCACAGGGTCCAACAGCCTGACTTTCCATGAGGCTTTGGATAGTGGAGCCTGTGGGTTTGGGTGTTTATACCCCTGTTGGCCGCTGCTCTAGGGCAGAGGTTCCCATCTCAGGTCCAGGTGGGCCAAACACTGTTCAGGTTTTCATGCTGTCCCTAATGAATATGCATGAGATACATTTGCATACAATGGGGGCAGCGCATACTAATGCAGCACAGGCATATTTATTAGGGACAGCATGAAACCTGAATGGTGTTTGGCCCTCCAGGACTGCAGTTGGGAAACTCTGCTCTAGGGATTGCATATGTTTATGGTGTCTATGCTCTGTAGGGTAAAATATAGGTGTTTCAGGCATGTTTGTTTTATCTGCAAAGGTTCCATCTTTATTACCACAGTTTAGTACTGGGTAAAATATGGGGACTGGGTTGGCAGGAGCTGTAGCTGGGACTTGTACTTGTGACCTTCTGTTCATGAACACACTGGCTGTGTGCACTGCACCAAACTATTACCACAGGGACAGTTCATTCCCTGGGGATACTATGACTGTTCATCAGACAGACCCTGTCTGTTGCAGTGCACGGCACCCACCTAAATGGGGCTAGGCCATGGTCTGCTGTGAGCGGATGCCACTGCCCCCTCCGCCACCAGCACCCCTCCGCCACCATGCTGCCATGCCATTGTACCGCTGGTGGTGCACAGTCCCAGGCCATCCAGTATGCTGGTATGCAGCTGCCTATGGTATGGGTTCTCGGGTAGGGGTGCCTATATGGACATGCGCGCTTCCCCCCCCCACACCGCCTGCCAATGTTATGTGCCCTTGGGGTTACCTGCTGGGTAATCTCCCCTTTGATACTGTGGGACACGCACTCATGCCCATGTTGGACCCTCGTCAGTTGCTGTCTTGCTGCTTTACAGTTTCGGCATTCCTATGTGCCAACTAGGCATCTGCCTAACACGCACTATGCCCCAGCTGGACCACAGCATGTGCCACCTGCAGCCCTCTATATCCCATTTACAGCATCAGTACAGTTGCCCTTTCCTACGTGCCCACTCTGCTGTTATTGCACATGTGCACGCCATAACAAACCTGCCTAATATAGACGTGAAAAAACCCTGATCAGCACTATTTCAATGTGGGATCATTCACTTTATAGGGGGACAGAGAATAGACCCTTCAAAACATGATATCTTATTTTTTGAGCTTTGTCAGTGGTGTTGCTTTATGTTTATCATTAATATCACTTTTGGCCAGCTTGGTTATTGGGATTTTAAATGTGGTTCACGTCATTTTCTATGTTTATTTGCCTTTTTGTTCCGTGCACATGTATCACTACTATCACGTTTTTTTGTTTCCCTGGCTTTGCTGTACGTTGCTGACTGAAATGGTTTCTCTTTCCTGCAAATGTGCCTTAATGCGAGGGTTTCACTGGCGTTAGTGTTCAGACCCAGATTTCACAGCGTTAGTGTGCCTGGAGCCTCTCCCCTCCCACTCTCCACCCATTGACCCCTTCTCTCCGCCTTCTGGGAAGCCTTACTCCACCCTTCAGAGCCGGATTTCACAGCGTTAGTGTGTCTTAACGCTGCAGCCGCGTTATCGCGCGCTAAGTGATGTTATCGCGCGCCAAGTGACGTTATTGCACGATAATGTTACATTATCGCGCGATAATACCACCGCTGCGATGTTCATCTTGGTGTTCCAGGCTCTGGTGGCCTGTTTCAGACCATTTTTACTTGTGTAAATTGCATACTATGTCTGGTCTCTGTGGATCCCTAAATCCCTGTGGCTGCTGCATGTAGATGTCCTTTATCAGCTCACCTTGTAAGAAAGTTACTTTGGCACTGAAATGCTTTACATGCATTTTCTGGGCAGCTACTACAGAAAGCAATGTTCTGATGGTAGCATGCTGTACTATTGGTGCAAACGTCTCATCGTAATCCTCTTTCTACTTCTTGGAGTATCCTTTGGCAGCAAGCCTTGCCTTGTATCATTCGACTCTTCCATCTGTGTTACACTTGACTTTAAAAGTCCATTTGCAACCTATGGCTTTTTTCCCTTCCAGCAGTTCTATGAATGTCCATGACTGTTTTTTGTGCAGAGACTTCATTTTCTCTTCTGCTGCTTTCATTCATTTCTTGGCCTCCCCTTCTGGAGGTCAATATACTGTATGTCCTCCCATGATGTTGGTTCGCATGCACTCACTGTGCTTCCCTTGTATGAAAAGCATACAGGCGGCTTGCCTTTGTTGTCTCTTGTTGAGCACCTTGGCTGAAGTTCTAGGGTTGGTTGGACTTGATCACATGCATCTGTACTTGCTTGAGTCTGCCCACTCACAGTATTCGGTCCCAAGCTGACTTCAGTCATCTGTTCTGGTGTACGAGTATCAGTTCCTTCTCACCTCTCTATTCTCTTTTCTGGTGAGGGCATCACATCCTCTCTCAGTTCCTCAGTAAATGTCACACTTTTGCTGATGGTCACTTTCTCCATCTTTGGGCCCATGATTCTATATCCCTTGGTACTTTCACCATACCCCATGAGAATTCCTTCCAGGTTGCTATGATTCTCCTCTGAGATGTAGACAAATGCTTTGTATTCAAGCACTCTGAGGTGTTACACACTGGGTTTCTTACCATGGCACAGTTCATGTGGTGTTTTTTTTCTCCCATCCTAGAAAACAGCCTGTTTTACAAATAAATGACTGCCATTTCTGCTTCACCCCACTATTTCTCAGGTAGCCGTGAGTCCATCAGCATGCATTTGATCATTTGTGTCAAATTTCTGTTTTTCCTCTCGGCTACTGGAGTGCCCTGGGATGTACAGGACTGTCTTTTGTTGTTTAATCCCGTGTTCCTTAGGAATCTCTCTATGTCATGTCCTGAGAACTCACCACCATTGTCACTTCTGAATATGACTGGATTCCACCCAAACCTGTTGCTTGGCATTGCTACATAGTCCTGCAATTTATCTAGGACTTCAGTTTTTTCCTTCATCAGGTGACAGTGTACCTTGAGTAGCCGTCCGTGCTAGTCAGAATGTATCTGTTGCCTTCTGGACTGTTTTCATTGGACCATACACATCACTGTGCATGAGTTCCAGTGGTCTCGAGGATCTATTCTGAGTTGCTTTTGGAAGTGTCATCCTTGTGGCCTTAGCTTTAATACCAAGCAAAAATATCACCCAAAAATAACCACAGAGACTCCCAATATTAATTATTTGTTGGACAAGCCAATCTCAAAACCCGATTGTATGCTTATTGCTATCCTGTGGGGGATATAAATAAAGCCTACCGGAGGGCTTGTTATGTCCATCGGGAATGGCTGTTATCTGATTTGCCTTCTGAGCATTCCAGTGCTGATGACTGTTTAGTGAGAGTTCTACCTCTAATGCAAAATTCTAATTTGGTGGCCAAATTATTGTGCCGGAATTTGACCGATTTTGGGATTGCATTCCTGTTTTTCAAGACCACTGATGATAACATATTCACAGGGTTCTAATCTGAAGGACATTTTGGTTAAGTCGGCTATATCCACTGACCATCCTATTCGGGTGGTGGGAGTGGACTCAGGCCACGCAGTGCATGATCATTGTCAGTTCTGCTCTCTCACTTTACTAGGTAACATCTGGAAGGACCCGGCATCTGGACACACATTTCAGTTTTGAAGGTCCACCACTTGTGCATCTACTTATTTAGTTTATTTATTATGGTGTCCATGTGTTTTACTATATGTTGGCCGTACTATTTGTCCAATGAAGACTCTAGACTGCAGCAGGGTGTTTGTTCTGCCCCAGTAGTGGAACATTGTTTGTCTTTACATCATCAGTTTAGTGATCTTAAATGGAGGATCATTGATCATGTTCTACTTGATCCTCAGGGAGGTGACAGGGTTTCCCGTTTACAATGGCTGGGACAACGTTGGATTTACTTGTTAGACTCTATCCAGCCCCATGGTTTGAATCATGAAATTGACTGGTTAAGTCTGATTTGACATTATCCAATGGGAAAAGGGGCTCCCCTTCAACGATGAGGGGGTTTCCTTTTCTTATTGGTGGTTTTATTTGGTGACCATATTTTGAGTCAGCCAATTGTTTACCATGTGGTCTCCCAAATGTTGTTGGTTTGGGCATTTTCGGGAGTTGGCAGACAAGTCCTTGCTTGGAGAAACAGAGCTTTAATGGCACTTGAAACAGAGTCGGTCTGACAACTCGAAACATGCACGTTGCATGACTCATCTTGTTACAGATTGGACATTGATTAGCGGTGTTTGCTGCCATACTTGAGTTCTTCAGATAAATTGTTTTTCTTTAACAGCTGGCTTTTAGAATCTTATTGTGATTAAAAAGGACTTGGCCAGTTGGTGAGTTTGGAGCTGTTTCTCTTCTCATGCTGGCTTGTCCTACAAATAATTAATTTTGGGAGTCTTTGTGGTTATTTTTGGGTGATATTTTTGTTTGGTATTTATTTTTATCACCTTAGGGGTTCTTTTTGGCTTAGCTTTAATACGGCATTCACATTTCAAGGTCACTGGGCAATCTGACACCAATAGATTCTTTGGGAGATTCTGCCTTTGCAGTGCCCTCTGGGTGTCTGTGATCTAAATATCTGTGCCATATGTGGATGCAATTGGAATGACTCTTCCTTGGCTGTTTCAAGGTTAAAGATATACATTAAGCATTGGCATTGTTTAAAAATAGTATCTTGGAAGGAATGGAGAATAAAACCAAGGATATCATAATACCTCTGTATTGTTCCATGGTGAGACCGCACATTGAATATTGTGGCAATTCTGGTTGCCATGTCTTAAAAAGGATATAGCAGAATTAGAATAGGTACAGAGAAGAGCCACCAAAATGGTAAAGGGGATGGAAAGATACCCTTCTGAGGAAAGGCTTAAAAGATTAGGGCTTTTCAGCTTGGAAAAGAAACGGATGAGGGGAGATATGATCGAGGTCTATAAATTAATGAATGAAGTGGAACGAATAAACATAGATCAGTTGTTTACTCCATCAAAAAGTAGAAAGACTAGGGGACATGCAAAGAAGCTACAATGTGGTATATTTAAAACTAATCGTAGAAAATATTTTTTCACTCAATGCTAAATCGAACTCTGGAATTCCTTACCGGAGGATGTAATAAAACTGTCAGTGTAACTGGATTAAGAAAAGATTTGGACAAGTTCCTGGAAGAAAGCTCCATAAACCATTATTAATGGGGACCTGCGAAATCCACTGCTTACCCTGGGAAAAGCCTGTGTACCTTTTTGGGAATCTGACAGGTACTTGTGATCTAGATGAGCCACTGTTGGAAACAGGATACCGGGCTTGATGGACCTTGGTCTGACCCAATATGGCATTTCTTAGGTTCTTAATACAGATGATCATCTGCTCTGGCATTAGCTATTGCCTTCTTTCTGTCCTGGATGATGCACTTATCACGGTGAGTCCTTTATCTGCCTGGCACCTTATGAATTACAGTCCACCTTGTAGCTCTGGAACATAAAGTGCATCTTTTATAGATATTGTCAGTTTATGTCCATCTGCATTAGTGCATACCAAAATTCTGTCCCCAATTCCTTCTGCATTTACTGTGCTGCTATATGCAAGATAGATTGTGTTACTGTGATGTAAATACAGTTCTGTAAAGAAATTCTTATGACTTGTCATGTGGTTTGTGGCATCTGATTCTTTGCACCACCATATGACTCCGTGTTGCTTTAAAGGTTGCATGCTACTGTTCTGCACCGGGTTCAGCATTTTGCCTTTTGTTCTGCTTTATACCCTGTAAACTCTCTCTTAAAGTGACCCAGATTTTTGCATTTAAAACAAGATCTGCCTTCTTTATGGTTAAGCCCAGCTCTGGTGGTTCGCAGGGCTACCTCTGTACCCTGTTCCATTTTCTCACATGAAAGTTCTCTCTTGCATTGGAATTCATCCATTAGCCTACTCTTTGCAAAATCCAATGTCAGCTCTGCCTCTGGCCTAATTTCCAGGGCATTAATCAAAGCACTGTATGACTCTGGTAAACTGCACAGCAAAAGGGCTACTATGTGGTTGTCCCTTATTTTTTCTCCAAGGGCCTGGAGCTGTGAAACCACTTCAAGCATAGCATTTTTATGCCCCTGCATTTCCTCTTCTTTGCTAAGTCTCATCCCGTATAGATTTCTTAGCAAGAATAATTTATTATTCAGTGTCAATCTTTCATGTAGCATTTGCAGCGCATTCCACTCTCCCTGTACAGTCTTCTCATTTCTAACATGAATTAATGGATTATCTTTCAGTAGCAAGTTTATAGCAGCTGTAGCCCGACTGTCCTTTTAATCCTAATTCTGGTAAGTTTCCTCTGGTCTTACTGTATCAATAGCTGGTAATTTTTATTGTTTAGCTTGCGCAAGTACTTCTAAGTTCTGAAGTGAAAGACACTTTTTTTTCCTTTTCTGTTCCCCTGAATAAGTGAAACTGTTTCTTACTTGTGCTGAGAATTTTATGGTACTTCCAGAGGTGTCCTTGCTGGCTTCCAGCTCCACTACCTGGCCATCTCTTCTAGGAAAGATTTCTTTGTTCCAGAGCTTCTTTCTTTGTCTCACAGAGTGATGGTTGCTGGGCCCATAATCAATTTTGAGTGTTTATTGGTTTATAGTTATAGGACAGCGACTATTTAAAGTGCATGTATAAAGGCCCATTTACATGTCTAAATCACTAAATACCATAATTTACACACATTGATGGTGTGTAACTTTAGGAAGCTCCTTATAACCAGGGCCGGCCCGTCCATTGAGCAAGAATGTTTTTTGCACAGGGCCCCGCGTTTCAGGGGGCCCCGCGCAAAGAATATTCTGCTTTTTTTTTTTTAAATTACATTTAAAAAAAAAACCTTCTCTGGCTGCTGCCGCTGCCGCGTCCGTCGCAGCAGCGGCAGAATGGAGTGTCCCGCGGGGCCCCCTCTCCTCGTTGAGCCCTCTGCAAGGGCTTTCAGATTCGCGAAGGGAGAGTGCTCCCTCGCGTCTCTGTAAAGCCCGCTGGGGCTAATGGGATATTTCCCATCGGCCCCACACGTCGAAAGGGGCAGATGGGAAATTTCCCAGTAGCCCCTGCGGGCTGTACAGTGACGCGAGGGAGCACTCTCCCTTCGCGAATCTGAAAGCCCTTGCAGAGGGCTCAACGAGGAGAGGGGGCCCCGCGGGACACTCCATTCTGCCGCTGCTGCGACGGACGCGGCAGCGGCAGCAGCTAGAGCCAGGTGTTTTTTGTTTTTTTTAATTTGCCAGAAGGGAAGGGAAGGGGGGGGGGGTTAAGACTGGTAATGGGCTGGGGGGCTGATGGAGGCTGTCTGGAAATGTGCTGGGGGGGGGGGTTAGGACTGGAAATGTGCTGGGGGGGTTAGGACTGGAAATGTGCTGGGGGGGGGGTTCGGACTGGAACTGGTCTAGGGGGGGTTAGGACTGCTAATGGGCTGGGGCTGATGGAGGCTGACTGGAAATGGGGTGGGGGGGGTTAGGACTGGAAATGTGCTTGGGGGGGGGTTAGGACTGGAAATGTGCTTGGGGGGGTTAGGACTGGAAATGTGCTGGGGGGGTTAGGACTGGAAATGTGCTGGGTGGGGGGGGGTTAGGACTGGAAATGGGCTAGGGGGGGTTAGGACTGCTAATGGGCTGGGGCTGATGGAGGCTGACTGGAAATGGGGTGAGGGGGGGGTTAGGACTGGAAATGGACTGGGGGGGTTAATAATGCTAATGGGCTGGGGCTGATGGAGGCTGACTGGAAATGGGGTGGGGGGGGTTAGGACTGGAAATGGGCTGGGGGGGGTTAGGACTGGAAATGGACTAGGGGGGGTTAAGACTGGTAATGGGCTGGGGTTGATGGAGGCTGACTGGAAATGGGGTGATGGGGGGTTAGGACTGGAAATGGGCTGGGGGGGGTGGTTAAGACTGGTAATGGGCTGTGGGCTGATGGGGGCTGTCTGGAAATAGGGTGATGGGGGGTTAGGATTGCTAATGGGCTATGGGGGGGTTAGGACTGGCAATGGGCTATGGGGGGCTGACTGGAAATGGGCTGATGGGGTTAAGACTGGAAGTGGGCTGATGGGGGGGTTAGGACAGGTAATGGGTTATAGGGGGGGCTTAAACTGAAAATGGGTTGATGGGGGGCTAGGACTGGTAATGGGTTGGGGGATTGCTATGACTGGAAATGGACTGAGTGGACGGGGAGGCTTGAACTGCAAATAGCTGATGGGGAGGGAGCTTGGAATGGAAATGGGCTGTGAGGGAAGGGAGCTAGGACTGAAAATGGGCTGATGGAGCAGCTAGGATAGGACTGGAAATGGGCTGTTGGGGGGGAGCTAAGATTGGAAATGGGCTGTGGTGGGGGCTTGAATTGAAATGGACTCATGGAGGGGCTAGAACTGGAAGTAGGCTCATGGGGGGCTTGGACTGGAATTGGGCTGAGTGGAGGGGAGCTAGGATTTGACATGGGCTGATGGTGGGGCTAGGAAATGACTAGAAATGGGCTGATGGGGGGCTAGGATTGGAAATGAGCTGATGAAGGGACTCAGACTGAAAATGGATGGGGGAGCTAGGACTGGAAATGGGTTGATGGGGGGCTAGGACTGGAAATGGGCTGATGCAGGGACTAGAAGGGAATGGATGCTGGGGGAGGATTAGAATGGGATGGGGCTGGGAGAGTAAAATGGAGAGGGGAAAAATATTTTGTGTGGGAGGGATGAAAAATCTACAATTGGCCGGGTATTGGGAGAGTAAGTGGGGATTGAGGATGGAGGGGTAAAATTTGTGTGGATGAAATAAGAATGAGGAAAGAGCAAAAGGAGAAAGATTAGTATGTTAAAGCAGATGTAGAGAGAGAGGATGGAAAGAAAACTAGAAGAGAGAAGAAAGGACAAATGGACAGCAGACGATGGAGAGTTAGCAGAAAACATGAAGAAACCAGAAGAAAGTGGCTGGAGCAATTGCAACTGAAAAAAAATGCACAAAAGGTAGAAAGATATCTCTTTATTTTGAATTTATTAACTGGAATATGAAAGCTCTGGGAAATGTGCATCATTAACGTCTGCGCTTTGTTTGGTACAAGAGGAAATTGATTTATAGTTTTATTTCTACAGTGTTGTTGTACATTCCAAGTTTGGCTTTTGGGGTTCCCAGTTTAATTATTGCCTTCCTGTTTCTAAATTGCGATTCCTTCTTTGGTGATGGTCTATGTTCTGCATGTGTAACTGAGCTGAGGTATTCTGTTTATGTAATTCCTATTTGACATTGCCACTTGTTCTCTTTCCCCAGTATTCTCTGAAATGTACTGGTTTAATATTTGCAGTGTTTCCTTTTGATAGGTAGGGTCTGGTGCTTTGTGAGTCCTGGTAATGCTGTCAGGATACGGCGAGTTTGCTATTGGTTCTAAATGGGTAGCGTTTGTAGTAGTTCCTAATGTGCCTGGCGGTTGGCACTGGATTATAGTAATGTAGAAATCTTTTAGTCTTTCTTTATCCATACACTCATTAAGAGACATGTTTACTAAAAGTTAGTGAATGGTAACATTATGTAAATATTTATGCAAATAAGACCACTTATGCAAATGAGGCCCCGCACCGAGTCTCTGCACATGGCCCCGCACCCCCCTTGGGCCGCCCCTGCTTATAACACAGTGGTGTGTGGTCAGGGCCTTCAAAGCATTCAGTGAATCCCCAACTCTGCTGTGACACCATCTGTTTTTTCTTTTTTTTTTTTGGCAATAGGCAGCAGTGTTTCCAATAGTCTTCTCTTCCCCCATTGCTGCTGCTGCAGCATATCGGGGCTGGCGTGACCCAATGTGTAAACCATGCACTCGCACGGGGCGGTAGAACAAGGAGGGTAGCACTGTTGGCACAATGAGCTGACCAGAAGAAGCAAGCAGCGAGTGGTGGACAGGCAGTAAAAAAGCAGTGTGGCGCTTTGGACCTATGCGCATGCTGCATATCTGCAGCGGGTTCATGAGTTCCAAAGCCCTGTGCTGATTTTTAGGGGCATGTAGTGATCAGCGGCACTTCTTGCAACACAATCAGCTCTCTGAATGATGGAGCCATGTGAGAAAGGAAGTTGATACTGGTCTCACAGTTTGAGAGATCAGCACTAACTTCCTACCCTGCGCAGCTCAATCATTTGAAGAGTGGTGCAGGAAACTGAAAGCACAATGGGTAAGTGATCTAATATGGGGCGGGGGGAGCACAACGAGTAAGTGATCCATCACGGGGGGGGGGGGTGGGGGGAGAGGGAGCACAACGGGTAAACAATCGATCAGGAGGGAGAACAATGGTAAACGATCAATCACAGGGGGAGGAGAGGAATGAGAGAGAGAAAGAGAAGCCTTGTAGTTAAGAGCTAGAGAGACACTGGGTGAAACTTGATGGGGCCTTGAGAGGGAGGGGGAGGGAGGGAGGGAAAGAAAGAGAGACAGACTGGGGAAGTCGAGGGGTGGGAATGAGAAAGAAAGAGAGAGAAACAGCCTGGAGGATTATGATAGAGAGAGAAACAGAGTGGGGGAAGGCTGGGTGTTTATGAGAGAGAGACGCCTCAGAGGCTGGAGTTATCAGAGAGAGACACTAGGTGAAGCCTGATGAGGCCTTAAGGGAAAAAGAGACAGATTAGGGGGAGGTGGGGAGGAGGGAATATGAGAGAGGTAGAAATAGACTGGGGGAAGGCTAGGGGATTATGAGAGAGAGAGAGAAACAGAGTGGAGGAAACCTGGGACAGGGGTCGTGAGAGAGAGAGAGACAGAGAGAAATAGACTGGAGGAAGTCTGGGATGGGAGTCATGGGAGAGAGAGAGAGAGAGAGAGAGAGAGAGAGAGAGACACACACACACACACACACACACACACACACACACACTGACACTCTCTATGGCAGACAGACAGCAATGCAGCCCCTGACACTCCCATGTCAGGCGCACAAACAACCTCTGCCACTCTTCATGACAGATAGACTGATACAAGCAGTCCCTAACACTCCTATGATGCACACATATGCACATAGTTCCTGACACGCTCCTTGACACATGCACGCACACAGAGCCCTCGACAATCCCCATGTCATATATACATGCATGAAGCCCTTGTAACTCCCCTTAACAAATACAGGCATGCTTGAAGCCTTTGACATTCCTCATAACACATGCACACACACACTCCTCATGACACAACAAAGACAGATTCATGCACCTCTCGACACTCCCAATGATAAACATACACACACCTGTATGCCCCCTCAAGTCACCACCATGCACCCCCCCCACACACACACACATACAAACATGCTGCCCCTGATACTCCCTGTGACACACCTAGAAATGCATCCTTGGAACCCATGATACTACCTGACACTTCCTGTGAGACACACATATGAATAACCCACACGTCTCAATCTGGAAAGGGGGGAAATGTGCCATTGTTTTATACTTTTTAACTTGTTACTTTTCAAATTGGTGATGGTAAATGGTAAGGGGGAGATGGATCAGGAGAAGGGGGACGGAAGCTGAAGTGGAAATGGTTTCTGTCATAGGGGATGTGGAGATTCTTGACTGCAAGGGGGAACAAAGAAAGCAGAGATGTTGAGCTATGAGGGGATGACAGAGGGATGGGGGCTCTGAGGGGTAGATGGAGATGGAGTTGCTGGATTCTGAGAGATGGACAAGAGAGAGAGCAATGCAGGACTCTGAGGGATAAACAGATGGTGAAATTTGAGTGAATAGCCACCTGACTAAGACCGAACACAGTTTAGGATAACCATCCACAGTGTTATCATGAACCAACATTGATCTGATGGCACTTAGCAACAACAGAGGTAGTAAAGAAAGACAAGGAGGAAGGACCTAAAAGGGAAAAATCAGTATGTCAGATACAGATATAGAAAGGGAATGGAAGAAGAGGAGCAAAGAGAAATGGCAAATGTTAATGTAAACTCAAACAGTCTTGACTGCACTGAGCTCTCGTTGTTGAATGTAAACCGCACTGATAACAAATAGCGCGGTATATAAGAATTGTTAAATAAATAAAAATAAATAAATAAATAAATGGACATTAGACACCTGAAAGAGGGTTAAGAGAAGACAGAATAGCTGAAGAGTGACTGGGGCCATTGAGACTGAAAAAATAAAATGCCCAGACAACAAAGATAGAAAAACGTATTTTATTGTGAATTTATTAACTGGAATATGCTAGCTCTGGGAAATGTGCAATTCTGGTTGCCATATCTTAAAAAGGATATAGCAGAATTAGAAAAGGTACAGAGAAGAGCCACCAAAGTGGTAAAGGTGGTGGAAGGATATTGTAACAAAATGAAAGTCAAAGTCAAAGTCTCTACCTGCAGTCCATTACAAATTCAGGGATGTAAGCAGGGGAGAGATGCATGCTGAAGCAGAAATAGGACAGCTCTGAATGCTGTTTCTGTCAGCGGGGGGTGGAGCTTAAAATCGGGAAGGACCTGGGCTGCCTAGGGATATGCCTGCAAATAGTCAACCACCATTTGCCAGTTCGGTTTGATGTGTTTGGGGGCAAGGTGGGCTCTGGGGAGAGCTTCTGGTGATGTGGGGAAGCCTCAAAAGTGATTTTTGAACTGAAAGAAAGAAGTTGTGAATTGTGGTGAACCCAAAATGGCTGCCACAACTTTAAAGGCTCTAGAAGCCTCATTTTTGAAAAACAATAGCATATTGAGGCTGGGAAGGGTTAGGGGATTCTGTCAATACCAAAAAAGTGCACGTTTGAAAGTCAGCTTGAATCTAGAAGAAGTGGCTTACTAAACATATGCATAGCTGAAACAGGGAAGAGGAAGGGGTGTTGAGAATAAGCATGGAATGGCACATATGTGAGGCAGATTAAGACACTGTTTGACCCTTGGAAGCCCACAAAAACAATAGATTTTATGGCGTAGTTTTGAGCTCCTAATAGTGTGACTGATTCAGCATCAGGTGTGAGCCCTATAAAGATTATAAAAGTGTGTATATGGCTTTTAGGGGTGTGTGTGTGTGTGTGTGGCTACAAGTGCTATGGCACTATTTCTCTGTGGAAGAGTACCAATATTTTGAATGGTCCCTCTGTATTTACAGTAGCAGCTAATGTTTTCTGGTGTCAGTTGAGAGAATATCCAAGAAGAGATGAATATGTGAGGTGTGTTTGAAGTGTGAATGGAAAATTAGAGAGAATTTTGAATGAGACTGAATTGGAAAAAGGACAGTAAAGTAAATATTGACGGTAGTAAAAGCTTAGAACTATTTTTGAGATCAATGTTTCTGTTTTTCAGAGAATAGAGTATAATACTTCTCTGAAAAGGAAAGGAAGTTAGGGAATGATTAGTTTAAATTAATAGGAATTTTTGGATTGGTAATACAGTATTTTGGTGAGGCAAAACTTCATTTGAATTTGCTTTTGTTAAATTCCTTGAAAACAGTAACAACTGGAACTTGCTAGGGAGGGAGAGTAAATTTATCAGAGCTTAAAGCAGGAACTTGTATTTAATGTCTCTCATTTTAGTTCCTGTGTAGAAATATATTTTTTAACATTGAAAGTTAGAAGTTAAAGTTCTGCTGCCGAGTTGTACCTGCAGTGCTGCAGCTGGACTTTGAGGGTAAATCTAACTACCGGTAATTGATTTCAATGATAGAAATAATTCTTATTTACCTTTCATTTGAAAGGCTGAGGGATTCATTTTCCTGGTCTTCCCTGTGAATTCCAGGATATTTTTTTCAAACGTTGTAAGACTGACAGCCTGTGAGAGAAAAGCTGTTTTGGGCTGTGAAATTGAAAAGCTTCAATGAAATGAGCTGTCGTTGGTATTGAGAAATGTTATGGAGAATTATTCCAAAATTTCTGAGAAACTGATCCATTTGGGATTTCTATAAAAGACAGAAGCTCATGAGCTGAGTGAGAGAGCCAACATTCCTCAATGACTGTCAGAAATGAGAGTTGGAGAGCTGTTCAAACTTCTCTTGCTTGATCATATTGTGATAAGCTTTAATTTTTGACAAGCTTTAATGAGAAAGATTTTGTGTGAAAGGAGAGTGCTATAAACAGAAGAAATTTTCCCAGAAAAAAGCTGCATGCAGATTGTATGTGCTGAACTGCAAACTTCTGGTTTTGGGCAGAAACACTGCTGATCCCAAAACTTTGTACTCAGCATCATAAAAGCAGAACAATATTAGTCATTTTTCCTTATTTTCGGTGAGATTAGGCAGTGTGTATCTGGGCCCAGGAGCATCAATATGTGAAAATATAGCAAGAGAGCAAGAATGATCTTTTATTTTTGCTAGTTTGGGCCAAGTGGAAGATAACAACTTCAGATTTAGCTAGGGTTTCCCTTTGTTGACTTAATTTGAGTTAGGGAGTGGGTATTGTTCCGGTTCCTGATAAGCTTCCTCATGGAAATCATCAACAAAAGAAGATTCCTGTAACTGAAGGCCCCCAACGAAAGAGAAATAAGTAACTACCGACCATAAAGACAGAGACAGACATATTTCTTTTTTGTTTGAGCTCAAACAGATTTTCAGCAAGTACTCAGGACTGGAGTTCCATTTGAAGAATCCTGGAAAAAAAAGATAACATTTAGGGGTATGTTTACTAAAGGGTGTCAAGAGAGCCAGTATGCCGTTAACATGCATTATCGGCACCCATGCACACTTTATGCAGCAAAACCACTGCTTTAACATGCGTTAAAGGCTCCAGCAGTGTAAAGCGCATTGTGGGTGGAGAGTGGGCGTTAACAGGGTGGAGAGAGGGCATTAACAATGGGAGTTCCCTTAACGCTTGTTGTGCAAACGTATCCTAAAGTGCCTTAATGTTGGGAACCCTAATGCAAAGTAAAACCATGCAGAAAGGGTATATTTTGAGGAGAGAGAGTCTATTTTAATGCCTGCAGTGTGATGCACAGACAGAGGAGACCAGAAAGTGATAGTAGGGCTCCATTAGCAGCAACAGCACAGTTCCCAAGATGGTGCAAATGGGGCAAAGGAGGTGGCACATGAGTCATGCAGTGGGGATTGCTGGAGCACAGGGTGGACCAGGCAGCTGCCCAGTTGGCACATAAGAACATAAGATTACAAAATATGCCAGACTGTGTCAGATCAAGGTCCATCATGCCCAGTATCCTGTGTCCAACAGTGGCCAAGCTAGGTCACAAGTACCTAGCAGTTCCCCCAAAGGACACACAGAATCCACAATACCAGTAGTGAGGCAAGCAATGGATATCCCGGGTCCTCTTTAACAATGGTTTATGGACCTTTCCCCAGGAACCTGTCCAAACATTTTCTAAACCTAGCTACACTAACAGATTTTACTACATCCTCCTGAGGTTTCCCCTAGTAGTCTTAAATGGGTTATACTGTAGCCTCATTGCATGTCCCCTAGTCTTTCTACATATTGATGGCATAAACAATCAATCCATGTTTACCTGTTCCACTCCAATCAATAATCTATGGACTTCTATCATATCTCCCCTCAGACATCTCTTCCCCAGGTTGAAGAGCACCAAATCTTTTAGCCTCTCCTCATAGGGATATACTGCCATCTGCATTATCATCTGTGATGTCTGCCATGATCGCACACTGATAGTGGTGGCACACAGACATGGTACTGCTGTAGAAAGGAGATGTGTCACATGGGACAGTCCAAGGTCCGGGCAGGCAGAGATCCCATCTGGACCTCCCTGCTTCTGCTGAACCCAGTTATGGGGGAAGAGGCCAATAGTGTCAGCAGCTGTAGTCCTTCAGGTAGCTGCAACATGCAGGTGCTCAGGGGATTACCATAGCAGTGGCTGTCATCCTCTCCCTGAGGCATATCATTGCCAGGTGGTGATAGGATCTCTGCAGAGGCAGATGGTTGAGGGGCAGTGTGGCCATCCATGTATTCTTCTGCCCCCCCCCCATCCAGACCTTACACTCTAGGTACCCACCAACCCGCATGTTGGATTTGCTGAAACTGCACACCACCAACACATACAGCACACGGATATGCAGCATGGTGTGGAGGTGTTGGCGGAGGGGGCAGCGGCACCCTCCTGTAGCAGACCAAAGCCATGTCCTGGTCCTGTGCGCCATGTGCATTGCTACATGTGCCAAGATCTATCTGATGTGAAGCATGTCAGCCCCAGGGAGGGTTGTAACCAAATGGCAGCACTGTGGCTCAATGCACACAGTTGGTGTGTATATGAGCAGAGGGTCACAGGCTTGGGTTCTGGCTATTGATTATGCATTGCATGTCCATTGTTTTGTGGCTTTCTACACCTCACTGAGCCTCACAGTGCCTAAGCTGTTTCCAGTATTAGTCTGCAAATGTGCATGACGAGGAGCAAAGTATTGTGGGTATGACCTGAAATAGGGCAGATTGGCCAGGATGTGTCTGCATCAGAGGTAGGGTAAATGGCTGAGACGTCGTAGTGCCCGTCTGCCACATGCATGGAGTGGTGGCCACTGCATGTCATGCTGGGAGGGCACTCACTCTGACCGAGCAGTTACCATGGCACTGCTATGTATCCACATAGTGCTATATAGTGTCTGGTTTCAATGGTGTGGGTGCACTTCTTGTCTAGGGTGGCCTGATCACATGCAATTTGTACTGACCAGCAGACTATCTGCAGTTGGTAAGTATGTGGCTGAAAACTCCCATGGCGGGTAGCAGGTGCAGTCTGACTGCACTTGCTGCTGGTGATTCTTAGATCTAGGTGATTGGGACATAAGGTGTTACAGGCCTACTCCCTGTAGTAATGATAGGGCTAGCAGGACTCTAGTAACATGCTTAGATACCACCCCACCATACCATACCATGTCATCAGCATTTTAACACAGAGTATTAACATGCACTGCTCTAGAAGGATCTCAGTACAACAGGGGCAGATTGGAAAACCAGATGTGACTGGCACACACAACATACTACAATTCTGCAAGAAATAATGTGCTTAATATAAGCACACTGCAGATAACACCTGTCACCCACTAACAGTGATGGGGATCTGCAACAGAGACCATTTCTAGCACCGCAAGTTTGGGGGACCAGGTGCTAGGCCCCCATCTTCACTCTCGGGGTGACTGCAGAAGCCGCTCAGTAGCACGGCTTGTAGCTGCTCTGGGCTTGTATCACTCATTGTCATAGCATCTTACTGAGCTGAGATGATGGATAAGTGCATTCTCCATTTGGTGATCAGCTATAGACTGCTGTTCTGCATGTGCACTGCATCATGGGTACTGGTGGGGCTACCCTATAGGGCACATACAGCAGACATTTTAGGCAGTGATCTGCAGTCTCTTTGTATCCAGCCATTGCTGTGTAGAGCTATGGGGAGCTGTAGTCTACTGGTTATTGCAATGTCTCTATAAGCCAGGGGCAGGGGTTTGATTCCTATTTGTTCTTTTTGTGACTGTGTGCTACTCAGATCATGTTCATGCCTGTAACAGTCAGGGATCTCCTGTGCCTGATCTGCACATCACCACTCCTACTCTGTCCTCCTGTTGCTGCACACATCCTGCCACTTCTGGATCTTCTGGGAGACACGTTGTCCCCATCCTATGCCACACACTGACATTGCACCATTTTACAAGGCACACACCCTGTTCATCGGTACAGCTACCTCCCACATGCCTGTCCACTTTACTGGCTGCTATGTAGGGTGCCCAGAGATATAGCAGGTCCATCAGCTCCCACCTGTCCTTCCATCCATCACCTTTAAGTTGACTTTCCTTGGTGAACCTTTATCCAGTGTTAGGACTTTAAGGTGCATATTTGCTACCTTAATACCTGATGTCCTGGTAACACCCGCTAAATGGCCCATAGCGCCCTTTACGCCGGAATGTCCCCTACCTGTCCAGTGCCCTCTTCTCATGTAACACCCCTTATTGCTGCCGTTAATGCCTGCTATCTTAATATCCTTGAGTAAGCCGTTATCACACTTTAAGGTGCATGCTTAATGCACCTTAACGTTAAGGTCCTGTTAATGCACATTAAAAGGCCAATAGCGCCCTTTACACTGGAACGCCCCTACCCACCCAATGCCTTTAAAGGATTAATGCCCTTTATTGCTGCCGTTAACACTTGTTACCTTAACACGCTTTAGTAAACATACCCTTTAGAGTTAAGAAAAGAAACACATGTTCCTAAAAATAAGTAAAGTTGAATTAGAATAATACTTACCTTTACCTTTGTTGATTTTAACTGAATGAAACAACATCGTAAAGAAAGACTTGTACTTGAACACTTGAGAGATTAATATTTGGATTTGAATTGAAATTGTACAAGAGATATAGAGAAAAACAAGTCTAGATTTTTGAAATGGTCAAAACTATTCTCAGTTGTGTACACTTTTAACCAGTATTGTTTAAAATATACAGCTGACTGGTTTCAAAGTTTTACTTAGACATTATTAAATTGATTTAATAATTTATTGAATAAACCAGTAATGAAATACATTGTATAACAACCTTGCTGGGAATTATTGGGGTTGTGATTAAAAGTAATATGAGAAACATCAAAATGATTAAGATAATCTTTTAAAAAAAGCAATTAGAGTATGACATTCTGAAAATGACTCCATGGGGTATGTTTACTAAACGGCACAAACGTAGCAGCTGCAACGTTATTGCGTGATGCATGACGTTATCGAGCGATAATGACGCATTACTGTGCGAGAACGTCACGCATCACGCGATAACGTCTCCTGCACTGGTAAGGTGCTCAGAGGATGGAGGAAGGCTCCCCAGAGGGTGGAGTAAGGCTTCCCAGGGGTGGAGATAAGGGGTCAATGGGCAAAGAGTGGGCGGGGAGAGACTCCATGCAAACTAACGCCATGAAATGAAGGTCTGAAAATTAGCGCCAGTGAAAACCTCGCTCTAGAGGCACATTTGCAGGGGAGAGAGACCATTTCAGTCAGCAATGTGCAGCAAAGGCAGGGAAACCCAGAAAAGTGATTGCAGTGATACATGTGCAGCAACATCACAGTGCCCAAGTAAGAGAGGGCACTACGGTGAGGCTGCAAATGGAGTACAGGGGGCTGCAGGCGGGATATGCAGTGGGGCAGCTGGGGCACAGGGTGGGCTAGGCAGATGCCTAGGTGACACATAGGAATGTAGAAACGGAAAACCAGCAAGACAGTAACTGACCAAGGGCAAACATGTCCACGGGTGTGTGTCCCACAGTGCCACAATGGGCATTACCCAACAAGTACCCCAAAAGGCACATAATATGGGCAGGCAGTGCCAGGGGGAAGCGTGGATGTCTATGCAGACACCCCTACCCCAGATCTCACACCATAGGCAGCTGCCTACAGGCACACTGTATGGCCTTGGATGAGCCCGCATAGGGAAAGTTTTTGTGAACCGCTACCAGTCGCATTGGAGTGCTAAAGAAAATTCCCCTGAAGAAACCGCGAGGGTGAAACGCTACAACTGTGCGCCTGACAGCGTCTGGACGTTCGTCAAAAGCTAAGCACTGGTTTATCTTAAAGACCTTTATTCCCAAGGGATGTAAACAGCTTTGGAAAATGAATGAATGTTAAACATATACAGCTAAAGCGGTTTTTGAAAAGTCTGAAAGTGGTTGCCTTTTGAATAAGGTTGTTGATGTGAAAAAGGCATTTATCCATTTGACAGTTTACAAATAGTCAATGGACGCCTTATGTTTCTGAGACCTTGTGGCGACCTATACTTACAGGTGTTAGTGGAATATATGTAACACTGAGGCAAGTCAATTGGAGATACATAGTATACTTTCAAGTTCTATTACAGAGTGTTGTTTCAGCAGTTAAGATTTAGCTCTGATAAAAGTGACCATAACACAATATGTTTTGTTTAGTACAAAAGGAAATGCATTTCTATTTTTATGTCTTCAATGTTGCCATAAATGTGGAATTTGACTTGTTTGTGTTCCCTGTTCAATTATTGTCTTTCTGTTTCTAATTCTTGGTCCTTTGTTTTGCATTTGGTGAGTTTCTGTCTGTGTTTTGTATGTATGACTGAAGTGAGGTATTCCGTTAGCATGTAGTTTCTGTCCCACTTGTTTTCCCAGTAGGAAATGTATTGGTGTTCTCTAAGATGCACTGGCACCATTATGCAATGGTAGATTCACTTTATAGGACTTGAGTGACTTTTGTAGGGTTTTATATTGGTACGCATCACAATGTCTGATTTAGCAGTATTAAGCTCACGCCTTTCCAGAAGTAGATCAAGACAAGTTACAGTCAGGTACTGTCAGTATTTCTCTGTCCACAGGCTTACAATCTAAGGTTATACCTGAGGCAATGGAGGGTTATGTGACTTGCCCAAGGCCACAATGAGAGTCGGTGGGATTCGCGCCCTGGTCTTTCTGATCTCAGGTTGCTGCTCTAACCACTAGGTTACTTTTCAGAATACTGGAGACGATTTATGTTTCTATTACTGAGATGACATCAGAATCTGATCTTTTTCATACATTGAGTTCTGTGGGGAAATGTCCTAGTTCTGCTCTGCCACCATTGTTGGGAAGAGGTTTTCGTGGCTTCTGAATATATGCTCAAAAAGAAAAAGAAAAAGCAAGAGCCATAGTTCACAGTTTAGGTAAGTGCTGAATCCCCTACTGCAAATTTCACCGCACACCACTGTTATAAGATTATCCTCATAGAAAGTAATTTTATAACAGCCTGCCTATGTGTAAAGGCCAAGTAGGTGCTGATTTTAAACCTGTATTATAAAGACACAAAGATGCCTATTTGTCTTTGTAAAATACTAGGACAAAAGGGACAGAAATGATGCCTAGACTGATGCCATGGACATTTATGCCTGCTTGGGACAGCCTTAAATGCTCATGTGTAGAGTGCATGCATACAAAAGTATTTTATAAACAATTTGCATAAATCTCGCAACTCTGAGCTCCACCCAAACTGGGCCCTAGAATACACTTACACTTGGGTCACCTAAAAGTATGTCCTCTCTTGACACTGCCCAGACTTTTAGGCACATAAGCCCTGGGGTAATTTCATAAAAGGTCTTTTAGGTTCGTAAAAAACCTAGTGAGTGATGCATATAGATGGACATTTATGTGCATGACTGAGACAGTCTCTAGACATGTTGGGCTGAGGGCATGTACTTTCAGTGTGGGCATGCACATACAGTAGGCAGAGCTTGGGAAGAGCATGGGCAGAATGCACAAATGCGGACATAAATGATAAAATACTGCTATTTATATGTGTTCTTAAAAAGCTAGGTGTAGATCTTCACCAGCTTTAGGGCTGGAATACGAGTAAATGATTGTGCTTTAGATTTAACATGTGTATTTGGCCACTTGTGTCAATATTCTATAAAGAAAGGCTGGCACCTACTTTTCTTTACAAAATAATCTGACTAGGGGGTATGTTTACTAAACCATCTTAACATTATTGGCGTTAGTTGCAGCGTTAATGTGAGGAATCCCATATAAGGAAGTGGGCGGTCCGGCGTTAAGTCAAGAAAAGCTGGTTATCACGCGATAGAGGGCACCTTGGCCTTTATCGTGCAATAGTGGGCACTGTGGCACATCAGCATGCGGTAAATAGAAGTACGTTGCAACACTCTGAGAAATACAACAGAGGAGTAGCAATCTGGTTAGTGCAATGACTGCTAATACAGCAGTCATGAGTTTGATTCCCCAGTGGGTTGATGAGCTAAGGCTGATGGAGGCAATTCTTTTCATGCCTGGAAAAGGCAGATAGTGCAACAAGCCATGCTGCCAACCAAAAGCCCTCATCCCAGTGCAGTAACCTAAGGTGCCTTTTAATGCGCCCACCCTAAGGTGCCCTATGTGGCGGAGTAGGATGGCACCCACCAAGGCACCATATACGGTGCCCCATAAGCTGCTGCAAGTGAAGGCGCAGCAAAAGACGCCCAAAGGATGTTAAGGTGACCCATGAAATGGTGGCCAAGGGCAGTAAGGTGCCCCAAGGTGACAGGCATGAAATGTATGCCCCAAACACAGATGCATGCCCCAAACACAGATGTACCCCAACACAGTACAAAGCACCAAGGAAGGACAATGAACAAGTGATGGAAGGAAGCAGATGTGGGAGCTGATGGAGCTGGCAAGCCTGCGTGCAGCCAATGTGGCAGCTGGTAAAGGGGGCAAACCCTTTGGAGGCAGCTGTAGCGATGCACAGGGTGATGGCAATGTACAGTGCAACAATGAGAGCATGTGGCAGAGGATGGGAATATCTGTCCACCAGAGCAGATATAGGTGGCAGGAGAAGTGCAGAGACAGGAGGACAGAGGAGTAGCAGTGCCATGCAGAGCAGACACAGGAGACACAAGCATGAAGAGCCACAATGCAGAAATGGGTACCAGTGCAGGACATGGGGTAGTAGCCGGCACATGAGGGCAGGATGCCACACAGCTGGCAGACACAGATGGACAGAAGGATTGGTGGTAAATGGGATGAGGGCAGAAAGTGCTGGAAACACAGATCTGCACAGATATGACTGGTACAGGACTGAAAAACAGTTGTGGAGGACAGACATAACAAAGGGGAATGGAGAAGAATTGAACCCATGACCACTGGTTGAGAGGGCAGTGTATTAACCAGTGTGCTATGCCACTATGACCTAGCCATAGCAATGGCTGGCCACACAACAACTGCATGTCACCAAACAAACTGCTGTGGTTACCAGGATAGGATAGAACCACCAGTACCTATAATGCAGTGCACATGCAGAACAGCAGTCCACATCTGCTTATCAGATGGGGTATGCACCTCTACAGCACGTCAGCCTGGTAGGGGGTGATGGACTGTGCGTTTGATGGTCACTGAGTACCTACAGGCCATACCAGTGTGCGTGTTCCGTGCTCACCCTGAGGATGGGGTGGGGTGGCCAGCACCAGGTCCGCAGTACCGGGGTTGGTTGAGTTAGTCCTGCTGCAGGTCACCATCAGTGGTAGTGTGGTACAGGTAGGTGTTTCAGGCATGCCTAGGAATGACCTGTGTCTGTTTGTATTGGCTAGTCATATCTGCCCCTGGTGGACCATGATGCATCTGAAATAGTGCATATCCAGTGTGCTTGTCATAGGTACTTGTTGTTGGAGCAGGGGTGTGTGCGGATGCATATGATGATGCTGTATGTAGTAAACCACCCTCTGTGGGGTCAGGGTGGGGGGAACATGTCCTGCCCCCAACAGACCACACTCTGAACATTTGCAACTACATGATGACTGACCGTGGGCCCAGCAATCACAATCTGATGGGCAAACAGACAGGTTCTGCAGACCAGTACCTGGGACAGGGCCACTGGCAGTAGACATGAGCAGCTCAACTGCCTGCCCCCTTAGATCTGGCAGTCACCAGCAGAGGACACAGACAGCCTGCACCTGCTGCACCCTGTATGGTATTGGAGCCATACACATACATACTGCAGACAGTCTGCTAACCCATACTTAGTACATGTTCCCAGAGAAGCAATGGGCACCCAGATGTGGGAGATATGCAGCAACACCAAGCAGGTATGGCAGTGTTTGGGCCCCATAAAAGGGAACCCACACATTTTATATGTGCAAAATGCTGTAGAGCACTATGTGGGATGCTAGGCATGCCATTGTCACTGCTCAGTCAGAGTGAGAGTGACCGTGCAGCATGACATGCTATGGCCACCCTGTCCGTGCAGATGGCATTTGGCCACTGCAGTATCCCAGCCATTGCCCCATGCCTCTGAAGATGCATCCTGGCCAGAACTGCCTGTATGTGCCATAACCACAATACCTTGCTCATCATTATGCACATTTGCAGGCTAACATTGGAAACAGTGCAAGCATTGGGTGCTCAGTGAAGTGTAGGCAGCCACAGAACACTGGGGAAGCCAACACTGCCTCCCACACCTATTTCAGCATCGTGAAATGGAAGAGGTGGTTGGCAGCCCTGGCCGCCACACAAGTCCTGGACACAGTGCAGGCATTGCTACCATACTAAATACTGTTAGGGCGCTCTCCAGGGTGGTAAACACTGTTGTAAACTACAGTGGGAGCACACTCCACATATATGGGAACGTTTGCTATGCTAGCTCTCTGTTCTGCATTGCGTTTACTGTAGGATTGGTTATCTGACTGTGATCATAGCTACAGTTTGCTGTATATGGAACGTGTCTCCATGTGTATGTTGGCGTTGCAAAGGTATGCAGGTGCTAGTGGTGGGAGCTGATGCTACACGCAGGGTACAACAGACTGACTCTCCATGAGGCGTTGGATGGTGGAGCCTGTGGGTGTAGGTGTTTGTGCCCCTGTTGGCTGTTGCTCTAGGGCAGAGGTTCCTGACTCCGGTCCTGGGGGGGGGGGGCCAAACACGTTTCAGGTTTTCCGGCTGTCCATAATAACTGTGCATGGAGTACATTTGCATACGATGGGGGCTGTGCCTGCAACCGCAGCTCATGCATATGTATTAGGGGCAGGCTGACACCTGGAATGGTGTTTGGCCCTCCGGGTCTGGTGTTGGGGACCTGTGCTCTGGGGAGTGCACATGTTTACTGTGTATGTGCTCTGTTGGATAAAATATAGGGACATGGTTTGCAGGAACCACAGCTGGGTCTTGAACCTGAGACCTTCTGCTCCTGTACACACTGACTGTGTGTACTGCGCCACACTGTTAGATCATGCCCTGGGGCAAACATTACTGTTTGTCAGTCAGACCTTGTCTATTGCACTGCATGCCACCCACCTGGACAGGGCTTGGCCTTTGTCTGCTGTGGCCAGTTGCCACTGCCCCCTCAAGCGCTAGCACCCCTCTGCCACCATGCTGACATGCCCTTCTATGGGTGGTGCTTGTGGTGCCCACTCCCAGTCCTCCAGTGTGCCGGTAGGCGGCTGCCTATGGTGTGTGATCTGGGGCAGGGGTGCCTACATCGACGTCCTCACTTTCCCCCACCACCACCTGCCACTGTTATGTGTCCTTTGGGGTACCTGCTGGGTACTGTCCATTGGGGCAGTGTGGGACGCACACTCGTGCACATGTTTGCACTTGGTCAGTTGATGTTGTGCTGTCTTTCCATTTCTGCCTTCCTCTGTACCACCTGGGTATCTGCCTAGCCCACCGTGTGCCCCAGCTGCCCCACTGCATGTCCTGCATGCGGCCCCCTGTACCCCATTTGCAGTCTCACCATAGTGCCCTTTCATACTTGGGCACTATGCTATTGCTGCACATGCATCACTACTATCACTGTTCTGGGTCTCCCTGCCTTTTCTGTACATTACCGACTGAAATGGTTTCTCTCTCCTGCACTTGTGCCTCTAACGTGAGGTTTTCACTCACGTTAATGTTTTGCCCTACATTCCACAGCGTTAGTGTGCCTCGGGTCTCTCCCCGCCCACTCTCTGCCCATTGACCCCTTCTCTCCGCCCTCTGGGATGCTTTCCTCCACTCTCTATGTGCCTTAACACCTCTGGTGGCGTTATCGCGTGAAGCCTAATGTACGTTATCGCGTGGTAAGCCTAATGTACGTTATCGCGTGGTAGCATCACGTTTCATGCGATAACGTCACGTATCGCGCGCTAACTGTGCCACTGCAACGTTAGCGATCTTTAGTAAACATACACCTAGGTGTACAAAAACACGTGTTAACTAGGCAGGACTTTATAAGATTACCCTTCATGTGCAAATGCAAATTACGCACATAAGGAGTAAGCTCCAAAGAAAATCCCAAATAGAATAAAATAACAACACAATATAAGCTGTGCCTTGTCTGATCTAAGGTTTGTAAAGGGGAATTTCTAGATCCTAATTTTAGGAAGGATTTTTTCTCTCATGTAGGACAGAATATGCGTGTAACATGCTTCTTATAAAATTACCCTGCATGTACAAGTATGCGTGATGACAAGAGCATGTGTACTTGTATGTGACTCTGGTGCGTTGTGTTCAGGGATGATGTCACGATTTAAGGCAGCCGCAAGTAGGCGCCTACTTGTCTTTATAAAGTACTAGCCTAGGTGGCAGAGATTGTACCAGGTGCAAACAAACAAGTGTAAAATATGGAAGTACTCCCCCCCCCCCCCCGTGCTCTGCCCAGACCGTGCCCCCGGCTATGCTGACCAGCAAAGTACATGCCTTCATGTCAATATGCACACTTTTATGACGGTTGGTATTATATAAGAGACTATTAGCATTTGTACACTGTCACATATGTGCATTGATGGCTTAATAAAATTGCCTCCTTAGTGGACATAGTAACCTTTTTTGAGAAGTCACCAGTTTTTCCATGCTCTCCGTTTGCTCAGCTGACAGGATAGGCATTTTTGATTTTGCTAAGGATTTTCTAATTGCTGGCAGGGATGTAACTATCCAGAGAAAAGCAATGCTCTTTATAAGAATTAATGAGCTTTCACTGCACATCCTCAGAAGAACTAACCACCGCACCTTTGCAGTATGTACAAATGTAAATATATGGTGGTTAGTGCCTGTGTAAATGTATGATAATAACTAAGGTCTTTATATGGACCCGCATATGTGTGCTGTGTATCCCCCTGCTCTCTCTATCTAATCCCCAAATAATTCTGTCTGTAATTTATGACAAATCCCGTAATTGTAATCAAACCGCTTCTGATCGCTGGAAGGAGCGGTATATAAGTCCTTACTAAATAAAAATAAAATAAATAAAACCTTTAATAAAGTCACTTTCCTCTGTGCCTGTAACTACTGATTCTGTTTGCTTTTTTGCTCTTATCATAATACCAGTATTTAGTCATTTTCTTTTCAAATTCTGTTTTAGATATATAAATGACATTTAAAGAACCCCTAGTCACTATCAATTTTCATAAAATTTTCCTTGAGGGTTAGGCCTTCTGTTTATTTAAAAAACAAAACAAAGCAATAATCTTCTACTGGAGGGACAAACAATAATCTTCTACTGTTTTTTTCTTTTGTTGGTTATTATTTTTTAACTGTCATAGAAATTAGAACCCTTCTCGCAGCTGCATCCCAGCCCCCTCACACTGTATGAAATCAGAATTCACTATGACATTGTTCCTTAACATGTTTGGTCCATTCCCAGTTTAGCTTGTCACTAACTTCTAGATTTCTAAGCAACGCATTGTCCGCCTTCAGCATTCCAAGTCCCCCATTTGCAGTAAAGAGCTTAAATGGATAGAAACAATGGTGGATGATGCAAGATCAGCATGTTTCCAAACGCACAATGAAACCAGTAACAAAGCACTACAGTAATTAGTCGGCAATCTATTCTAGGATAGGTGTTGTGGAGAGCAGAGCAGAAGGTGAATTCTTTACAGTGAGAATTAACCTCCCATCCAACCACTCAATATCAAATCTCTCATTCCAGCTTTCAGTGCTTTTGAGAACACTATATTCACTCTATCAACCTCATACATGACCTATCAAGAGTGGGTCTTAACTGATGTATTTTTTCAACAACATCCTTGCCCTCCATGGCCAAAACCCAAAGAAATTAAAAAGATAATCATCCTGTTATGAATTTTTCTTGCTTGCATTGACAAATCTGAGCTACTGATCTTCATTTTTATCCATGGTGGAGAGGACATTTATGGGCCGATATTCTAAAGCACTTACTCATTTAGCAGCACCCACTAAGCGAATAAGTGCCAGGAAGCAGAATATTCAGTGGTGCTATCCAGACAGTGCCACTGAGTATTTCCTCTGACTGCCTTGACCCTATCCTGATAGTGCCGGGGTGGTATGTGGTTGGAATTTTGAGTTATCTGGTTTGCGGCAATATTCAGATTGCTAATAGGCAGACAGAAGTTGGAAAATGCACACTTACAATGTGACAAATTTGTGCATGTCCCCTTCCTCCATTTACAAACTGATACATGTCTTTTGGGGGACAGAGTACAAAGAGATAAGATTACACTCTATCTCATTACGGTAGCAGGGGCTGAGTGGCTATATAGACATCTTTATAACTGGTGTTATCTATATATTTGTGTCTATTTTGAGACAGTCTGTGGCTATGTGTGTTTGTTCTAGTACGGGGTGGAGCATGTGTGTGTGTGTGGGGATGGTGTGCCTATGTGTGTGTGTGGTGCAGAGCTGGGGTGCTTGTGTATGTGCAGGGCTGGCCCATCCATTGAGAAAGAATGTTTTTTGCACAGGGCCCCACATTTCAGGGGGCCCCGCGCAAAAAAAATTCTGCATCAGCCCAAGTAGATTAAAAAACAAACAAACCGGCTGCTGCTGCCACTGCTGCCATGGCAGTGGCAGAATCAAGCGTCCCGTGGCCACACCCCCCCTGCCCGGCAGAGCCCTCCCTGCAGCATCAGCTCCCTGGGCGTCAGCTTTTAGAGCTGCGAAGAGAGTGTCCCATCAGCCCCGGTGGGCTTAACAGAGCCACGAGAAAGGAAAACTCTCCCTTCGTGGCTCTGAAAGCCTGCGCTTTGGGAGCTGATGCTGAAGGGAGGGCTCTGCTGGGCAGGGGGGACCCCGTGGGATGCTTGATTCTGCTGCTGCTACGGCGGCAGCGGCAGCAGCTGCTGGTTTGTTTGTTTTTAATCTACCTGGGCTGATGGGGGGAGGGGGTTTAGGACTGATAATGGGCTATGGGGGGGGGGGGGTTAGGACTGGTAATGGGCTATGGGGGGGTTAAGACTGGAAGTGGGCTGATGGGGGGGTATAAATAGTAATGGGCTAAGGGGGGGCAAGCAATGGAAATGGGCTGATGGGGGGTTAGGACTGGAGGTGGGCTGATGGGGGGGTTAGGACTGGTAAGGGGCTATGGGGGGGAGCTAAGACTTGAAATGGACTGAGGGGGGAGTTAGGACTGGAAGTGGGCTGATGGGGGGGGTAGGACTGGCAATGGGCTATGGGGGAGGCTAAGACTGAAAATGGGCTGATGGGGGGCTTAGGACTGGAAGTGGGCTGATGGGGCTTAGGACTGGTAATGGGCTATGGGGGGCTAGGACTGGTAATGGGCTGAGTGGAAGGGGGGCTTGAACTGCAAATAGCTGATGGGGACGGGGGCTTGGAATGGAAATGGGCTGAGTGGACGGGAGCTAAGATTTGACATGGGGTATTGGGGCGCTAGGACTGTAAGTGGGCTGATGGGGGTCTTAGGACTGGTAATGGGTTATGGGGGGGCTTCGGACTGGTAATGGGCTATGGGGGGGCTAGGACTGGTAATGGGCTGGGGGTTTGCTAGGACTGGAAATGGGCTGAGTGGAAGAGGGGCTTGAACTGAAATAGCTGATGGAGATGGGGCTTAGAATGGAAATCGGCTGAGTGGAAGGGGGGGCTTGAACTGCAAATAGCTGATGGGGAGGGGGGCTTGGAATGGAAATGGGCTGTGAGGGGAGGGAGCTAGGACTGGAAATGGGCTGATGGTGGGGCTAGGATAGGATTGGAAATATGCTGATTGGGGCTAGGGCTGGAAATGGGCTGATGCAGGGACTGGAAGGGAGCAGATGCTGGATGGGGCTGGAATTAGAAGGGAGCCGATGTTGGGGAGGATTAGAATGGGATGGAGCTGGGAGAGTGAAATGGAGAGGGAAAAATATTTCGTGTGGAGGGAAGACAAATCTACAATTGGCCAGGTATTGGGAGAGTAAGTGGGTATTGAGGATGGAGGGGTAAAATTTGAGTGGATGAAATAGGAATGAGGAAAGAGCAAAAGGAGAAAGATTAGTAGAGAGAGAATGCAACAAAAACTAGAAGACAGAAGAAAGGACAAATGGACAGCAGACGATGGAGAGTTAGCAGAAGACATGAAGAAACCAGAAAAAAGTGGCTGGAGGAATTGCAACTGAAAAAAAAATGCACAAAAGGTAGAATAATATCTCTTTATTTTGAATTTATTAACTGGAATATGTCAGCTCTGGGAAATGTGCGTCATTAACGTCTGCGCTTTGTTTAGTACAAGAGAAAATTCATTTATAGTTTTATTTCTACAGTGTTGTACATTCCAAGTTTGGCTTTTGGGGTTCCCAGTTTAATTATTGTCTTCCTGTTTCTAAATTGTGATTCCTTGTTTGGTGATGGTCTATTTTTCTGCATGTGTAACTGAGCTGAGGTATTCTGTTTATGTAATTCCTATTTGACATTGCCACTTGTTCTTTTTCCCCAGTAGGTCACATATTGCTATTCTCTGAAATGTATTGGTTTAATATTTGCAGTGTTGCCTTTTGATAGGTAGGGTATGGTGCTTTGTGAGTCCTGGTAGTGCTGTTAGGATACGGCAGGTTTGCTGTGGGTTCTAAATGGGCAGTGTTTGTAGTAGTTCCTAATGTGCCTGGTGGTTGGCACTGGATTCTAGTAATGTAGAAATCTTTTAGTCTTTCTTTATCCATACACTCATTAAGAGGCATGTTTACTAAAAGTTAGTGCATTTTGCAAATATTTATGCAAATGAGGCCCATTATGCAAATGAGGCCCCGCACCAAGTATCCGCACATGGCCCCGCACCCTCCTTGGGCCGCCCCTGTGTGTGTGTGCGTGCATGTATGTACGTGTCATACGGAGGTGGGGTACGTGTGTGTGTGTGTGTGTGTGTAGTGCCTGTCGGTGTGTGTGAGATTCAAGGTGGTTTGCCTGTGTATGTGTTTGTGTGTGTGTTTTGGGGGAGGGTGTGTGCCTTTTGGCATATATATATATATATACATTTTTGCACTCTTCTCTCCTCCCTTCCACCACCTAGTCTATTTCCCTTCCCCCACTCTTGTTCCCCTTTGTATCTTCCCACTTTGCACCTCTATACTTTTCCAATCTAACTGTCCCTTTAAATGTCTCCTCCCTTCTCTGCAGCTCCTTCCTCCTTGTGTCTAACATTTTCCTGGCCTAAAGGTAGGCCTAGTGCTGCACAGGGTTCTTTCTCCCTCTGACCATGGGAGAAAGGATCCCAGTGGGCAGACTGCAATGATCTTCATTGCGGTCACGGCCTTGACCTTCTCCTCTGCCTGTGAGGAAAGGGGTCCCCTTGGGCAAACTGCAGCAATCCTGGCCACAGTCATGTCTTTGCCATTTTTTGAAGGCGGCCTCTGCCAGAGAAAATCTTGTCTGCTTGCCTGTCTTAATCTGAACCCATAGGTTTCTTTCCATAAACAAAAAGAAATCTATGTGTATGGACAGACAACTTTTTCCGCCAGCTGGAGTCTTCCCAATGGGCACTATTGTATATTTCAAAATGTGCCTAAAAGCAGGCCTAACTTTATGTAGTTTTTGCTATCCAGATATTGACTAAATATTGTTGTAATCCATAAAGCACCAGCAATGAGCAGTGAAATCAGATATTTAGCACCAGAGAATATCTGGATTTTGGTAGCAAATAATTCAGTGCGTAAAAAAACTGTAAATCGGAGTTTAAATATTATTCCCTTAATTTTTTATTTCTGTTTATTTACATGGGTAAAAAATCTATTTACTGGAAAAAGAATGCCGGTTATGAAAAATCTTTTTTTTTGACAGCCTGGGGCATGGATGGGGCGTGGTGGGGGGGGGGGGCTAGGGTTTATTCCCCTCAGCCCGACCCTGGCCTTAGGAGGCCAGATCGGGGGTCAGACTGCGGGGAATAAACCCTTTTTGCTGGCAGCCAGCATCGCGGCTTTTAAATGGAGCCACGGTTCCATGGCAACATGACACCATGGCACCGTGGCTCCAATTAAAAAGCCCTGACTGAATTAGCCAGGGACAGCCCTGCACGTGCAGGCTGGACTGAATCGCAGTCCTGGCCTGCATGTGCAGGATTGTTCATGATTCTGAGCCCGCGGGGCTAGATGTGCCCCGAGGGATCAGAATCGCGATCCCATCTGTGCGTCCGGTTCAGACCAGTGCCTGATGAGTAACTTACTATTGTAGCAGCAAAGCGCAGACAAACCAATGATACCAGGAGTCTGTTCAGAAGGTCCAAATCATTTATTTGTGCACAAGTCTCGAACCAGTCAATTTCAAAATGGCTGAGCAAAGTTTTCAAGCATTACAACAACTTTTATAGACTTCTGTTCCATTCTAGGTATAGAAAAACATTTCATTGGTCCCGGTAACCTCCCGTACCTCCCGTACCTCTTCCATTGGTCCCGGTACTGATAAGTTTATCCAATTATGTCCCTTCAGTGGGCATGACACCTGCATACCCCCCTTCTAGTCCCAATTACAATGGTCAGTTCATCAACTTGTTACTTTCACACTCTCAAGGCCATAGAACCAATTTGTGCGTGCAGAGGAGCAGGGTTCTGCAACTCATCTGTCAGCACTCCTAATTATTTCTTTGCAGATGTACTTTTTCTTATCAGTAACTTTTAAACATGTCTTTCTGTATTTTTCCATCTTTTAGCTCTGCAGTTCTGCCTACCTAAGCTAATTCAATACTTCTACTGAATTCTATCTTACAATAGCAGCATATTGGGGGATGTGCAATCCTATATGCCTCTCCACAGGCCTCATTTACAGGTCAAGCTAGCCATGCTGGCCTGCTTATGTCAGACACCGTGGGTCACAGGCCTGCACCTGCCACATTCCCCCCTTTGATTAATCTCACCCTATTACTCAATAAGGTGTGAGAGTTAAATCACCTTTAGAAGAATCACATCATGATTGAAGGATTTCGACTAGGACTAGCTTTGTATAAAGCCATTATTTTAGTTGCGGTCTTCCGCTCTACTGTACTATCAATAGCATTATGAATGGAACGCATACAACATGGGATCAAACATGGTAATAAGAAGATTACAGCAACAAGGATTAGTACTAAAACAATGAAAGTCTTAAATCCTCCCAGCCAAGAGAAAAGATTAGCAAACCAGTTAGGAAATTTCAATGCGTGCCAAGTCTGTACTGGCACATAAGCATGTCTTTGCATATCTTTAGCAATTTCTTCAACTACTTGACCTTTATCATCTATTTTCAAACAGCAATTAGTTAAATTCAGTTTACCACATACTCCTCCTTCAGCTGCTAACAAATAATCAAGTGCTAAGCGGTTCTGATATATAGCAGTGCGTATCTGAGTACTTTGTCTAGCTAAGAGCGTAAGAGCATGACTAGTTTCATTGGTTATTATTTCAACTACTGCTTGTAAGCGAATAATACGATTAATCATATAGATTGGAGTACGATAACCATACATACCATCATCATTCCAAGTGGCAGGCCCATAATACTCAATGATTCTTTCTGGTGGCCAATCATCACCTTGCCACTTCTCCCACTTGCCTATCTGTAAGGCTTCTCTTTTCTGTCTCAATGCTCTTTTGTGTCGGTGGGTAGTGTATACAGGGTATCCTAATTGTTCTCCATGTTCAGTGTTTAAAAGAAAGAAGGAAGGTCTGATGGTTCCTAAGACACATGCTCCTCCCCAGTGTGGCGGAAGTTGTGCATATGCTCGGTTTCCACAGATCCAATATAGGCCAGGTGGGGCTTGCCAGGCTTGGACTTTGGCAAGGTTAGTCCATAGACCAGCAAGTTCAGGAAATCTGGCTAAGGGGTTAGGAGGTTCAGGATGTCTGATTCCTGACCACCATGCTGTCTTCTTGGTCGTGGCATTGTAGTACTTTTGGCTAAGACAGACCAGCTGTCCTACCTTTTGGGTGAACTGGGGTCCAGTTCTGGCATAGCAAAGACGTCCAACGATTGAGTGCGCTAACACCCATTCACTGGTAGCCTTGTGTAATTCAGTCTGATTGTAAACCATAGAATAATTCAATTCTTGGGCTTCCCATGGCCATTGGTCTCCCATTTGAGTTCCGCCACAAAAATAACCATCTGTGATCTTAAGACTAGATACTACTGCTCCGGCTAATTCTAGAAATAAATTCTGTGAGGGGTGAGGGATCTCAAACTTATTTACATGCATGGCTTCATAAAAGGTATTATGAATATGATATTTAGATGACTTGTGGGCTTGGGTATTCAATCTGATATACACAATGGTCCCTGGATCTATCGCTCCTCCAGCAATACGTAAACCAAACTTGTATCCTTGTTTCCATGCATGGGGATTGTGTATACGTAAGTGTAAGGGGTTACAAGCATCTTTCTGACATTTATCATTTGTGGTTGGCTTGGTTAGAGTAGCCATCCGTTTATCTATTTTCTCATCAGTTATACCAGTGTTCCAGGTAGCATAAAAAACACATCCCCAATACGGGCAATAGTAGTCTGCCGCTGTTGCAGTACTATAGCCTGATCCCGTTTTACCTGTACACTTCCACCAATTTGTGGCACCCTCTGGACACATATACTTATGGTCATTTCGATACGCTTTCTCCCATGTACCACAGGTGGACTGACTATCTCTATTAATGGCATTACATGCATCAAAATTCAAAACAGCAGGTTTAGTAATGTCCTTAAGTGGTGGTGTAGCAGCTAATATAGGTCCATCTGCATCCTTCCATCTTATTTCCAACGTGTAATAGGATGGATTCTGATGCAGATTATAGCATGCTTTGATTTTGCCATGAGTGCAAACATTTAGTTCAGTGGTGTTATAGATACACCGAGTTACTGTTCCCTTGCAGGTATAGTAAGAATGATAAAGCAAAGTCTGAGTTACTTTCAGTCCAGTTCTAGTAGAAGTAATGCAAGCAGTGCATGGAGGTAAAGCATAAGTCAGTTCAAAACCTCCAAAGAAGGCAACCAAGGCAAAGCAAAAACAAAGATACATGTTGATGTTGAATGGAGTTCTTCTGAATCCTCAGCTTGCTGATCTTGATCACGACGGTCTTTTATTCTTCGTCCCGTTTGCTAATGAAGCAATTTAACGGGTGCTGAGTGTTGATTGAAGATCCTCAAGATGTCCAGTACACATTAACCAACTTATTAGCAATCTCAGTTGGCTTGTGAAGTCTGGCTTAGTCAATGTAGTCTCAAAGTAGTGTGTCAAATCACACACAAATTGGGTTCGTTGAAACAAAACTGTTGCTGCATGGAAAACAGCAATCCTCTTCGAAAGACTTGGCTACTGCAAAGCACTTGTGATGAAGTGTCTCAAGCTGCTGGTTGCCGTCTCAGAGTAACTCGCAAGGGTGCATCAAGATGCTGTTCTGCTGTCCACTGGTCTGGTTCAGGATCGGCGGCGGGCTTGACTCTGCTGTGGTGGATCCAGGCGTCGATCTCGGCTACCTTTACTGTAGTTGGGGTAGACAGGATGACGGTGTACGGTCCCTTCCAATGGGGTTCCAACGGTGTCTTCTTCCAATCTTTGATCCACACCGAAGTACCAGGCTGATAGGGATGCAAGGGTTCCGTCAAGTTGATAGGCAACTGGTCTTGGATCCACGTATGGAGAGTCTGCAGAACAAAACTAAGAGCTAGGAGTTCTTGTCTGGTTACTTCTGAACCAATCTGGGCTAAACTTCCTTTGACTCCCTGCACTATTGGTGGGGGTTTACCATACAAAAACTTCAAAAGGGGAAAATCCTGTTGACTTTACAGGAGCTGAGCGTATTCTGAGTAAGGCTATGGGGAGCACTTGGGGCCATTTCAAGTGTGTCTCCTGACAAAGCTTGGACATTTGGGCTTTCAAGGTACGATTCATTCGCTCAACTTTCCCTGAACTCTGGGGTCTGTATGCAGTGTGGAGTTTCCATTGTATCTGCAAAGCTTTTGCTAACTGCTGAGTAACTTGGGAGACAAATGAGGGTCCATTGTCTGACCCTATTACTGCTGGAATTCCGAACCTAGGGACAATCTCTCTCATCAAGACTTTGGTAACTTCTCGGGCTTTCTCAGTTCTGGTTGGGAAGGCTTCTACCCACCCAGAGAAAGTACAAACTAATACTAATAGGTAATGGTATCCATTGGCTTTTGGCATTTCAGTAAAATCAACTTGGAGGTTGTGCATGGGGGTGACACCTCCTGACTGAACTCGGGGTGCCGTTATAAGGCCTTGCTTGGCATTATTTTTGGCACAGGTTAAACATTGGCGTGCTACTGAGGCTGATATGGTTGTCATCAGAGGGATGTAGAAATGTGATCTGAGTGCTTTCTCCATAGCACTCTTCCCATAGTGGGTGGCTTCGTGGAAAGCTTTGACAAAGGATGGTCCTAACAGTTCAGGAATTACTATTCGTCCAGGAGGTTGACTGCCCTCTTCTGGTGGCAGCTCAATCCATCCATCTTTCAGTATTCCATCTTCTCTGTCACAATAGTAATCCAATTCTTTGGTGGTATATCGTGGGGTCCATAGATTCAAAGGTACTGGAAACAATGCTGCTTGCATTGGCATAGCTTGTGGGGCAATCTGTCCTGTCATAGCTGCTTGTCGTGCTGAGGCATCTGCAAATCTATTTCCTCGGGCAACTTCTCCTTTTCCTGCTTGATGTCCTCTACAATGCATGACAGCTACACGTGTTGGGGCCCAAACTGCATCAAGTAACATCAATATCTCGGGACCATACTTGACTGATTTTCCTCCGGATGTGATGAGTCCTCTTTCTTTATAGAGAGCTCCATGGGCATGCAAGGTAGTGAAGGCATATTTGGAATCTGTATATACATTCAGCACAAGTTTTTCTCCTAACAGCAATGCTCTGGTGAGTGCTATCAATTCGGCTTTCTGGGCTGATGTTCCTGAGGCTAGAGCTGATGATTCAACTACTTCGTGTCGAGTGACGACTGCATATCCGGCACAGCGTCGTCCATCAAGGATGAGACTGCTCCCATCAACATAATAGATTTGGTCAGGATTGTCTATGGGCACATCTGTCAAGTCGGGTCGACTGGAGAACACAGTTTCCATGACTTCGATACAGTCATGTTCTGGGAGTTCTTCACTGATGGGTATCAAGGTAGCTGGATTCAAGGCATGGCTCACTTCAAGTTGTATCTGTGGGTTTTCACATAACATGCTCTGGTACTTCAACATTCGGGAATTGGTGAGCCAATAATTTGCTTTTTGTTCCATAAGGGCAAGGACTGCATGTGGCACAGTGACTCGTATGTTCTGTCCTAATGTGAGTTTGTCTGCTTCACTCACTAGTAGCGCTGTAGCTGCAACTGCTCTCAAGCAAGGTGGCCATCCTTTGGCCACAGGGTCCAATTGTTTCGATAGGTATGCTACAGGTCGCTCCCAATTTCCCAATTTCTGAGTCAACATGCCTATGGCATTTCCCTGTGCTTCATGTACAAACAAGTGGAAAGGTTTGTGGACATCTGGTAGTCCAAGTGCTGGTGATGACATCAATTCTTCCTTTAACGTCTTGAAGGCTGTATCCTGCTCAAGTCCCCACTCCAGTGGCGACTTCTCTTCTCCTTTTGTGGCTTCATACAGTGGTTTGGCAATTTGGGCGAAGTTGGGTATCCAGATTCGGCAATATCCTGCCGCTCCCAGAAAGGCTCTGACTTGCTTTCTGGTTGTTGGAGTTGAGATTCTACATACTGCTTCTTTCCTTTCTCTGCCTAATCTTCTGCTTCCTTGGGTAATACGAAAACCCAAGTATTTCACTTCTTTTTGGCATAGCTGTGCTTTGGCTCTGGAAACTTTGTATCCAGCTTCATCTAGTAGCTGCAAGAGATCTTTGGTGGCTAGTATACATTCACTTTCTGATATGGCAGCTATCAACAGATCATCCACGTATTGGAGAAGCACTCTCTTCCCCGGGGCTACTGGATAGCTTGAAAGGTCTTGATTTAGTGCGGCACTAAAGATGGTAGGCGAATTCTTGAATCCTTGGGGTAATCTTGTCCAGGTGAGTTGGCCCCCTCTTCCAGAGATGGGGTCCTGCCATTCAAATGCAAACAATATTTGGCTTACAGGGGCTAATCTTATGCAAAAGAATGCATCTTTCAAATCCAGTACAGTAAAATGGGTAGCTTCAGCAGGTATCAGTCCTAGAAGAGTGTAAGGATTGGGTACAACTGGATGTATAGTTTCAACTGCATCATTTACTCTTCTCAAATCTTGTACTGGGCGATAATCATCTGTCCCAGGTTTCTTTACTGGCAAAAGTGGAGTGTTCCATGGGGATTGACATACTTTCAGTAGGCCATACTCGAGCAATCTTTGTAGGTGGCGATGAATGCCTTCAATTGCGGCTCTTGGGAGAGGGTACTGTTTGACGTGCACTGGTGTAGCACTAGGCTTGAGGGTTACAATCACTGGAGCTATATGCTTGGCTAGGCCTGGGGGACTGCCTTCTGCCCATACTCCAGGTGGTGCATCGATGTTCTTTAAAGTTTGTTCAAAATAGGTATCTTGGATGGAGTCATCAACGTAATACCTCCATTCTTTTTCTCGGGGCACTGTCAGCAGCATTACTCCTGCTGGTTTGGCTTGGGAATTTACTGTCATTTGCATTTCTCCTTGTTCAGAGAAAGATATCTGTGCTTGAAGCTTGGCTAGCATATCTCGTCCCAGTAGTGGCACTGGACATTCGGGCATGTAAAGGAATTGATGAGTTACTTGCTGTCCTCCTAGACTGCATATTCGATTTTGAAGAAAAGACTTTGTGGCTTTGGCACCAGTTGCTCCTATAATGGTGACTGCTTTTGTAGTGAATGGGGCTATCTTTTTGTCTATTACTGAATGTTGTGCTCCAGTATCAACCATAAAGTCCATAATTTGGTCTCCTATTTGTATTCCGACCATAGGCTCCTGGAGACCTAAAGCAAACTTGGAGCCCGGTCTGTCCTAATCCACGTCATTCTCATCATGGGCTGGTGTGGCCAATGCTTGAATGGCTCCTCCTCTTTCTCGCTGGAATTGTTCTCGATTGGCTCCTCCTCGGCTTCGGGGATAGCCTCGTCTTTCTTCTCGCCACTGATGACTGCTGTCGTCATCGTGCTGGGCGTCTTCGAGTTGCGGGCACGTATCTCTCCAATGTCCTTCCTCTCTGCAGTAGGCGCATTGGTTCACGCCTAGTCTCTGGGTCCGGCCTCCGCCTTGACCCCGCCCTCTTCCTCTGCTCCTTCGACTAGGGACACCTCCCCTTTTCTGTTCCACTATGGCCGCAGCCAAAAAATCAGCTTTCTTCTTCATCTTTCTATCACATTCTCTCTGTCTTTCATTATCACGATTCACATACACTTTATGAGCGACTTCCAATAACTGTGTTGCATTCATGCCCGCAAACCCTTCTAATTTCTGTAATTTACGTCTAATGTCTGGTTGAGACTGGTTTACAAAAGCAGAATTCACCATACATAAACTTCCTGGTGCCTCGGGATCATAGGGAGTATACATTCTGTATGCTTCAGTTAATCTCTCATAAAAATCTGCTGGGCTCTCATCTATCCCTTGGATGACTCCTGCAACTTTGGAAAGGTTCATAGCTTTTTGGCCCCCTTTCTCAGGCCTTGTAAAAAGCCTTGGCGAAAACGGGCTAGGGCTGTGGATCCTTCATCTGTATTTGGATCCCATTGGGGGTCTTCATTCGGGAATTCTCTCTGAGCTGCTTCCCGACGGTCTATTATATTCTGCCCCTGTGCCGGAGCTACAGGGTTTTCTGCCATCCATTCAATAGCTGCTTTTCTAATTCTTGCTCGTTCTTCTGTAGTGAATAGGGTGGTCAGGAGCTGACGGCAATCTGGCCAAGTGGGTTGGTGAGTTTCCATAATACTAGTTACTAATTCTGTCAGCTCCTGGGGCTTACTAGTATAGGAGGCATAATGCGACCTCCAATTTAATAAATCAGTTGTAGAGAAAGGGATATACACATAAGTTAGGGGTCCCGCTACCACTTCATCATTATCATTCTTTACGGGCACTCCCGGGACTTGCCGTAAGGGAAACATTTTTGCTGTAGTAGGTGTCTTTTGGGATCTAAGGGTTATTGTTGTGATTGCCTTTGAAGGAGTCACTTTCTTTTTCTCAACAGGTTTTGCTTTGGGCTTAGCTTTTACTGGCGTGCTAGTGCTAGCGCTGGCTTTCGCAATTACTTGTACACTGTCCTCCTCGTCTGGGGGATTCTCTCTTTCTCCTTCTTCTATCTCCGCTTCTGGCTCACTTTTTATGTCCTCCTCTTCTCTTTCAATTAATTCCTCCTCTTCTTCCCCTCCGGGAGGTGGATCTGGGGTTGGGTCCCGCTCCGGCTCCGGCCGTCTCTGGGGTTCTGGGGCAGGACGCCGGGCTACTCTTATTGGACCTGGGGTTCGGGGCTGCCTGAGAATTATTTCTGGGGAATCAGGATCTACCAGGATGGGCTTCTTCCTGGCTTTCTTATCCTGCTCTTTCATTTTGGGCTGTTCCGTTTTCTGTCTAGAATCTGTTTTAGCTAACATTATTCTGCACTGTTCCTCATAACAGCGCTGCGCCCAGGGGGGCGGATCTTCACAAATACTTAACCAGGAATCTATATAGGGGTACTGATCGGGGTGCGCTATCCGCACTCTACGGTGTATTGACTGAATAATCTCTACATTGAACGTTCCCTCTCGGGGCCAGATGGGGTCTAGATCGGGCCACTCCCTAGTACACAAAATCTGCAAACGGGCTGCTGTCATTTTAATACCATAATCTCCTGAATATCCCTCTTTAAAATGTGCGATCATACATTCTAATGGAGTGTTTCTAGTAGACCCCGCCCCTCCCATTTCGATGTGTGCGCGCAACAACAGACAGAAGGGAAAAGGAGGGCGGACCGTGGGTAAGGGGTCCGCACGGTCTTGGAAACGTATAAGGAGTACAAATAACAAGACAAGACGACAATCGCTTCCCCCTTTTCGCGACCTGAACGCGGTCGCCCGGTCAGGAAATGCGCTACTCAGGGGTCCGCCTTCACTTGGTCCGTGCTGCCAGACCTCTCATTCACACTTCGTTCACACAATCATGCTAGCAACGTATCCCAGAATGCATTCGTTTCTATCTGTTCTGACTAGTCTTTTTCCCAATTACAAAAAGGATGAGGGTTTCACCCGGCGAATTCCCATGCGGGGTTACTCGGCTCTTCCTTGAGAGTTGATCATGCTCTCTTACCAATTCCCAATATCTCGAGATTACAAATTCCAAATTCCAAGTTCCAATGGCAGTACTGCTCTTTCTATTTCTGTCTAGACACCAAAATCAAACTATACTCACCGGATCCGGTCCTCAAACTTCCCAAGCAGGCGCATGAGTTGGACCTCGGACTCCCCTCACTCGGGTTCGAGGCGTTGGCTCCAACCGGGCCCGGCACCCGCCGAGGTCCGACCAGCTCCCTCCGATACAAGGGACCGGTGGCGCCAGGGAGCAGCCCTCGTCGGAAGGGCGCGATCCCGGCAGGACCAAGCCTATAGAGGCGGAAAGTCGTGGTATATTGCCCTATATACACTTTGATTCCACAACTTCCCGGCCAACGCACCAAGAATATGTAGCAGCAAAGCGCAGACAAACCAATGATACCAGGAGTCTGTTCAGAAGGTCCAAATCATTTATTTGTGCACAAGTCTCGAACCAGTCAATTTCAAAATGGCTGAGCAAAGTTTTCAAGCATTACAACAACTTTTATAGACTTCTGTTCCATTCTAGGTATAGAAAAACATTTCATTGGTCCCGGTAACCTCCCGTACCTCCCGTACCTCTTCCATTGGTCCCGGTACTGATAAGTTTATCCAATTATGTCCCTTCAGTGGGCATGACACCTGCATGCCCCCCTTCTAGTCCCAATTACAATGGTCAGTTCATCAACTTGTTACTTTCACACTCTCAAGGCCATAGAACCAATTTGTGCGTGCAGAGGAGCAGGGTTCTGCAACTCATCTGTCAGCACTCCTAATTATTTCTTTGCAGATGTACTTTTTCTTATCAGTAACTTTTTAATCATGTCTTTCTGTATTTTTCCATCTTTTAGCTCTGCAGTTCTGCCTACCTAAGCTAATTCAATACTTCTACTGAATTCTATCTTACAATAGCAGCATATTGGGGGATGTGCAATCCTATATGCCTCTCCACAGGCCTCATTTACAGGTCAAGCTAGCCATGCTGGCCTGCTTATGTCAGACACCGTGGGTCACAGGCCTGCACCTGCCACACTATGAGCTCAGATTTCAAATACACAAGCAATTGGATTGTGTAAACCCTCTGTGTACACAGAAATACCTATTGTACCTGAATGTAGCTTGTCTTGAACTACTATTGGAAAGGTGTGAGCTAAATGCAAACAGATAAAGTTATATATTGTGTGATATAAACTATATACTCTGAGGGTTATTTTAGAAGCACCACCATGTCCAAAAAAGCAGCATTGATGTGTACATTGAATGCCAATGTCATTTTAGAACCAGCTTTTTGCAGATTTAGGAATGCTCATCAAGTCTATCTTCCCTGGGGGCGTAGTGGGAGTGGGGGTGGGAGTAATGGGGGTGGTGAGTAGAGGGAGTGGTTAGGGCAGGTCCACAAGTCATATGTGGATTTTCCCATTTCATATAGGGTAAAAATGTCTAGAAGCATAGAGTGTGGGTGTTATGTGTTTGTATTTGGCTGTTCCGGTGATGATTCTGGCTGCAGTGTTTTGATCAGCTGTAAGGGGAGGGTCGTTTTCTTTGGAAGTCCATGGTAGATTGCGTTGCAGCCATGGCCTTTCTAAAATGTGTCTTCATGTAATTAAATGTAAAATCCAGCAATATGTCTTAGGGTAGATCTGAAAATAATGCTCATAGATCATGTTTTCAAATCTACACATAATATATTTCAGAAACGTTTTCCCAATCAAAAAGCAGATAGCAAAAATCTGCTGGAATTAGGTATCTATGTCAGTTTTAAAAAGGGAAAGCATGCAAGTTCTTTGCCTTCAAACTAGGTACAAGGCTGTATGAAAACTTCCCATTGGGATGAAGAATATGGTTATCAATATGAACAAAAACTCACTGCCTGATGTTATGAGAGCCACGAGTGATACCAAAAACTTCCGAAGGATGCTCAAGACCATACTATCACAGAATGCTGTGGGCCCTCCCAGAGTCCATAGACATAGCTACAAACACGATTGCATACAGTCCATAAATGACATATTGTAAATAGTTGTTTAGATGCACATAATCCCACCACCCTCACTTCCCCCTCCTGTCCTGATCTTCTAAAATGTACCTAATCAAGTTATACTGTAAACCACTTGGATTGAAGTATAAGGTGGTATATAAAACTGGTTAAATAAATAAATAAATAAAACGATTGTGGTCAAAGAGAATAGTTACCCTCTTAAGCCCTAGATTTTGTTGAAGCAGTATACAGTGAACACAATACCTTCTTTGCTAATAGCCTATTATCTCTTCTACACAGACACATTTCTTCAAATTATGCAGTATCATTGCCCTTCTTTTTAAGGTAATGGAGGGCCTTATTTTTTCCCCTCAGTTAACGTCTAACATTGTGACATCAACTTGACAGCTGAAATGCAGGTTGCAGTCATGCTCGTCTGTGATGCAGATCCTGCCTGCATTTAAGACACAGAGAAAAATATCCATAATAAGCAGTATCCAGGGCTGCATTGGAATTGTGTCAGCATCCTTCAGTAAAGAAAGACAATGTATAGCTATTGTACCAAAACTCATATATCCACCCCACTCAGAATATTAGATCAGTCATTTCGTACCCTCAGGATGGTCATACTCAAATATCTGTGCCACTTGCATAATTCAGATTTCAGAAACAGGACACTTGAAGGGGGATTTTAGAAGGAATGTCCTAGTGCAATCTGGGACTTCTAAGCCAGAACGTCTGAAAAAAAGGCAGGTGCATTCAGGTGCAGACACGATTTCACAAAGGTGGACATGCCTGATATGGATGTCTGTGGAGGCATCTATATTGACATTCCCAGAACTGTAGCTCAGTATTGAGACATCTAGGAATAACCCAATGGTTAGAGCAGTGGGTTAGGCACAGGAATGTCAGGGTTCAAATCCCATTGCTGCTTTGTTCAAATCATGCTGAGTACTGGGATGATGGAGTGCCTCCTTCCCTACACCCCCTGGATGGCTTTCAGCCAAAGCAAGCACATTTCCAATGCCTGTTTGTGCCTGAAACACTTAGGGGTATGTTTACTAAACCATCTTATTGTCACTGGCACTAGTTTCAGCGATAATGTGAAGAATGCCATATAAGGAGTGGGCGTTCCAGTCTTAAGGTAGCAAGAATATGTATCACGCAATAGTGGGCACCATGGCATGTTAACACACATTAACCCTAAATACATGCCAGTGAAGTGCTAAGAGCTATAACAATGTAGCCCACTGGTTACTGCAATGACTGTGAAAACAGAGGTCATGGGTTCAATCCCACAGTGGTGTAATCTAAAAAGGCTGTCTGAGGCATTTTCTTTTAATTTAAATCAGTGCTGCCAGCAAAAACACCCTCACAGTGCAGTAACCTACAGTGCCTCATAAGGCGCCCTATAGGTCACATTATAAAGTGCCCTGTCTGCCAAGACCATGGCACCCCCACAGCACCTAGGCTTGGTAGGAGGAACTGACCATGTGTGTTACTGGCACAGAGTAGCTACAGACCGTGACATTGTGCAGGTCCTGTGCTCACCCTGAGGGTGAGGTGGGGCAACCAGCACCAGGTCTGCAGCACCTGGCTTTGCTGAGATAGGCTATGCTGCAGGTCCCCATCAGTGCCAGTGTGTGATAGGTAGTCCTTGCAGATGCACCTAGGATACACCTGCATCCATCTTTTATTTCCCAGTCATGTCTAGCCCTTGTGGACAATGATGCACCCAGAATAGTGCATATCCTGTGTGGGTGCCATGGTCATTTGTTATAGGTAAAGGGGGGTGTTTGGAACCAAAAGCGGATTATGTAGCACCATCCAACCTGCCCTCTGTGGCTCAGGGTGGGGGGACAGGACCTCCCACCAACAGATCAACATTGTACATATCTGCAATGGTAGCAGTAGAGAAGACCATCAACCACAGTCCTGCTGTGGAACAGGCACCCTACAGGCAGTCAATGCAGATCTGTACACATCACATAAGACAATGGCAGACAGGTAGAACACTGGAAAAGCTCAGCTGCCCCCACCACTATCTGATATTCACCAACAGAGAGCACAATCAGTCTCCACCTGCTGCAGCCTGCAAGGTGTTCCAGCCATACACATGCCAACTCCAAACAGTCTACTAGCTAGTACATAGTGCATGGAGAAACTGTGTGCACCCAAACATGGCATATGAGCACACACACCAAGAGAACCCATAAGCATCACTTGAGAGAAATGCTACATAGCACTATGGGGGAACCTAGCCATGCCGTGGTCACTGCTCAGTCAGGGTGAGAGTGACCTCCCAGCATGACATGCTGTGGCCACCCTGTCCGTGCAGGTGGTGGTCAGGCACTACAGTGTCCCAGCCATTTCCCTATACCCTGTGCAGATGCATCCTGCCCAGGCCATACCCACAGTACCTTGCTCCTCATTATGCACATTGGCAGGCTAACACTGGAAACAGTGCAAGCAGTGTGGGCTCAGTAAGGTGTAGGCAGCAACAACACACTGGATAGACAGACACATACTCCCACACCTATGCCAGCATTGTGCAAATATAGAGGTTTGTGGCAGCCCTGGCTGCCACACCAGTCCTGGGCACAGTGCAGGCATTGCTATGGTACACAAAACTGTTGGGGTCACTCCACGGGTTGGTAAAGACTTTCAGAATCAATAACTGAAACATACTCCATAGATATCAGAAAGGTTGCTATGATGAATCTCTATAAACAAATCGTGTTTAACTTAGGATTTGTTATCTGACATTATTCATAGCAACCATTTGATATATGTGGAACGTGTTCCCAAGTTTAGGATGGCATTGTTAAGGTATGCAGGTGCCAGTATTGGGAGATGCTGCTCTGCGCAGGGCCCAACAGCCTGACTCTCCATGAGGCGTTGGATAGTGGAGCCTGTGGGTGTGGGTGTTTGTACCCTTGTTGGCCTCTGCTCTAGAGCTGAGTTTCCCAACTCCGGTCCTGGTGGACCAAACACTGTTCAGGTTTTCATGCTGTCCCTAATGAATATGCATGAGATACATTTGCATACAATTGGGGCGGCACATACAAATGCAGCTCAGGCATATTTATTAGGGACAGCATGAAACCTGAATGGTGTTTGGCCCTCTAGGACTACAGTTGGTAAACTCTGCTCTAGGGATTGCACATGTTTATGGTGTCTGTGCTCTGTAGGGTAAAAGATAGGCGTTTCAGGCATGTTTATTTTATCTGCAATAAAGGCTCCATCTTTATTACTATGGTTTAGTACTGGGTAAAACATGGCGACAGGAGCCACAGCTGGGACTCAAACTTGTGACCTTCTGTTCCTGAACACACTGGCTGTGTGTACTGCACCAAACTGTTTCCACAGGGGCAGATCATTCCCTGGGGATACCATGACTGTTCGTCAGACAGACCTTGTCTGTTGCGTGCACAGCACCCACATAAACGGGGCTTGGCCATGGTCTGTTGTGGGCAGATGCCATTTCCCCCTCCGCCACCAGCATCCCTCCGCCACCATGCTGACATGCCCTTATGCCTGTGGTGCTGGTGTTGCGCAGTCCCAGGCCTTCCAGTGTGCTGGTAGGCAGCTGCCTATGGTGTGGGTTCTCAGGTAGGGGTGCCTACATGGACATGTGTGCTTCCCCCCGGCACCGCCTGCCAATGTTATTTGCCCTTGGGCGTACTTGATGGATAATATCCCCTGTGAGACTGTGGGGCACACACTCGTGCCCATGTTGGACCCTCATCAGTTGCGGTCTTGCTGCTTTACAGTTTTGGCATTCCTATGTGCCACCTAGGCATCTGCCTAGTCCACACTGTGCCCCAGCTGGACCACAGCATATGCCGCCTGTAGCCCCCTGTATCCCATTTACAGCATCAGTACAGTTGCCCTTTCCTACATGCCCACTCTACTGTTGCTGCACATGTGCACGCCATAACAAACCTGACCAATATAAACGATAAAAACCCTGATCACCCCTATTTCAATGTGGGATCATTCACTTTGTAGGCGGACAGAGCATAGGCCCTTCAAACATGATATCTTCCTTTTTACGCTTTGCTTTGTTTATCATTAACATCACTATTGGCCAGCTTGGTTATTGGGATTTCAAATGTGGTTCTGGTCATTTTCTATGTTCATTTGCCTTTTTTGGTTCCTGCACATGTATCACTTCTATCACTTTTCTGGGTTTTCCTGCCTTTGCTGTACATTGCTGACTGAAATGGTTTCTCTCTCCTGCAAATGTGCCTCTAGTGCGAGGTTTTCACTGGCGCTAATTTTCAGACCTTCATTTCACGGCATTAGTGTGCATGGAGCCTCTCCCCGCCCACTCTCCGCTCATTGACCCCTATCTCCATCCTCTGGGGAGCCTTACGCCACCCTTCAGACCTGGCTTTTAGAACGTTAGTGTGCCTTAATGCTGCTTCTGACGTTATCACGCGGTACGTGACATTATCGCGCGATAATGTTACGTATCGCGCGATAACGTCAGCGCTGCTATGTTAAGACGGCTTAGTAAACATACCCCTTAGTTTAAAGGAACACTCTTTTGTGTGCATTATCAGCAGTGATAAAGGGTTACCATGTGTAAGTGTGCTGGGCATGTTAGAGGCAGTCCAGCATTAAGGGATGGTAGTGGACACTTACCATGCAGTAACAGCACATGCTGCATTAACGGGTGGTAGGGTACACTTGCCATGCAGTAATGAGACATGCTTCAGGAAGGTGTCTGGCATATACCTTAATGCAGGAAAGCCACTGAAACTCTGAAAAGGGGGCAGGGAAGCCATTGAAGAAGGTATGGATGCAAGCACAATTGGTAGCTGATGGAGTTGACTCACCTGATGCCTGACAATGTGGCCTATGCTGTTGACTAGGTGAGATAAGCAGCTGCCTAGTGATGATGATCAGTGTGGGTGTTGGCTGTGTCATGGGTGGGTGTTGTCAGCAGTGGAGTCAGCAGAAGGGATGCAGCATCATGGGGCACTGTGACAGGCATGCATTCCTAGATGTTCCTGATAGCATACACCATGCTGTAAGCTACATTATAGTGTCTGTGAGGTGTGGACAGGTATCCAAATGTACTCTCATTCCAAGTGTATGGCATGCCATAGGCCAGGACAGTATCTGGGTGGAGGCAGCATGTTCCTGATGTGGGCAGCAAAGTGAGGATCGTCCATGAGTGCTCATGTGGAACAGTCACAAGAGAGGTGTGCATGATATGGCTAACTGCTGCAAATGACCCCTGATGGCCAAGGTGGGGCAGTTTACTGCCAGTAAGCTGCCCCACCATGAACCTCCCTGACGGTCAAATGGTGGATGCAGATCTGTGCCATAGATTTTCCAAGCAGAGAGCAATGTGTGTGGTGGGTGGATGTTTGGGGTAATACAGGACAAAGGCATTGGGTGTGTTAACCAAAAGTAGCAGTGCCATAGGGTACAGGAAACATCATTTGTGCAGGTGGAACTGGTGCCTCAACCTGTGCAACTGCAAGACAATACACCCAACAAAATGTCATGATAAAAAGGAACAAATTGAACCCATTTGCCCCATGTGGGGCAAGTAATGATGGCAGAACAGTGCAGGGAATGGTTATGCAATGAGTGTTAGGTGCCTGAATATACAAGATATATCCTCTGTATGTAAAGCTGGGAGGTCACAATGATGGCAAAACAGAAAACGCATCCATACTAGTTGATCCAAACATCTGCTGTGTATACATCACTGACCCGCTGCAATGCGCCACGGCAGAGCTACTAAAGCCATGTTCACAGATGTCCATGATGGGGAATGCCATGTTGGGCTACCAAATGTGTGGCCATAATGCATAGAAATGTAGAAGAATGATTGTCTGCAGGTCACAGCAGAGCCATTACTGTGCAAGTGCACCCAGGCACAAAATGAACAAGTGGGAAACAAACCCTGAATCTTTGACCACGGAAACATTGCACCTACCAGTAGACTACACCTCCACACACTTTTAGACAGATGTTTAGAGCCTTCAGATCTCTGCTCAAACTGTTTGCCGTCTGCCGGCATAGGTTGGGCCCTCCACTACCCATGAGGCACTGCACATGCAAAACAGCAGTCTGCAGCTGAAGAACCAAAGGAGAATGCACTGATCCAGCATATCAGCTCAGCAAGATGCACTGGATGTGTGTGCTATATGTATATAACAACAGCAGACTGTGCTGCAGAGCGGTTTCAGCTGTCACCCTGAGGGTGAGGAGGGGTGCCCAGCACCTGGTCCACTGAACCTGCCCCGTTAGAGATAAAGTGTTTAGCAGGTCTTGTCTGTGGTGTGTTATGCTTTTTTTTTTATTTTTTCTGCTGCCTGCTGCTGTGGGTGATGGTGACAGCAATAACTCAGCCCTTTGGTCTGCCCATTGGACACTACCTCTCCAATAACAATGCAGGTTAGTGGCCAGCGTCAATATGCTGCTGCCATGAACAGCCACTGCATTGGGGGTATATAGGCTGGTGTGGGGCTACTGCTCCAGTCTTTTCAGGACCCCCCCAGTGACTAAGCCATGCATAACTACTGCCCAACCATTCAGGGCTAACATTTAACTATAGAACAGACATAAAGATGGCCCTGTAACCCTTTACAGGGCTGTACTAGACAGCATTCTGCATTAACACCTAGCCATTTACTCCATGATTAGCATCACCAGACAGAGAATGCATCCACATCACTAGAGCTATGTGGATACATAGCCATGCCATAGTCACCTTATGGTCACAGTGAGAGTGCCATCTCAGCATGACATAGAGTGGCCACCCAGGCAATGCACATGGCAGATGGGAACAATGGCATCTCAGCCAGTCACCCTACCATTGTGGCAGACACATCCAGGCCAATCTGCACTGTTTCAGGAGATACCCACAATCCTCTGCCTCATCTTATTCAAATTTTCCAAACAGGCTGGGAAAAACTCAGACACTGTGAGCCAAAGTGCAGTGCAGAAAGCCACAGGACAAAGGGGAGCCACACACACACACACATTGGTGCACTGAGCAAAGTGGAGATAGTTGGCATTCTTGCTTGACCCTCCTGTCTCAATGTCAGCTCAAGGATTGATAATGCATGCACTGTTTGTATGTGCTAAATTACAATGTGATAGTTAGCCGCCAACTAGCTGTGGTGGGTGTTTCTACCCTTGCTGGCAAATCTTCTTGAGGGTTGCACATCCTGGAGCTGTACTTACACTGTCAGCTAACCCTTGTCCATAGGAATATGCAATGCAGAAACACCAGCAGGGTCCTAAATCTGTGATTCTCCACACATATGCATAACAACTGTATGAGTTGCACCACAGTGCTGTTTTATGGGGATCTCAGCTCCTGTTACTGACATGCTTCCCTTCAGCTGACCTTTGGCACATGCTGCAATGCACATGGTGCACACGACCAGGACAAGGCTTCTGTCTGCTGCAGGCTGGTGCCACTTCCCACTCCACCACCCATGCACTGTCAGTGTTCGTGGTCGCAGTCCCAGCATGTTAAACATGCAGATTTGGCAGGCACCTTGGGTAAAAGGTCCAGATGGGGGGACAGGGGCATGGCCATTCAGCACTCCCACCGGCTGCCCATGATACGTCGGGGGGGGGGGGGGCAGCCACTGCTGTAGTATTTCCCCGGGCACCTGCATTTTCCAGCTACAGTGTCTGTCACTATTGACCTCTTCCCCCATAGCTGGGTTCTGTGGCAGCAGGGGGTAGGAGGCAGCCTAGATCTCTGATTGGGGTGCCAGGACCCTTGGACTGCCCCATGTGGCACATTGCCTTTCCACAGGATTAGTAGGACTGTGTGCTGTCACTGTCACTGTGGGATCATGACGAACATCACAGATGGTTCTGCGGATGGCAGAATACCCCTTTGTGGAGAGGCTAAAAAGGTTGGGGCTCATCAACCTGGGGAAGCGACAGCTGAGGGGAAATATGATAGAGGTCTATTTATTGACCGGATTAGAACAGGTAAATGTAGGTTGCTTTTTTATGCCATCAGACTGTGGACAGACTAGGGGACCTGCAATGCAGCTACAGTGTTACTCATTTAGGTCTTCTAGGTGAAAATATTTTTTCAGTCAGCACATAATCAAACCCTGCAATCCATTACCGGAGGATGTGGTAAAAGCTGTCAGTGTAGCTGGGTTTAAAACGTTTGGATGGGTTCCTGGGTAACAGTCCATAAACCATTGCTGAACAGGATCTGAGCTATGCACTTCTTACTCCATTACAGTTATTGGGGATGCTGTGTGTCTTTTGGGGAAACTGCTAGGTACTTGTGACCTAGATTGGCCACTGTTGGACACAGGATACTGGGTATGATGGACCTTGGTCTGACACAGTTTGGCATATTTTGTAGTCTTATGTTCCTATGTGCCATCTAGGCAGCTACCTGGTCTCCCCCTGTGCACCAGCAGCCCCCACTGCATGACCCATGTGCCACTTCCTTTGCCCTCATTTACACCATCAACATAGTGCACTTTCATACTTGGGAACTATGCTGTTGCTGCTAATGGAGCACTACTATCACTCTTTTGGGCTCCCCTGTCTGTGCATCACATTGTAGATGTAAAATAGGTTCTCTCTCCTCAAAAAACACCCTTTCCGCCAGGTTTTGAATTGCATTAGGGTTCCTGCCATTAAAGTGCCTGCGTTAAGGGAGCAAGCCTTGTTCCTGCCCACTCCCCGCCCATTGACCCCCACTCTCCGCCCCGTGCAAGCCTTCTCTCCAACCACAGGTACTATTAGTGCGTGCTAAAGTGGCTGGTACCGTTAGCACGCACTAAAGTGGATTTTTGCATGCGCTATTTTTTGCAAGTGTGCACACGCACAGTCAGCATGTGCTAATGGCACACTTGCTCCTTTACAGCAGTTTAGTAAGCATACCCCTTAGATGTGACCCCAGAAATTTGCAACTCTGCCCAAACTATGGAGTATGTTTACTAAACCGTCTTAACGTGCGCCCCAGTGATAATGTGCAGGATGCCATAAAAGGAGTGAGCCTTCCGGTCTTAACGTAGTGCGCCATGCACGTTATCGCATGATAAAGTGTGCCGCGATAAAGTGATAAAGTACTCTGTGCACATTATCACGCAATAGAGGGAGCCGCGCACGTTACCGCGCGTTAACCTTAATTAGACGCGCTGACTTCTAAGCACAGCAACAGAGGTGTAGCACGATGGTTAATACATTGACTGATGAAACAGGGGTCATGTGTTCAACCCCCCAGTGGGCCTAATGAGTAAGGCTGTCTGAGGCATTACCCTTTACTTTGAATCAGTGCTGTCTAAGGCATTTTCTTTTTTAATTTAAATTAGTGCTGCCAGCAAACACACCCTCACAGTGCCGTAACCTAAGGTGCCGCATAAGGCGCCCTATAAGGCACTCCAGAGGGCACATTATAAAGTGCACTGTCCGCCAAGGCACCCTATAATGTTGCCTATAGGGTGCCTTATAAGGCGCTTTATGGGGTGCCTTATGAGGCACCTTAAGGTTACAGCACTGTGAGTGTGTTTTTGATGGCAGCACTAATTTAAATGAAAAAAGTAAATGCCTCAGTTCAGCCTGTCGGTAGTCCTCTTGGTTCTTCTGACCCTCCTGGGGTAGGAGACCACACGGGTTTTTTAGAAAGCTCGTTAGAAGTGGTTATGGGGAGGGCTACCTTGCTTGTAACTATGGCTCTGGAGTCAGATAAGTTTTATATTCTTAAAATGTACTTCAGGAATTTTAATGAGTTGTTCCTAGGATCTAATGTTAGAATTTTTCCTGATGTTTCTAGAGATACGCAGCTGAGAAGGAAAATCTTTTTGACTTTTCGTCCCAGGGTATTGGCTCTAGGGGCTACTTTTCGGTTAAAATTTCCTGCTAAATGTTGTATTATGTTTAAACAGAAATGTTATTGTTTTTTGACCCTGGGCAACTACGGGTATTTCTGGAGGCTAGGGAGGAGGTAGTGGTTAAGGTTACTGACTTATCCCATTCGTCTGACGCATAAGTCTCCTTGCTGCTGCTATATAATTTGATTTTGCTTTAATAATTGTCTTTTTAGACTGGAATTTCCTGATGCTCCCCTCTAATTTCTTGATTTGTGGTCTAATTTAAGGGGTACGTTTTTTCTTGTATTAATTGGATTTGTTGCTGTATTACCTCCATTTACTATTCATTTGAATGTTATATTTTTCGGATGTATTAAAGTTGATAATGATAAATAAAAAAAAAAAGAAAAAAGTAAATGCCTCAGACAGCCCTATCTAATAACACCTCCATGGGATCAAACCCACAACCTCAAGCTCCACAGGCAGTGAAGAAATCAGTGGGCTACATCTCTATAGCTGCTAGCTGACCCCTGGCTGGCTACAGAAGGACTGCAGGTCACCACACAAACTGTCTGCTGTGGTTACCAGGATAGAGTTAACCCACCTGTACCCATGATGCACTGCACATGCAAATCAGCAGTCTACAGATGATCACAAGATGGGGTATGCACCCCCACAGCACCTAGGCCTGGTAGGGGGAACTGACCATGTGTGTCACTGGCACAGAGTAGCTACAGACCGTCACATTGTGGTGGTACTGTGCTCACCCTGAGGGAGAGGTGGGGCACTCAGAACCAGCTCCACAGCACCTGGCATGGCTGAGATAGGCTATGCTGTAGGTCCCCATCAGTGCTAGTGAGTGAAAGGTTGTTCCTACAGAATACACCTGTGTCCATCTGTATTTCTCAGTCAAATCTTGCCATTATGGATTGTGATGCACCCAGAATAGTGTATATTCTGTGTGGGTGCCATGATCACATGATTTAAGTGAAGAGGGGGTGTTTGGACCCATAGGCAGATTATGTAGTAGCACCCAACCCACCCTCTATGGCTCAGGGTGGGGAACAGGATCTCCCACCAACAGACCCACATACTACATCCCTGCTGGCTAACAGACATCCTACAGGGCAGTCCATGCAGATCTGTGCACATCCATAAGGCAATGGCAGACAGACAGTAGGCCTGGAAATGCTCAGCTGCCCACCACCACTATCTAACATTCTCCAGCAGCAAGCACAGTGAGTCTCCAGCCACCACACCCTGCAAGGTGCTCCAGCCATACACATACTAACTGCAGACAGTCTGTTAGCTAGTCCATAGTGCATTTTCCTGGAGGAGATGTGAGCACACCCACCAAGCAGATAAGTCAGTGATTGGGCCCCAGAAAAGACAACCCACAAATATCACTTGAGAGAAATGCTATATAGTGCATGTTCCTGGAAGAGCTGTGTGCACCCAAAAATGGGATGTAAGCACACACACCAAGCAAGTATGTCAGTGATTGGGACCCAAAAAAGGAAATCCATAAATATCACATGTGAGAAATGCTATATAGTACTATGGGGGAACATAGCCATGCTGTGGTCACTGCTCAGTCAGGCTGAGAGTGACCTCCCAGCAGGACATGCTGTGGCCACCCTGTCCGTGCAGTTGGTGGCCGGGCGCTACAATGTCCCAGCCATTGCCCTATGCCCTGTGCAGATGCATCCTGCCAAGGCCACCCTGTGTGGGCTATACCCACAGTGCCTTGCTCCTCATTATGCACATTGGCAGGCTAACACTGGAAACAGTGCAAGCAGTGTGGGCTGCGTAAGGTGTTGGCAGCCATCTGCCATTAATCATAGCAACCTTTTGATATTTGTGTAACGTATTCCCAGGTTTAGGGCAGCATTGCTAAGGTATGCAAGTGCTAGTACTGGGAGATGCTGCTGCACGCAGGGCCCAACAGTCTGCCTCTCCATGAGGCATTGGATAGTGGAGCCTGTGGGTGTGGGTGCTTGTACCCCTGTTGGTCTCTGCTTTAGTGCAGGGGTTCCCAACTCCGGTCCTGGTGGGCCAAACACTGTTCAGGTTTTCATGCTGTCCCTAATGAATATGCATGAGATATATTTGCATACCTTGGGGGCGGCGCATGCAAATGCAGCACATGCATATTTATTAGAGAAAGCATGACATCTGAATGGTGTTTGACCCTCCAGGACTAGAGTTGGGAAACTCTGCTCTAGATATTGCACATGTTTATGGTGTCTGTGTTCTGTAGGGTAAAATATAGGTGTTTCAGGCATGTTTATGTTATCTGCAATAAAAGTTCCATCGTTATTACCACGGTTTAGTACTGGTTAAAATATGGGGACTGGGTCAGCAGGGGCCACAGCTGGGACTTGAACTTGTGACCTTCTGCTCCTGTACACAATGGATGTGTGTGCTGCACCACACTGGTGTCACAGGGATGTTCCATTCTCTGGGGATACCATGACTATATGTCAGACAGACCCTGTCTGTTGCAGTGCACGGCACCCACCTAAGTGGGGCTAGGCCATGGTCTGCTCTGGGCAGATGCCACTGCCCCCTCTGCCACCAGCACCCCTCCGTCACCATGCTGACATGCCATTATGCCGGTGGTGCTAGTGGTGCGCAATCTCAGGCCATCCAGTGTGCCGGTAGGCAGCTGCCTATGGTGTGGGATCTGGGTTAGGGGTGCCTGCATAGACGTCCATGCTTCCCCCCCACCACCACCTGCCAATGTTCTGTGCCCTTGGGGGTACCTGCTGGGTACTATTCCCTGTGACACAGTGAGAAACACACTCATTCCCATGTTGGGCCCTCATCAGTTGCTGTCTGGCTGCTCTAAAGTTTCAGCATTCCTATGTGCCACCTAGGCATCTGCCTAGTCCACACTGTGCCCCAGCTGGACCACAGCATGTGCCGCCTGCAGCCCTCTGTATCCCATTTCCAGCATCTGTACAGTTGCCCTTTCCTACATGCCCACCCTGCTGTTGCAGCACATGTACACGCCATAAGAAAGCTGCCCAATATAAAGGGAAAACCCTGATCAGCGCTATTTCAATGTGGGATCATTCACCTTGTAGGGGGACAGAGCATAGACCCTTCCAGACATATCTTTTTTTTTTTTTTTAGCTTTCTCAGTAGTGTTTTTTAATGCTTCTCATTAATATCACTATTGGCCAGCTTGGTTATGGGGATTTTAAATTTTGTTCAGGTCATTTTCTGTGTTTTTGTGCCTTTTTTGTTCCGTGCACATGTATCACAACTATCACTTTTTCTAGGTTTCCCTGACTTTGCTGTACATTGCTGACGTAAATGGTTTCTCTTTCCTGCAAATGTGCCTTAAAGCCAGGGTTTCATTGGCGTTAGTTTTCAGACACGGATTCGACAGCGTTAGTGTGCATGGAGCCTCTCCCCTCCCACTCTCTACCCATTGACCCCCTTTCTTTGCCCTCTGGGAAGCCTTCCTCCACCCTTTAGGGCCAGATTTCACGGCGTTATGGTGCCTTAACACCGCAGGCGCATTATTGCGCGATAAGTAATGTTACCATGCGATTATCGCACGATAACATCACTTATCGTGCGATAATACCGGCGCTGCACCATGAGCCCCGTTTAGTAAACATACCCCTATGACTCCTGAACACAGCTACATCTGTGTCAGGTAAAAGTGTATGTCTTCTTGCCACTTTTACTCATGGGGTAGTTTTATAAAAGGCCTCTTACATAATTACCACCCCATAAATCTCAAACTGTTATACTGAACATTGTGGAATATGAACATTCAGATCAGTTGTTAGAGTGCACTGTGCAGGTAAAAATGCATCATATTGAGACACTATTATCTGGAATATTATGTGTTGCAGTTTTTTAAAATTTGCAAGCCATTTAATTCTGTGATTATTTGCCACCTAAATACCAGTAATGTAGTCCAATCAAATTGTCAACAAGTACACTACCATCATAACAGATGGGTTGAATGTAGGCAGGTAGAAGAATATATTTGAATTCATCAACTTTTAGCAGTATCTGAAACCTTCCATATCCAGGCAATATTGATATATGTAATTGGATGCGTTTCCGCTAATACATTTTTTGACTTGAAAGAAAAATAGAGAGGGAGAGAGAGAAAATATAAGATTGGTCTGAAAAGATATTAGCTATGTGAGCATGCCAAAATGACTATGTCCACGCATGCAAATGAAAGACCATCATATTTAAAGGAGGCTTTAAGTAAATAGTTTGATATGCTCTTTCCATACACTATTTAGCAAGTACTTGCTAATGACCCAAAATGTAACACCTGCTAAACTAGGAGCTAACGTCCTAAGAAGCAAGCTGTTCTGAGGGTTAACCTAACTGACAGCAGAGGGTTTAAACAACGAAGGCCTTGTGCAGCAAATGAAACTGTAAATAGGGCTGTATTTAAGATTTTTGGACCCATAGGTGAGATCAAATAGCAGATCCCAGGGAGTGGGAGATATGGGGAGAGTATCTGAGATCCGAAAGACTGGAGAGTCTGAAGAGGAGCAAAAGGCAAAACTGTCGGAGTAGTACCTTTTCGAAGCATCTCATTAACGTGGCACTAAAACTAGTGGGATCAGGCTCTCTTTTGGCTTGGGTATTTGGCACCTGCAAAATTTAGCATCCAAGGCAGTTTCCTATATTGCCTATGCCTAAATATGGCCTTGACTGTAAAGCTGTAGCATTTGGCCCTGGAGGATAAATATATTCTATCATGCTACTCTTAGCTACACCAAAACACCACCATACACATCTTCTTCCAGAATTTGTATGCACCTATGCATGTTCATACCACAAACATGCCTTCTCAAACAAAAGTTTCACATCACAGTTAGCATTCAAACATTGTTCCATCCTTCACAACGTACATGGCATTGAGGTTTCATAGTGATGTGTAAACAGGCAGTCTCCAAGGTATTATCATTATTGTTAGGATTATGTTGTCCTTGCTGTGGTTAGCATTGTTAGTGCAGCCTTTCAGAGGCAGAAGCATGAAGAACAGTGTTTTTTGTGTGTGTGTGTGGGGGGGGGGGGGGAGCTCAACCCTAAGCCCATTGTAGTCATAAAAGTAGTGGGCCATGTTCTACACTAGCCATGAAGAGCCACTTTATGTACAACAATAGCCTGAGCCTCAAAAGTTTCTATTAGCATACCAATTGTTTTAGTCAGAATGCAGAGCTTATTTCTGTGGGCTTTGAGACAATAATAAAAGGTATGGTGCAGCCTACACTATTGTATTGCTCTACCTACACTACTGTGTGATATTAGCGGGAGGAATAATCAGATGCTGGTGACTTTTTTAGTCAGTGTAGTCAAATGCTTCCCTGGGTCTTCCCCTTTCATGCTCCTTTCTGTCCTCAACTGTGTTGTCTCACTCCAGTCTTTAAAGAGCATTATTGAGACAGCAAACAGATGGCTCTAAAACATGCAGCCATTTTGTACTCTCCTGGAATTCTCATCTCCTTTTCTGGGTCCAGTAGCTCTCCTACATGCCAGGTTTATGTTTATAGCCTTTGGAAGCTTGCAAGAGGATACAAGTGAAAAAGAGAACCGAACATGATGAATTTTGCATGATCATGCTATTTTGCTTCCTGTCAGTAACTCAGTCATGCTATTCGATTAATGCGTTTTTGAGTTTCTCGGCATGAGTGTGAGCATACTATCAGAGACATTTTGTTTCCTATGCCTATGCTAAATCGTATTGCATCGCTTGTTAAGTACCATTTTAACATGCACGTTCAATTTTTTTGTGAGGTCATGCTGAGCTCTTTTTGGCACAAGATTTAATCCATTAGAACACATTTAAAGGAGCATCATGATTTATGGATCTATGAAGAAAGCATTTAGAGAGGAAAAACTGCTATCTGTGCATTATTGAAGGGTGAATTTGACAGTGCCTGAAACACATGCTGTCTGTGTATTCAGCGCTACGTCTACTTCTCACAGAATACTGTTTGCAGATCCCTTCACGACAAGTTCTTTAAACATCAGGTAATTGAAAATATAGAAAGAGTAGAAGGGCAGATAATGACCATGAAGTTCATCTAACTTGTCTATATCCCTGAATTTCACCTTGCTTCCCTGCTACTAGTGATCCTGTAGTCTTCTATACTTTCTAAAATTATGATGCAGTTTTTATCTTCCAGGCAGTTCCAAACAATAAGCACCCTTTCTATTAAATGACTTTCCTATAGTACTCTCAAGTCTAACTCCTCAGAACACGTTTTTCTTGTTCAGCAATGTGATTTATTCCGAAAAATGTTTGCCTTTTTCATTTTGCTTATACAGTTGAGGTATTTGAATTGGTCTAACATCTTTTTTTTTTTTTTAAATGCTTTATTTTCGTTTTATAACAACAAAGGAAAAGGAAGACATACAACTAAAAGACAGATACATAAAGTGTAATACATACATCAAAGTAAACCCCTGCCACCCCCCTCCCCCCTGCTTCTTCTCTAGAAAACTAATCGTTCCCAAAGCGGGCGTGTACTTACATAATTGTGTTACGAAACCTAACGGTGATCTGAAACATGATGAGTGCATATTATACAGGCATGTTGGAGCAATGAGCAGATCGTACATAATCATTAGGCATCTGCCATTTAGACAAGCGAGAGTGAAGTTGGGCATAGGGGGGTAGCTCTCTGAGGTATCTGCTCATATTTACTGTATAAGCAGACGAGATTCCACCATTCATTGACAGTAAGTCGAGAGCTATCCTTCCAATGCCTCATGATGAAGCATATGGCGATACCCAGCATGAAATCCAGGAGAAAGCGACCCTTCTTAGGAAGAGAGGGGACCTCCGCCCGAGAGCGGAGTCCCACGATCTTCCAAGAGGGAGGCTCGTGAAGGTGTGCAGTAGTGTGTAATTGAAAGGAAATGGCAGCATGGTCTGCAATATGTAGGGAGTGACTCTTTGCAGTGTCCACCTGAGGAACTAACAGTTTTGATATTAGAAAAGTCTATGCGAGACTGGAATTTTTGAGGGGAAGAGAAGAAGGTAGAGTCGAGCTCGTTGGGGTGTAGTAACCTCCATAGATCAACTAAAGCAAGATCTTTGATCCGGGAGGTAAGCGTGGTGTGACTCTTGGGGGGACCACTTGTCCTAGGCGGCTGATTGTCAATCAGGGGATCAAGAACTAGATTGAAATCCCCCCCAAGTATCAATGGAGTATTAGCAGAGGCCTGCGCAGCCTGAGCAATGAGAGCGAAAAAGGCAGGGTCATCCACATTAGGAGCGTAAAGGCATATACATGTAACTTCAAGATTACCTATCTTGAGGTGAGCTCTGGACCATCTACCTTCTGTATCTGAGCTAGTCGCAATAATAGTAGCATGCAAAGATTTCCTAATCAATAGGGCAACCCCACATTTCTTAAAAACGGCTGGGGAATAGGCGGCCACCATATAAGGTTTAAGATTGAGTTTAAGAGTTTCCTTCGAGTTTAAATGCGTTTCTAGGAGAAAATCAAATCCGCAGTTGCCTGACTTAAGTAGCTTAGGATTTTCTTCCGTTTTATCGGATTGTTGATTCCTTTTACGTTCAATGAGAAATCTTACATGGTGCCATCAATCAGTAATAGACATTTTAGGTAAAAGCGCTTGAAAACATGCAATATGATCAGGATCTGTGCAACAATGATATAATCACCGAGTATTCTGGCTAATACACCCCATGTTGAAAAGTATGTACCAAAGTATCCTAGAGAAGAAGCAAAACCCCAAAGAATCTGGCGACCAAATGTCTGCGGGAGGAGGCCCTAGAGAGGAAATAGAAAGACATGAAAGAAAGAAAAGAAACACCAGAGTCCATAATTAACACTGTCTCTGATACTCATCGAGGCTACGGTGGGTAGATGGAGTCGGGTCTCAGATATCATCAAAGTAAGGCAACGAGCTGCCCTCGCCAAACTCTGTGCTGAGCTGCGGCAGATCCAATATGGCAGATATAGCGGATATGAGAATACTTGCAGGAGTATACTGGAAGTCAGCGCATCAAGTCGGCTTCTTTGGAATCCAAAAACTCCGCTAGTAGATCAGGGTCCTCAAACGTTCTTGTCTGATTGTGAAGCGTGACTCGGAGCTTGGCCGGGTACATCAGGCCATAGCGAGCTTGGAGTTGTTGAAGCCTCGGCCGGAATTCCAGAAAGCGCTTTCGGCGGTCGACCGTGGGTTTAGCCAAGTCGGGATAGAAGGAGATCTTGTGGCTCTCAAACTCCATATGGCCCTTTGCCCGAGAGGCATTTAGAATTTGCTCAACGTGTTGATATCTCAAAAGTCGAAAAATGATAGGCCGCGGGGTCGTCCTGTTGAGCGTTATGCTTGTGGGTACACGATAAGCGCGATCGATCTCCAAATCTTTGGTAAAGGTGATTTGAAGCAGGGAAGGGAGGATTTTGCATAAAAACTCTTTCATGTCTCCCGATTCCGCTCCCTCCGGTATGCCCACGAGCCGTATGTTGTTGCGGCGCGCTCTATTATTGCCGTCTTCCACTTCTTTCTGCAAGGCCCGCACCTGACGTTCAACTTTGTCGAGTTTGGACAACCGGGCCGCATGGGAGTCCAATATGCTCTCCATTTTGTCCTGACGCGAAGAAAGCCCTTCTAACTTGCTTTGCAGCACACCAAAGTCTTCCCGCAGCGCTCGGAGTGCTTCACCATTTGACTGCACGAGGTTTTTAACCCCTCTAATCTCTGCGAGGATTTCCTGCTGCATTTCGGGGCCCTCGCGCAAGGCCAGCCCCTTCTGCGGAGATGGAGGTTCAGTTTTGGATCGTTTGCCATGAGAAGCCACTGGAGATCCAAATTCCAGGCGCGTAGGTTTGGTCCCGGCCATCTCACCAATGTGCCCCGGCAAGATCAGAGTAGAAGTGCCAAGTAGGTACGGTGTTAATTCAGGATTCTGAGTAGGCCTCTCGGGAGCCTCAGCGTTATGCGACCATCCCGCTGGACATCAGGCTCCGCCCCCGAATTGGTCTAACATCTTTTCCCCATGCCCCTTTCCTATATTTAGATCCTTACTTTTCACCTGGGAGGCTTATACTATAGCTTGGTCACAACTTTGGTAGCCTTTCTCTGAATTGCTTCTATTTTGTCTATATCTCTTTGGTGATGTGGCCCTCAGAAGTGGGCACAGGATTTCAAATGAAGCTTCACCCATCAATGCATCTTTCAGTTCTATATTTTTATGCCGATATCAAGACTGGAATTGTCCATTGGCTTCTCTGCTGACAAAATAAAGTAGTATTATTTGTTTTTTCTCCCTACTAGTCAAACTTCATTTCATGTGTGATTGACCCTTAGAAGCTGTTGATACTGAGTTGTTCCATAAGTTTACTTATTCAATTTTAAATTCTACTGTATTCTCCCCCTTTCTAATGACCCTTAAACCCTATTTTTCTAATGCAGTGTACCAATATCCTTAAGTTTTGTGAGAGAAACAAAAGATTCCCAGGTACCTTCTGATTTATGTTTGGATGAATTGTCTGAGACCTTTCAGAAAACGAGGAGGTTTCCTTAAAGCAAAAAAACATACCTCCATCTGTAATCTTTAAGAGTTTTAATTTTTGAGATCATAAACTATACACCTCTTTTAATCCTAAATACGTTCCTCTGTCAATAAAAACAGAGGAAAGTCCTTAGAGCAAGTAGCCTTGCAATTCCAAATGTTGGTGGCACATTGCTCTCATATTTCTTGGTACCTAATGGAGGTAATTTTACAGTATAAAATCCTTCCCATGCATACAGTATGTGGCCACATACTCACCAAATCGCCTCTGAAAAAGTACTGGCCAGTATAAAAGTACACAAATTGGTCTAAAGTTATGCATTTTACTGGTAGGCGTGGTTGGAGGCACAGTGTGAGCAGAGTGTAGGTGGAATTTTCATATACAAGTGTAGATTAAAAAATATCTTAATTTACATTTACAAAGAATGTACAGATATTTACACTTGCTTGCAGGTACTTGTAAGTGATCATGCTTTCATTCCAGGCCACATATGCTTCACTTTTATAAAGACAAATAGCATTTATATGTGCACATCTGTAAGTGCCCACCCATAGCACCCTACTATAATATTACCCTTTGATATGGGGATTTGGTGATCTGTCAGCTGGTCCTCCTGGAATGTTATCATGTGCCATGACTCCCCCCTTCTGGTATCTAATGTCAACCCAGAGCTTTATTATGGTTTTGTCTGTCTTGCTTTCTCTTAAGTAGAATTCTGTCCTTTCCTTGCATACCTGCACATCTTCTCTGCCTTTGCGGTTACCCTTTGATTTGGCTATTAACTCACTCACTCAAAATGTGCCAAAGAACATAATCAGGAAAGCTGCTTTAAATAACTTTGCCTCAAAGTCGTCTCACAAGAGCTTAATGCCCAGCTGCAGAACATCTTCTATCATGCTGATGGAAACTGGCTTCCTCACATCCATGCTCCATGGTGTGATGTGCGCCCAGCCCTCCATCATCTTCTTTGCTATGAAAGCTTTCATGTTGTCATCCTTTTCCTGTAAAGTTTCAAAAAGAATGATATACCTGTCATATATGTCCTAGCTCATCTCAAAGACACACCAGAACTGTTCATCCATGCTACAAACTGCACAAATTGTGAAGTCAGAATGCCTGCCTTCTAGTTTAATATTCACACCTCCAGGAATTGCTGCAGCAGCCTTGGTCATGGGCCGTAGGTCTTCTACATGCCCCATGTCAGGGAATTCTTCATAAGGCTGCTTGCGCCACCCATGCCAAGTTCCAAATCCACCCTGGAATCCATGTCACCTCCGACTCCATGCCCGGTGCAAGCTGTCTGAACTGTGCCAGCTGCAAATAGGAAAGAGCATCCACAATGGAAATATTCACCCCAGAACATGTCTGACTGTTGTTACAGTGTTCAGCAGCAAACTTCGCAAAACCAGTTCCTGAATGATAGCCATGACTCTCTCCACTGAATTCGCTCCCCTACAAGATTAGCACAATAATGATAGGAAATATTTCCAAAAAAAGTGATATCCCTCACTATGGGTGTAACCTGCTAATTCTCTGGCCAATCCCCCTTGGCAACATCTGCCTTTGACATAAATCCCAAAGCCCAAACTACTAGCAGCATCCATGAATAACTCCATCTCTTTGTTGATTGTGGTGGGTTTCTCTACATATTCATCCCATTACGACCTGATTCTATGAGGCGAATAGCGAGGCTGCACAAATAAGCACGGAGCACCCCTCCGATCTTGCCCGACAGCCCCCACAGAGCCCAGCAGCCCTCCCTGAAGCAGCAGGTAGCACAAGGTGGGTTCCTGCCGTATGAGCCAGAACCTGGCAGGCCCCACTATGGGTCGGGTGGTGGGGTGCAGGGGGACAGAGATGTGGCAGGCTGTGTGGGAGGCGATGTGGAATCTCCCGGCAGCCATCCTCGGGTCCAATTCTGACTGCTGCAGGAATGTTTTGCTCCCACGTTTCAGAATTGGGTCCAAATGGTCCCATCCTGCTCAGGGCTGTCCTGATGGCCCGGATGTGCCCCTTCCTGAAACAGACTCTACATTGTTTTAAGAAAGCACCACCTTATCCCCAGGTCATTCCTCATTGGTCTCATAACCCTGATGAGATGATGGCCATGCTTAATACCCCTTTTAGCTGCTGACAGATGCCTGATAAAAGCTCTGTCCATGGGCATTACCCTACAGGCAAAATTCAGGAGACCAATAACTACCTGCATATGTCTTAAAGTGACCTTCTTAGCCCGGCATGTCTGTGAGATGAGGTCCCTCAACTTCCCTACCCTTCTGATCGGGATCCTTGTTACCATGGCTATTGTGTTGACCTCTATCCCAAAGAAAGACAGTGTCTGGCTCGGACCTTCAGTCTCACTATCTGCTAACAGCATCCCCAGCTTGGCAGCTGTTGCCTGCATAGTCACCAATCCCCTAGCACAAGCCCTTTCATCTCTTTCCACTATCAGTTGTCTAAATAATGCACAATCCTACCCTTCCCAATCTGCTGTTCCATGACCCAATAGAGGAAAGAGCTGAATCTCTTGAAAAATGCACATGAAACCAAGCAGCCCATGCGCAAGCAACTGCCAAAGTAGAACTTGCCCCAAAACCTGAAGCTTAATAAGTAAAAATTCTGTGGCTGGACAGGCAGCAACCGAAATGCTGACTCAACGACAGTTTTGGCTAGCCATTTTTCCCTTCCAAACTCCATAACCCGATCTACCATCTGATAAACTGACGAGTAGTTTACAGAACACAAAGCTAGGTCAAGGAAATCACTTACCAACTTATCTGCTGGATATGAAAGGTGATAGATCAGACATACCTCCCCTGGCTCCTTCTTTGGAACAAGACCAAGAGGGGACACTTTCAGATTGTACATGGGTCTGGATCGAAATGGGCCCGTGATCCTGCCCAATGTTACTTCCTTTTGAATTTTAATGTCTACCACCTCTAGTCTCTGCAAAGCTGAATGCAGGCTTCTGGCTGCCTTAGAGCCAACTGGTTCCAAATATGGGATCCGAAAACCATCTGCAAAACCCTCTAGAAGCCATTGCCCTTCCTGTTTGTCATAACCCATTAAAGGTCTTTCCAATGCTGGGGTGTTGATGGTTGATACTGCTTTGCTAAAAAACCCTGCCCTACATATGACCTGTTCTCTGCTGAGGCTTCCCCATTCTCTTGGTGCATCAATTTTGTGGGTGAGATTCCCTGCAAATTACCCATGCGTGCTTGTATTTGCAATTGGTTTGGAACCAACAGAAACTGCTGTTGAATAACCTACACGCTCCTTTTGGCATTCCTTCCTGCTGAAAACTCCCCAGGGACGTTTTGTCTGCTCATTGCCTAGCATCCTTACAAAAGGGCAGACTCTGCCCAACCACTTGCAATGGGCTCGCGTATCACTTCCCTAGCTCCCCTTTGTCTTGCCTCTCTGTCATCAATCTAATCCATAAATCTATGTCCTTCTTGCCCCAGTTCAGATCCTTGCTACTTGCTATGTTTATCCAAAATTATTCAATATATTCCAACCATGCCCCTCCATCGTGGGTCCTATATGCTTTGCATACCATATCCTAAACATAGTAAAATAGTAAATGATGGAAGATAAAGACCAGTATGGTTCATCTAGTCTGCCCAGTAAGATGGCAAGAGTAGGTACACCTGCCGCTCCGTGCAGGCCACCCCTCCCCATATTTTTGTTTAGGGGTGAACCCACCACTCCGTGTAGGACCCCTATTTGTTGAGAAATTAGATAGTTAAGTTTATTTTGATTTTATCCTGTTGCTGTAAAGGGATCCACTGTATCTGTCCCATGCCATTTTGAATTCTGTCACTGTATTTGCCCCCACCACTTCCATCAGGAGGGCATTCCAAGCATCCACCACCCTTTCAGTGAAAAAGTATTTCCTGACATTGCCTTTCAATTTACCCCCTTGCAGCTTCATGTTATGCCTTCTAGTTTTACAGCTTCCCTGTCTTTGGAAGAGGTTTGTTTGTTCATTATTTCTCTTTAAGTATTTAAAGGTCTGAATCATATCTCCCCTATCTTTCCTCTCCTCCAGAGTGTACATATTTAGGTCTTCAAGTCTCTTCTCATAAGGCTTCTGATGCAGGCTCCAAATCATTATGGTTGCCTTCCTCTGAACAGTTTCTAGTCTTTTTACATCCTTTGCAAGATATGGTCTCCAAAACTGAACACAGTATTAAAAGTGAGGCCTCACCAGTGACTTATACAGTGGCATTATTACCTATTCCTTTCTGCTGGTAATTCCTCTTTGTATGCAGCCCAACATCCTCCTGGCTTTTGCCACTGCCTTGTCGCACTGTTTTGCCAACTTGAGATCCTCAGAAATAATCACACCAAGGTCCTTCTCCTGGTCCGTGCACACCAACCTCTCGCCCCCTATCGCGTACATTTCCCTTGAATTTCTGCTTCCCAAGTGCATGACACTGCACTTCTTCACATTAAATCTTAACTGCCAAGCATTAGACCATTCTTCCAGCTTTTGTAGATCTTTCCTCATGTTATCCACTCCCTCAGGGCTGTCCACTCTGTTGCAAATTTTCGTGTTAACTGCAAAAAGACAGACTTTTCCAATTAGTCCTTCAGCATTATCACTCACAAATATATTGAACAGTGCCAGGCCCAGGACCAAACCCTGGGGCACCCTGCTAATCACTCTCCTTTCATCCAAGTGAGCTCCATTTACCATCATCTTCTGTCGTCTGTCAGTCAACCACCTTGGGACCCATCTCCAAACTACTGAGTTTATTGATAAGCCTCCTATGAGGAACAGTATCAAAGGCTTTGCTGAAATCCAGGTATATGACATCCATCGCATGCCCCTGATCTAGTTCTCTGGTCACCCAGTCAAAGAACTCAATCAGATTTGTTTGACAAGATCGTCCTTTGGTGAAACCATGTTGACTTGGATCATGCAACCTGTTGGTTTTTTGAAAGTCTACTATTCGCTCTTTCAGGAGCGCCTCCATTACTTTTCCCGCCACCGAGGTAAGGCTCACTGGCCAGTAGTTTGTCACTTCTTCCCTGTCACCACTTTTGTGAAGAGGTACCACATCAGCCCTTCTCCAGTCCTGAGGAACTTCTTCTGTTTCCAAGGATCTGTTGAAAACATCCTTTAACGGCCCTGCAAGAACTTCTCTGAGCTCTTTCAGTATCCTGGGATGTATCCCATCTGGTCCCATGGCCTTGTCCACTTTCAGTTTTTCAAGTTGTTCTAATACAGCATTTTCTGTGAATGGTGTGGTATCTACTTCATTCCCATTTTTATATTTGGGAGTCACAGGTGGTTCTTCTCCAGGATTTTCTTTAGTAAAAACAGAGAAGTATTTGTTTAGTAATTTCGCTTTTACAATGTCTCTTTCCACGAGTCCGTTCCCAGCACTTCTCAGTCCAGCAATTCCACCTCTGATTTCCTCCTCTCCCGAATACACCTGAAGAAAGTTTTGTTGCCACACTTCACATCTTTAGCCTTTAGCCTTTAGCGTTTCCTCTGCCTTTGATTTTGCTTTCCTTATTTCTCTTTTAGTTTGATCCTGTATTCCTTTCTGTGTTCCTCTGTTTGCAAGCTTTTGAATTTTGTGAAAGCTGTGTTTTTTGCCTTTATTTGAGCAGCCACTTCTTTGGATAAACAAATAGGTTTCCTTCTCCTCTTGTTTTTATTTACTTTCCTTGCATATTTATCTTTTGCCCCTTTTATTGCCACCTTTAGTTTAGCCCATTGCAATTCCACTTTCCTTATCCCCTCCCATCTTGCCAACTCTTCCTTCAGGTACTTGGCCATTTTACTGAAGTCAGTGTTTTTGAAGTTTAGGACTTTGAGCTTGCTGTGATTGGACTGCACCTTGGCTTTTATGTCAAACCACACCGTGTGATGATCGCTGCTGCTCACAGGGGCACCCACCCGGACATTTGACATGCTATCACCATTGGTGAGCACTAAATCCAGCATTGAGCTTTCCCTGGTTGGTCCTGGTACTTGAAAAGGTTCCTGTATTTTTCCAGGGCTTTCCCACCTATGATGCTAACCTATATGTGAAAGGCGGCACACCATTTGACTATAGTCTGAGGTATGGCCCCTGCCCTAGCTTCCGCTACCTTGCATTTGGCATGTTAATGTAGCTGGGTTTAAAACAGGTTTGGACAAGTTCCTGGAGGAAAAGTCCATAAACCATCATTAAAGTAGACTGGAGAAATCCCTTGCTTACCCCCTGGGATGGGCAGCATGAAATATATTTACCTTTTGGGATCCTGCCAAGTACCCGAGTAACAGGATCCTGCCAAGTACACGAGGAAACAGGATATTGGGCTTTGGTCTGACCCAGGTGCACATGTCTAAGCATGGCAGATTGCCCTGGACACGTCTCTCTCATGCCCACTGCTGAATCTAGACATGCATGTGCTGGGGATGTCTCCTGGCTCAGTTTTTAAAATGGCCCTGGGTACATCTCTGTGATTTGGACGGCCAAAAGCACATTTTCAGATATCCAAATCGTGAATAAGGCTTCTAAAATTACTCCCTTGGTCTAAGACAAGGGTTCCTTGGGACACACTTAGCCATTCAGGTTTTCAGGATAACTACAATAAATATGCATGTGAGAGATTTGCATATAATGGAGGCAGTGCATGCAAATCTCTCTCATACATATTCATTGTGGTTATCCTGAAAACCTGATTGGCTAGGTGTGTCCTGAGGACTGGGTTGAGAACTTCTGGTCTAAGAGCTTGCTAGTTTGCATATTTGGTCACCCCAAACATCACACCTTGAGAACTAACAATTAAGTGGGTACATTTCCAGGAGAAAACCTTTCTAAAGGAGATTAGGTTTGTTAGTAGATGCTTGTGATTGGATTTCTACTGAAACTAATATTGCCAGAGTTTCTGATTTCTGATGTAACAATTATTGAGTTTTCTGGAGTCATTCACAAGTCTCTAATTACCATTGTCTTATGACAACAGTTTCAATGAAATGATTATTGATCTTTTGAGGAGCTGGCTGAAGAACCCAATTTGTGTATAACAACCTTATTTATTAAGCTGCTTTAGGACTTCTGCACTTCTCACCTCTGAGGTGGTTATAATGGAGAATTACTGATTTATTTATTATAGTTTAGGAGCTAAAGATGGGTAACACATAACCATAATCAGAGGATCCATGGAGATTAGCATCAAAGAATATTGATTTCAAAGATAAATATTGACCAAGGTGAAGCCAAGGGCACCATTCATCTCAATTGATGGCAGCTTTCTTGATATCATTTATTGCACAGTATTTTGCTTTTATCAAAATAAAAATATTCTACATTATAAAAGAGCAGTTTATAATGCAGACAGATATACAACAAATACTGTTTCTCTACTTGTCACTGGGAGTATTGGCCTACGTGCTTTCCAAAGGACTGGCAAGAACCTCATACAGCACTTCCTTAGTGCAGCACTCGCTACCTCTCCACGGCCACCTTGAACCAAAGTACTAACAGACAATGGGGTATGTTTACTAAACGGCGCTAACGGCGCAGGCGGCGTTAAGGTGTGCAGAGGGTGGAGTACGGCTCCCCAGAGGGTGGAGTAAGGCTCCCTAGGGGCGGAGATAAGGGGTCAATGGGCAGAGAGTGGGTGGGGAGAGGCCCCATGCACACTAACGCCGTGAAATGAAGGTCTGAAAATTAGCACCAGTGAAAACCTTTCACTAGAGGCACATTTGCAGGAGAGAGACCATTTCAGTCAGCAATGTGCAGCAAAGGCAGGGAAACCATGAAAAGTAATAGTAGTGATATATGTGCAGCAACATCATAGTGCCAAAGTACGAGAGGGCACTACGGTGAGGCTGAAAATGGGGTACAGGGGGCTGCAGGCAGGATGTGCAGTGTGGCAGCTGGGGCACAGGGTGGGCTAGGCAGATGCCTAGGTGACACATAGGAATGTGGAAGCGGAAAACCAGCAGGACAGCAACTGACCAAGGGCAAACATGGCCACGAGTGTGTGTCCCACAGTGTCCCAGGGGATAGTACCAAGCAAGTACCCCAAAGAGCACATAACATTGGCAGGCAGTGCCGGGGGGGGAGCTTTGATGTCTATGCAGGCACCCCTACCCCATATCATACACCATGGGCAGCCGCCTACCGGCACACTGGATGGCCTGGGACTGCGCACCACCAGTACCACCGGCAGAAGGGCATGTCAGCATGGTGGCGGAGGAGTGCTGGTGGCGGAGGGGGCAGTGGCATCTGCCCACAGCAGACCATGGCCAAGCCCCGCTTAGGTGGGTGCCGTCCACTGCAACAGACAAGGTCTGTCTGACAAACAGTCATGGTATCCCCAGGGAATAATCTTCCCCATGGCAACAGTTTGGTGCAGTACACACAGCCAGTGTGTTCAGGGGCAGAAGGTCACATCTTCAAGTCCCAGCTGTGGCTCATGCCTACCTTGTCCCCATATTTTATCCAATACTAAACAGTGGTAATAAAGATGGAACCTGTATTGCAGATAAAATAAACATGCCTGAAACACTTATATTTTACCCTACAGAGCACAGACACCATAAACATGTGCAATCCCTAGAGCAGAGTTTACCAACTGCAGTCCTGGAGGGCCAAACACCATTCAGGTGTCATGCTGTCTCTAATAAATATGCCTGTGCTGCATTTGTATGCACCACCCCCATTGTATGCAAATATATCTCGTGCATATTCATTAGGGACAGCGTGAAAACCTGAACCGTGTTTGGCCCACCAGGACCAGAGTTGGGAACCTCTGCCCTAGAGCAGCGGCCAACAGGGGCACAAACACCCACACCCACAGGCTCCACTATCCAACGGCTCATGGAGAGTCAGGCTGTTGGGCCCTACACAGAGCAGCATCTCCCAATACTGGCACCTGTATACCTTAGCAATGCCACCCTAAACTTGGGAACACGTTCCACATATATCAAAAGGTTGCTATGATTAATGTCAGATAACAAATTCTAAGTTAAACACAATTTGTTGACAGAGCTGCATCATAACAACCTTTCTGATATCTGTGGAGTGTGTTTCAGTTTTGGTTTCTGACAGTGTTTACCACCCCAGGGAGTGACCCCAACAGTATTGCGTACCATAGCCATGCCTGCACTGTGCCCAGGATTGGTGTGGTGGCCAGGGCTGCCAAAAACCTCTATATTTGCACAATGCTGGCATAACTGTGGGAGTGTGTGTATGTGTATGTCTATCCAGTGTGTTGTGGCTGTCTACACCTTACTGAGCCCACACTGCTTGCACTGTGTCCATAATGAGGAGTAAGGTACTGTGGGTATGGCCCGGACAAGGTGGCCTGGGCAGGATGCATCTGCACAGGGCATAGGGCAATGTCTGGGACATTGTAGTGGCTGACCACCACCTGTAGGACTGGGTGGCCATAGCATGTCATGCTGGGAGGTCACTCTCACCTTGACTGAGCAGTGACCATGGCATGACTAGGTTACCCCATAGTGCTATGCAGCATTTCTCACATGTGATATTTATGGGTTTTCTTTTCTGGGTCCCAATCACTGACATACTTAACATAAGAACATAAGACATGCCATACTGGGTCAGACCGAGGTCCATCAAGCCCAGTATCCTGTTTCCAACAGTGGCCAATCTAGGTCATACGTACCTAGCAATATCCCCAAAAGACACAGGTTCCACAATGCTTGTACTGGGTCAAGCATTGATATCCTGGGTCCCTTTTTAATAGTGGTTTATGGACCTTTAATCCAGGAACTTGTCCAAACCTTTTTTAAACCCAGCTATACTAACAGCCCTTACTACATCCTCCGGTAACAGATTCCAGAGTTTGATTACACGTTGAGTGAAAAAATATTTTCTCTTATTTGTCTTAAATAGTTTACCCTGTAGCTTCATTACATGTCCCCTAGTCTTTCTATATTCTGATAGCGTAAACAATTGATCCACGTTTATCCGTTCCACTCCATTCATTAATTTATAGACCTCTATCATATCTCCCCTCAGCCGTCTCTTTTTCAGGCTAAAGAGCCCTAACCTTTTTAGCCTCTCTTCATAGGAGTAGCCTTCCATCCCCTTCACCAATTTGGTGGCTCTTCTCTGTACTTTTTCTAATAACGCTATGTCCTTTTTAAGATACGGTGACCAGAATTGCACACAATATTCAAGGTGCGGTCGTACCATGGAGCGATACAGAGGCATTATAATATCCTTTGTTTTATTCTCCATCCCTTTCCTTATGATACCTAGCATTCTATTTGCTTTCTTGGCCGCCGCTGCACACTGGGCGGAGGGTTTTAACATGTTATCCACGATGACTCCTAAATCCTTTTCCTGGGTGGTGGTTTCTAATGTGGAGCCTTGCATTGTGTAACAATAGTGTGGGTTGTTCTTTCCTAGGTGCATAACTTTGCATTTGTCCACATTAAATTTCATCTGCCATTTGGATGCCCAGTTTTCCAATTTATCCAGATCCTCCTGCAGTTTTCCACAATCCTCTTGGGTTTTAACAACTTTAAACAGTTTTGTGTCATCTGCAAATTTGATAACCTCACTAGTTATTCCCTTTTCCAGGTCATTTATGAATATGTCAAAAAGTAGCGGACCCAGTACAGATCCCTGGGGTACTCCACTATTCACTTTTTTCCATTGGGAATATTGGCCATTTAGCCCTACCCTCTGCTTTCTATCTTTTAACCAGTTCCCGATCCACATTAGTACACTGCCTCCTATCCCATGACTTTTTAGCTTCGCCAAAAGTCTCTGATGGGGGACCTTGTCAAAAGCTTTCTGGAAGTCCAGATACACTATATCAACCGACTCACCTTTGTCTACCTGTTTATGCACACCTTCAAAGAAACATATCAGATTAGTAAGACAAGATCTTCCTTGTCTAAAGCCATGTTGGCTGTCTCCCATTAGGCCACGACTATCTACATGCTGTGTAATTTTGTTCTTTATGATGGTTTCTACCATTTTCCCTGGTACTGACGTCAGGCTCACCGGTCTGTAATTTCCTGGGTCACCCCTGGAACCCTTTTTAAAAATTGGTGTTACGTTGGCGACCCTCCAATCTTCAGGTATTACAGATGATTTTAATGAAAGTTCACAGATTACCAATAGCAGGTCTGCAATCTCATATTTCAGTTCTTTCAACACTCTGGGATGTATACCATCCGGTCCAGGTGATTTGCTACTATTCAGTTTATCAAATAGTTGTAATATATCTTCCCGGTGTAGCGATATTTCTCTCAATTCCTCTGCAGTATCACCTTTAAATACCACTTCAGTCTTGGGTAACATCCCTACATCTTCCTCAGTAAAGACCGAAGCAAAGAATTCATTCAGTCTCTCCGCTATAGCCTTGTCTCCTCTTACTGCCCCTTTTACCCCTCTATCATCTAATGGTCCAATTGACTCTCTCACAGGCCTTTTGCTACGAATGTACTTGAAAAAGTCTTTATTTCGTGTTTTTGCTTCTGTAGCAAGTTTCTTCTCAAATTCCCGCTTTGCCTGCCTTATCAATGCTTTGCATTTAACTTGCCAGTGCTTGTGCTGTTTCCAGTTTTCAGTTACTTGCTTGGTGTATGTGCTCACATCCCATTTTTGGGTGCATACAGCTCTTCCAGGAACTTGCACTATATACCAGCTAGCAGATTGTCTGTAGTTAGCATGTGTATGGCTTGAACACTTTCCAGGGTGCAGTGGGTGGAGACTGACTATGCCCTCTGCTGGTGAATGTCAGATAGTGGTGGGGGACAGCTGAGCTTTTCCAGCATTCCACCTGTCTGCCATTGCCTTATGTGATGCATACAGATCTGCATTGACTGCCCTGTAGGTTGCCCTTTCCCCAGCAGGACTGGGGTTGATGGTCCCCTCTACTGTCACTATTGCAGAGATGTAGAATGTGGATCTGTTGGTGGGAGATCCTGTCCCCGACCCTGAGCCACAGAGGGCAGGATGGGTGGTGCTACATAATCCACTTTTGAGTCCAAATACCCCCCTTCACTTATAACAGGTGACCATGGCACCCACACAGGATATGTGTTATTCTGGGTGAATCCACAAGAGCTAAACATGACTGAGAAATACAGATAGACACAGGTGTACCCTAGGGGTATCTGCAAGGACTACCTCTCACACACTGGCACTGATGGGAACCTACAGCATAGCCTACCTCAGCCAAGCCAGGTGCTGTGGACCTGGTGCTGGGTGCCGCACCTTACCCTCAGGGTGAGCACAGGACCCGCACAATGTCATGGTCTGTAGCTACTCTGTGTCAGTAACACACACGGTCAGTTCCCCCTACCAGGCCGAGGTGCTGTGGGGGTGCATACACCATCTTGTGATCAGCTGTAGACTGCTGATCTGCATGTGCAGTGCATCATGGGTACGGGTGGGTTTACCCTATCCTGGTGATCACAGCAGACAGTTTGTGTGGTGACCTGCAGTCTTTCTGTAGCCAGCCAGTGGTGTGTTAGTAGCTCTAGAGATACAGCCAACTAGTTGTTTCAATAACTGTAGAGGCAGAGGTTGTGGGTTTTATCCTACAGTGGTGTTATTTAATACAGCTGTCTGAGGCTTTTTCTTTTAATTTATATCAGTGCTGCCAGCAAAATGCACCCTCACAGTGCTGTAACCTTAAGGTGCCTTATAAGGCGCCCTATAAAGCGCCCTATAGGGCACATTAGAAGGCGCCTTGGCAGACAGGGCACTTTATAATGTGCCCTATGGAGTGCCTTATAGGGCGCCTTATGCAGCACCTTATGTTACGGCAATCTGAGGGTGTTTTTGCTGGCAGCACTGATTTCACTTAAAAAAGGAAATGCCTCAGACAGCACTGATTTAGATTAAAAGGAATTGCCTCAGACAGCCTTCTTACATAACACCACTGCAGGATCTAACCCATTATCTCTACCTCCGCAATTATTGCAGTAACCAGTGGGCTACATCTTTATAGCTTCTAACACTGCGCTGGCATGAACTTATGTTTAACGCGCATTAATGTGCCATGGCGCCCACTATCGCGCGATACAGATTCTTGCTACCTTGCCGCTGGAACGCCCATTCCTTATATGGCATTCTTCACATTTTCACTGCAACTAGCACCGGTAAGGTTAAGGGGTATGTTTACTAAACTGCTGTAATGTCATTTGCATTAGGTTCCGTGGTAAAGGTACAGATGCCCAAATAAAGGCATGGGCGGTGCATCGTTACAGCAAGCCGTATCAGCTAACGCATGTTACTAACTACCGTGCATTACAAGGCACCTCATAAGGCACATTGCAAGGCACCTTGTAAGGCACCTTACATGGCACCTTGCAAGGCGCCTTGTAAGGTGCCCTGTAAGGAGCCCTGTAAGGTGACTTGCAAGGTGCCTGGTAAGGAGCCCTGTAAGGTGCCTTGTAATTTGCCCTTTAAGGTTCCTTATAAGGTGCCTTGTAAGGTGCCTCATAAGGCACCCTATAGGGCTCCTTAGGCTAAGCACCATAGTAGGCATCCCTGAACAAGGCACTATAGAAGGCACCCTGGGCTATGAAACCATAGGTTAAGTTGGCCTAACAAGGTTACGGTGTCCTAGGTTAGTGTGCCCTAAGGGCTGCAAGGTGCTGCAAGATGACATGCATGACCTGTGAGGAACAGAGACAGATGTAGCCCCAACACTAGATAGAGCACTCAGGAAAGGCAATGAACAGGTGAGTGAAGGAGGGAGAGCTGAGAGTCACTGGACCCACCATATCTGCGGGCAGCCCATGTGGCTGCCAGTACTGATGACAAACATGGTGGGGGCAACTGTACCACAGCACAGGGTATTGGCAATGTAAAATACTGGAAAGACAGTTGGTGGCAGACAATGGGAATACGTGTCCCCCCAGTGGAGGCAGGGATGGCAGGATAGTTACAATGATGGGTGGACAGAGGAGTGGTGGTGCCATGCAGATCAGGCACAGGTGAGGCAAGCACGATGAGGCACAATGCAGGAAAGGGTAGCAGTGCAGAACATGGGGTGGCAGCCTGCACAGGCAGACAGGACTTTACACAGCTGACAGATGCAGAAAGACGGACCGAGGGAATGTTGGTAATTGTGGCGAGAGTATTATGGGCTGGCAGCACAGATCTGAAAAATATGACTGTAACAGGCATGCACACTATTTGAGTAAGACAGGCATAAGAGGAGGGAACAATGAGGAATGGAACCCATAAACACTGCCAAGAATGGCATTGTATTAACCAGTAGGTTATTCCTCCATGGTGTATGTCACAGCAATGGCTGGATACAGAAGGACTGCAGGTCACTGCATAAACTGTCTGCTCTGAGTGCCAGGATAGGGTAACCCCACTAGTACCCATGATGCAATGCACATGCTGAATATCTGTCTACAGCTGATCACCAAATGGGGTCTGCACCTCTCCGGTACCTCAGCTACCTCAACTGACAGTGTGTGATACTGGCACAGTGTAGCTACAGTGGTGCTAGAGATAGATCCTGCTGTACATCCCTGTCACTATCAGTGTGTGACAGGTGTTCCTTGCAGTGCAGCTGAGGGTAATTTGGTGTCCATCTGTATCCTGCAGTCACATGTGGTCCTCTGTGACCAGACACCACCCAGATTAGTGTGTACCCTGTGTTAGGGTCTGGCTGACATGGGCCCCTGCTATCAGGGCAGAGAGGATTCTAGACCTGCATGAGGTGTGTGTAGCAGTGCCTTTATAAGGTCAAAGTGGTATACACTACATATCCCAAAGGGCCCACATCACCCTTTTTGTAGGTAAGGGACAGCCCTGGTCTAGCAACCTCTATCCTGCTGGTATAAGACAGTCCTCCAGGGTTGGTGAGCCAGAGCCCTACCTGTGCCAGACCAGCAGCAATGTTGGGGTTAGGAAAACCCCAACTGCCGCACAACACTGTCTGCCTGTCGCCAGCAGACAGCACAGTCAGACTGCACCTTATAGGCATTCCAACCATGCACAGTCTAACTGCAGACAGTCCACTAGCCAGTCCATAGTGCATGCTCACAGAGGGACTATGTGTACCAAGCAGGCATCTCAGTGATTGGGGCCCCAGCACTGGGAACACAAAAGTATCAAAGGAAGCAAACAGTGTACAGCGCTATGTGGGAGCCTAGACATGCCATGGTCACTGCTCGGTTAGAGTGAGTGCCCTCCTAGCATGCCATGCTGTGGCCACCCTGTCCATGCAGGCGGTGGTTGGACACTACAGTGTCACAGCCATTGCCCTACACCCTTTGAAGATGCATCCTATCCAATCCGCCCTGTCCAGCCAGACTGACAACACCTTGCTCCTCATTATGCACCTATTCAGGCTAACGCTGGTAACAGTGGGACATTGTGGGCCCGGTGAGGTGTGCGCAGCCACAAAACAATGGATAGACATACACACACACACACTCCTATCGCAGCATTGTGCACAGATAGGGGTGGTTGGAAACCCTGCCCGCCACACTGGTCCTGATCACAGTGCTGACATTGCTAAACTGTGCAGGAGGAAGTAGTAGTGCCCTGGTGAGAACTGCAGCTCAATGCTGGGGCCAACAGCCTGACTCTCCAGGCATCTTTGGATTGTGGAGCCTGTGCGAGTGGGTGTTTCAACCCCTGTTCGCCGCTGCTTTGGGCTTTGCACATGTTGCTGTTGTATCTGCATTGCAGGGTAAAATATAGGGACATGCTCTGCAGGAACCACAGCTGTGGCTTGAAGCTGTGACCCTCTGCTTCTGGACACACTGGCTGGACACACTGTTGCCACAGATGCTTGGTAGTCCCTGGGGCTACCTGTAATTTTCCTCAGCCAGACCTTTTATGTTGCACTGCATACCACGTACTGGTACAGGGCATGGCCTAGGTCCACTGCAGGCAGGTGCCACTGCCCCCTCCAGCACGGGCACCCCCCTGCCATGCTGACATGGCCATATGATGTCAGTGCTGGTAGTGCACAGTCACTGGCCATCCACTGTGTGGGTAGGTGGTCGCCTAGGGAGCGGGGTCTGTGGCATGGAGCATACATGAGCATCCTCACCCCCCCCCATCACCGCCTACTAAAAGTCTGTTCCTTACGCTTGGGGGAGGGTTGGCTGGGGGGATGTCAGGTCAGTGTCCTGGAAACTCTTAGCTCGGATGGACCAGGTAGATGTAGGTGGATTATGTTTGGCCTTTGTCAGCTGCTGTCATGTTGATTTCCGGTTTCTATGTTCCTATGTGCCACCTAGGCGCCCACCTAGTCCACCCTGTGCCACATCTGCCCCCACTACATGTCCCACATGCAGCCCCCTATGCCCCACTTGCACCATCGCCATAGTGGCCTTTCATACTTGGGCACTATGCTGTTGCTGGAAATGTAGCACTACTATCACATTCTTGGGCTCCCTGTCTATGCTGTACATTGCTGACACTGAAATGGTTTCTCTCTCCTGTAAATGTGCATCTAACGGCAGGTTTTCTTTTGCAGTAGGATTGAGCCCTTCAGTTCAGCGCGTTAGTGTGCAGGGAGCCTCTCCCCGCCCACTCCACGCCCATTGACCCTTTCCCCCGCCTTTTCTCCACCCTCTGCGGTGTTTACCGTGGCCGGTGACGTTAACGATCGTTAAGTAATGTTAATGCGCGTTAACGTTACATACAGCGTGTTAACATTACCTAACGATCTTTAACGTTACATAACACATGGTCTGTAATGTTACCAAAGTTTAGTAAACATACCCCTTAGACGGTTTAATAAACATACCCCAATATCTAGGATCATATCAGGCACTTATTATAGTACATACACATACATCGCCCAAACCCACATGCATCGTTTCTTACAAAATTTGGAATTACAAATTTCTCAGCTGTACCTTTGGCACTTTTGATATGGGTGCCTTCTTCTGGCATATAATCATCTACCCGTCTTGTGGGTACACCTTTTTCTTATGTGAAAAAAAATGCTTTCCCAAAAATAGTCCATTAACATCTACCACACATTTGTTTTTCTATAAGGAAAATGTTAAAGGTTTCTTGTTAAAGTGCACTGTCCAAATGTACGTCTCCTAGAGTATATCACTTCATAAAGAAGGTTAATACATCTTAATAAATAAATAATAAAGGCATTGATCACTTAAAAGCAAAATTCAAATTGCCCACAAAGCATGCAAAATTGGCATATATCTTTTTTTTTTCTTTATAAATTTAAATTACATATCAGGAAACAAATAAGAAATACAATAATCAATATATCGCACACAAGAACAATATGAATTACAATACAATAGTCCTCATCAAGAAGGGGCTCAAAACAAGAGCAAAACAAAAACAGTCCCATCTCAGCCCAGATAAATTCCCTGAGCTTACCAGAACACATAAGCCAAGGAAAACAAAAGATAGAGCACACTTTATCACTTATCTTTAAAAAACTCAAATAGTTGTTCGACCTCCCCAAAAATATAACGCTTGCCTTGAAAAATTATGTCCAACAAAAACAAAAATAGAGTGAAAAATTATGAGCAAATCAGTGATAGTAAATTTTTGTCGGAAGGCAGCCCGGAGGATCAAACTAGCCTCTTGAAGCTGTAACTTCCATTTTAATCGGTTTTCAATAAACCCTATGGATAAATACTTAAGGGTTAATACTAAGGTAAAACCACCACAATAAGGTGTCACCTCATCCAAAATCCAAGCAATAATTAAAAATTCAGTATGATTTGAAATAAAGGAAGAACGTGGTACTTATCCAAACCGCTGCTCCCTTTCCACGGTTATGTCTTTTTCGGGGGAGACAGACAGCGACCACATAAATCCAAAGTCCTTATCCTAAAGGAACATCAGCAGCAGATATCAAAAGGACACAGTACTGCGATTCGGGCGGATACAAAATTTTCATGCCCTGTATCAACGCTCTGAAGAAACTGCCATGAAAGTGAACAACAGCGTCTCCTCCTCTCCGAGACGCCGACATATGCTCATTGATGATCCAAAGCCAGACAGGCAATTTAAATAGCCATGGTGGGCCAATAGCAATGAGTTGAACTAATGCATTACAAAACTGTTGTCCCAAAGTCCAAAGGTCAAAGATTTAAGGACCAAAAATGAAAAAGTGAAATGAAGAAACCAAAAATTAAAAAGCCCAAAATTTAAAGAATACTGACCCAGTCCAATTCCCTATTCAAACCCAAGGGTTCAACGGTATTCCAAGTGAAAATCCACTTTTGTTCGAGTCGCTGTAAAGAGTGCTCACGGTCCCCCCCTCGAGGGTGCACCGGGACCATATCCAACACTCTCCAAGTAAAATCAGTAAAATTGTGGCCAAAGTCCAGACAATGCTGCACCCTCGGGGCTGTGAGAACAGAATTCTTGAGTCTAGAAGCATGCTCTGTCAAACGAACCCTGACAGGGCGAACCGTGCGCCCAATGTATAACAGGTTGCAAGGGCACACCAGCACATATACCACAAAAGACATGGAACAAGTGGTGTGCCAGCGAGCCACATGGACAAAAGTAGAGTTCGGCACCTGCCAATCCTTCCCTATTATGGTTTGAGAGCAAAAGTTACAAGAACCACACATAAAATGTCCCAATTCCAAAGATGTATCCCAAAAACACCTATCCATAGGTAAAGGTGTGGGCCCCACATAGTCATAAATATTGGAACCCCTGGAATGCGCAACCCTCAAACGCCCACTAAAACAAGGGTGTAGTTGTAATACATGCCAATGTTTAAATAAAATCTTTTTTATAGACTCAGTATGTGACATATATGGAAGAACCACCACCAATCCTTCACTGGAAGCAGCAGTGGGTTGATCACTCACAGAGCCTGATGTAAAAGGAGGGAACAGCCAGTCCCTATGGATATATCTCGCTCTTAAAAAAGCTTGTTTAATGACCTTTTTAGGATATCCACGTTGAGCAAGGCGTATTGAGAGATCTTGAGCATGTCGAAGAAACTCCGGAAGATCAGAATATATCCGCCGAATCCTGAGAAATTGGCCAAACGGAAGACCCTTCTTCAAAGGCAAAGGATGAAAACTGGCAAAATTAAGTAACGTATTCCGTTGTACTGGTTTTCTGAATAGCGTGGAATAGCGTGAAAAATTATGTGACAGTTGCAGGGAAATTTCAAATGAAATAGAGCTCCAAGGGCCACCACACGTGGGCGAACCTCCAAAAAGGCTTTCCAACACTTTTGTGTGGCCCTTGAGACATCAGGAAAATTTTGAATACACTGACCACAAAATTTCTCAAGTTTCTTTTTGAAATATGCCCGGAAAATTCTCTGTTTATCTAACTCAGAAACTACAGTAATTAACAAAGTGGCCCGCGTGGCAATCTCATCTTGGGATGATTCTAAAAACTCAGAAATATTTAATGGGGAGGAAACCAACTGATCATTTTGTACCCCCACATCCCTATTAGAATCTTTATTTAAGTTCCCTACAGGAAGATAATAAATTTTTGACAAAGCAATTGAGTTAGCATCAGATAATATTAGCACTTCTTTCAAGTACTTTTGAAAAAGTATAGTTGGAGACAAATAATGGGTATGAGGAAAAATTAACAAGCGAAGATTCCTAGACCGCAAGGAGTTTTCCAATATTTCATCCTGACGATGTAATGAGGAAACATATATCTTTTAACCAAGGTTTTTCTACCAGTTCTCAAAGGCAAAGCACATGTGGACTTACACTTTGGAAACTACCAGGGATGTACAGTACACAATCAAGAAAAATTTGGTTCATTTTTATTGCTTTTCATAAGATTTGTTTTCCAATTTCAGATTGTTGTTTTGGTTAGATTCACATATTTTTTTTAACCTGGAATTTTTAGTGTACACTTAATTGATTTAACACACTGAAGAATTTAAGTGCACTAAACTGATTGTTGTTGTTAAGTGCAGTCGAATCAGTGTCAACTCCTGGCGACCCTCTGGATAGTTGACCTAAACTTTGTTCAGTCTTCAACCAAGTAGCTCATTGTTGATAGAGTGGTATACAATAACAGCAGCTAAACTGATTACTGCACATTAAATCAGTTTAGCACACTAAAGGCTGCTAATCTGTTAATGTACATTTTAGCATATGCAACAGAAAGCTGAGAATGCTAATGTGTGAGCATGCCAACTATCAGCTGCTAAAATACACGTTAAGTGGCCATTGAGAGCTGGGGCAGAGAGTGCATGTGGGGAGCACATTGCTGCTAGCATGAGAGGAATTGCCATGTGCTCAGTGGCAATGTGGCAGTTAACATGAGTGAGCATTATGAAACCTCTAGGGGTGTCATTAGGTACACTTGCATTAAGTGTGTCATACATTCTGGCATGTGATTATGCGTTAGCTTCTGGGAACTTGCTGGGCACACTCCCGATAGTGCATGACAATTGCACTTATGGTGCATTTGTTTTGCCTATAATCACATAGTAATTGCACACCTTTAGTAAAATGGCCCCTAAATTTTTCAAGGCACGCTAATGAATGCCCCTAGAAATGACTTTCCCTGGTAGAAAACGGTATACCAAAATCAGTTAAATATATAAATAAGCAAATAAATAATTAAATAAATATGAACTGTTGTGCACAATCCAAAGGCTTTTAAAGTTTCTTCAAGAAGTGCTAAGAAGGTCCATTTCTGTGAAAAACTCCAAAGTTATTTAAGCAAACTGCAAAACACTATGGGGGTCATTCTGAACCATGAATAGCGGGGATGAATGTCCCTGCTATTCGTGGCAGCTGCAGGCCCCCGACTAACCTCCCCACCAGTTGTGCAGGGAAGTTAGTTGAGGGCAGGGAAGAGGCAGCCCGGGGGCGGAGAGTGGGTGGGCAATGGGCGATCGCTGGCCCTGGACATACAGGGCCGATTCTAATGTCGGCCCTGTATGTCCAGGGCCGGCGAAATGGCCGGGGAAGTTATTCCACCTTGGGGTGGAATAACTTCCATGGGTGTTCCGTTTCGGTGGTTCTGGGGTGCGGAAAGGGCTTGGGGGGGGGGGGCAAAAGTTAAATCCCCACAGCCCGACCCTGGCCTTAAGAAGCTATTTCGGGGGTTGGGCTGCAGGAAATTAACTTTTTCGTCAGCAGCCAGCATCGCGGCATTTAAATGTTGCCATCGTACCATGGCTCCATATAAATGCCCTGACTGAGTTAGTCGGGCTTCGCTGTACGTGCAGACCAGGACTGAATCGCAATCCCGGCCTGCACGTACAGTGGTGTTTGCGATTCTGATCCTGCAGGACTAGACGTGCCTTGTGGGATCAGAATCGCGATCTCCTTTGTATGTCCAGGTCAGCCCAGACGAACAAAGGAGATTGACGTTGAGAATGGAATCAGGCCCTATTGTAATACTGAGCCTGCGGCAATGTTTTTAAAAATGATGGCAGCTATGAGTTTAAAAAATCCAGAAATTTAGTTGCAGTTGTCATTGAATCTCTGGATTTTGCAATCAGTGGCAGCAGCTATCCAGATAGCGGCAATTTTCAACCACTAGTCATGTGGAAGTACATACCATAGAGTGCGTCCAGGCGCCTGTGTGTCCGATCAGAACAGGACACACAGAGGCAGGCCTGATTCTGATCCTGTGGGGGCAAGACATGTTCTGTGGGATCAGAATCGGGTCTGGGCCTGTATATGCAGGCCGGGACCCGATTCCAATCGGTCTGCACGTACAGGCTCCTGCCTGGCTAACTCAGTCAGACTCCTAAATGGAGCTACGTGCCATGGCATCCCATTGCCATGGCACCTTGGCTACATTCAGGAGCTGTGATCCCCAGCCGCCAACCACATTCTTCTTTCTGCGCAGCCCGACCACTGATCTGGCCTTCCATGGCCACAGTCGGGCTGCAGGGAATCCCCTCACCTTTTCGTTGCTGCCTAGGCCTGCTGTCCCCCGACATCCAGGGGGATTTATTCCACCTCCGAGGTAGAATAAGTCCCCCGTCCAGTTTGCCGATCCTGGACGTACAGGGTCCACCTCAGAATCGGCCCTGTACATCCACGGTTGCAGACCACCCATGCCCCACCCTTGCTCTGCCCCCACAATGCCCCCTCCTGCCCCGACACAGTCTTCCCGTACAAACTCCTTGTTCGTACAGGGAGGCTTCTGCTGGGAATTGAGGGGGGGTGAATAGCGGGGATGGATGTCCCAACAGAGCATCCATCCCCACTATTCGCGGGACAGAATAGACCCCATAGCCAATTCACATACACTTAAGACAACTTATTTTTTTATCTTACATTATGTAGATACTTATCCGCATAGTGATGCTGCAGATCGCCACTATCTGGAAAAGTGTCAGCACCTCCCCAGCTCCATCCATAGAGTGCCACAACAGTCAGAAGAAAAATTCAGCAGGATAAGTCCTTTTGAATATCAACCCCTTTATTCTTGCACTAAAAACATTTATATGGCCAACTTGTTTTTTCAACTCCACCATCTGACAGCAGCTGTTGTTTCAGCATCAATCTTTTCATACTCTGTATAAGAAAAGCAATTAACATTTGAACAAACCATACAACGGAAACACTTTCCTTATTACTACAGAAATGTAAAACCTCCGTGAAATCTCTGACAGGTGGAGTATGCTTAAATTCTGAAAACAAGGGTTTCGGTTTAAGAGATAATACAATAGCTTGTTTAATTGCGTGTATGTAGTTCATACTGCATGAGCTCTCATTATATTCTGGGACTATTACATGTGTTTAAATCAGGACGGGAAGGGGAAGGATGAGATTGCTGAGTGCAGCTGCAGAAGATCTAAGGAGCCTTTGTGGAATTTCAGAAGCTGTCAACTAGTAATAATATAAACGTTAAAATTTTTGAATAGTATATAATTATTACATTTATTTTCAGATATTGAGGATCAAATGTAATAAAGCAGATCCTTTCTAGGAACCAAATAAAAATCACTTCAAAAGTATTAATTCAGTGTCCTATAGTTTCAAAAAGAAAAATGATGCTTGTCTATATCTTAACAAGCTGCAGCACAGAGTTCCCATTAGATAGTTTAGTTTATTAAATTTGCTTGACCACCTTTTGAACTACACCATCAAAGCGGTTTACAGAAAGAAAACTAACAAAGATAAAATATAAACATTAGGGGGCTTGTTTACAAAGCCGCAGTAGCTGTTTCCGATCGTTATTGGAGCCGCGACCCCATTGATTTCACGATTTGAAAACGCTACCGCGGCTTTGTAAACAAGCCCCTAGGTGTGGGCATTTGTTTGAAACAAAATGGGAAATGTCAGATATTTCCCATTTCTTTTCATGTCGTTTTTGAATGAAAACGAAAGAGGAAACGCTTAAATTTCATCACTTCCTGTTAATAGTGCCCACTATTGACAAATAGTGTGCACCATGGTTCACTATTGCACACTATTTGATCATAGCATGCATCATTGCTCAACAATGTGCAGTATTAATGAAAGATGCAAAGAAAAAGTGAGAAAACGATACAAAATGATAATTTTCATATATTAAATTTGGAACTAAATGCAATGAAATTGTTTTGCTTGCACACCCCTAGTAAGCATAGGCATAAAACTCATAACAACAGAAAAAAACAGAAAGAAAAAATGGAGGTAAAGTTGGCCGACTACATTCAGCCCAAAGCTGACAAACCTCAGGTCACATTTGAATCTGGAATATGAATGTTCAGTTCTAGGCTCATAGGGCAAAATGTTCCAAAGTACAAGGCTGAGAAAACTGAAAGAGGTGTGCCTGGTGGCTTCAAAATAAATCCGAGAAGGAAGCAGAATGACAAGGAAATTCATCTGAGATAGCTAAGTATGGGGGTAGGAACGGATGAGCGGATGAGCAGAAAGATATCTTGCAATGCCTGGATGCATTGTGTGACGGGCTAAAATTAGAATCTTAAACCTGAGCTGGAAGGCAATCAGGAACCACTGAAGCTCCACCAAGAATGGGTAACATGGCCAGATTTCTTAGAATCTAAAAATAGTTTGGCAGCTGTGTTTTGGACAAACTGTAATCATTTCAGTGAAGGAATTTGCAGCTGAAAATGAAGTGCTTTATAATAGTCAGTACTAAGGGATTAATTTTATAAGGAGGCACCTACGTTTAGGCACTAACAGTGAATTTAAATATATGTATTTTAGTCATTTACATGTATAAGTGGCCACATATGCATGTAAATTAGCTCATAAAGTACCAAACATAAAATGCATAAAAGCATGTTCATTAATTTCATGGGATGTACTGTAGTTTCAGTGTGATCATGCACAGGGGCAAGAGAGTTAGGGAAATTAAAAAGTCACAGGATAGGAGACAGTGTACTATTATGGATTAGGCTAAATGGCAATTTTCTCAACGGAGAAAGGTGAATAGCATAGTACCCCAGGGATCTGTGCTGGGCCCGCTGCATTTATAAATGACCTGGAAATGGGAATAATGAGTGAGGTGGTCAAATTTGCAGATGACACAAAATTATTCAAAGTGGTTAAAACACAAGAGGATTATGAAAAATTGCAAGAGGACCTTGAAAAATTGGGAGCCTGGGTGTCCAAATGGCAGATGAAATTTAATGTAGACAAGTGCAAAGTTATGCACATGGAACCCAATTCCAGAAAATGTACTCCTGGCCTGTGGGCACGTCGAAGTGAAGACAGGGCCGATCAAAATCTGATTCGGTAACCACGGGTATGGACATGCTCGTGATTCCAGAATCGGGGACTAGGATGTTGCAGGCGCGGCATGCAAAACTAGTATGGAGCAACATGGGCCCTCGCTGACAGTACAGCACCTAGGTATACACAGCTGGGTTTAAAAAGATTTTTGATGAGTTCCTGGAGGACCGGGGAAAGCCACTACTTTCCCTTGGACAAGCAACATGGAATCTGTGTACCTTTTGGGAACCTGACAGGTACTTGTGACCTGGATTGGCCACTGTTGGAAAAAGGATACTGGGTTTGATGGACCCTTGGTCTCATCCAGTAGCATATCATATGTTCTTACATTCTTATGTTCTTATGCATTGTGCTACAATGTTAGTGTTCCCCTATCTGGTTACTGGGCCCTTATCTAGTGATATTCAGTGCTATGCTGCCGCATGGCATTTTCTGTGAATAGTTTGATTTTGCCTGGCCATTTGCTTGCCGCTTAGTGGCATTTATGCGGCACTGTCGCCCGACATCTATCCGGCCATAATCAAACATGATCTGTTTTTTTGTTGGAAGATTCAAGCAAATTGTTACAGATTTCTTTTATCTTGTTTTCTGGCTGCTGGGCAGCTTACTGAATATCAGGCTCATTCTTATTTAAAAAAGTCAGGGGTGGTGGTGACACTGGAGAAGTTAGTCACTTAAATATTGATCTCTGCAACAGCCTACAAGGTACAGTATTATTTTAGTTTCTCAGCTCTCCAGCATTTGAAAAAGTGAAATTGCTTCAAGTCTTGGATCAAAGAAAAGATCATGAACATGAAGAACTTAACATATATAGTAATGAGGCTCTCTCCACCCACCAGGTGCACCCCTGCTGAAGGTGATAGGACTCCTATATCTTCAGGCTTCTGGAGGTCTCTTCTGCTAAGTGCTCCATGCTATGGAATTAGGGGTTTTGGGAACGAGACCAATCAATGCTGGGAGGCTATTGATCAAAGGATTTAATTGCCCCAATGCCCCTGTGATATACCCCTCAGGTAAATGCAACATGCCCCACTTGGGGTCTCTTGGAAATACCAGTAATTACCACTGTAGACAAATTTATCAACAAAGTGAAAGTTATATGTATCATTATATTGCACAAATTTAACAGTAATGCTATACTAAAAGATCACTCAGGACTCATGGAGCGTAATCTTATAACAGGGCATCTAGGATAAGAGGATAAGCAGGCACCTACTTTAGGCATTTTTTATAAAGACACACATGTACCTTTATAAAGTACAAGAAGGATAGTTTTTGAATCATCCATATCCCTCAGCAGAGCATCAAAGAGCAAAATCAACAGTATTGATACTATACTTCTCTCTAAACCAATACTGACAGCCCACCCAGGTTCTACACACCTAATATGGCTCAGAAGGGGTTCTTGGGGTTTCAGTCCCCTTCTGTTCCCTCCCCCCTTCCTGAGAGAAAATCCCCAGAAAAGTTCCCAAGATCCTCACTCTATGCAAATGTATGTGAATTGAGTACTCATCCAGACTTCCTTCTTTCCGCTTTGCTGATCTCTCCTCAATAGCAAACCACTCAGGGATTTATCGCAACCACTACTCAGATGGTTCAGACGAAGTCCTGGTCTGGCCCTACCTGTCACCACCCACGTTGTTGTCTCTGTCCAACGCCAACCACCCACCAGCAGGGAGCTGGGTAAACCTATACTCAGGTGGTTAACAAAAAGAAAAAATGGAGGATGGGTTGTCATAGAACCTCTGATTAATGAAACACTAATTATTGCAGTGGTTGATTTTCCTATGTCTTCCACCTGAATGAACAGTTTCTCAAAGAAACATGTTTGCCTTTTTTGCCAAATGGTTAACCATCAGATTTGGATGTAAGGAACAACCACTAGTTCTATACCATGCGTTGCCAAACAGACTGCAAATAATATCTGTATAAAAATTGAACCCAGAAAAAGTGAAAATATCTTAAGAAATATGGACCCAATATTCAAAAGGCATTTACAAACTTGTAAAATGTGTAAATACTACTGAACAGGATATTCAATGATACTAACCTGGTTAGTGCCGTTGAATATCCCTGATTATCTCTCCTATATGCCCCAATGCTAACCACTTAGCTTCTGGGTGTGTCATGGGCAATCCAGGGAAGAGCAGAGATGGTGACAGTCGCTAACCGGGTAGTGCCAATTTTATACCGCTACTCGGTTTGTGATCTGCGGGTAAAACTAGGTGAAGGAAAAGCTGGCCTAGTTTTATCCTCAGGAGCTAATCGGGTAGCAGTGCAATATCGCTGCTATCTAGCTAGTTTCTGCGGCTCCGGGGTATGTGCGGTGATCCTGGATATTCAATGCCGGGGTTGCATATGACCCCAGCATTAAATATCCGGGATTAGAGGTTGGTGGAGACGGCTATGCGCAGTAGTGGCACATAGCCAGCTCAGTTCAATATCGGGCCCTATGTATTTTTCTTGGACTATTCTTAATGCAAGCAGAAAAAAAACCTGTCATTAATTCACCAAATCCATTGTACCTTATAAATACATTTCATATTGAATTCTTAGATGTTAAATGCTCATATATTACTAACTGCAAAAGTTAATAATTATTAGTCCGGTAATCAACCACCTTACACAGTGCTAAGTTTCAAACTATAAGCCTTGTAGTTCTGCATCAAGGTATATACTCATCTGGCTCATAATGAAATGGTCCATAGCAAAGCATCCAAAATTTGCAGTGTTTTAATCTGCAGATAAATACTATTCCTCTCATTCAAGTCATTATATAACATGGCGACTACAAAAACAGGCAAACGGCTCTCAAAGTATATTCAAAGCCCCCATAAAACAATTAGCAAAACATGCACATTTAGAAACATCCAATGTGCGTAGAAGATTGATGTGCAATATTCATAAAATCAATTGCTGACCTTTAACCCCTCCCTTCATGAACATATCCATTTTCATTCTAATCTACGTATCTCATTTCTTAAGCGATAATTCAGATATATACCAAGGGGCATAGTGGCTACATGCTAATGTTAATAACTTAGTCTTAGGGGTATGTTTACTAAACCGTCTTAATGTTACCGGTGCTAGTTGCAGCATTAATGTGAAGAATGCCATATATGGTAGTGGGCATTCCGGCGGCAAGGTAGCAAGAATCTGTATCACGCGATAGTGGGCACCATGGCACGTTAACGCGCGTTAACCCTAAAGTCCATGCCAGCGGAGTGCTAGAAGCTATAAGATGTAGCCCACTGGTTACTGCAATGACTGTGGAGGCAGAGGTCATGGGTTTGATCCCACAGTGGTGTTATATAAGAACCCGGTCTGAGGCAGTTCCTTTTTTTAATTTAAATCAGTGCTGTCCGAGGCATTTTCTTTTTTAATCTAAATCAGTGCTGCCAGCAAAAACACCCTCACAGTGCCGTAACCTAAGGTTCCGCACAAGGCGCCCTATAAGGCACTCCACTGGGCACATTATAAAGTGCCCTGTCCGCCAAGGCACCTTATAATGTGCCCTATAGGGCACCCTAAGAGGCGCCTTAGGCTACGGCACTGTGAGGGTGTTTCTGCTGGCAGCAGTGATTTAAATTAAAAGGAAAAGCCTCACACAGTCTTCTTAAACAACACCACTGTGGAATCAAATCCATGACCTCTGCATTTGTAGTCATTGACATACCCAGTGGGCTGCATCTCTATAACGTCCAACACATGGCTGGCTGGCTACAGAAAGACTGCAGGTCACCACACAACCTGTCTGCTGTGGTTAGCAGGATAGGGTAAACCTACCCGTACCCGTGATGCACTGCACATGCAGATCAGCAGCCTACATTTGATCACAAGATGGGGTATGTGCCTCTAAAGCACCCCGGCCTGGTAGGGGGAACTGACCGTGTGTGTTACTGGCACAGAGTAGCTACAGACCGTGACATTGTGCGGTTCCTGTGATCACCCTGAGGGTGAGGTGGGGCGCCCAGCACCAGGTCTGCAGAACCTGGCTTAGCTGAGTTAGGCTGTGCTACACGTCCCCTTTAGTGCCAGTGTGTGATAGGTAGCCTTTGTAGACACACCTAGGAAACAACTGTGTCCATCTGTATTTCCCAGTCATGTTTAGTCCTTGTGGACTATGATGCACCCAGGATAGTGCATTTCCTGTGTGGTTGCCATGGTCACATGTTATAAGAGAAGGGTGGTGCTGGGACCCACATGTGGATTATGTAGCACCACCCAACCTGCTCTCAGTGGGTCAGGGTGGGGAACAGGATTTCCCACCAACAGAACCACATTCTACATCTCTGCAATGGTGGTAGTAGAAAGGACCATCAACCCCAATCCTGCTGGGGAATAGGTACCCCTAAGGGGAGTCAATGCAGATCTGTACACATCACACAGGGCACTGGCAGAGGGGCACTAGGCCTGGAAAAACACAGCTGCCCCCCACCACTATCTGACAATCATCAGCAGAAGGCACAGTCAGCCTCCACCCAGCCATATGCATGCTAACTGCAGACAGTCTTCTAACATGTTGCTGGAGTAACAGTGTGCACCAACAAATGGGAAGGGAAGACAAACACCAAGCAGATAGGTCAGTGATTAGGCCCCAGAAAAGCAAATTCACAGATATCACTTGAGAGAAACACTGTATAGCACTATGTGGGGACCTAGACATGCCATGGTCACTGCTCAGTCAGGGTGAGAGTGCACCCCACCCAGCCCCCCAGCATGACATGCTGTGGCCGCCCTGTCCGTGCAGGTGGTGGTCGGGCACTACAATGTCCCAGCCATTGCCCTATGCCCTATGCAGATGCATCCTTTCCAAGCCGCCCTGTCCGGGCCATACCCACAGTACCTTGCTCCTCATTATGCACATTGGCAGGCTAACTCTGGAAACAGTGCAAGCATTGTGGGCTCAGTAAGGTGTAGTCAGCCACAAAACACTGGATAGACATACACACACTCCCACACCTATTTCAGCATTGTGCAAAGAGAGAGGTGGTTGGCAGCCCTGGCCGCCACACCAGTCCTGGGCACAGTGCAGGCATTGCTATGGTACTCAATACTGCTAGGGTCACTCCCCGGGGTGGTAAACACTGTCAGAAACAAACACTGAAACACACTCCAGAGATATCAGAAAGGTTGCTATGATGAATCTCTGTCAACAAATTGTGTTTAACTTAGGATTTGTTATCTGACATTAATCATAGCAACCTTTTAATATATGTGGAACGTGTTTCCAAGTTTAAGACGAGATTGCTAAGGTATGAAGGTGCTAGTATTGGTAGATGCTGCTCTGCGCAGGGCCCAACAGCCTGACTCTCCAAGAGCCGTTGGATAGTGGAGCCTGTGGGTGTGGGTGTTTGTGCCCCTGTTGGCCTCTGCTCTAGGACAGAGGTTCCAAATTCTGGTCCTGGTGGGCCAAACATGGTTCAGGTTTTCATGCTGCCGCTAATGAATATGCTTGAGATACATTTGCATACAATGGAGGCAGTGCATGCAAATGCATCTCAAGCATATTTCTTAGGGACAGCATGAAACCGGAATGGTGTTTGTCCCTTCAGGACTGCAGTTGGGAACCTCTGCTCTTGGGACTGCACATGTCTATGGTGTATGTGCTCTGCAGGGTAAAATATAGGCGTTTGTGGCGTGTTTATTTTATCTGCAATAAAGGTTCCTTCTTTATTACCATGTTTAGTACTGGGAAAAATATAGGGACATAGTCTGCAGGAGCCACAGCTGGGACTTGAACCTGTGACTTTCTGCCCCTGAACACACTGGCTGTGTGTACTGCACCAAACAGTGGCAGGTCATTCCCTGGGGATACCATTACTGTTCGTTTTGCATTGCACGGCACCCACCTAAACAGGGCTTGGCCTTGGTCTGCTGTTGTCAGATGCCACTGCCCCCTCCACCACCAGCACCCCTCCGCCACCATGCTGACATGCCCTTATGCCAGTGGTGCTGGTGGTGTACAGTCCCAGGCCATCCAGTGTGCTGGCAGGCGGCTGCCTATGATACGTGATATGGGGTAGGGGTGCTGACATGGACATCAGCACTTCCCCCTGGCACCACCTGCTAATGTTCTGTGCCCTTGGGGGTACCTGTTGGGTACTGTCCCCTGGGACACTGTGGGACACTCACTCATGGCCATGTTGGACCCTGGTCAGTTGCTGTCTTGCTGCTTTTCAGTCTCTGCATTCCTATGTGCCAGGTAGGCATCTGCCTAGTCCACACTGTGCCCCAGCTGGCCCACTGCATGTGCCGCCTGCAGCCCCCTGTACCCCATTTACACCAACACCATAGTGCCCTTTCCTACGTGGCCATTCTGCTGTTGCTGCACACGTGAAAGCCACATAAGCAAGCTGCCTAATATGCACCACAGCAAACCCTCATCATCACTATCAATGTTGGAACATTCACTTTGTAGGGGGAATCATAATTGACCCTTCCAAAAGTGACATCTTCCTTTTTATTCTTAATGGGTAGTGTTGATTACCATTTATTTATTTATAGTCTTTTCTATACCGCGCTATTCAGCATCAGCGCGGTTTACAATAAACAATGAAATCACACATTTCCAATAGTACTTTGTGTTTACAGATGAACAGGACATTTAACTTGGCTAACAGGGGAACTATATACAATTCACAACATATATGACAACATTTATCCTTGTTTTTTCTATTGGCTAGCTCAGTCTTTTGTATTTCTATTTTGGTTCTGGTCATTATCTCTCTGGTTTTTGCATGTTCTGTTACTGCACATGTAACACTACTATCACTTATATGGGTCTCCCTACCTTTGCTCTACATTTCTGACTGAACTGGTTTCTCTCTCCTGCAAATGTGCCTCTAACGGAAGGTTTTCAATGGCGTTAATTTTCAGACCTTGATTTCAGAGCGTTAGTGTGCCTGGGGCCTCTCCCTCCCCACTCTCCGCCCCATTAACCCCTTATCTCCGCCCTCTGGTGAGCCTTACTCCACCCTCTGTGCACCATAACGCCACCGGAAACGTTATCACGTGATACGTGACGTTATCACACGGTAATGCGTCATTATCACGCGATAACATCACTTATCGCACGATAACATGACCGCTGCAATGTTAGCGCTGTTTAGTAAACATACCCCTTAGAGGTATGTTTACTAAACCATGGTAAGGGCAGTGTTAAGGTGCCTGAAGCCATATAAAGCAATGGGTGGGTAGGGGCGTGCCGGCATTAGGGTGCCTTGGACCATTTAACGTGAGCTAATAGAACCAAGGGGTATGTTTACTAAACTGCATTAATATCATTCGCGTTAGGTTCCGTGGTAAAGGTACAGATGCCCATATAAAGGCGTGGCGGTGCATCATTACTGCAAGCCATATCAGCTAACGCATGTTAAAAACTAATGCATGCTACAAGGCGCTTCATAAGGCACCTTACAAGGCACATTACAATTACACATTACATAGGTAGTAAGGTGCCTTATAAGGTGCTTTGTTAGGTGCCCTATAACTTTTTGGTGGTGTTGAGAATCTAGGAGGAATGTGACACATTCTATCTACCCTTTTGATGTCTAGAACATCTGTACCTTGCCCACTCACAATCTTAAATGACAGAGGTGTAAGGCAGGAGTCTCCAAATCCAGCCCTGGAGGGCCACAAACCAGTCAGGTTGGCAGGCTATCTCTAATGCATATATATCTCATGCATATCATTAGGGATATCCCGAAAACCTGCAGGGTTGCAGACCTCCAGGACCAGAATTGAGTAGCTCTGGGCTAGCTCTTGAAAACCCCCACTGCCTTATACCACTGTATGTTAATCACCAGCAGAGTCAGACTGCACTATATAGGCATTCCAACTATACACAATCTAACTGCAGCGAGTCCACTAGCCCATCAATAGTGCATGCTTGCAGAGAAACTATATGCACAAAACATACATTTCAGTGATCGGGGCCCCAACACTGAGAACACAACAGGATCATTGGAGATAAATAATGTAGAGTGCTATGTGGGAACCTAGACATGCCATGGTCACTGCTCGGTCAGAGTGAGTGCCCTCCCAGCATGCCATGCTGTGGCCACCCTGTCCATGCAGGCGGTGGTCGGGCACTACAGTGTCCCAGCCATTGCCCCACACCCTGTGAAGATGCATCCTGGCCAATCCGCCGTGTCTGGGCCAGACTCACAACACCTTGCTCCTCATTATGCACATATTCAGGCTAACGCTGGTAACAGTGGGACATCGTGGGCCCGGTGAGGTGTGGGCAGCCACAAAACAATGGATAGACATACACACACACAATCCCATTGCAGCATTGTGCAAAGATAGGGGTGGTTGGCAACCCTGCCCGCCCCACTGGTCCTGATCACAATGCCAACATTGCTAAACTGTGCAGGAAGTAGTAGTAGTTCCCTGGTGATAAGTGCAGCTCAATGCTGGGGTCAACAGCCTGACTCCCCATGCATCTTTGGATAGTGGAGCCTGTGTGAATGGGTGTTTGTACTCCTGTTCGCTGGCTGCTTTGGGCTTTGCACATGTTGCTGTTGTATCTGCATTGTAGGGTATAACATAGGGACATGCTCTGCAGGAACCACAGCTGGGGCTTGAACCTGTGACCCTCTGCTTCTGGACACTGGCTAGGTGTACTGCACCACACATGCTTGGTGGTCCCTGGGGCTACCTGTACTTTTCTTCAGCCAGATTTTTTATGTTGCACTGCACACCATGAACTGGTATAGGACATGGCCTACTGCTCCCTCCAGCATGGGCACCCCCCCTGCCATGCTGACATGGCCATATGCTGTCGATGCTGGTAGTGCGCAGTCCCAGGCCATCCACTGTGTGGGTAGGTGGTCGCCTAGGGAGCAGGGTATGGGGCATGGGGCATACATGTGCATCCTCACATCCCCCCCCCATCACTGCCTACCAATAGTTTGTTCCTTCCACTTGGGGGAGGGTTGGCTTGGGGAATATCAGGTCAGTGCCCTGGCAACTGTTAGCTCGTGTGGACCAGGTAGATGTAGGTGGATTGTGTTTGGCCTTTGTCAGCTGCTGTCATGCTGATTTCCGATTTCTATGTTCCTATGTGCCACATAGGCACCCGCCTAGTCCACCCTGTTCCTCTGCTGCCCCGCTACATGTCCCGCCTGCAGCCCCCTATGCCCCACTTGCACCAGTGCCATAGTGGCCTTTCATACTTGGGCACTATTCTGGTGCTGGAAATGGAGCACGACTATCACGTTTCTTGGGCTCCTTGTCTATGCTGTACATTGCTGACACTGAAATGGTTTCTCCTGCAAATGTGCATCTAAGGGCAGGTTTTCATTCGCGGTAGGATTCAGCCCTTCAGTTAAGCACATTAGTGTGCAGGGAGCCTCTCCCCGCCCACTCCCCGACCATTTACCCCTTCCCCCGCCCTCTCTCCAACACCTGTTGTGTTTACTGCGGCTGGGGACATTAACGATAGTTAAGTAACGTTAACGCGCGTTAATGTTACATACCGCGTGTTAACGTTACCTAACGAGCGTTAATGTTACATAACACATGGTCTGTAATGTTACCGCAGTTTAGTAAGCATGCCCCCAAGTGTAGTAAGGTGACAAGATGTTCTAAGGAGAAACAAGGCATCCTAATATGTGATAAGGTGCCCTAACATGAGATATTGTTTATGGCACAATTTGAATGAGAGGTTCTGTATCCCTCTGATTGGTTCTCACAGATTACTCACTAGATTTGATATTTGGATGATATTTTTTTCCTTTGGTCCGGCACGGAAAATCAATTGCAATTATTTTTTGAGTGGATCAATACTCTGGATAATAATATACAAGTTGTACCAAAATACAACATGTTTTCTATAGAATTTCTGGATATTTTAATATATTAAGATGGACCCACTTTGCAATCTACGCTATACCGGAAACCAGTTCAGAACGCCTGTGTTTTACTTTAGAACAGTTTAAACTTCATGCTAGGGATTTAAAATGTCGATTAAGGGGTATGTTTACTAAGCAGTCTTATGGGCATGTTTACTAAACTGCGGTAACGGTACATAATGCGCGTAATGTAACGGTAACGATCGTTAAGTAACTCTAACGTGCGTTATGATGCGTTAATGATCGTTAACGTAACTTAACGATCATAAAGTTCCGCGGCTCGGTAAAACTCCGCAGAAGGTGGAGAGAGGGCGGAGAGAAGGGGTCAATGGGCGGAGAGTGGGCGTGGAGAGGCTCCAGGCACACAAACGCGCTGAACTCAAGGGCTGAATCCTACCGCGAATGAAAACCTGCCGTTAGATGCACATTTGCAGGGGAGAGAAACCATTTCAGTGTCAGCAATGTACAGCATAGGCAGGGAAACCCACAAAACGTGATAAGTGTGATACATGTGCACGGAACAAAAGGGCAAATAAGCAGTGAAAATGACCATAAGCAACGAGGAAAATAACATAACCAAGCTAGCCAATAGTGATATCAATGGTAAACAGCCAAAAATACCACTGAGAAAGCCTCAGAAAAAGATATTAGCTGTGGAAGGGTGTATGCTCTGTCCCCATAGGTGAATGATGCCACAGTGAAATAGCGCAGATCAGGGCTTCCCCTTGTTACTGAACAGGTTCCCCATGGCATGCACATGTTCTGCAACAGCAGAGTGGGCATGTCAGAATGGGCAACTGGGCAGATGCTGGAAAAGGGGATACAGAGGGCTGCAGGCGGCACATGCTGTGGTGCAGCTGGGCCACAGTGGGGACTAGGGTGATGCTCAGTTTGCCCCATAGGAATGCATAAACAGTAGAGCAATACTGCAACTGTTGAGGGCCCAACATGGTCATGAGTGTCCCCCCCCCGCAGTGTCACAGGGGACAGTACCCAGCAGCCACCCCTAAAGGCACAGAACAGTGGCAGGCGGTGCTGGGGGGAAGTGTGGGCGTCCATCCAGGCACCCCTACCCCACCACCCATACCATAGGCAGTTGCCTACATGCACACTGGATGGTCCGAGACTGCCCACCACCAGCACCACCAGCAGAAGGGCATGGCAGCATGGTGGAGGAGGGGTACCGGTGGCGGGGGGGCAGTGACATCTGACCATAGCAGGCCACGGCCCAGACCCATGTAGCTGGGTGCCGTGCACTGCAACAGACAGGCTCAGTAGGACAAACAGTCATGGTACCTCCAGGGAATGATCTGCCCCTGTGGCATCAGTGTGGCGCAGTAAGCACAGCCAGTGCGCGCAGGAGCTGAAGGTCACAGGTTCAATCCCAAGCTGTGGTCCCTGCCAACTCTGTTCTCATACTTTTTACCAGTGATAAACCGCAGTAAGAAATATGGAACCTTGTATTGCTGATAGAATAAACATGCTTGGAACACCTACATTTTATCGCACAGAGCACAGACACCACAAACAGGCACATTACTGAGAGCAGAGTCTGCCAAATGCAGCCCAGGAGGGCTACAAAGCATGCAGGTGTCATGCTGTTACCAATAGAAGGACATGTTAGCATGGTGGCGGAGGGCGTACAGATGGTGGAGGGGGCAGTGGCACCTGGCTGCAGCAGACCATGGACTAGCCCGGTCCAGGTGGGTGCCTTGCACTGCAACAGACAGGCTCAATATGACAAACGGTCATGGTACCTCCAGGGAATGATTTGTCCCTGTGGCGCAGTAAGCACAGCCAGTGCGCTCAGGAGCGGAGGGTCACAGGTTCAATCCCAAGCTGTGGTCCCTGCCAACTCTGTCCCCATACCTTTTACCAGTAATAAACCGTGGTAAGAAAGCTGGAACCTTGTATTGCTGATAGAATAAACATGCTTGGAACACCTGCATTTTACCTTACAGAGCACAGACACCACAAACAGGCGCATTAACGAGAGCAGAGTCTCCCAAAGGCAGTCATGGAGGTCCAAACAACATTCAGGTTCCATGCTGTCTGCAATAAAGATGCCTGTGTTGTATGTCAATGCGCCGCCCCCATGGTATGCAGATGTATCTCATGCATATTCATCAGGAACAGCATGAAAACCCGAACATGGTGCGGCCCACCAGGCCCAGAGTTGGGAACCCCTGCCCAAGAGCATTGATCCACAGGGTCAGAAACACACGCACCCACAGGCCCCATTAGCCACTGCGTCCTGGATAGGCAGGATGTTGGGCCCTGTGTGCATCCCCCAATACTAGCACATGCATACCCTAGCAATGACACCCAAAACCAGGGAATACGGTACACAGATAGCAAAAGGTTGCTATGATAACTGGCACATAGCAATCCCTAATGTTAGCACAAGCGGCCCAGTGTGCTGTACCATACCAACCTCTGTGATGTCTGTGGAGTGTGTGTCACATCTGGAACCTGACAGTGTCCACCACCTTGGAAAGAGACCCCAACAGTACAGCATACCATAGCCATGCCTGCACTGTGCCCAGGACTAGTGCGGTGTCCTGGGCTACCAAAAGCCTATATTGGTGCACTATACTGGCATAGGTGTGGGGGTGTGCGTCAATCTATCCAGTGTGTTGCGTTTGCCAACACCCTCTGCAGCACACACAGCTAGCACTGTTGCTAGTATTGGCCTGCCAATGTGCATAATGAGGAGCAAGGTACTCTGGGTATAGCCGGAGAGGGCGGCCTGGGCAGGATGCACCTGCACAGGGCCCAGGGCAATGGCTGGGACATTGTAGGGCTTGCCCACCACCTACACGGACAGGGTGGCCACGGCATGTTCTGCTGTGTGGTCATGCTCACCCTGACTGTGCAGTGACCACGGCATGGCTGGGTTCCCCCGTAGTGCTACATAGTACCTTTCTGAAGTGAGATATATGGTCTGTGTCTTATGGAGCCCTATCATTGACCCATCTGCTTGGTGGGTGTATGCACATCCCAGGTGTGGGTACACACGTCACCTCCAGGAACATGCACTATGGACTAGTAAGCAGGCTGTCTGCAGTTTGTATGTGTGTGGCTGGAACACCTTGCAGGGCGCAATGGCTGGTGACTCACTTTGCTTGCTGCTGGAGGATGTCAGATAGTGGTGTGGGGCAGCTGTGCGGTACCAGGTCTACTGTCTGTCTGTCACTGCCCAATGTATTGAGGCGTACAGATCTGCATAGACTGCCCTGGTGGGATGTCCATTCCCCGGCAGGACTGGGGTGAATGGTACTCTCTACTATCACCAGTGTAGGGGGGGGGTAAAATGTTGACCCGTTATTTGGAAACCATGTTTCCCACCGTGAGCCACAGAAGGTGGGTTGGGTGTTGGTACGTAAACCGCCTATGGGCCCAAACCCCCCCCGCCCCCTGGACCAGAAATCATGTGACCATGGCACCCACACAGTGTATGAACTATTCAGGGTGCATCATAGTCCACACGGGCAAGACGTGATGTACAGATGGACACAGGCAAATGCTAAGGGTATATGCAGGGGCCACCTATCACACAAAGGCACCGATGGGGATCTGTAGCATAGCCCATTACAGAAATGCTAGGTGCAGCGGAAATGGTGCTGGGCACCCCACCTCACCCTCAGGGTGAACACAGGACCCGTCCACTGTGATGGACGGTAGCCACTCTGTGGCAGTAACACACATGGTCAGAACCCCCACCAGACTGAGGTGCTGTGGGGTTGCACATGGTCAGGACACACAACCAGGCCGAGGTGCTGGGGGGGGGGGGGGTGCATCCCTCAACAAGGGACCCTCTGTAGCCTGCTGATCTGCATGTTCAGTGCATCATGGGTGTGGCTGGTCCAATCCAACCCTGGCAAACACACCAGATGGTTGGAGTGGTGACCTGCAGTCCCCCTGTAGCCAGCCAGGCATGTAGCAGGAGCTATAGAGATGTAGACCACTGGCAAATGCACTGGCTGTGCAGACAGAGATTAGGGGTCTGTACCTACTGTGGTGATATGTGGTAGGGCTGTCTGAGGCTATTCCTTTTGTAGCAGCGGAGTGTATGCAACCAATTAATACCAGGAGTCTCTTACAGAATCCAAGCCAATGGAATGTGCACAAGGCCCAGACAGAAACGAGTCCAAAAGTGACTGAGCAAGCTTGAACAGGAGCAAATTCCTTATATACATTTGCTAACAGTCAAATACACACAAGCTCTCCATTGGTGCAAATGCCCCCCCCCCCCTTTATCCAATCAGGGTCTCCCTCTGGGCCTCTCTCTCTATTTCCCCCTCTCAAGCCAGCTGATCAAAAGGCACATGAAAAGTGATAGATACATCTCCACATCGAGGACATCTCTGGGCAAAGGAATGTGAATGTATCTTAATGAGAAATGTCTGAAGCAGACTGTTTTGTACGGAAGCATGCAGACTCTGCAATAAGCAGACATCTCTAACAGGCAATTCTCAGACTTAGCAGCAATACTAAGGGGTAGGGGGTTTAAAATCAGGGTCTAACATAGAGGCTCTTAGAGGCAATAGCCTATCACACGTTTAGTTGGTGGCATCAATCAAAACTGTAAAACACCCTCAAGCTGTTATAATCACAAATGCCCACGCACGCGGCTAAGCACGTACCCACGCACGTGGGTATGCACGCACCCACGCACGTGGGTATGCACGCACCTACGCATGTGGGTATGCATGCACTTACGCAGCACAAACAATTCTGGAGGAGATGGCTGCCATGTCCAGGAAGCCTGCCTTCACCATGACAGATCTCTACCTGCTAACTGAGCTATTCTGCCTCCGCCAGGATCGCCTCTTCCCTGGCTCATCCTGGAGGCAGAATCTGGGCAGAGTAAGGAGGGCCTGGGAGCGCCTCACCAGGAGGTATAATAGATGTTCTGACTACCCACGTGAGGTAAGTGCATGGAGACAGGCACCCCAACCTAGGATGTGAAGGAGAACACCTGGTAACCAAACCATCTATCAGCCACACACTGCCAGGGAATGTCATGTGTTGGTGTGTCCAGCTGGGAGTAACATCAACCCCCCCCCCTCCCACAAAGAAATAGAACCACCCTGCCCCCAGGGGGTAACTGTGACCACCACAGAGATGGAGTACTCATTACAATGTAATGGTATATGGTGCAGTTGCAGCCTCAGTGATGTGCCCTATCCACACAACACCACAGGTCCATCACAGAGGTGAAGAGACACACAGGGGTATGTCCCTGCCCCTGTTTGTGATCACAAGGCTCAACTATATCCCCAGGATGCAGCAGGCCTCACATCAGGGCTCTATCCCCCATCCTGGTGCTATGGTGACTGCCCCTGTTTGTGATCACAAGGCTCAACTATATCCCCAGGATGCAGCAGGCCTCACTTCAGGGCTCTATCCCCCATCCTGGTGCTATGGTGACTGCCCCTGTTTGTGATCACAAGGCTCAACTATATCCCCAGGATGCAGCAGGCCTCACTTCAGGGCTCTATCCCCCATCCTGGTGCTATGGTGACGGGCGCTGTGTAGGAGTACAAGGCTCAACTATATCCCCAGTATGCAGCAGGCCTCACTTCAGGGCTCTATCCCCCATCCTGGTGCTATGGTGACGGCCCCTGTGTAGGAGTACAAGGCCCAACTATATCCCCAGGATGCAGCAGGCCTTGCTTCAGGGGTCTATCCCCCATCCTGGTGCTATGGTGACTGCCCTGTTTGTGATCACAAGGCTCAACTATATCCCCAGGATGCAGCAGGCCTCACTTCAGGGCTCTATCCCCCATCCTGGTGCTATGGTGACTGCCACTCTTTGTGATCACAAGGCTCAACTATATCCCCAGGTTGCAGCAGGCCTCACTTCAGGGCTCTATCCCCCAACCTGGTGCTATGATGACTGCCCCTGTTTGTGATCACAAGGCTCAACTATATCCCCAGGATGCAGCAGGCCTCACTTCAGGGCTCTATCCCCCATCCTGGTGCTATGGTGACGGGCGCTGTGTAGGAGTACAAGGCTCAACTATATCCCCAGGATGCAGCAGGCCTCACTTCAGGGCTCTATCCCCCATCCTGGTGCTATGGTGACGGCCCCTGTGTAGGAGTACAAGGCCCAACTATATCCCCAGGATGCAGCAGGCCTCGCTTCAGGGGTCTATCCCCCATCCTGGTGCTATGGTGACTGCCCCTGTTTGTGATCACAAGGCTCAACTATATCCTCAGGATGCAGCAGGCCTCACTTCAGGGCTCTATCCCCTATCCTGCTGCTATGGTGACGGCCCCTGTGTAGGAGTACAAGGCTCAACTATATCCTCAGGATGCAGCAGGCCTCGCTTCAGGGGTCCATCCCCCATCCTGTCATGTGACCTCTGTCACTTCCTGTTTGCAGTTCCAGAGGGAGGTTGGTGGTTTTCCTGAGCTCTTGCTGGGGCATTGGTTTTCCTGCTTGCCTGAGACTCGATGACGGGTCCTGGGCCGCCTCCGGCGGGAGAGGCCCAGGCCCAGGAGCCTGCCAAGCCTTGTGGGCCTCGCTTGATGGAGCCGGGGTCCTTTTCTGCAGCAGCGCCCCAGGCGCGGGCCCCCCTAGGACACGGTAGGATTGTACAAGGCCGGTGGGGAGGGACCCACATGCCCGGGGGGTTGGGTCAGCTGCCCCCCGGAGAGGGCCCGCTGTTCCTGACTGGTGCGGGTGTGGAGGCCGGTGGGAGGCAGGGGGAGGCCCAGGGGAGGCCCTGGAGCTCTGCAGCGAGCCACCAGGGAAGTGCTGGGGGTGGTGGGATCCCCCCCCTACCTAGGGTCCTGGAGGAGGTCTCTACCTCCTCCAGTGAGGATGAGGACGAGAGGGTAGGCCCACTGCCCTTCCCGGGGCCTGAACGGGCCCCGGATGAAGTGGTGGCCGCTGTCCGGATGTTGAAGGGCCTCCGGGAGGAGGCCACCCTGCTGCAGGGCCGGCGCTCCCACCTGGAGGGCCTGCAGGCCACCATCCCCAGGGAGGAATGGGTGGCCTATCGGAAGCAGGTCAAGGAGGTGCGGCGGGCCCTTAAAGTCAACAACAGCTGGATAACATACTTGACGGATCAGGGTTGTGGGTCCCTCGCGGAAGTATTTCGCAACCGTGATCGCTGGGCTGCCATCTCAGCTGCAGTCCGGGGGGGGCCCTCGGGGGTGGGAAGGCCAGCCGGGGCCCGTTACCTGCCCCTGGAGTTCCGGAGTGGACTGGAGAAGGAGAGGGGACCCGTCCCGACCACCATTCTGCCCTTTGACAGGCCGACTTACCCGGAAGTGCCTTCGGACAAGAAGAGTTGTGCTGTCCGTTCCACTGATGCTGTGCGGCTGCTGCCAGGTCTGCCGGTCCCGGTATTTCAAGATGGCGCCTCGGCGTCTGCAGACGGAGTCTTGGCTCACCCCGTTTCTCTGCCGGTTGCTGCAGCGCCGGTGTTGGCTGAAAGAGGATTGGAATCGCTGGTAGGGGCTGCGGGTCTCGGCGGAATGAGGAGGTGGAGGGGAACTGATCCGCGCTACCCGTCTACAGATTTGTTGTCGTTTGCTGCCCTGCCGATGCCTCCATCAGCTGTTGGGTTTCCGCAAGATGGCCGCCGGGCTGTTCATCGCAGTGACGTCATTCCCGCGCCCAATCAGGGTTTGCCTGCACGGGCTTTCCTGGTGGAGGAGGAGTCTGTAGGGCTTTCCCCGGCTACTGGGGGTTTGCAAGATGGCCGCCGGGGGGTTCCTGATGTCACTTCCGGCTCGGCCCGGAAGTCTGCAGCCGGTGTTGCTTTTCCCTCCTCTGGGCTTCGGAATCGCTGCAACGAGCCTCTGGAGGTCCCGGTTCTGCTCCCGCTTGGTTCCCGACGGACGGACTTGCCTCGAATGTCTGGTCCTGCACCGGTTGATTTTCGGCATCTTCCTGGGTCCCCGGAGTCCCTCCAGGATGGCTGCCGCTTTGCTGCTGCTGCTGTGGCACAGAATTGGCCGGGTCCTTCGCTGCAACCGGGGACTGGTGGGGAGCGTTTTCCTCGGGGTCCCCCTTTGCAGGCTGCTTTTCCGGCTCCCCGATTGCTGTCAGATGGCCGACCGGTGTTCCCTGAGGTGGCTGTCGGCTGCCAGGGGGAAGCTGGAAAGGGAGATGTGTCTGCAGAAAGCGCCCTTCCCTTGGTTGAGGTCCAGTTGGGGGGTGGGGGGCCTGTACCTATGCAATCTGTGCCATATGGAGTGGTGGAGCAGGATGCACTCGCCGAGGGCTGCTGCCTGTCTGTTCCGCAGCCTTCGCGCTTGGAGTTGGCTGATCCTGCTGCATCCCGTGGTGCGATTGGGGACAGCCTGGCTCGCGGGACGGCGTCCCCTGCTGGAGCCCGGGCTGCTGCTTTGCCCTTCCTCGGATTGTGTGCTGTTGCAGTTCCGACCGGCAGTGAGGTAGGATCTGGGGTTGGGGGGGGGGCAACGGGAGGGGGGATTGGGAGTTTCTCTGTTCCCCAGTTTTCTGGGGATCCCGAGGGGGTACCTGTTGGGGGAAGGGCTTCCGCAGTGGTTACAGGAGAGGCTGTTGCTCCTGTTTTCCGTCTTCCGGGATCTGTCCCTTTAAATGCTGAACGTGGGGATCCTGTGTTGGTTACAGGGGAGGTGGCTGCTGCTCCACCGTCTTTAGGGTTGCCGGTTTCCTTGGTAGGGATGGCTGGGGAGCCGCGGACACAGGTTAAGGAGGGGGAGAAGGTGGCTTCCCTAGCCCTGGTTCCTGACACCCCCCCTGTTATGGATCTAGGGTCCACGTTAGGGGCTGCGCATGAGGGACGGATGTGCGACTCTGGGGATGGGATAGTGGGTCTCCAGGGGCTTACAGAAGAGGAGCTTCAGACGGCTCTCCTGTTGGCCCTGGAGGGCCCGGAGGAGCAGGCGGTGGCTGCAAGGGTGCTACAAATTGAGGGCGTCCTGGAGTCCCGACGGCGGGCATTGGGGGAGGGGGGAACGGGGCTGCACATCGAGTCCCAGGGAGTACGAGAGGGTAGTATCCCGGACTCTGTGTTGGTTCCGTTGGTCCCCAGTCCCACTGACTCCCGGTTGCTGGAGATTGGGGGCCCTGGGCCCTCGCAGGGGTCCACCTTGCGGGCCTCGGGGATACCGGCGGGGGCGGTGGAGGTGGCTGCTGTTGGGTTCGGGTCTTCCCGTACGTTCGCGGAGGCCCTGAGAGGGTCTGGGCGGCGATCCAGTGGGGTAGGAGATGGGGGGATTCCCCCGAGGAGGGGTTCTGCGGGTGGGGAGGGGGGTGGGGGCGGATTGCGTGGAGGGGGGAGTGAGACCAGGCGTCGCAACGTGGTGCAGATCCGGTGGGCCGGGGAGGGGCCCCCTCCGGCCAGGGAAGAGGTCCTGAGGATGGTCCTTGGGCTGGGGTTCCTCCCAGGGGACTTGTATGCCTTCATCCACATGAGCAACAGCGTGGAATACGATGTTAGCTTCATGCTGAGACGGGGGCTGGAGGTCTTCTGGGACAAATAACAGCAGCAGAGGGGGCAGGGGGGGTGGGTCAACTTTCGCGTTGTGCCTATCTCTCGCCAGGGGGTGGTACCTGTGACCATCCTGGTACGGAATGAGTCGCTCCCAGGGCAGGACATTCAGTTTTGGCTGTCGCGTCATGCAGTGCTTCTCGCACCCCTGGTTAAGGGCGCTGGGCCCCTAGGGGTGTGGGACGGGTCGTGGAAAGGTCGGATCCGTTTGCGTGAGGTGGGTAACGTCGTGCAGCACGTGCCCTCGGCCGGTTTCCTCGGTCGGGATCGCATCTTGTGCTACTACCCCGGGCAACCTCGCGAGTGTCACCGCTGTGGCTCATTCCGCCATCTGAGCATGAACTGTCCCGAGCAGGTCTGCACTCGTTGTGGTGGACGGGGTCATGCCTCGGCCGGGTGTTTGCTCATTCGCTGCAACCTTTGCGGGGAGTTGGGCCACCCCTTTGCCCGCTGCCCCTCCGCGTCACACAATGGACCGGGGGGGGATGTCGTCACCCCATCTCGGGCTCCTGGGAGGGAGGAGGTGGTGGAGGTCCCTCTCCCTCAGGAGGTGCCCGAGAGCCCTAGGGTGGAGGAGGCCACTGAGCCGAGGGAGCCACCCGGGGGAGGGGATTTGGGTAGGATGGAGGAGCGGGTCGATGTGGTGGAGGTTGTTGTTGCAAAACAGGATAGGGGGTTGCGGGTGGTGCCGCCTGAGGAATGGACTACCGTCTCTTCTAAGGGTGGCAAGTCCAAGAGGAAGAAACGGGAGACCTCCCCATTGCTGGAGGTAGAGCCCGTGTTGGACGTCAATCGTTTCGTCTTCTTGGCTACTGATGTGGCTGAGGCGAATGAGGGCTTGCCTGTGGAGGCAGGGCCTCCTGTGCGGCGCTCGGTGTGGTTAGCGGCGGAGGCGGCCCCTCTTCCTCAGCGGCGGCCTCAGAAGGCTCAGAAGGCACGCCGCGGTCAGGGTCCGCCTAAGGGTGTGGATACTGGCGCCCGGCCTCCGGTAGTGGCTCGGGAGCAGCTGCCGGGACGGGTGAGGGAGGATAGGCTTTTGCCTCCGCAGTTGGGTGCTGGGCCTTCGCAGGAGCCCCCTGCTGACCCAGCCGCTCCGACCTCCCCCGCAAGGGGGGGCACTGGTCTGTTGTCACAGTCTCTGTCTGGGGGTGGGAAGGGGGAGGAGGCACCGGTGGTGGACCCCACGGAGGAGGTCATTCCTCCGACCCCTGACCTGTTTTTGCCCCCTCATTCCGTGGGGACTGGACGTGCCCTCGCGACAGCTTTGCCTGGTGGTCCCGAGGGCGCTGGGGTGACCGGGTCGAACAGGAGGAGGAGGAAATCCTCGAGGTGGTCGACGTGGACCGTGAGGAGTTGCTCCAGCTTGCAGGCTTGTCCTGCAAGCGGGATTCCGGGGATCCAGGGGTTGGTGAGAAGAGGAGGAAGGGGTCACTACACACGAAATAGGTATGGCGTGCACTCCTGCATTCTCGTGCGCCACTATCAACGTGGCTAGCATTTTGACCGACCAGGCGCGGGCTTCGGCCTATGATTTTCTTTCCACGAGCGGGCTGGATGTCATCTTTGTGCAAGAGACCAGGCTCACCTCGCTCGCTAGCCTTCATCAGGCGAAGCGGGAGTGGAGGTGGGGTCCTTCGTACTGGTCTCTTGCGGCCCAGCCCTACGCAGGAGTGGCAGTTTTGTTCACGTCTAACCGATTTCAGGTGCAGTACGTGTGGGAACTGGAGCAGTGGAGGAGTACTCGGAGGTAGCCCACTCTGTTGTTAACCACAGCAAGTGCCAGACGCTGTGGTTGGGCCCCTCGGAGGCCTCCCCGCCTTCCTGCGCCCCCTTTCCTCCTCCTCAAGGGGAGGTCCGCGTTTTGGGCCTCGTCTTCGGTTCGGAGGATTGTGCGGTGTCCAATTGGGCTCGTTGTGTTGAGACTGCACGGTGTCGGGTGCTGCGGTGGAGGGGGCGGAGGTATACGTTTGAGGAGAAAGTCACCCTCCTCAAGACGTATTTGCTTCCCCTCTTTCTGCACGTGGCCACGGTCTTCGTTCTTCCGTCGTCTTGTCAGGCGTCCGTTAGTGCTGTCTTTTTCTGTTTTATGTGGGGTAACCGCATGAACCCTGTCCAGTGCAACATCGTTTGCCTGGGCCGGGAGCAGGGCGGTTTGGGTATGTTGCACCCCCTTGTCTTCCTGTCCGTCCTGTCTATCGCGTTTCACCTGAATCGCATGCGGGAGGGGGGTGGGGTTTGGTGGGTGGCTTCCTACCGGGCATGGTACTCTCGCTTCTGGGAGCAGTGGGAGGGGGCGTCCTCGGTCCCCCGTGTGCGTCGGAGCAGGGAACAGGCCCCATCGTATGTGTTTCAGATGGTGGGGCTCATTCGGCGGTGGGGGGTGACCGACCCGCTCGCCCAATCTCAAGGGCGGAAAGGCTTGTATCGGATGGTTCTCGCCTCCCACTTTCAACCACGGTGGGCCCTGCGGGACTGTCCGGCGGACGTGATGCAGCGGGGTCTTCAGCAGTTGAACTCCCCTCGGCTGCCGAAGAAAGTTCGGGATGTAGCCTGGTTGTCTTTCCACGGGCGTTTGTACGTGAGGGACAACCTCAAGTACAGGTCACAGGCCGAGCGGAACTGTCCGAGGGCGGGTTGTGAAGAGCAGCCGGAGACCATGGAACATTTCCTCCGGCAGTGCCCTTATAATGTAGAAGCCTGCCGGTTGGTGTCCGCTGCTCTTCACCTGCCGATCTTTCCCTCCTCACGTATGCGGAGTGGGTGTACGGGGCCTGGTCCTTTCCCCCAAGGCAGGACTCCGAGACCCTCTACCTCGTCACGGCCGTAGTGCGCTACCACCTGTGGCGTGCGCGCAGGTATGCCTCGGCCCGGGGGTTGGTCCTGCCCCTCGACGAGGTGGTGCGGGACATTCTGGAGGACGTGTCCGGCATGGCGCAACGCGAGAGGAGGGTGGTGGAGGCCCATCGTTGGGAGCGTCTGTGGCGTCACCTCACCCTCCGCCCCCCGTGAATCCGGGGGGGGGGGAGGGTTCGGGCTAAAGGGTAGTCCTTAGGTCCTTCTGGGGGGCTAGGGATGGGGAGTCCTCAGGGTCCGGGGGGGGGGTAGGGGTGTTCTGACAACTGGCTTCCCTCTCGCGTGCATCCTGCACCAACATCCAGTATCATCAGGGTTTGGTTTGTTTGTGTTTTTTTTCCATTTGTATTGTTTCATTTCATTGCTTTCATTATTATTTCTGGGGACTTGGTGGGAGGTGGGCCAGGGGTTACCTTTAATGTTTTCTTTCATTTCTGTAGGGTGGGCGTGGGTTAGGTCGGGTGGGTGGTATGTGTGGGGAGCGGGTTCTTGGATGGGTTTTGGGGTGGGGGATGGGGGTTTTGTTCTGTGGGTTTCATGAGGTGGATATTTTGGGGGAATGTGGGTGGGGGTGGGGGTCTATTGGGATTTCAGTGATCTGTTGTATGGGAATGTGTTGGATATTGTTGGGGGGTGGGTGTTTGGTTGGGGTGGGATATTATTTGCTGTATTATTGCTGTTTTGTTTTCTGTTCTTGGGATGGGTGGGAGGGTTGAGGGAGCTGGGACATTTTGCTCCCGGACATTGTTGGCTTTGTTTTTGTTGGGGTGGGTGGGGGCTTTGGGGGCAGCTGGACACTTGGGGTGCGGACATTGCTGCAGTGGGCCTATGTTGGGGTGGGTGGGGGTTTTGAGGGGAGCTGGGTTGTTTGGACATTGGACTGTCATTTGGACTGACATGGGACTGATGTGTGCTGCCGTTTTGGGGGGGTTGGGCACGGGGGGTTGGTTTGCTGGGTGTGGTGGTGGGTTGGGGTGGGTCACGGGGGGAGGGTTGGGTCCTTGTCTGTGCTTTGTCTGGGTGGGTGGGGGTTTTTGGGGGGCATGGGACTGTTTTGAATTTGTGTGTTTTTCATTTGTTTTTGTACCTTGTTGCATGTTTTCCATTAAAAATTTCCCCCATCCTGTCATGTGACCTCTGTCACTTCCTGTTTTGCGGTTCCAGAGGGAGGTTGGTGGTTTCCTGAGCTCTTGCTGGGGCATTGGTCTTCCTGCTTGCCTGAGCCTCGATGTCGGGTCCTGGGCCGCCTCCGGTGGGAGAGGCCCAGGCCCAGGGACCTGCCAAGCCTGGTGGGCCCCTGCCTGTCGTTTCGGAGCCTGGCTCTTCCTTGGGATCAGTGCCCCAGGAGGGGGCCCCCGGTGTTCCAGGTAGGACTGCGATGGGCTGCTGGGGAGGGACCCACACGCCCAGGGGGATAGGCCAGCTGCCCCCTGGAGAGGGCCCGCTTTGCCTGTCCGGTAAGGGTGTGGAGGCCGGGTGGTGGCGGGGGGAGGCCCTGGGGGGGGGCCCTGGAGCTCTGTTCCGTGCCGCCGGGGCAGCAGTAGTGGTGGTGGTGGGCTTCCCCCTCCGCCTCGGGTCCTGGAGGAGGCCTCTACCTCCTCTAGTGAGGATGAGGCGGAGGGGATGGACCCGCCACCTTTCCCGGGGCCCGCTCGGGCTCCGGAGGATGTGGTGGCTGTGGTGCGAATGCTTCAGGGCCTCCAGGAAGAGGCTACCCTGCTGCAGGCCCGGCTCTCCCATCTGGAGAGCATGCAGGCCCTGGTGCCTGTGGAGGGCTGGCTGGCGTACTGCCAGCAGGTAAGAGACGTGAAGCGGGCCCTGAAGGGTAGGCGCCGATGGGTGGCTTACCTGAGAGCTCAGGGATGTGGGTCCCTCACGGAGATCTACCAGCATCAAGATCGCTGGGCCACTATCGGTGCCGCAGTCCGGGGGGGGCCCTCGGGGGTGGGGAGGCCGGCCAAGGCCCACTACCCTCCTTTGGAATTTATGGCTGGTGGACGGACGTCCTGGCGGAATGTGCAGACCCCGATTGCTCCAATGCCCCTTTTGGAATCGACTTACCCTATGCCTGAGGGTCCGAAGTGTCTGGATGGTGCCTTGGCGGTTGTGGATCCTGTACTGCCTTCCCCGTTGCAGTCCTTGGCCAAAGATGGCGCCTCGGCATCTGTCGGCGGAGATCTGGATCCGTGTGTGCTGCCTGGAGGGGTTCCGGAGCTTAGCGTGGCTGCCGGGGGAAGCCTGGCGGATTCTGATGTTGGAGGTCTCCCTCGAGAGGTTGGAACGCAGGAAGTTGAACCGCACCATTTTCGGGCTTTTTCGCCGTCCTTGGGAGCCTTTCCGACATCAATTTTCTCTGCCGGGATTCCCAAAGATGGCCGCCGGGCTGGTGCCTGTAGTGACGTCAGCAGTTCCAGCATCACCGCGACCTGGGCCAATCGGCAAGGGGCTGCCCCGAAGGAGGAGGAGCCTGCTGGGCTTCCCCCAGCAGGTCTCTCTGGTACAGATGGCCGCTGCCGTTCTGATGATGTCACTTCCGGGTCGGCCCGGAAGTGGGCTGCCGGTGCCGTTTCTGCCTTCGCTGCCAGCCCTTCAGTGCAGCGGGGGTCTTCTGAGGCCTTAGCCGGGCTCCCCCGAGGTTCCGGAAGTGGGTTCCCGCCTCGGGGGAGTGAAGACCGTCGGCCGCTTCCTGCGTTGCGGCTGCAGCCGGGATTGGTGTCCTTTTCTCCAGCTGCTTCATGTCCTGCCTCTGATGTCGGCCGCAGAGCATCGCTTGGGACGGGGGTCCGGGGAGATGGTGTTTCTTGTGCCACCCTCCATCGGGCTGCTCTCCCGGCTTCCTGTACCTTGCGTTCTGACAGGGAACTGCAGGGACTGGGGCTTGATTTGTCATCGGGTGGCCGGCAGAGCCCTCCTCTGTCCCCTTTGATGCTTTCTCTGGCTGAGCAGGATGCACGTCCAGGGGGATGTGCTCTGTCCCCGCAGACGTCCCTGCGGTTGGGGCAGTCTGGTCCAGCCGCTCCCCGGCTGCAGGGGGGACCAAGGGTGGCCCGGCTCACGGGACTGGAGTCCCTGCTGGAGCCGGTGTAGCTGACAGCCTCCTCCACGCACAGGATCCGCAGTGGCAGCTGCAGTCTGGGTCCGCTGGGGGCACTGGCAGCCAGGTAAGCCTTGGGGAAGTGGGGGGGGGGAGCGGGGAGAAGGGTTGGGGGGCCTTGCCTTGCTCCCGGGGGCCCCAGCGGACCCAGCGGCTGGGGGGATGTCTGGCGGCATTGCCTTGGAGGGGGTTGATGGGCTTTTGGTGGAGAGTCTGGGCCCTGCTGTGGTTGGGGAGACAGCTTCGCAGGCAGCACTACTGACGGCGTTGCGTGATAGGGGGGTGGAGGCCTCTGGTGGGCCCGCAGGTATGGTGGTGGCTGGGGGGACTGCGGAGGATGGTCACCTAGGGGAAGTTGGTAAGGAGGCTTGTGGGGGAGGGGGAGGGATTGCAGTCGTTTCTGTGGTGGTGGGGGAAACCCAGGTTGCGGCTTCGGGCTTCGGTAGGAGGGTCGGGGATGCTGGGGGGATTGAGGGCTTGGAGGGCCTTACCGAGGAGGAGCTCCAGACTGCCTTACTGTTAGCTTTGGGCAGTCCGGACGAACAGGAGGGAGCGGCTCGGGCTTTCCATATTGAACAGCTCTTGGAGTCCCGGCAGGGGGACTTGGGGGAGGGGGATGCGTGGGGGGTCCTTGGAGGGGAGGTCAGGGAGTCTCCCTGCCTCAGCTTTGGCTCCGTTGGTGGTCCCCAGCCCCACCGACTCGCAGTTGTTGGGGGTTGGGGATCCCGGGATATCGCAGGGGTCTTCCCAGCGGCCAATCTCCCGGGCCTCCGGGTCGCAGGGGTCGGTGGGGGGTTCTTCTGCTCCTCCGGCAGGGCCCTCCCATACGTTTGCGGAGGCCCTTCGGAGGCCTGTGGGGTCTGTTCCTGTGGGAGTAGGTGGGGGGGTTCCCAATCGGAGGGGTTCCTCTGGGGGGGAGGGGGGTGGGGGTGGATTGCGTGGAGGGGGGGTGAGACCCGGCGCCGCAACGTGGCGCAGATCTGGTGGGCTGGGGAGGGGCCCCCTCCGGCCAGGGAAGAGGTCCTGAGGACGGTCCTTGGGCTGGGGTTTCTCCCAGGGGACTTGTACGCCTTCATCCACATGAGCAACACCGTGGAATACGATGTGAGCTTCATGCTGCGACAGGGACTGGAGGTCTTCTGGGACAAATACCAGCAGCAGAGGGGGCAGGGGGGGGGTGGGTCAACTTTCGCGTTGTGCCTATCTCTCGCCAGGGGGCGGTACCTGTGACCATCCTGGTAAGGAATGAGTCGCTCCCAGGGCAGGACATCCAGTTTTGGTTGTCGCGTCATGCGGTGCTTCTCGCACCCCTGGTTAAGGGCGCTGGGCCCCTAGGGGTGTGGGACGGGTCGTGGAAGGGTAGGATCCGTTTGCATGAGGTGGGTAACGTCGTGCAGCACGTGCCCTCGGCCGCTTTCCTCGGTCGGGATTGCATCTTGTGCTATTACCCCGGGCAACCTCGCGAGTGTCACCGCTGTGGCTCATTCCGCCATTTGAGTATGAACTGTCCCGAGCAGGTCTGCACTCATTGTGGTGGACGGGGTCATGCCTCGGCCGGGTGTTTGCTCATCCAGTGCAACCTTTGTGGGGAATTGGGCCACCCCTTTGCCCGCTGCCCCTCCGCATCACACAATGGACCGGGGGGGGGGGGGGATGCTGTCACCCCATCTCGGGCTCCTGTGAGGGAGGAGGTGGTAGAGGTCCCTCCCCCTCAGGAGGTGTCCGGGAGCCCTAAGGTGGAGGAGGCCACTGAGCCAAGGGAGCCACCTGGGGGAGGGGATTTGGGTAGGTTGGAGGAGAGGGTTGATGTGGTGGAGGTGACTGTTGCACGTCAGGATAGGGGGTTGCGGGTGGTGTCACCTGAGGAATGGACTACTGTCCCTTCTAAAGGTAGCAAGTCCAAGAGGAAGAAACGGGAGACCTCCCCATTGTTGGAGGTAGAGCCCGTGTTGGAGGTCAACCGTTTCGTCTTTTTGGCTACTGATGCGGCTGAGGCGGATGAGGGCATGCCTGTGGAGGCAGGGCTTCCTGTGCGGCGTTCGGTGCGGTTAGCGGCGGAGGCAGCCCCTCTTCCTCAGCGGCGGCCTCAGAAAATTCCGAAGGCACGCCGCGGTCAGGGTCCGCCTAAGAGTGTGGATACTGGCACCCGGCTTCCGGTAGTGGCCCTGGAGAAGCTGCCGGAACGGATGAGGGAGGACGGGCTTTTGCCTCCGCAGTTGGGTGCTGGGCCTTCGCAGGAGCCCCCTGTTGACCCGGCCGTCCCGGCCTCCCCCGCGGGGGTGGGCACTGTTATGTTGTCTCAGTCTCTGTCCGGGGATGGGGAGGGGGCGGCGGCACTAGTGGTGGACCCCACGGAGGAGGTCATTCCTCCGACCCCTGACCTGTTTTTGCCCCCTCATTCCGTGGGGACTGGATTTGCCCTCGCGACAGCTTTGCCTGGTGGTCCCGAGGGCACCAGCACCCACTGGGGTGATAGGGTCAAACAGGAGGACGGGGAGATCCTCGAGGTGGTCGACGTGGACCCTGACGAGCCGCTCCAGCTTGCAGGCTTGTCCTGCAAGCGGGATTCTGGGGATCCCAGGGTTGGGGAGAAGAGGAGGAAGGGGACACGGCACTCGAAATAGGTATGGCAGGCACTCCTGCGTTCTCGTGCACCACTATCAATGTGGCCAGTATTTTGACGGACCAGGCGCGGGCTGCGGCCTATGATTTTCTTTCCACGAGTGGGCTGGATGTCATCTTTGTGCAGGAGACCAGGCTCACCTCGCTTGCTAGCCTTCATCGGGCGAAGCGGGAGTGGAGGTGGGGTCTTTCGTACTGGTCCCTTGCGGCCCAGCCCTACGCAGGAGTGGCGGTTTTGTTCACGTCTCACCGATTTCAAGTGCAGTATGTGTGGGAACTGGAGCAGGGCTGGTGCTTGCTCTTAGACGGCTACTGTGGGCCTCACCGGTTTCGTTTCGTGGTGGTCTATGGCCCCCAGTCTAGGTGGGAGCAGAAGGCCCTTTTCGGGGTCATTCGCCCTTACTTACACACCTCTCGTTTGGTGGTTCTGGCAGGGGATTTTAACACCACCACCCTGCGTCAGGACCGAGGGGGGGAGCATTGTCCTCCGCATTACGATGGTCATTTTTTGGCTGAGGTGACCCGGACGGCTGATCTGGCGGACGTTTACCACCGGGCTTTTCCACGGTCGCCGGGTTTCACCTATTCACGGGGGGCCTGCAGGAGTCGTATCAATCGGATATATGTGAGTGCTCGGGTGGAGTGTTCCCCGCCGCAGCTGCAGGCGGTTGACTTTTCGGATCATTGCGTCCTCTCCGTGTCCTTCCTGGGCCACGAGGAGCTCAGCAGGGGTCCTGGCCTGTGGCGACTGAATGTGCAGTTGTTAGCTACATCAGAGGTGGTCCAGGAGTTCTTGGCCTTTCTCGCAGACCAGGAGACCCTGTTGGGCATTTTTCCTTCCCGTGGCGCTTGGTGGGATGAGGTGAAGATGCGTGCCCGCGAACTCTTCCGCTCCCGGGGCACCTCCATTGCTTGGTCCCGCTACCTCACTTATACTGTCCTCCGGAGGTCGCTGGATCGTTTGGTGTCTCGAGGGGCAGCGCGGGAGGAGGTGGAGGAGGTGCGTGTCCAGCTCCGTGGCCTGCTTTACGATCGCCACGCCTCCCTTTGCTTCGAGGGGACGGCTGGTAGGGTCTCCCCCCCAGACCCCTTCCGAACTTGCAGGGAGAGGGTTCAGCGTCGGGAGGTGATGGCCCTGCGGGGCGCGGACGGCACCTTTCACACCTCTCAGGAGGACCTTTTACGTATGGTGGGGGACTACTTCTCGGACCTGTTTGGGGATCGCCCCGTAGACCTCACACGTATCCGAGAGTACTTGGGCCTTCCCCCGGTGTATTCGGCTGTGGTTCAGGCGCAGGTCGATGCACTGGCTGCTCCGATTCAGCAGGTGGAGGTAGAGAGGGCGAATCGTGCCATGCCGTTGGGGAAGGTGCCTGGGCGCGATGGGCTCCCGGTGGAGTTCTATCGTGCTTTCATCGCCCAGCTGGCCCCCTTCCTGACCTCCCTGTTTCAGGAGATCATGGATACGGGGTTTCTCCCGCGGTCATTTCGCGAGTCTGTCCTGTTGCTGCTCTCCAAGGGGACGGACGATAGCTCTTTGGACTGTTGGCGGCCGCTCTCTCTGTTGAACGCGGACCGGAAAATCCTGGCCAAGTGTTTGGCCAACCAACTGGTGGAGGTGTCGGGTGTTTTGCTGTCACCTTCCCAGTATTGTTCGGTTCAGGGGAGAGGGGTTCTGGACGCCGCCGCCACGGTTCGGGAGATGGTCGAGAGAGGCCGGTCTGTTCAACGGGACCACTGGTTGGTCTCCTTGGATCAATCCAAGGCTTTTGACCGGGTCAATCACCGGTACCTGTGGGTGGTGCTTCAGTACTTCGGCCTCCCCGCAGGTTTCCTCTTCGTCTTGCAGGTGCTGTACCGAGGGGGGGTGAGCTTCCCGTTTATCAACGGGTGGCTCGGACGGCCTTTTTGTGTCGCCTCGGGGGTGCGGCAGGGGTGCCCTTTGAGCCCCCTGCTGTATGTTTTCTCCCTCGACCCCTTCCTCAGGAGATTGTCCTCGGGTGGGTTGCGAGGCCTGGAGGCGCCTGGTGCGTCTCCGGTGTCTGTCGTGGCCTACGCTGATGATATCTCAGTTTACGTGGACGGCACTGAGGGGGTGGAGGCCCTGCGGGAGGCCGTGGAGGAGTACTCGGAGGTAGCCCACTCTGTTGTTAACCACAGCAAGTGCCAGACGCTGTGGTTGGGACCCTCGGAGGCCTCCCCGCCTTCCTGCATCCCCTTTCCTCCTCCGGTGGGGGAGGTCCGCGTTTTGGGCCTCGTCTTTGGATTGGAGGACTGTGCGGTGTCCAATTGGGATCGTTGTGTTGAGACTGCACGGTGTCGGGTGTTGCGGTGGAGGGGGCGGAGATATACTTTTGAGGAGAAGGTCTCCCTTCTCAAGACGTTTCTGCTTCCCCTCTTTCTGCACGTAGCCACTGTCTTCGTTCTTCCGTCGTCCTGTCAGGCGGCTGTCTGTGCTGTCTTTTTCTGTTTCTTGTGGGGTAACCGCATGAACCCTGTCCAGCGCAACATTGTTTGCCTGGGCCAGGAGCAGGGCGGTTTGGGTATGTTGCACCCCCTTGTCTTCTTGTCCGTCTTGTCTATCGCGTTTCACCTGAATCGCATACGGGAGGGGGGTGGGGTTTGGTGGGTGGCCTCCTACCGGGCATGGTTTTCTCGCTTCTGGGAGCAGTGGGAGTGGGCGTCCTCGGTCCCACGTGTGCGTCGGAGCAGGGAACAGGCCCCATCGTATGTTTTTTAGATGGTGGGGCTCATTCGGCGGTGGGGGGTGACCGACCCGCTCGCCCAAGCTCAAGGGCGGAAAGGCTTGTATCGGATGGTTCTCGCCTCCCACTTTCAACCACGGTGGGCCCTGTGGGACTGTCCAGCGGATACGATGCAGCGGGGCCTTCAGCAGTTGAACTCCCCTCGGCTGCCGAAGAAAGTTCGGGATGTGGCCTGGTTGTCTTTCCACAGGCGTTTGTACGTGAGGGACAACTTCAAGTACAGGTCACAGGCCGAGCGGAACTGTCCGAGGGCGGGTTGTGAAGAGCAGCCGGAGACCATGGAACATTTCCTCCGGCAGTGCCCTTATAATGTCGAGGCCTGCCGGTTGGTGTCCGCTGCTCTTCACCTGCCCGATCTTTCCCTCCTCACGTATGCGGAGTGGGTGTACGGGGCCTGGTCCTTTCCCCCAAGGCAGGACTCCGGGACCCTCTACCTCATCACGGCCGTAGTGCGCTACCACCTGTGGCGTGCGCGCGGTTATGCCTCGGCCCGGGGGTTGGTCCTGCCCCTCGACGAGGTGGTGCGGGACATTCTGGAGGACGTGTCCAGCATGGCGCAATGCGAGAGGAGGGCGGTTGAGGCCCATCGTTGGGAGCGTCTGTGGCGTCACCTCACCCTCCGTCCCCCGTGAATCCAGGGGGGGGGGAAAGGGCTTGGGCTGGGTGGTCCTCGGGGGGCGCGGTGGGGGGGGGGGTTGCTGCAGCGACAGATCATCCCTCCTCTGTGCATCCTGCTCCACCATCCAGCATCACCGGGCTTTTGTTGTTTTGTTCTGGTTGAGTTTATATTGTTTCATTGTATTGCTTTGATTTCTGTTTGTGGGTTTTTGTTGGGCAACAGGCCAGGGGATGGTTTTTGTTCCTTTTTGTTTGTGTAAGGTGGGTATCGTTTATTCGGGGTGGGTGGAATGTGTGGCGGTGGGGGTTTCTTGAGTGGGTTTGGGGTGGGGTATGTGGGGTTGTGCTCTGTATTGTGGGATTTATGAGAAGGATGTTTTGGGGGGGGGTGGGTGGGGGTGGGGGTTTGTGGGGGTTTCATTTCGTTGTATGGGGATGTGTTGGGCATTGTTGGGGGGTGGGTGTGTGGTTGGGGTGACATATCATTTTATGTCTTGTTGCTGTTTTTGGTGTGTTGGGGTGGGTGGGGGTTTCTGGGGCAGCTGGACATTTCTGTGACGAACATTGCTGCTGTTTTGGTTTTGTTGGGGTGGGTGGGGGTTTTGGGGCAGCCGGACATTTATGTTACGGACCTTGCTGCATTTTGATTTTGTGGGGGGGGGGGGGGGTTTTTGGGTAAACTGGGACCTATGGACATTTGTTTTTCTTTTCATTTCTGTTCATTGGACTTCTCTTGGACATTGTTGTGTTGCAGTTAGGGGGGATGGGCACGGAGGGATGTTTTTGCCAGGTGTGGTGGTGGGTTGGGGTGGGTCACGGGGGGGGGGGGGGGTTTGGTTCCTTGTCTATGCTTTGTCGGGGTGGGTGGGGGTTTTTGGGGGGTCTGGGACTGTTTTGGATTTGTGTGTTTTTCATTTGCTTTTGTACTTGTTGCATGTTTTACCATTAAAAATTTCCCCCATCCTGGTGCTATGGTGACTGCCCCTGTTTGTGAACACAAGGCTCAACTATATCCCCAGGATGCAGCAGGCCTCACTTCAGGGCTCTATCCCCCATCCTGGTGCTATGATGACGGCCCCTATGTAGGAGTACAAGGCCCAACTATATCCCCAGGATGCAGCAGGGAGCACTGCAGAGGCCCACCTCCCATCCCTGAATTGGCTGATGGGCACTGGCAGATGTGTGGAGGTGGCCCACAGAGGTGTGCTGTGTCTCGGTCGCAGGGGCCCACACACAGGGCACATAGGGTCCAAGCCAGACATGCTTTGGCGCGGTGCACACATGGGGGTGGCCCTGGCAAAAGCATGGGGCATGAATGTATCACACAATAGGGGAGGGAACCTGTTGCACACAGAGATATATATGTGTTGCGTCGGAGGCCCCTAAAGGGTTTGTGTTCGCTAATGTCAATGTGTGTTGTCAGCTCGACAGGTGGAGGACCTCAGGAAGAAGGCACGAGAGATAAAGGCGAGGTACCCACGCTTCGTAGCGCGTGTCCAGCGGGAGCGGATGGCCCAACGGGATGGTGAGTGATGTGACATGGCCCTGTGGGGCAATGGCTGGCAGATCCACAGAACGCATGTGACTGCCGTGGCTGATGTGTGACCATGGAGATGATACGTGTTCCCCTCTCCCACAGCGGATGCACTTGCTGTCGTGGAGCCAGTGGGGCTGGAGGAGCCGGATGCCGCAGCGGGGATGGAGGAGGCACATGGCGACGTTGGCCAGGAGGAGGACAATGCCCCGGAGCCCATGTTGGATGACAACGGCGGGGGGGCCGACATGGAGGGTGCCGCAGCCTACACCGAGAGGGAGGAGGGGGACGGGGAGGAGGAGGGGGAGGTGGGAGTGGGGGAGATGGAGGTGGAGGGGGTGGTGGGAGCGGGGGAGGAGGGGGAGGTGGGAGTGGGGGAGGTGGGGGAGGAGGCGGAGGGCTGGGGGAGGAGGGGTGGGTGGGGGTGGAGGGGGAAGAGGGGGGTTCTGCGGTTGGGAGCCAGGGGCCAGAGGGCAACCAGGTGGGCGGGGTGGGGGTGGAGCAGGTGGGGGCCCTTAGGGGGAAGGGGATGGGGTGGGGACGGGGATGGGGGTGGTGGCTGTGGCAAGTCCCCATCGGCATGGGTCACCACAGGGCAACAGGGGCACCAGCTACCTGCCCTATGATGCCGCCGATGCACCCCTCCTGGACGTGTGCCTGTCACACATAGCCACTGACAGGCGCACCGTGCATGCAGCCACACATCTCCCCTTGTCGGTGTGGCTGCATGTGCAGGCTGCACCTGGCTATGGCTGTGCATGCCCCGGCGCATGCCCAGAGGCAGCACGCTGTCATCATGGGGCAGATACTGGCGACCCTGACCGTGGTGGCTGACCGGCTGCGTGTGCTGGAGGAGCGCGTCGCCGGTGGTGCACCTGGCCAGCCACCATGTGACGGGGGTCCCCAGAGTGTGTAGTGTGGGGATATGCATGGCACACCCGCCCTGTGATGGCCCGTGCCATGGCCTGCCACAACCACCAACGACAGGGATGACTGAGCCCCTCATATGTCGCCATGGCCGTCCATGTCCATAGTGGGCACTGTAAATAAAGGTGTACATATTTTGCACGTTTCTACGGTGGCCAGATGTCTCTCATTGCTATGTGTCAGTGTTGTGCGAGTACCAAAATATCAATAAATCCCGAATTTCTGAAAAACTCCCCTAGAATCTCAAACAATCTTTTTGTCGGAGCATGTCAGCCCAGTGCTAGGAAAGTTTTTCCAAACCACCACCGTGACCACTCCTTTTATTAGATAATTTTTTAAAAGTGAAAGTAATAACTTAGCTGTTGCCAAAGTACTGCCAAGGCGCCGAGTAAACAGACGACGTGGCTCATGTTTCGGGTTTTCCTCCAATTTTACAAGAAACCCTGCTTCAGGTCCAAAGAGTCAGCAGTTGACAGATCTTCAGCTTACATGCCAAAGGGAATGTAATATGCCTTATAGTCTACGGCGTCTGACGTCATGATGATGTGAAAAGCAGTCAAACCTATCACAGTCAACCTACAGTGAAACCATAGGAGAGACCCACTGCACAGGAAACACTGCTAGTGTTGTGCGAGTGACAGGTGTGTCTGTGTGCACTCCAAAAGGTGAGAGTGGAATTGGACCAGTTAAGGGCAGCGGAGACAGAATTTTCCCTGACTAAATTGCAGCAGGGGTGGAATGAAGGGGGGAACCGAGCAGGGGGGAGAATGGCCTGCAGGATGACTGCGCGACGGCAGCTATCCACAATAGGAGGGGTGCGCAACACAGAGGGGACAATGGTGTATACGGAAGAGGACATTAGGAATGCCTTTGTAGCGTATCATACTAAACTCCACAGTGGTGAGGTGCAAGGGGAAGGGAAGACGGGGGAGGAGTTTGTGGTGAGGTGTAGTCTGAGTAAGCTCACGGAGGGTGCGGCGGAAGAATTGGGGAAGCTGGTGACCTATGAGGAGGTAAAGGGAGCAGTGAAGACCTTTAAGGACAGGAAGGCTCCGGGCCTGGATGGCTACATGGCAAACTCGTATAAGGTCATGCAGGGTGAGATAGGGGGGTTGTCAATGGAGGTCCGCAATGGGGTGCTGCAGGGTGCGGAACCACCCCGGTCTATGGAGGAGGCGGGTGTAACAATTCTCCCTAAGGAGGGGATCAATCATACTGTCTGTGGAGTGTACCGGCCCATCTGGCTTATTCATGTGGATACTAAGGTGTTGGCTAGGATTATGGCGGGTAGGTTGCAGAAAGTACTGCAGGAACCTGTGCATACCGATCAGACGGGCTCATTACAGGGAGGCATGGGGGCGATAACATTCGGAAGATGCTAGATGTTATCTGGTCTTTGCAAACAACAGGGAGGGAGGCAGTATATCTGTCGGTTGACAATGACAGGTATTATGACAGGGCAGAGTGGGGAATTATGTTGCAGGTGTTCAACAAGGTAGGGGTGGGAGAGTCATTCCTAAGGAGGGTGAGAGCACTGTATGCCTGTCCACGGGCACAAATACGGGTGAGGGGGGATACCCTGAGAGCATTGGGCTGGGCAGAGGAACAAGGCAGGGGTGCCCTCTGTCACCCCTATTGTATCCCTTGGTTATTGGACCGTTGGCAGCCTATGTCTGAGGGCAGGTAGATATTGGTGGAACTGAGGTGCAGGGGCAGCTCAGTAAGGTAGCACTGTTTGCGGATGATGTTATCCATACTTTGGGACACCCTTTGGTTAGCCTGCCAAATCTGCTAAAGGCAGTAGGGCACTATGGTGAAGTGTCGGGCTATCAGTTGAACGTAGATAAGTCGAAAATATTGAGTTCTAATATGGATAGGGGGTTGGAGGAGAGGTGGGGGGGGGGCACATGTCCATTTAAATGGGTGCGTGGAGGTTCCCGGTATGTGGGGATACAGTTGGGAGCAGCTACAGACTGTGTACAGGAGTGGAATTATAAACCCCTGATGGTGGCGATAGGGAGGGACATAGAAAGATGGAGGGGGCTCCCCCTGACGTGGATGGAGAGAATAGCTACAATAAGGATGAATGTGCTACCATGGGGTCTGTTTGTCCCTATGGCCCTACCGTCTAACGTGCCAATGAAGTGCCTTAGGGGGATGCACGATCCGATAATGAGGTGCATTCGGGAGGGCAGGAGGGCAAGGGTAGATAGGCTTGCCATGCTTCGACTGCAGGAGGAAGGGGGGCTGGGAGCTCCCAATTTGGACAACAACTATGGCGCCGCACAGCATAGGGCATTGTTTGTGTGGAGAGAGAGGGGGGAAACCCCGCAATGGAGTGGGCAGAGAGTGTGTGTGTGGAGGCAGTGGTATGGGGTGGGGAGGGGAAGGGTCGGGTAGGGGACCGTGAACCCGTACTGGAGGTTAACCTTTCAGATATTGGGGAAATGGAAGGGTTAATAACTGCAAGGGAGGTGCCTGCCCCGGGCCACATAGGTACAGAACATGGTTGCCTTTGCCACGGGGGGGGGGGGGGGGGTTACAACATTGGGACTAGAAGGGGTTGTAGAGGGTGGGGCAGGTGGTGGATGTGATAGTGGGGTTACGGCCCTATGCAGAGCTCAGAAAGGAGTGTGGGGTGAGGGATACCGACCTATATTTTTATATGCAGCTTTGGTACTATCTGCAAAGGCAGGGGGTACAGAGGGATCTACAGGGCTGGCTAACGGGGTATGTGTAAATGATGGACCAGCAAGGTTAAATGAGGGGTCTGTTGTCCAAACCATAGCACTTACTGAATGCAAGGGCAGAGGGTAAGGCCTGATGGCAGGAACAGTGGGAGGGGGAATTGGGGGGTACCTGGGAGGTGGAGCGGTGGCAGCCCATCTCTGTAGGGGAATGGAGGCTTGCATAGGGAACGGCTCGGGTAGAGAGCCCCCCTAAATACCAGCTCAGGATGATCTGGACCCCAGCTAGGCTGCACCATATCTATCTGGAGCAAACGGATACCTGTTGGAGGGGGTGTGGGGAGAGGGGTGACCTTTTGTAGATAGTGTGGGGATGCCATAAGGTGCAACCATTGTGGAGGGAGCTAGATGGTTTTATAGAGGGACTACAGGGATACGGATGGAGGTGGACCCAGCTCACATGGAATTGCTGAAGGGGGAGGGGGATGGGACCTGGGGAGTTGCTCTTTCCCGTAACTATTGTGTGTCAGCGGCTAGACCAGCCATGTTAAGAAAATGGACGAGTGTGGACGTACCGAGGATGAGGGAAAGTATTGGAAAGGTTGGTGTTTCTGTGGGTAATCAGTAATGTGGGTGCACGTGGTCGAGCCAAGATGGTGCAACATGAGGAGACCTGGGGGGGGTATGCAAACTGGAGGGGGGGTGGCCAGCTATGGATGGTGAGGTAGGGGGATACGCAAGGAGGGGGGGGACGGGGGTTTGGAGTGGTACCCATTTTGGGAAGGGAGGGGTGGGGAGTAGGGGGGATTGGTCCGTAAGAGGGAGGGGAGGGGGGGGGAGTGGTTGGAGGGAGTTATTGGGAGCACCACAGGGTGCCGGGGGCGTGGATGCGGTGGAGTGGAGTGTGGATGGTGTGACTGCTGACAGGTGGGTTGGTGGATATACCCTACGGGGCTTACTATGGTACCGGGGGGGCTTAACGGGGGGCATAGAGGGGTAGGAGGATGGGGTGGCCATGGGTGTACAGGGTGGTGTGGGGGGGGCGGGAAGGGGTGGCAACCTGTGGAGGGGGGCTGCACAAAGGGGTCGCCGGGGGCCCATAGTGGCTGGTTGGTAGTGGGGATGTGATGGAGGAGGGGATCGGGCCACCTGGTGAACCGATGGTTGTGACATGTGCAGTTAACAGTTTGTTTCGGTTCAGTGTGGTGGCAGCATGCCATGTGGATACCCATGCGGGACACACAGTGCACCTATCCTGGCCCATGTACATCAGGAGTGTCAGAGCGTCCCAGGGGATTGGCCTACGGGGTCGGGGCACCCCCATAGCACACAGCACAATAACCCAGGCATGGGGGTGTACATAGTACCAGCAGTGCCCTACCAGTGTGCTACCAGGGATGGGCGTGGGGACAGGCCAGACAGCATGCACAGGTCAACAGACGTTTTGGCAAGGGGGCCTATCAGCGGTATGAGGGGTGGCCAGGTGACAGGGGGGTCACCCTTGTACAGGGTCCCCTCGTACATGCAGCAGGGTGGGGATGACACATACACCCCCGGGAAGGCAATGGCCTCCACCGGGCCAACACTGCAGGGTCCCCGTGTTGGATGGACGGGGGAGGTGCACAGAGCACGGAGCCCCATAGGCAGGGCATGCTGCACATATGCAGGTGAGGGAGGGCAGGCCGATTGTCACCCCCTGGGTGGGGGGCCGAAGCCAGAGCCCTGGAAGCAGCAGCCGGGGCCAGATTATGATAGGGAGAGCCAAGGCAGGAACCAGGCCGAGGGCAGAGGCAGCAGCAGGGGGGAAGGGGGAGCAGGGCACCAGACTGCCACAGGCCGTAGCACAGCCACAGGCTGGAGGGGTCGGACCACTGCAGAGCAGAGCAAGGCCACAGCGCCCCCAAGAGCGGGGACCGCTAAGTGGGATGTAGCACGTCCACAGGAGGGTTGGCAGCCACACACAGGAGGGATACCACGCTCACCTGGGAGGCTGGTAGCTGGGGACAGTGTGACGGACAAAGAACCGGGGCAGCTGGGGGAGGCTGCATAACACCTAATAGTGGAGGGCACTATCATGGACTGTGCTCTGTGCAATGCTCCAGAGCCTGCGGAACATGGATGAAACATGCCTGTCCTGTGAGAGGGTGCACCAGGGAGCGGTACCCATAGTGCCCAGGCTGGGTGGCCCTGATCACCCCCTGACGCTGGGGGGACAGTCATCGTGACTACGGATTCACAGCTAGAAACGGAGATGAGGCTGCTAAGCACCTGCTGCAGGGGCGAGGGCACTGGGGTATGAACGTAGCCTCTCTAACAGAGCTTTAACCTACCCCACATCGTATTTGTAGGTCACAGGTACCTGTTGCTGGTGTGGGGCTATGCAATCATGGGTAATGACTGTACCTGTGGTCACCTGCCACAGGCAGCAGGGCTAGAGGGGAACAAGCTATCCCCGCTGCTACGGACCGGTGTATCCCGCACTATGGTGGCCCCAGAAACACACATTGCTGGGTGTTTGTGTATTTCCGGGGAATGCTCTGTGTCCCTGAAACCTGGACACCTGTAGGTGTTGCCACTGCACCATTGTGTAACATACATATCTGTCATGTACCTCACCCCTTGGCAGTCTGACTACATGTCCCCTGTGAGATGCACACATACCGCCAAACAATGACTACCGATAGGTGAGAGAGGCTGGTGATACACAGACTGCGGAGCAGCCCTATGGTGACCCATGCCCCCCTTAGCCAGGGGCGAGGGGTGCCAGCGTGACAAGGTACACGATCTGATGTCTACCCATGGTGGACACAGCTGAGGAAGGGGGGAACACAGGCCGGTTGCATCAGTGGCATGGGGTCATTCCCTGGGGTGGACATGGGGGGGCTATGCGTATAGTGCCCTGTACTACCGAATATATAAATTATAGAAAAGGTGTGAGGTACAATTGTAAATACTTATGTATAAATGTAAATATGTATAACGAAGTCCCCCATGACACTAACCCTGTGTGCTGTGACCTACCCTTAGATCTATATAATTACTGTCCCCTCCCTGTCCTGATTGACATCCCCAGAAGAAGAATCAAACCGCTGCTGATCGCTGGAAGCAGCGGTATATAAGTGTGTATTAAATAAATAAATAAATAAATAAATAAATAGTGGCCCCACACAAGCAATGACCTGATGTGTTTCAAAAAAAACCTAAAGACACACTTATTTCAAGAGGCCTACAACGTGACGTAAATCAACAATATACACACCAAACTATAAGCAAGTATAAAATGTATATATGTAAAAAGTATAAATGTATATATTGTAAAAAAGTACAAAAGCAAATTCCCCCCCCCCCTCACAATTGTGTGTTGTATACTATAATGAAACTGACTGGCTTTGTTTTGAAAACCTATCACATAACCTTGTAAATCACGCTGTAATTCCTTGAAATTTCTGTCATTGATCTGACATTTTCTGTTTACTTAATCAAACCGCTCCTGATCGCTGGAAGTAGCGGTATACAAATATATGCTAAAATAAATAAATAAAATAAATAAAATAAACACAGGACACATGGCATCAGCTAGAGCCGCTTGTGCAGCAATTTATTTCCCCCTTCCCCTGCCACACCTTGCGTGGCCCCTCCCACCCCATGGTGCTGGTGGCACGCCTGCCACCACTGCTGCTGCTGCCGCTGCCACTGCCGGTGGTGGTGGTGGTGGTGGTGGTGGCGGCGGTGGTGGTGGTGGTGGCAGTGGCCACTGCTGTCCAGTGGGTGGCCCTCTGCCTGCCGCCAGCAGCTCCAGGCTGGCAGCCATGTGCTGGGCCGATGAGGCCAGGTCCTGCACTCCCGCCAGGACCCCCGACATGGTGCAATGCAGGCGGCGTGCCGCACGGCATTGGTGGTGCTGTTCTCTAACCACTGCCCGTAGTACATGCCGTATACCTGTGGGGAAAGCAGGTTGTGCACTGTGAGACAGGGAACCATCCACCACCTGTACAGAGGCATCGCCACCCTAACACAGTTGGACACTCACCCTCTGCATCCCTCTGTGCCGCCACTGAGTGCACCTGCATCTCTCCAATCACCTCTGCCACTGCAGCCAGCGCATCTTGCTTGGTCCGCTGTTCCCCATCCACAGCCACCTCCCCCGTGGCTGCATTGGTGGGTGGTGTGCTGTCCAATGCAGGCTGTGGGCCCTGCCTGCTGTCCTCCCCCGGGGGTGGGGCTGGACCCCCCGCTCCCACCTGGGCCACCTCTGGCACAGGGTCCATTTGTAAGCATGGCCCAGGGTCTGTGTCCTCTGGCGCCTCCTCTGGCGCATCAATGGAGCAAATGTCACCTGTAGAGCACAATGTTACATAGGTCAGATGGGGCATGACTGCCTGTCTACCCCCGTCGCACCCCCCTACAGGCGCATGTGTGTGGGTGAGCTGCATGGGTCTGGGCCAGGGCCCCTGTGCCCCCCCTCAATGTTAGTGCTCTATCCATGCCGGTGGCCCATGTGCCCTGCACTACCAGGGCCCCCTCCCCCCTTGCATGCTGCCACACACCCCATGCAACCCCATCACCGCCTTCATCCCTGCAACCACTGACCATGGTAGGCACAGGTGCAGTGTGCCTCCTGGTTGCCCACGTCACTATCCGTGTGGCCCTGCTGCCCCTGCCAGCCCTGCACCATATCCCCTGCAACACATTGTCAGCCTCTGCTGCTACTGTGGGCCTGTTCCCCTTGCTCCCGCACCCATCTACTGCGGTGTGCCGCCCCCTGCCCACCGTCAACACGTCCCCCCCATGGGTCGTGAACCAGCAGCTGCCTCTATGCCTGTGTCACCCCCTGGTTCCCGATCAGCCATGTAATGCCCCCCCACCCCACCCTGGGTCCGCCCCTACACATGTGCATGTGGTGTCTCCCACTGGTGCAGCTCACCCACACATACCGGCATGTGGGTGTGCTGTGTCCAATGCAAGGGGCAGGCCATGGATATAAATCGGCCCCAGTCATTTCGCCAGGCGCCGCTCAAGATCAGTTAAGTTGGCCACCTGTGCTGGGCCCCCTCCAGTGCCCTGTGCCCCACGCCTCTCCCTGGCGAGCTCAGTATGGATGTTGCACTTTATGTCGCAATAGCGCTTCCTTAAACTATCTACATCCCGATGGGGTCCCTCTGCAGATGCCACCGCTGCCTGCACCTCAGTCCATGCCCTGGTGCATGTGGCAATTGTCGTGGTTGAGCTGAAGCATCCAAAGAGCAGGTCATAGTGTTCGAGGACACTGGCCAGGAGGAGATCGTCTCCTCCTGGCTGAAGCGCACCGCCCTCCTCCGGACCTCCTCTGGCACTGGGGTCCTGTGCCGCCTCTGCCCTGGTGCACCCATGGCCTGTTCACTGGGGTTTTTCTGTGCCCCAGATGGGCCTGGCCTCTCGTCATCTCCGTCGCCATCAGGGTTTGGCACTGGTGGGTGTGGTGGTTGCTACGCTCCAGCCTCCTGTGTTCCTCTGTTGCTGCACTCCATACTTTTTCGGTTATGTGTGCTGAGATGTTTGCCATTTTGAGCTCACTATACTTATAGGTATACCTTGGGTGTGGCTCTATGCGTGTTGCGTACGCGCCGTGTGACGCGCGTTCCTCTTGTGCACGCAGGTACATGCCGTGGTGACATATCCTACGTGCGTTACTATGTACGGATGGCAGCGTTCTAGTATTCCTCCGTATTGGCACTAGTGGTGTGCACCGCACCATACACGCGCCCTCCTACCACCATCATGGTTTCTGCTGCTTACTCAAATGCTCTACAGGATCGCAATGTTATTTTGTTTGTCGGCGCGTTATCACGCGCTTTTGGGAATCATGCAATTTGTGACACGCACATTACGTCAGACATACGTTGCACGCTATGTGTGTCCCTGTGACGCAGTATCTTTACACCCTGCTGCATCACAGGGACACACGTTGATGCCTTTCATTGGATGCATTATGGGAATGTGCGCTCCCGTGCGTGCTGCGTCGATGCGTAGAGGGTGTTGGCTCCTCTGGTTTCTGATGGACCTTCCTGGCTCACCAGGTGTGTATCGTTACTGTGATTTCCATCCCCGCCCTGCACCCTATTTCCCATCCACCTGTCCTCCATCCTGTGTCTATCATGGCTCAGACTGTGAATGCAGGTGGTGCGGTGGTTGCATTGCTTGAGCTGGCTGGGCTGCGCTTTCCGGAGGAGGGAGATGATGTACCTGGGGCTGTGGCACTGGGCATGGGTGCTATCCTGCTGCAACTCAGGCCTGCAGCTGTGGGGGTCCACAGGCGGATGTGGGAGAACAACGGCGCCGTAGGCGTGCTGAGGCACTGCCCCACCTGCAACACCTCTACAGGCCCAGGCCCATGCTCCAGGACATGAGAGAGGACCAGGTAATCTCCCTCTACTGGCTGGACACAGGGGCTATTAGGGAGCTCTACGAGGATCTCAGACCTGACCTCGAGCCCCAGACTGCTCGGTCACGTGCTATACCGGGATTGGCCAAGCTCCTGGCTGCCCTACATTTCTTTGGCTCTGGCTGTTTCCAATCCTCAGTGGCCACAGTGGGTGGGATGAGTAGGCCAATATTCTCTCACTGTCTCCACCAGGTACTGCAGGCCGTAGTCAGCCGGGTTGGGAATTACATTGCAATTCCCAATGGTAGGCAACATTGGTTGGCCCTGGGACAGGCATTCCAGCGGATTGCAGGGATACCACACGTGATGGGAGCTATAGATTGCACACATGTTGCCCTGGTCCCACCACGTGACAGGGAGGTTGTGTACCGCAACCGCAAACACTTCCATTCCCTGAATGTGCAGGTTGTTTGTGATGCAAGTATGCGTATTCTGAATGTGGTTCCACGGTTCCCAGGGTCAGCCCATGACTCCTATATCCTGCAGCACTCGGCACTGTTCAGCCAGTTTGAGGCTGGACAATATGAGGACTACATCCTGCTGGGTGGGTATTCACCATATCTAATGTGCGCCTACCGTATATGGTTGACGGGGCACCATTGTCACCTGTGTCCTCTGCATGCCTGACATTGTGGTGGTATTTCCTGGTGCAGCCTATTGTGGGCCTCATACTACATCACACCCTGTCACCTGGGATGGGGTCACATACCTCTGTGCGCTGCCACATGTCTCTCTGCTACCATGTGTGTGTTAGTGCTCATCTGGGTGTCCCGGCACACATGTGGTGTGGGCTGTTCCCTGCCTCTGCTGTTCACTTACCAAGCTCCCGTGTCCAGGGGCACTCTGGCCACGTATGGTGTGTCCCCTCCATGGCTGCGTGCGACACCTCTGGCTTGCCCATGGCTCCTGCACCTGGCCTCGGCCATACTGCACGGGCAGTTGTACATATGTCTGCCTGTGGGGTGTGTCCCTCTCCCACCCCATGTGCCGCAGGTTTGTGCATGTTCCATCTGGGGGGGGGAGGATTGGGGGCACAGAACCATCCACATGGTGTACAGTGTATATGGGGCCTCCTCTCTTTCGCCATGTAGGGGGTGACACGTGTCTTGAGCTGTAGGCACACCTGCTATCACACATGTATGCTGCATGTCTGTCCACTATATCCTGTCTCCACTGCCACTCCCACCTGGCCCCCCCAGGGATGTGTTTCGTTGGCCTATGCTCTTTGTGCACTGTATCATGATGGTCACATACTTGCACAACTGCGCATCTCTGCCCCTCTGAGTATGCTGTGCCACTGGCAGACAGCTGCCCTCACAGCAGCCACTGCTGCTGTCTGGGCACAGGTTTGCTACGTGTCTTTGGGCATGGTACCATAGGTGTGCATTGCCCCCATTGGCCTTCCCTGGGGATCTGGGTCTCCCAGCATCAGACTCTGGTGCACTGCCATCGTGTGCAATGATGTGACGTCATATGTGTGTGTCCATGCTTCTCTGCTGTCCAGTTGGACGTTGCTACATTAGTGATTCCATGGGTCCATCATCTCATGTGTGACTTTACGACGTTTCTGTTTGCAGGTGATGCAGGATATGGGTGTCTTGCCTGGTTGCTGACCCCTGTGCGTCTCCCTAGGCCAGGTGCAGAGATGTGGTACAATGAGGCCCATGCCTCCAGCCGCTCAGTCATTGAGCGCACCTTTGCCGTTCTAAAGAGTTGCTTCAGGTGTCTGGATAGGACCGACGTTGCCTTACAGTATGGACCCCTGACTGTGGCAAAGATCATTCTGGCCTGTTGCATCTTCCACAACATTGCTCTCAGGCACAATGTCCCAGTCTATATTAATGAGGATCTCAGGGAGGATCCTGTGTGCCCTCCTGCACATGGCCGTGGTGACACACGTGAGGGGATGGCGGCCAGGCAACATCTGATCGAGGAGCTGTTCTCCTATAAGTTCTGCATGTGTGGGGATGTGCTTCTGGGTCACCATGTGTGAGCTGGTCTGTGTGTTTCACGGCACTGTCATGACATGTCTCTATATGTCTCTTGTGTTTCTGGCTCCCCAGGATAGGCTGCTGTATTCTTGCCTCCCAGGGATAGGCTGCCGATACTGCCCAATGCTGTGGTGCATGTAGGGACTGTGTGTATGTCACAGCAACATGCAGGTGACTGGGGTGGGTGTACATACAGGTAGGTGTGCTGTGGTGGCAGCACCACATGACACATATATGTGTTTCCCTCTCCACTGCTACTCTGGTGTTGCACCTGTCTTTGGCCTACCTCTCCATCCACCATATGCTCCATTTGACCACACATGTGACCATTGCCTGTGCACATCTTGGGGGTCTACATACTGTACCTGTGCATATGTTACCAGGCTGTGTGTGTCTCCGGACACAGGGCATTGCACTGTTTGGTCGCACGTAAAGACCTCACCTGCCATTGTGGCATTAGACAACCGCGGTGCACCCAGGTCTCCACTTGTCCCTGATTGTCGACAGTCCAGCCAACTGCAGCTTGCGGCATGCTTACCTTGTCTCACGGTGTGTGTCTCTTTGTCTTTGGGATGTGTCTACCTGACGGTACCTTCTGCTCCCCTCTGCCTTTGTCTGTCTCAGGGATGTGTCTGGCCACCTGTCCAGTGATGTTCACCCATCTCTCTATTCCCTTCTGCTTATGCCCTTCTGTACATTGTGTGCATGTGTCATATATTGTTCCCTGACATGTCTCATATTTGCTGGCAGGACACTGCACGTCACCATTTTGTTTCCACGCAGCAAAGCATTCCTCGGACATGCTCCACTAACAGCTGATCATGAGGACGTGGTGATGGATGCAGTTCCTTGACATCTGCAGCCTCTACTGGGGCCCCTTGTGCCCTTGCCTGACTTGGGCTTTCCCCGTCAGTCCAATGCTATACCTTTCAGGTAGGTTTCACCTTCCCTCCTCTGGGACATATGCCACGTACAGATGCTGCATTTGGCCTGTTAGTAACAACGTGCATTTCTGTGGTATCTCTGTGCACCACCACTGCTGGACATGCTGTGGACCTCTGGGATGCCTGTGTGACATGGGCATTTACATGACCATGTTGGGATTGTGTCCTGGTCTGCAGGGCCATCTCCTGCTGTGGTCCATGTGCACTATGCTGTTTGTTGTGGTCGTGTCAGGTGTGTAGTTTTAAGCATTCATGATGCACATATTGTGAT